>CM056059.1:141223418-141820918 GCA_029574335.1 Rana kukunoris | reverse complement strand
TGCCAGCGTCAGGTACCGATAACTGCCGGGTACGGTGACTGTCAATGCCAGGTACCAGTGACTGCCAGGTACCGGTGACTGCCAGGTACTGTTGACTGCCAGCGCTAGGTACCGTAACTGCCAGGTACTGGTGACTGCCAGGTACAAGTAACTGCCAGGTACCAGTAACTGCCAGGTACCGATGACTGCCAGGTACTGGTGACTGCCAGCGCCAGGTACAGGTGACTGCCAGGTACCGGTGTGACATAGGGATGAGCCTGAGGGAAAGTTCATAGGAGGTTCTACTAAACCGAACGAGAACTCCACCAATCCTGAACATTGATGTGTATGGGAGGGGAATCTGTTTTTCTGGACCTTTTGGGGCCCTGTTTACACTTCGAGTTTTCTTAACAAGCATCAAAATGCACAGGAAATGCATTTTTTGGAAGTAGAGGAACCCCTGGCTACCCAACACTATAAAAAATCCAAGTTTTACCAGAAAACCACGAAAAAACAGGGTGCAGGCACACATTGTGCCTGCAGTGCCATAAACTGTTAATGGTACCAAGTGTCGGGACCAGGGCAGCCATCACAAATTTTGGGTCCCCTTACACAGCTTTAGGCAGGGCCCCCCTGGAGCAGAGAACCAGGGGGGCCCTCTTCTATCTTGCAGCGAGATGATACGCGGGACGGGGGGGTTGGTGCTGACAGACAAAACAAAGTCAAGTCAAGTCTTCTCTTCTCTCTCCTGCTGTGTGTTAAAGGTGGGGGGGTCAGACAAAAAAATGTGGGGGTGGCGGAGTCAGGTGTTTGGAGTGAGCCCTTGCTGCGAGTTTCTAATGATGGGGGGGTAAAAAAAAAATCGGGCCCCTTACAGGTGTAATGCCTGTATCCCCCTGATGGTGGCCCTGGCTGGGACAAGGTCATTTAGAGCCCAGGGCGAACATGCAAAATTGCGCCCCCCCAGATGTATGAGCATTATGAGTCGGCAAAAATCCCCCTCCCCCTAAAAAAATGGAGCGCCAAACTGCATGCTTAGGTCAAATCCTCTGATTCCACATATACCCCCAGCACACCCCCCCCCCCCCCAAAAAAAAACTATTCCCCTCCCTAGCCCAAATCCCCTATTTTGGAACTCCTACGTAGGAGGATTTGTTTCAGTCCCTTCACTGGCTGTAAGGAAGGGTTTATAACCACTTTAAAGAGCAACACTGAAAATACACCAATCTTTTAAATAGCATACTTGGGAGAAGCCTTGAACCTGCCCTTGAGGTTATGGAACAGAATAATTAAACCCTTAAAAGAAAAAAAAAGAAGAAAAACAGACCTCATCCAACAGGCCAGGGTTGTGGTGGTAAAAGCTTTTTTCCCCAATCAAAATGGTGACATGTGCCTTGCTAGGCTCCCAATTTTAACCCATGCAGCTTGATAGGGTTCAAGAAAGGGTCCCTGGAAGACGTCAAACAAAACGCGTAGGTTGGAGCCACGTTACGTCATCAGGCTGCCAAGGTATTCCAATGGAAGTGCGATTCGGACATATTTGATGTTGTAAACAGCGCTGTGTTGCCCATATTGATGTGAGTGCATAATACTTTTATAAATAGACGTCTTTACTTCACACGATGTGGAGCGTTTGTCTTCTTTTTAGACATGCTGTGCTTGTGAGCGTGAGTACGAGAAGCGCTGTACTGGTCGCATCTCTAGCTGGCTGTTCCCAGATCTGAACTTGTGTCCTGCCTTCCATAGAACTGGATTGTTACCATCATGCCTCATATAACTTCTCTATGATTTGAGGGTCACATTTGTCCGGTAAGCCTTGGCTGTATCTTGGCGGTGGTGGCAGTTCTGGAGACTGGAGATCGGTGGACGCCATAAATCATGCAGGTGACTTTGCTGGATATTGAGATGAATGCAGAGTTTGGTGGATACTATAAGTCACGCAGAAGACTTCGCCGGACGCAATGTTTGACGTGAACTTCGCCAAACACTGTGATTGACATGGATTTTGATGAATGCGGCAATGGACGCAGACTTTGGTACACTCCGTAACTGACACAGATGACTTCCTGGACACTGAGATTGAGGTGGAGTTCCATGGACACCATAAGTCACGCAGATGACATCGCTGGACACTGAGATTGACTTGGCGTTCAGTGGACGCCATAAGTCACGCAGATGACTTCGCCAGATGCCATGTTTGACGTGAACTTTGCCAAACGCTGTGATTGACATGGATTTTGATGGATGCCGTAATGGACGCGGACTTTGGTATACTCAATAACTGACACAGGTGACTTCTCTGGACACTGAGATTGACGCGGAGTTCCGTGGATGTCATAAGTCACACAGATGACTTTGCCGGAGACTGAGATTGACATGGAGGTCCATGGACGCCATAAGTCACACAGATGACTTCGCTGGACATTGAGTGTCACGGTATGGAGTCAGGCTCAGAGGCCAGTAGTTAGAGCAGCAGAGCAGATATTCACACAGGTCACCCTGGCTGATGACACAGGTTCACCTGAAGTCCAGGTTCTAAGAACTAACCGGTATTTACCAGAGCTCCTGATGGTGGAGATGGGCATTTCAGGTGGCTCAGCAAGCAAAGTCACCACCAGACACACCAGAGGTCCCAGGTTCAAGCCCAGGTCCTAACACTGAGATTAATGTGGAGTTTCATGGACACCATAAATCACACAGATGACTTCTCTGGAGACTGAGATTGATGTGGAGTTCCATGGATGCCAAAAGTCATGCAGATGTCTTTGCTGGACTGAGATTGACATGGAGTTTGATGGATGCCAACGTCACGCAGATGACTTAGTTGGACACTGAGATTGACGTGGAGTTCGGTGGACACCATAAGTCACGCAGATGGCTTCACTGGACAATGAGACTGATGTGGAGTTTGGTGGACCATAGAGTGAATATGACTTTTATTCCTTATGAGGTGTTCAATAACGATATATACCATAGCAGATTTCTGGGTATCATCTTACCAACATTTTAGTATATCTATGGTTATGTGCTGTGTTGGACGGCACCATCCCTCTATCCTTCTGGTTTCCGGCTTTTTTTTTCTCTTTAATATGGAGTTTGGTTGACGCCATAAGTCACACAGATGACTACACAAGCACGCTGAGATTGACGCGCAGTTTGGTTGAGATCATAAGTCACATAGATGACTTTGATGGACACTGAGATTGACGTGGAGTTCCATGGACGCCATAAGTCGTACAGATGACTTTACTGGATACAGAGATTGACGCAGAGTTTAGTGGACGCCATAAGTCGCACAGATGACTTCATTGGACATTGAGATTAACGTGGAGGTCCGTTGACACCATTAGTTACCCACATGACTTTTATGGACACTGAGATTGATGTGGAGTTCTGTGCATGTCATCAGTCGTACAGGTAACTTCGATGGACACTGAGCTTGACGTAGAGTTTGGTGGACACCATATGTCACACAGATGACTTTGATGGACACTGAGATTGATCTGGAGGCCCATTGACACCATAAGTCAAGCAGACGTGGAGTTTGGTGGACACCATAAGTCACACAGATGACTTCAATGGACACTGAGCTTGACGTGGAGTTTGGTGGACACCATAAGTCACACAGATGACTTCAATGGACACTGAGATTGATATGGAGGTCCATTGACACCATAAGTCACGCAGGTGACTTTGATGGACACTGAGATTGATGTGGAGTTCCATGGATGTCATAAGTCATACAGGGGACTTTACTGGACACAGAGATTGAGGTTGAGTTCAGTGGATGCCATAAGTCACATAGATGACTTTGATGGACACTGAGATTGACGCGGACGTCTGTTGACACCATAAGTCACACACATGACTTTGATGGACACTGAGATTGACGTGGAGTTTGGTGGACACCATAACTCATGAAGGCGACTTCCCTGGATGTTATGTTTGACAAAGACTTTACTGAACGCTGTGATTGACATGGATTTGGATGGACGCCATAAGTCACGCAGATTACTTTGATGGACACTGAAATTGACGTGGAGTTTGGTGGACGCCATAACTCATGGAGGTGACTTCACTGGATGTTATGTTTGACACAGACTTTGCTGAACGCTGTGTTTGACATGGATTTAGATGGGCACCATAAGTCACGCAGATTACTTTGATGGACACTGAAATTGACGTGGAGTTTGGTGGACGCCATAACTCAAGGAGATGACTTCACTGGATGTCATGTTTGACACGGACTTCGCTGAACGCTGTGATTGAAATGGTTTTTCGATGGACGCCATAAGTCACGCAGATGCTTTCACTGGACGCCCTGATTGACGTGGATTGTTGTTGCCAGATTTAGCAGTCACATTGTTTCAAACTGCAACTATTAATAAAATGATCCAACAGTGTTTCCCAATTTCCTCCAATAGATGTGGGCGGGGCTGAAACCAGGGAACATGCTGGCTGCATTTTCATGGCCCGCGCAATATAGAAAACTGCGGGGGTTCAACGCTTCACACTCTTTTTCCTCATTTAAAACGTTGAAAATCAGAAGCCATCGGAAAGGAGCGGGAGGCCAGGCGACTCAAATCTATGAGGAGAACCTACAGCGGGACAGGAGCGCCGCCTTCTTCCACCACAATAATTCTCCAGCCGCGAACGTCCCCGTGACTGTCGCCGTGAATTATGTGCTCGGGATAAAAAAGAAAAATCTACGAGTCATTTGTCGAAATAAAATCACATTGTATAAAATAAAACAAACAAAGTCTTGACTGCTGATTTATTTTTTTCTCTCTGTTGTTTGTTTTCTTACTTTTTATTTAAACTTACAAAAAGCGAGTAAGAAAAAAAACACGCAGCGGCGAGGAAAAGGGGGAGCGCCAAGAATCCCTGACAGGCGCCATTTGTATGTAGACTGTCCTCCCGACGTCACCCCACCCTCCTTATAAAGAAAAGATGAATCTTATTTGTTTGGAGACAATTACCAGCTTCGGAGTTATTGAAAGGTGAAGAGAATATCATTTAATGAGGAAAAAGAAACATTCAATGCGATCCGAGAATATACTGGGAGGAAACAAATTATTGTGTGATGAATAATCCCTGCGCTCTGATTGGTCCGTTACTTACATTGATTGTATTTATTGGGGTGACATTGAAACATTTCCTACATAGGATGGAGATACAGGGGAGAATTTAATGCTAAAATCAATCGAGATGAATCGATAGATGGAGCAGTTGATCGATATTAGAAACGTGCAGAACGGAAAGAAAATAATTTTGTTTTGTTTCGATTCGTTATTTCCGTAAATTAGTTTTCAGAATTTCTTTCCTTTTATTCAAATTTGAATTTAATTCTAAATTAAATTTATTCTATTCGAAATTTTAATTTTAGAAGATGGTTATATTCTTTCTATTCCATTCTATTTTCTGTTCTATTCTTTTCTCTTATATTCAATTTTTTTTTATTCTACTCGAATTTCGGAAGATGGTTATATTGTTATATTCTTTTCATTCTATTCTATAGTTTTTTTCTATTCTATTCTTTTCTATTCAATTTTTTTTCTTTTCTTCTATATTTCCTATTATATTCTATATTTTTTATTCTATTCGAATTTCGGAAGATAGTTATATTGTTATATTCTTTTTATTGTGTTCTATTTTTTTTCTATTCAATTATTTTCTATTCTATTCTATTATTTTATTTTCTATTATATTCTTTCCTTTTTTTTTTTTTTATTGTTTAGAGAAGCCAGAGAAGCCAGCCCACATGGACCACAACATTACAGTCAATATGCTACAAATATTACAGAATCGGGTTCATACATTTATTACACACATCACCAACACCGTCATTGATTTTAACTTTTACCCTGCCGGGTGTAACACCCCTGGGGGGACACCCAAGCGGTGCATACTTACGCACCACCCATTCCGGGGTCGTCGTCCCCACGTGCAAGGAGTCCCGAGAGTGTAGTGAAGCGTAACCAAGTATCGAAGTGATATGCGGCATAATATCCTGGCCCTGCGGGGCCAGCCTCCCCTTAAAACTTTTTTTCTCTAAAGAGTAGGAGAGAAATCATAGTCGGGAATAATAGATAGGTAAGAAGGCAGAAAAAAAAAAATCTTTCCTTTTCTATTATTTTATTTTCTATTATATTCATATTTTTTTCTATTCTATTCAAACTTCGGAAAATGGTTATATTGTTATATTAATTTTATTCTACTCTCTTGTTTTTTCTATTGTATTATATTCTATTTTATTATTTTATTTTCTGTTCTATTCTTTCCTTTTCTATTATATTATTTCCTTTTCTATTATATTCTATTTTTTTCTATTCTATTATTTTATTTTCTATTCTTATATTTTCTATTATATTCTTTCCTTTTCTATTATATTCTTTTCTATTATATTCTATTCTTTTTTATTCTATTATTTTATTTTATTTTATATTCTTATATATTTTATTATATCCTTTCCTTTTCTATTATATTCTTTTCTTTTCTATGAATTTTTTTTTCTATTCTATTCAAACTGCGGAAGATGGTTATATTGTTATAACCTTTTTTATTCTATTCTATTGTTTTATTTTCTGCTCTGCTCTTTTCGTTTCTATTATATTTATTCCTTTTTATTACAGTGCCTTGTGAAAGTATTCGGCCCCCTTGAACTTTGCGACCTTTTGCCACTTTTAAGGCTTCAAACATAAAGATATAAAACTGTAATTTTTTGTGAAGAATCAACAAGTGGGACACAATCATGAAGTGGAACGAAATTTATTGGATATTTCAAACTTTTTAACAAATAAAAAACTTAAAAATTGGGTGTGCAAAAGTATTCAGCCCCTTTACTTTCAGAGCAGCAAACTCTCTCCAGAAGTTCAGTGAGGATCTCTGAATGATCCAATGTTGACCTAAATGACTAACTGTGTGTAATCAAGTCTCTGTATAAATGCACCTGCACTGTGATAGTCTCAGAGATCCGTTTAAAGCACAGAGAGCATCATGAAGAACAAGGAACACACCAGGCAGGTCCGAGATACTGTTGTGGAGAAGTTTAAAGCCGGATTTGGATATAAAAAGATTTCCCAAGCTTTAAACATCCCAAGGAGCACTGTGCAAGCGATAATATTGAAATGGAAGGAGTATCAGACCACTGCAAATCTACGAAGACCTGGCCGTCCCTCTAAACTTTCAGCTCATACAAGGAGAAGACTGATCAGAGATGCAGCCAAGAGGCCCATGATCACTCTGGATGAACTGCAGAGATCTACAGCTGAGGTGGGAGACTCTGTCCATAGGACAACAATCAGTCGTATACTGCACAAATCTGGCCTTTATGGAAGAGTGGCAAGAAGAAAGCCATTTCCTAAAGATATCCATAAAAAGTGTCGTTTAAAGTTTGCCACAAGCCACCTGGGAGACACACCAAACATGTGGAAGAAGGTGCTCTGGTCAGATGAAAACAAAATCAAACTTTTTGGCAACAATGCAAAACGTTATGTTTGGCGTAAAAGCAACACAGCTCATCACCCTGAACACACCATCCCCACTGTGAAACATGGTGGTGGCAGAATCATGGTTTGGGCCTGCTTTTCTTCAGCAGGGACAGGGAAGATGGTTAAAATTGATGGGAAGATGGGTGGAGCCAAATACAGGACCATTCTGGAAGAAAACCTGATGGAGTATGCAAAAGACCTGAGACTGGGACGGAAATTTGTCTTCCAACAAGACAATGATCCAAAACATAAAGCAAAATCTACAATGGAATGGTTCACAAATAAACATATCCAGGTGTTAGAATGGCCAAGTCAAAGTCCAGACCTGAATCCAATCGAGAATCTGTAGAAAGAACTGAAAACTGCTGTTCACAAACGTTCTCCATCCAACCTCACTGAGCTCAAGCTGTTTTGCAAGGAGGGATGGGCAAAAATGTCAGTCTCTCGATGTGCAAAACTGATAGAGACATACCCCAAGCGACTTACAGCTGTAATCGCAGCAAAAGGTGGCGCTACAAAGCATTAACTTAAGGAGTCTGATTAACTACAGTTTCCCCTGTAGGATCTCAGCTGGTTGCGTACGCGCCGGCGCGCTCTAGCGATCCGGTCCTGAGCTCCGTGACCGCAGGACCCAACGGACCCGATCGCCCCTGGTGTCCCACCATCGATGTCGCAGTAACAATAAAAATCACTGATCGCCGCCATTACTAGTAAAAAATTATTAATAAAAATGCCATAAATCTATCTCCTATTTTGTAGGCGCTATAAATTTTGCGCAAACCAATCAATAAAAGCTAATTGCGATTTTTTTTTACCAATAATATGTAGAAGAGTACGTATCGGCCTAAACTAAGGAAAAAAATATATTTTTTGGGGATATTTATTATAGCAAAAAGTAAAAAATATTGCATTTTTTTTCAAAATTGTCGCTCTATTTTTGTTTTAAGCGCAAAAAATAATAACCGCAGAGGTGATCAAATACTACCAAAAGAAAGCTCTATTTGTGGGAAAAAAGGATGTCAGTTTTGTTTGGGAGCCACGTCGAACCACCGCTCAATTGTCAGTTAAAGCGACGCAGTGCCAAATCTCAAAAAGGGGCCCGGTCTTTTAGCGACAAAATGGTCCGGGGGCTGAAGTGGTTAAAGAAGAAGGATTTTCTTTGGAAATGACTCCCCACAATTTTGTACAACTCCACAGACAATGAGAGGAGCTCTGCACCTGAAACCCGACCCTAGGGAGGTCCTAACTAAAGGGGGCAGTACTTGGAGCTAAAAGGTTACATTGGGCGGGGCTCTATCTGACTTGCTGAAGCTTGTGTGGTTATATCAGAGGAAGTCAGGAGAGGAGCCTGTGGGATGTCCATGTTGGATTCTGTGTCCTTCTCATATACTTTGTGTTATTGGGGTTCCCTTACTCTATTTTTCTGTATGTGATGTATGGAGCCAGACTAGCACAGGAAAATTATGTGGAGCTAAGACTCCACAACAAGCTAATGACCTCATCCATGTCCTGCTGCTCCTTTTACTGTCAAATCACAAGCTGCAGAAAAAAACAAGTTCACTGACCCGGGCCGTACTGCCTGGCAGGTGTACCTCATATCCCAAGACTGATATGATATGGTATGGCTGAGCAGCGTTACAAATTACTCGGGGTCACTTTCACGTGCATTTTTTTTTTGTTCTGCTTGGCGTTCCATTTTAATTTCGCTTTATTTTTTTTCTCGCAAGAAATCCATCCTCGCCGCCTGCGACCCGACGCCCCGACTTGTCAGATAATTCCAAAATGATCATTCTGAAATTAAAAGACATTAAGCGGCAGAAGAAAAAAAAAACTTGCACAGTTATTCGGCTCGCGTTCAATTTTTTTATTTTTATTTTGGTTTATTGACATTTGCGCAGAGCTCATTCCGGCGGCAGATAACGACCGTTTTCCGGCGTCAGATATATATCACCTCCGTCTCCTTATCCCCTTTGAATCTGCATTAAGATCCGGTCATTAGAGGGCCGTTATGATCTCCGTGGAATGGATTTATGGCGGGAGTCGTGGCGTTCGGCGCGGCCCCGCCGTGGAGCCAGGGTAATTGATATGTATTTTTCTTTTTACGGCGCTGTTTATGGAGTTCATGTATTATTTTGTGTCGTTAACAGATACCTCCCCGGGTAGCAATTGGTAATTTCCGGATAATAAACAACCCCGGCGATATTGTTATTAGTTATTTATACGGCAGTAATGGCGGGTGAAGAAGCGGACGCGGAAGGGGGGGTCGCCATGGCGTTCTGAGAGCTGCTCGCCAAAAATGTCTTTTATAAAGATCTATATAGAGAAGTCAAGACCCCCTTCCTCCTGCTGGTGACCCCTCTAGTGAGACAAAGATCTATATAGAGGAATCAGGATCTCCTTCCTCCGGATGAAGACCCCTCTAGTGATATTAAGATCTATATAGAGGAATCAGGACCTCCTTCCCCCTGATGAAGACCCCTCTAGTGATATAAAGATCTATATAGAGGAATCAGGATCTCCTTCCTCCGGATGAAGACCCCTCTAGTGATATAAAGATCTATATAGAGGAATCAGGACCTCCTTCCTCCTGCTGGTGACCCCTCTAGTGATATAAGATCTATATAGAGGGATCAGGACCTCCTTCCCCCTGATGAAGACCCCTCTAGTGATATAAAGATCTATATAGAGGAATCAGGACCTCCTTCCTCCCGCTGGTGATCCCTCTAGTGATATAGCGCTGGTGCGACTGCATTTTATGGGCACTGGTGAGACTGCATTTGATGGGCACTGGTGAGGCTGCATTTGATGGGTGCTGGTGAGACTGCATTTGATGGGCGCTGGTGAGGCTGAATTGATGGGCGCTGGTGAGACTGCATTTGATGGGCGCTGGTGAGGCTGCATTTGATGGGCGCTGGTGAGTCTGCATTTGATGGGCACTGGTGAGGCTGCATTTGATGGGCGCTGGTGAGACTGCATTTGATGGGCGCTGGTGAGGCTACATTGATGTGCACTGTTGAGACTGCATTTGATGGGTGCTGGTGAGGCTGCATTTAATGGACGCTGGTGAGTCTGCATCTGATGGGTGCTGGTGAGGCTGAATTGATGGGCTCATCAAATGCAGCCTCACCAGTGCCCATCAAATGCAGTCTCACCAGTGCCCATCAAATGCAGCCTCACCAGCGCCCATCAAATGCAGTCTCACCAGCGCCCATCAAATGCAGCCTCACCGCGGCTTGCGCCAAAAAAGGAAAGTAGACACGCAAAATCTTTCATGGCACAGACTAGAGATTCGGACCTCGGCTGGAAGAAATTTTTACAAAAATTGTACTAAAATGTTACAAAAATGTTAGTAAAATAAAAAAAAAGTTCAATTTAAACAAAAAATTTTAAAAATTGTAAAAAAAAAAAATGTAAAATTTTACAAAAATGTTACTAACATTTTACTAACATTTTACAAAAATGTTATTAACATTTTACTAAAATTTTCCTAACCGGACCTCCTTGAATTGTTAATTCAATACCTCTGCTTTAGAGAATTGGTGTCCCCCCTTCCCCCCTCGGACGCGCGGCTCGTTCACGTGACAGGGGCTCTTTAAAAAATCTAACAAAATCCGTTCCGAAGCTTAATTAAGAATCTCTGAGAAGTTAGAAGGAAATCTGCTTTAGAATGCGGAGAATAAACATATCATTTCCCAGCCAGCTCCACGCTTGTTGTTGATGACATTAATGACGGCATAAATTAAGCCGGAGAAATATAAATTTGATTTTAATTGTTTCCTGCACACGCCACTGGGAAGGAACTGATTGGATACAGTTCACAAGCGCCATGTTAATCTCTTCCTTCTTCTTCTTTTTTCTTATTTTTTTTCTTGAAATTCACTTTTTTTGCGCAGAACACCTTTTTTTTTTCTTCAGATAAAAAAATAAAATAAAAAAATAATAAAAAGTTCAGCCGTTTAATCGAGAGAAGCAGAAAATTGACATCAAACGGCGCCCCTTCTTTGCATAAGAAGTGTAATGCGGTCGAGGGGAAGGTGCACGCCGCCAGAAAAGAAAAACGTTTTTTATGAATTATACGCCGGCGGTTTTTAAAGGTCCTTTTTTTTCTGGGCCGTTCTTTCCGCCGCTTGGATTTAATGAAATTGAGTTTAGTGAAGAATTGAGGTTGGTGAATGGAGCTGGGGCGGCATTGATGCTCCTCCATGGAGAAGCAGGAGTGTGAAGACTTCTAATGGAAGGTCGGCAATCAGCGGATACCGCTATTAAGGCCGCAGCCGTAATGAATCCCATAAAATGGTAAAAAAAAGGTAAAAAAATAAAATAAAAGCCGCTAAGATTTCAAGGTTTTTTGACCGAGCCCATTTGAGACGATCCTCGGGGGAGAGGGAAACGATTGCTCAACTTTAGCAGCCTATCGCCTCGTCTCTTAATATTCAGTCAGGCACAAAATTCTCATTTTTCTTTTCTTTTCTTTTTTATCTAAAGACAGAGTCGTAATAGACTGCGGCGGCGATGGGGGTGAGGACGGCTCTTCTTTTGGTTCAAAGGGAAGTACAGAGCGAGCTTTGAATAGAATGTGATTATCTGAATACAAATGGTTTTAGGAGTGATAGGGTGATGTTCAGTGGCGTCTGGTGCTCAAAAGTTTTGGGATGGCGCAAACAAATAAAAAAAAAACATCAATTGCAGCCTCACCGTGCCTTCAAATACCGCCACGGTGCCATCGAATACCGCCACTGTGCCATAAAATACCGCCACAATCCAATCAAATGCTCCCAATGCTTCCACTGTGCCATCCAATGCTGCCACTGTGCCATCAAATGCTCCCACTGTGCCGTCAAATGCTCCCAATGCTGCCACTGTGCCATCAAATGCTCCCATTGCTACCACTGTGCCATCAAATGCTGCCACTGTGCCGTCAAATGCCCCCATTGCTGTCACCGTACCATTAAATACTCCCACTGTGCCATTAAATACCGCCACTGTGCCATCAAACGCAGCCACTGTGCAATAAAAAACTCCCAATGCTGCCACTGTGCCATAAAATGCTCCCAATGCTGCCACTGTGCCATAAAATGCTCCCAATGCTGCCACTGTGCCATCAAATGCTCCCAATGGTGCCACTGTGCCATTCAATGCTTCCACTGTGCCATACAATGCTCCCACTGTGCCATCCAATGCTGTCACTGTGCCATCAAATGCTGCCACTGTGCCATCAAATGCTCCCACTGTTATATCAAATGCTCCCACTGTGCCATCCAATGCTAAAACTGTGACCCCCCACCATCTGTCTGGCACTTACCCTGTCTCGGTGGGGCAGCGGCGAGTGGTATCTTCCATGCGTCTTCTCTCCTCCATGTGTCCTTTGCAATCCTTATCTCTTCTCCCATCCTCTCCTTCAGCCAATCAGGCCTGCCCTGACCCCTGCCTGGACCTGACTATTCTTTTGCCTTCTGCCTGCCCTGACAACTGCCTGGACCTAACTACTCTTTTGCCAGCTGCCTGCCTCAATCCCTGCCTGGACCTGACTACTCTTTTGCCAGCTGCCTGCCTCAATCCCTACCTGGACCTGACTATTCTTTTGCCTGCTGCCTTCTGACCCCTGCATGGACCCCTGTCTGGACCTGACTACTCTTTTGCCTGCTGTCTGCCTCAACCCCTGCCTGGACCTGACTATTCTTTTGCTTGCTGTCTGCTGACCCCTGCCTGCACCTGACTACTCCTTTGCCTGTTGTCTGCCTCAACCCCTGCCTGGACCTGCCTACTGTTTTGCCTGCTGCTCTTTCGTCTGCTGCCTGCCTCTACCCCTGCCTGGACCTGACTACTCTTTTGCTTGCTGCCTGCCTCGACTCCTGCCTGGACCAAATAACTATTTTCTCCATTTCCACCACCCCCTTGGTGGGGCAATCATGAGGCCCAAGACCTGGAGTCAATTTTCAGTAAAGTAAACCAAGAACCACTAGGGTTCCTGGCACCATCTCCACCATCAGGAGCACTGGTGAGGACCAACTGCCACTTCTACACCTCGGTTGGGTCTGTGTCATCTGCCAGAGGGTTGCCATGAGATGAGGACTACAGCCTTATTGTGTTACCCTACAGTCTCTATCAGTAGTAGACTCTCAGTCTCTTGTTACATAGCAGCAGGCTCTGACTACTCTTTTGCCTACTGCCTGCCTCAACCCCTGCCTGGACCTGACTATTCTTTCGCCTGCTGCCTGCCTCGACTCCTGCCTGGACCAAATTATTATTTTGCCTGCTGCCTACTTTGACCTCTGCCTGGACCTAAATACTCTTTTATCTGCAGCCCTGTGAACAGTCTTTGCACCATTCTACTGTCGCCACATTATGACTGCAAGCGCGCTTTTTTTATCCTGATCCATGTAAGTTCATTACTTATTAAATCTTTTAATACCGTGACGGTATCACACTATTGCTCCTTCTTTTCTCCTACACACTATTCTCAACGTATACCTACTGAGCATCAAGCCCTGGATAACTGAAGTCCCCCTCCCGGATTACTATACTGACGTACATCCCTGTCACCGGCAGTTCTATGAGGCTTCGATCCACGCTGGATGATCCAAAGCTTATGTGACTCTCCAGTCTGTATAGCTGGCAGAGTCCACTTGATCTGGTAAGCCTCCATGCTTTATTGGGTGAAGGTCTTCTTCCTTTTTTATATCACCACACAAGAGTGCGCATAGAGGACATCACTTGTTTATATTGAACACTTATAGCTTTTGGATTTGGACATCGATTGCAATTTTTTTGTTCAGGACATTCCATTTCTTATACTAGTGACTATTTAATTTTGTTCACTGGTTACTTGTCATTATTTTTTTTTTTTTTTTTTTTTTTTTTTTATTGTGTATAGTTGGTTATTTTTTCACAAAATATTCTTTCTATGATCATATTTTCTAATCACATACAATTTTTTAGCACATAGATATATTTATTTATATTCTATTTACTTAGCGCTACACATTTTTTTATCCACAGTCTTTGCACCATAGCCTCTCCATTTCCACCACCCTAGCTTGGTGGGGCAATCATGAGGTCCAAGACCTGGCGTCAATTTTCAGCAAAGTAAACCAGAACCACCAGGGTTCCTGGCACCATCTCCACCATCGGGAACACTGGTGAGGACCAACTGCTGCTTCTGCACCTGAGCCCGTGTCACCTGCCAGAGTGTTGTCATGAGATGAGGACTAAGCCTTATTGTGTTTCCCTATCTACAGTCTCTTGAAACTTGGAACAGGTCTACAACAATCAGTTAGACATGACAATAGCGTCTATCGGCCTCCTGTAATCCGGCAGTGTAACGATGTGGCCCATGGGACCCAGAGGCTCTTGACGGATGTGGGGTACTCCTGTTTCAGCTTCACCAATGACTCTTGTGTCTAGGGTCATCCTATGTCCACTAGGGGCATAGGATGACTGAGAAATTATATCTTGAATTACATGAGATGGGACAGTAATGATAATTCACAATGTATTGCAGGAGATCTTGAAATATTACAGGTGGTTAATTCTGAACTAATTACAACCGGTCAATAGAGTGACTCGTTCAATGTGGAACATAGGTAATTAAGTCTGCTACTGTCATGTAAATTAACCTTAGGTTAGCTTCTAAAGACCTGTTCATTGTGTGATGCTAATTAACACTCTTTTGTGGGGATTTTTGTTGGTGATGGATGTGGAATGTGGATTGGCACCCTCTAAAGGTCAGATGTCTGACTTATGTTTACTAAAGCAATGTGTATTGGAGGCTCGTTAGCATCCATTATATGATGTTGTGGGTGGAGTGGGTCATTGTCTCTTTGATTTCTGCAGCATGCTTTCTACTGTATAAAAAGAGCCAGAGTTTGTCATTAAAACATATCCGTTTGGAACCAGAGAACAGAGCTGTGTGTCTCGAAATTTTTATGGGTCCTGTCTGCTGGATTGTGGAGTGCTGAGAAGCTGTCGTGGGTTGTTGGAATGGAATATCGTAAACGGCGTTTATCCCTGACCGTTACAGGCAGCGGCCTCTAGGAGTCACCACTAACTTGAAATCACATTTTTGGTGATCTAGGGACCCCTTTTGCACGCATGTGAGCATTGCAGCAGAGCTATTCTCAAACATGCCCCCTGCAGGCTCCCAGTTATCTCTCATATACAGAAGGTGTGATTGATAAGGGGGTCAGAAGGGTGGAAATAATTAGCATTGGCTGTCAAATGCTTGGCTTCATTCATCATGTGGCTATCCCAATACAAAAACTGCCCTCTAGGTAGAGAAATAAAAATGGCCGAATGACCAGAGCGCGGGTGACGGCAGAACAATAGAAGCCTTATTACACGAACAGTCACATGTCACAAATTGGAAACATAAAACCCTCGGTGTAATTTAGTGCCACCTTGTTTCTCCTTCATCCAATTTAATTACTTCACCGCCAAAGGGCCCGTCAGGCACGTCTCATGGCTGCACTCTTCGGGGCTTGGCTGGAGTTTACCGTCAGCCACCCCAGAAGGCGCCCCCCCATATTATTACACTCTGTGCTCCGATAATTGAAAGGCGCTGCTAGAGAGCAACCTGGAATGAATTAGCGACATGTAAACATCAATTAAAACTTGGAAGTGTGAAGAGTATTTTATTATTTTTCTCCTTCTCTTTTTCTTGGTGGCCCACCTGCCCCCTCGCTGTCGCTTTTCTATCAACAAAGCTACAGTTATTGAAAAAAAAAAGAAGTTGGCTAAATTAGAAGTTAATGAGACTTATCGTATAGACTGTGCGAAAGCAATTTCCTGCAAGACTTGAGAAGTGAGATGAAGGCTTTCGGAGCTGGCCAGCCGGCACAGCACTATGAAGGGGATGCCATTCTCTGAAGCCAGGGACAAAGGAGCCCTTGCCGCAGTATAGAGCCCCATGCAGACTGACCGTGGTGGCTGGGGCTCAAATTTTTTGGGGGGAGTGCAAACAAACTGAAAAGAAAAAAAAACATTAATTGCAGCCTCACTGTGCCCATCAAATGCAGCTACTGTGCCCATCAAACGCAGACACTGTGCCCATCAATTACCGCCACTGTGCCCATCAAACAGAGCCACTGTGCCATCAAACACAGCCACTGTGCCCATCAATTGCCACCACTGTGCCCATCAAACGCAGCCACTGTGCCCATCAAGCGCAGCTACTGTGCCCATCAATTGCCGCCACTGTTCCCATCAATGACCAGAGAACAGCTTCATTTTAATTAGACTGAAGACTCCACCTTTAAAATGAACCCCGCTTCAGTAACTTTACTAATCAAAGGCATATCAAAATATATAGTGTTAGAGGATCATTGTTCAGAAAAGCTCCACCTTTTATCTTTAAAAAGCCATTCTGGAGCTCCAGTCAGTGACTTTGCCTTGGCTGAGATGATGTCAACAGTCTGCTGCAGGCATGCAGAGTTCATTGCACTGAAGGTCGCAGGTTTATAAATCTTCCATGGCCAATATGGGGGGTGGTGCTCCTGCTCTCCCTGCTGGAAGCTTCAAGTATGTGCAGGAACACCCAGAAATCTAAGGAAGGCAATAACAGAGCCAAGAATTCGACATAAAGATCTTGAAGTAGATCTTGAAATAGATCAACCAATCCCAACCAGTGATAGGGTTCCTTTAGAGCAGGGGTGGCAAACACAAGGCCCGCGGGCCGAATCCGGCCCGCCAGGCCTTGTCATGTGGCCCGCGCAGCGGCCTCCGATCAGCAGGGGGATCTCTCTCCTGGCAGTAATCAGCGAGGAGCCGAGGACAGATAGGACTGAGAGCCCGGAGGGCGGGAAATTAGTTCAACCCCGCAGGTTGGCGCAGGCTGGATCGGTGGAAGCGGTGACGTGGGAGTAGAGAGCCGGGCTACAGGCAGTGACCATGGCCGCGGTAATGTCCGTATATGTGTGTGCCAGGGAGCGGGTGACCGTCTGCTTCCGCCCACACTGTGTTTTCTATGGGAAGGGAGAAGTAAGTACAGTCCACTCTATGGCTCTGCGCCTACAACTTCCTTCTTCTTACACACGGAGTACTACCAGGGCAGAGCGCACTGTACTGGGGAAGTTCACTCCCAGGTGCCACCATAGGGATCTCCGGATTCCTCCGCTCAGCCTGAACAGGCTGCTGCACCTCAGATGGTCAGGACCAAGGCTGGGGGATGGAACAGGAATCTGTGACCTCTCCCCCCTGACCCCGCCCCCCCAAGAGGCGAGAAGCGGCGGGCGCAGCATCTCCTGTGCCCCCAGAGCATGGATTGCTCCAACTTCCTCTTCAGTGAAATGAGGCCTGGGTAACAGACTGACTGGGGACACAGAGGACGGGCAGGCTGCCAGGGAGCTGCTGGAAGCATCAAAGGAAACACACAGGCATGAAAGGTAGGGCTAGCAGTCTCTCGTCATCTCTCAGCCTCCCCCTCCTCCCCCTTTCCCTCAGCTCCCCTGTCTCTGTGATCCCAATGTCTCAGTGAATCCAAATCACCACTGCTGCAAAAAAACACAATTGTACCAATATATAAATAAACTAGTTTTTTATAATTATTAATAAAATGTTCATTCATAGCCATGTTTTTGGATGTTTTTTATTGATTGTTATATGGAATTAGTTTGTTTCTTTATATATTTGCACAATTGTGTGTTCTTGCAGCACTGGTGATTTGGATTCACTGCCCAGTAGGGCCATCTTAGAATTATTGTATTTGTTGAATTGTTTTAATGACATTTTCTGTACTTTATTTGCACAATGATGTTGAGGTTTCTTGCAGCACCGGTAATTGAGACTCACTACCCAGTAGGTCATTTTATAATATTTCAGTTAATGGAAACTACATATGTCATATTCACACTATAATACTTGTTGCAGCACCGTGCACTTGGGATCAATACCCAGTAGGGTTTATTTTTTTAACCTTTTTGATTTTTTTCTACATATATATTGGTATATCTATATATAAACCAATATATATGTAGAAAAAAATCAAAAAGGTTAAAAAAATAAACCCTACTGGGTATTGATCAAAAGTGCACGGTGCTGCAACAAGTGTTATAGTGTGAATATGACATATGTAGTTTCCATTAACAGAAATATTATAAAATCCCACTCCCAATGCCTATGATGGCTAACCTGTGTAGAAAAGATGTAAACACCTATTTTCAGGCTGCCCGGTCATGTTATTCCCTGTGTGAGCCAGTGGTGTATGCAGGGGAGGGAAGGGAGCACCAACAACAATTGGGACACAGGAATCTATATTTGATGTCACCACTCCAGGCTTTTCCAGTCATTGACGAGCACGCTCTCCTCTCCCCTGCAGCCACCGCTGGCTCACACAGGGGATCATGTAACCAGACTGGAGCTAGCTTAAAATAGGTAAGGCTGACAACCCACGCTACGCCACTGGTGTAAGCGCAGATACAACCGGCCCTTTGAGGGCAACCAAACTGCTGATGTGGCCCCTGATGAATTTGAGTTTGCCACCCCTGCTTTAGAGGGTTCCTCTCTAGGGTTTGTCCAGAGAGTTCCCCTATAGGGTTCGACCAGAGGGTTCCTCTCTAGGGTATGTTCAGCAGGTTTCTCCAGAGGATTCCTCTCTAGGATTTCTCCAGAGAGTTCCTCTCAAGGGTTCCTCCAGATGGTTCCTCTCTAGGGTACCTCTTTAGGGTTTATCCTGAGGGTTCTTCCAGTGGGTTCCTCCAGAGGGTTTCTCTCCGGGGTTCCTCCGGAGGGTTCCTCTCCAGGGTTCCTACAGAGGGTTGTTTTCCAGGGTTCCTCTACAGGGTTCCTCCAGAGGGCTCCTCTCCAGGGTTCTTCTTTAGGGTTGGTCAAGAAGGTTTCTCCAGTAGGTTCCTCTCTAGGGTTTGTCCATAGGGTTCCTCTCTAGGAGTCGCCCAGAGGGTTACTTTCTAGGGTTGGTCCAGAGGAGTTCTTCAAGAGTGTTACTCTCTAGGGCTCCTCTAGAGCAGCTATAGTGAACCTCGGCACCCCAGATGTTTTGGAACTACATTTCCCATGATGCTGATGCACTCTGCAGTGTAGTTATGCATCATGTGAAATGTAGTTCCAAAACATCTGGGGTGCCAGGGTTCACCATTACTGCTCTAGAGTGCTTCTCTCTAGTATTCCTCCAGAGTGTTTGTCTCTAGGGTTCCTCTCTAGCGGTCATCCACTGGGTTACTCTCTAGGGTTTGTCCAGAGGGTTCTTCTCTAGGGGGTCATTCAGAGTGTTCCTCTCTAGGTTTCCTCTAGAGCCCTGATGGTGAACCTTGCCACTCCAGATGTTTTGAAACTACAATTCCCATAATGCTCAGGCACTCTGCAGTGTAGTTGAGCATCATGTGAAATGTAGTTCCAAAACATCTGGGGTGGCAAGGTTCTCTTCCACTGCTCTAGAGGGTTCCTCTCTAGGGTTCCTTCAGAGGATTATTCTCTAGGATTCCTCCAGCGGGTTCCTCTCTTGGGTTTCTCCAGAGGGTTCCTCTCTAGGATTCCTCCAGCGGGTTCCTCTCTTGGGTTCCTCCAGAGGGTTTCTCCAGTGGGTTCCTCTCTTGGGTTCCCCCAGAGGGTTCCTCTCTAGGATTCCTCTAGCGGGTACCTCTCTTGGGTTCCTCCAGTGGGTTCTTCTCCAGGGTTCCTTCAGAGGGTTTCTCCAGTGGGTTCCTCACCAGGGTTCCTCTCTTGGGTTTCTCCAGAGGGTTCTAGGATTCCTCCAGCGGGTTCCTCTCTTGGGTTCCTCTCCAGGGTTCCTCCAGAGGGTTTCTCCAGTGGGTTCCTCTCCAGGGTTCCTCCAGAGGGTTTCTCCAGTGGGTTCCTCTCCAGGGTTCCTCCCTAGGATTCCAGTGGCTAAACAAAAATGGCGCTATCCGTCTAGAAAGAAAGGAGGACATTTGCAAGTAGAGTGCTCGGAGAGTTAATAAGCACTATACTATAGAGCAGTGATGGAGAACCTTGGCACCCCAGATGGGAAATGTAGTTCCAAACCATCTGGGGTGCCAAGGTTCACCATCACTGCTATAGACTACATATCTCATGACAGGCCCACTTAAAGGTATATCCCGGTATAAAGACATTCCAGGTGACTCACAGCAGTTCATTTGTGAAGTGACCCTTCCCCATAGAAACTATCTAGACTACCATTGCTGACTAAATTCTAAAAATACAAATTTCCTGGCTGCTATGTTGGCCCAAACCAAGTCTGCATATCAGCATGACAGAAGCCCCTCTCTGCCCGCAGAATGCCATCTTATTGTCCGGTTCCGTTCATCCCTCCACCAAGGCACTACAAGTCCCAGCAACTTTCAGTAAGGTTCCTTCATAAGTCTAATAATGGCCGCTCATCCCAGGATCTGTTCCATCCGCTCATTCCATCATTTCCTTCCCCCTCTCCTGTTCCCGGGATCGGCCGCGCCGAGTCATTATCATGGTAATCGGTCGCACTGCTCGGGTCAATTACCGCAGTTCTGGTCGCGCTGGGAAAAAAAATAGTAATTTAAGCAATGAGTCCTGACAGCTGAGCCATTACTATCCCATAATGCTTTGAGTGATTACTTATTTGCAGCAACAGCGAATATCAACTACGCTGGAAAGGCCAACTAATGACCCCCACCACCAACCCCCCCCCCCCCCCCCCACAAACATTATTGTCCTGAGTGTGAAACACTTCCACCTACAAAATGATAAACTGATCGTTATATCGATAGTAAGGAAAACTCTTTTAAGTGTGGCCCTGCTAAATTCCGAACCACAAGCATCTGCCCGATTCACGTCCGACCTCCGCACAGCTCGTGGACTCCCCCTTCCCCCCTCCCCATTATAACAGGCTGATGCAGATAACTGATTCTTATCCTGGGTTCAGGCCAGGGCCGGTGCTACCACTTGGCAAACTAGGAAGCCGTCTAGGGCACACTGCTGCCTAGGGGCGCCCGGCCACTGGTATTCCTACTCTCTTCTCTCTGCAACAAGCCACTAAGTCTCAGCATCACCAGGCAGCCCCCGCTCCATTCGCACATAGTGTCAGAGGCACAGCGGTGGTGGAGGACTGTGTCTGTGTGCCGACTACCAAAATAATGGAAGCAAGCAAACATTCATTGATGGGCACTGGTGAGGCTGCATTGATGGGTGCTGGTGAGGCTGAATTGATGGGCGCTGGTGAGGTTGCATTGATGGGCGCTAGTGAGGCTGCATTGATGGGCGCTAGTGAGGCTGCAATTAAAGGGCGCTTCATTGAAAAGGTGGGGTAGACAATAGATCAGGAGCATTGACGCTGGGTCAGGAGCATAGATGATGGGCCAGGAGTATGAACAATGGGTCAGGAGCATGGACAATGGGTCAGGAGCATGGACGCTGGGTCAGGAGTATAAACGATGGGTCAGGAGCATGGACAATGGGTCAGGAGCATGGACGCTGGGTCAGAAGCATAGACGATGGGTCAGGAGTATGAACGATGGGTCAGGAGTATGGATAATGGGTTGAGGAACATAGACAAATGGTCAGGAGCATGGGCAATGGGTCAGAATTATGGATATTGGGTCAGAAGCATGAACATATGGGTAATGGGTCAAGAGTATGGGCGATGGGTTAGGACCATGGATGCATGGAAGATGGGTCAGGAGCATGGGCAATGGGCCAGGAGTATGAATGCATGTAAGAAAGCTGAGCACTGAATGGCCATGACCAGCTCTTTCCATCCTGTACAATCACCTATGTACTCCCCCCGCTTCCCATCATCCTATAAAGAAGCCCCTCCCACTGGAAGTCTGACTTCTGCTTTCAGCTGGTATGGGCATTAAGCTGAACACACGGGTTAAATGCAGAAATGATTTCTGGCCCTCAGAAGGCGTTCGCGAGTGATGGGTATTTTTATACGTTTGTTACAAACTGTCGATTGCTTTTTTTTTTTTCTCCAGTGTCAGCGTTTATCTCGGACGCACAGAACCTCCCAGGAAAACGGCAAGGTGTCCAAATTTCATTCCCCTCTGCGCCTTCCCCTCCACATACAATGGCAGGGGTGACCGCGATCCTCACCTCAGATCCTGGCTGGTGTCTCACCACTGGCCGCGGGAACGGAAAACGGTGAATGAGTTCGAATAGAGAAAAAAACAGACGCTCAGACCCTTCCTGCCAACTTCATTCTTATTAAAAGAGCAGAGGAAAAAAAGTACATTTGGAGACGCCAGAATGGCCGCCAACTACCTGTAAAAATATTTATTCGCGGCCATTCTGTTCGTTGTATCACATGACTCATTTACTGCCAACAGGGACTCCCATTCCCCGAACCTGTAATTTCACATTGGCACCATAATATCTTCCTATGAAGGGAGGAGCTTCAGGATCAGGTTGAATTTTATTGGGGGGTGTCTATTTTTTCTTCTTTGGGTAGCGGGTCACACACAGATAAGCGGGTTCAATGGATCAGGTCAAAGGAATGTACAGGTACATTCAGGTGACATTCAGGTGACAAGCCGGTTTAATTAGGCAGCTTGGCGGCAAGTATGCACGCTAATTGATATGTGCGCAGACGCATGTGCGACTACGCACATGAATGCAAGCAGGTTGGACAGGAATAGTTCATATTTGCCTGGAAGTATCATTACGTGAACAATGTGCATGCGCTGGAATATTAGTCTAAGCTCACACTGGTTTTCTGGTGTTGGAAATCTGGTTTACCTTACAATTTATTTAATTTTTTGATCACTTTTATTCCTATTAGGAGTGTAAACATCTCATGTAATAGAAATAAGAGATGACAGGTCCTCTTTATGGGGAGATCATGTAATAGAAATAAGAGATGACAGGTCCTCTTTCTGGGGAGATCATGTAATAGAAATAAGAGATGACAGGTCCTCTTTATGGAGATCTCATGTAATAGAAATAAGAGATGACAGGTCCTCTTTATTGAGATCTCATGTAATAGAAATAAGGGATGACAGGTCCTCTTTATGGGGAGATCTCATGTAATATAAATAAGAGATGACAGGTCCTCTTTATGGAGATCTCATGTAATAGAAATAAGAGATGACAGGTCCTCTTTATGGAGATCTCATGTAATAAAAATAAGAGATGACAGGTCCTCTTTATGGAGATCTCATGTAATAGAAATAAGAGATGACAGGTCCTCTTTATGGAGATCTCATGTAATAGAAATAAGAGATGACAGGTCCTCTTTATGGAAGGATCTCATGTAATAGAAATAAGAGATGACAGGTCCTCTTTATGGAGATCTCATGTAATAGAAATAAGAGATGAGAGGTCCTCTTTCTGGGGAGATCATGTAATAGAAATACGAGATGACAGGTCCTCTTTATGGAGAGATCTCATGTAATAGAAATAAGAGATGACAGGTCCTCTTTATGGGGAGATCTCATGTAATAGAAATAAGAGATGACAGGTCCTCTTTCTGGGGAGATCTCATGTAATAGAAATAAGAGATGACAGGTCCTCTTTATGGAGATCTCATGTAATAGAAATATGAGATGACAGGTCCTCTTTATGGAGATCTCATGTTATAGAAATAAGAGATGACAGGTCCTCTTTATGGAAGGATCTCATGTAATAGAAATAAGAGATGACAGGTCCTCTTTATGGAGATCTCATGTAATAGAAATAAGAGATGACAGGTCCTCTTTCTGGGGAGATCTCATGTAATAGAAATAAGAGATGACAGGTCCTCTTTATGGAGATCTCATGTAATAGAAGTAAGAGATGACAGGTCCTCTTTATGGAGATCTCATGTAATAGAAATAAGAGATGACAGGTCCTCTTTCTGGGGAGATCATGTAATAGAAATAAGAGATGACAGGTCCTATTTATGGAGAGATCATGTAATAGAAATAAGAGATGACAGGTCCTCTTTCTGGGGAGATCATGTAATAGAAATAAGAGATGACAGGTCCTCTTTATGGAGATCTCATGTAATAGAAATAAGAGATGACAGGTCCTCTTTCTGGGGAGATCATGTAATAGAAATAAGAGATGACAGGTCCTCTTTATGGAGATCTCATGTAATAGAAATAAGAGATGACAGGTCCTCTTTATGGAGATCTCATGTAATAGAAATAAGAGATGACAGGTCCTCTTTATGGAGGGATCTCATGTAATAGAAATAAGAGATGACAGGTCCTCTTTATGGAGAGATCTCATGTAATAGAAATAAGAGATGACAGGTCCTCTTTATGGAGATCTCATGTAATAGAAATAAGAGATGACAGGTCCTCTTTATGGGGAGATCTCATGTAATAGAAATAAGAGATGACAGGTCCTCTTTCTGGGGAGATCTCATGTAATAGAAGTAAGAGATGACAGGTCCTCTTTATGGAGAGATCTCATGTAATAGAAGTAAGAGATGACAGGTCCTCTTTATGGAGATCTCGTGTAATAGAAATAAGAGAGATGACAGGTCCTCTTTATAGAGAAATCTGGGGACCAAAAAGACCTCAAATTTCTCCTTTACTTTCAAAAGCAAAAGATTAATAAAAAAATATAATATATATAACTATTTATTTATTGTTACTTAGTATAAATTTGTTGATTTTTTTTTTATTATTTATGATTTGTATTTGTGTATTCATTTTACATTTATTTATTCATTTAATATTATTCCTATAATATTAAATAAATAAAAAATAACCCCAAACCCAACTCCTAATCCTAACCCTAACCTAAACTGAACTCCAACCCCTTACTCCAACAAAAAAAAAAAAAACATTATAATAAATTAATAATACTAATAATAAAAGAAGAAATAAAAGCTAAAGGAAAAGCTAAAAAAAAAGCTGAAATACCAAGCAACAAATGATGCAACAGATAACAGTTTTCTCTATTGGCTAAATAAAAAAAAAAAAAAGGCCAAAGCCCAAAAACGCTGCATACAAACGCGCAGGGTCGCACAAAAATCGTGCAAAAAAAAAAAGCAACGCTGAATGACGCTGCGCTCAGGTGCAAATGCATCAATAATCCTGTGAAAATAAATAATAATAGATAAAATAAATATTAATAAATAATAAAAGCTAAAATAAATATAAATAAATAATACAAAATATAATAAATAATAATAAATAAAATAAATAATAATAGATAAAATAAATAATAATAGATAAAATAAATAATAAAAAATAAAATAAAGAATAATAATAAATTAATTAAATAAGCTGAATAATAAAAATAAATGAAATAATAATAAATAAATTTTTTTTAAAAAATAAACTAAATACTAATAAATGAAATAAATAAAATAAATAATAATAAATAAAATAAATAATAGGGGTGTGATGTCATAGTGGTAGCAGCCGCTGCTTCCCAATAGACAGCTCTGGGACTGCCGGCACAGGAATGCATCCCCTGCATAGGGGCACAGATCAAACCATCCCGCATGAACGAGGCCTTAGTGGCATGGCCTGCAGCGCAGTGGGTGGGGTTTGTGGCTCTTGACAAGTCCGCAGACTCCGCCCCAGAGGAACGCCCACAAAGGCAGAAATTCAGAGCTGGATGGAGTTTTCTGTTTCGAGTTCCTTTAATAAATGGATTTATGCCAAAAAATTGTACATTAAACGGAGGATATCCTGGCTTTGTGCCAGCAGAGAAGGGGGGGAGGGGGGGTCGAGTGTCTGGGGGTGAAGTGGGTGGGAACCCAGCAACAATCGGCTATTTTTACGTATAATTAAGTCGGTCGGAGAAGGGTCCTCGGATCGTTGTGTTTTTTTTGTTGCACTAATTACTTCTTGTGGTTAAACATCGATCTCAGCATCGCCTTTAATGGGCCTTAATGGACGGCTCTTACCATTTCCACCGTGCTCCGATCTGCGCCCGCATCCTCCACCTTCTATACATCACATATTCTACCCCTAAATATATTACGATCGACAGATTTGTCACAGGAGGAAAAAAAACTCTTATTATTCTGCTGAAAAGATTGCTTGGCTATTTATTTTCTCCTAAGTAAACGCAATCAGTCTGGATTGTATCCAATTATAATTATACATGGCGTGGGTGTTGGGCAGTGGGGGGCGGGGCTACGGGAAAATGTGCACACTAACACAACGATGAGAGCAAGTTCACCAGAAATTTGATACGTAAATATTACTTTACGATTTCATATTTATTTCATTCATTATTATTTATTTTATTTTTTAATATTTAGTTATTTATTTATTTTATTATTATTTATGTTATGTTTTATTATTTATTTTATTTTTTAATATTTACTTTATTTTTATTATTTATTTTATCTATTATTATTTATTTTATTTATATATTTTTTATTCTTTACTTTATTTATTATTATTTATTTTATTTTTTATTATTTATTTTATCTATTATTATTTATTTTATTTTTTGTTATTTATTTTATTTATTAATAATTATTTTTCTTTGATTATTTATTAATATTTATTTTATCTATGATTATTTAATTTCACACGTGTTAAAACGCACATTTCAACAGAAATGTGTTACATAAATATCAACTCTCCTCACTTGTTAGGATTTATTATTTATTTTATTTATTATTATTTTTTTTATTATTATTATTTTTTTTATTTTTATTATTTATTTCATTTAATATTATTTAGTTTATTCTTAATATTTATTTATTATTATTTTTTTTATTTTTATTATTTAGTTTATTTATTTCATTTATTGTTATTTACGTTATTTTTTTATTATTTATTTTACTTAATATTATCTATTTTATATTTTATTATTTATTTGATCTTTATTATTTATTTTATTTATTATTATGTATTTTATTTATTATTATGTATTTTATTTATTTCATTTATTGTTATTTATTTTATTTTTTATTATTTATTTGATCTATTATTATTTATTTTATTTATTATTATTTATTTGCATGCATGTTAAAACGCACTTTTTTAGGCCTGAAGATTCATTAAAACCCCCAAACATTCTTTTTACCCTGGGAAGAGGAGAAGCGGGGACAAGGGGGGGGGGGGGTAGGAGGGGAGGCTGCCCTGGTCACTGTGGTATTCTGCAGGACTGGACTGGGACAAAAATTTGGCCCTGGACTTAATCCAGACTGGCCCACTTTGACAGGTCTCTCCCATGGTGGCCGGACAACTCCCGCCCCACCCCCCCCCCCCCCCGCCTGGCCACCCAAGCCCCCTCTCCCCCTTCACTAGCCACTAGCTGTTCTACTTTATTAGAGTAGAACGGCTGGTACTGGTACTCTTATAGGCAGTACCAGTGGGGAAGCTAGACATTATTTCACCCGGGGCAAAGAATCAGTTTGGTGCCCCCCCCCCCTTATGGGACAAGATAAGGCAGAAGTGAGAAACTCCCAGACCATAGCTATTGAGTCAGGTATCTGTCCCCTCCCCCATGCTCCTCTGTCGTCCCCCTGCTCCTCTGGCCCTCCCCCTGCTTCTTTGTCCCCCCCCCCCCAGGTGAGCGCTGCGGGGAGGAAGAGGAGGTGAGCGCTGCGGGAAGGGAGAGACAGAGGAGCGGAGGGGTGGCGGTACGCTGTCACTGAAGCCGGCCCACTGAGCCATCGGCCCACCGGGAAACTCCCTGTAGTCCCAATGGCCAGTCCATCCCTGGTATTCTGTGAGATGCAGAGGCACCACCACAAGGAGATTGAGGGGAAGGGGAATTTGTGTTGGGGGGGATTTTAAGTGGGGGGGAGAAGATGTGTACTAGGAGGGTACATTTTAGGGGTAGGATATGTGCTAGGAGGGGTGATTTTTCTGGGGGAGTGGGGGCATTTGAGCTGGGGAGATTGTGCTGGGAGAGGGGGTTTTGTTTTTGGAGTGGGGGGGATTTGGGGGTATGGAGGGGGCAGATTTGTACTGGGAGGGGGAATTTCAGCAGGGGGGCAGATTTATACTAAGACGGGGAATTGTGTTTTTGTGGGGGGATTTTTGCTGACACATATTGCTCCTACATGTTGGGGATTGGGGGGGGGCAGTATGGCAGGTTAGCCCTGGGCTCTCGATGACCGGCCTCTCATCTGCCACATTCGGTTGACGCGGCCTATAAATCATCCTAATTTTCCCGAATGTCACGTCTCTCATAATTATCTGCTAAAAAGGCGCGTTTGACGCTGGGGGCGGCTGTGTACCGCCATTGCGAAGACACGGTGGGGGGGGGGGGGGCGCTTCAGGTATCTGCAGACGGAATTCCACTAATCCCTAATCCATCTTCCCTTTTAGTTTGTTGATTAAAAAAAAAATGGCCTAATAATCCGGGAGGGAGGGCTCTGCGGTTTCCAGGAAGACGGATGGAGGCGTCGGAACGTCCCAGCGGGGGGCGCCGGCTCTTCTCTGATTGGACGGACATCCGAAAGCCCATATTTCAGCCACAAAATAAAACATTTGGGAAATAAATTTTGTGGCTGCAATCAGAAAACATATTGCCGGTGATTTGAGTTACAACGGACTGCCGCCGTTGCTGAAGAACATTACTCCAGGTAAGCGGCGGTGCTATGGAGGGTGGGCGGCAAGATGGGAGATCATCGAACTGCGCTGGCGACACCACAGCACCGCTCACAAAGAAGACATCAGGGGGGGGGGGGGTTGAGTGTGCAGGAGGATCGTAGAACTGAGTGTGAAGTCTGCATACCCCCAAATTAGCGCCGAACCCCACTAAAGTCTAAGGGAGACTCCATAACCCAAAACCATTAAACAAGGAGAGAAAACAGCCAAAAACACTATCATAACCATATTTGATCAAAATAGTCTATAACAGTAGCCCAAAAGCATTCAACCAGAAGAGAAAATTGCCTAAAACATTATCTTAACAAAATGTGATCAAATTGCTTAAAACAGTAGCTCAGGAACATTTAACCAGGAGAGAAAATTTACTAAAACAATAGCTTAACAACATTCAACCAAAATAGCCTAAAACAAAATCCCAGGAACAGTCAACCAGAAGAGAAAACTGACTAAAACGATATCCGAACAACATTCAACCAAATTAGCCTAAAACAATATCTTAACAACGTTCAATGCAATGAAAATAGCCTAAAACAGTATCCCAAGAACATTCAACCAGGAGAGAATATTGCCTAAGGCCCCGTACACACGAGCAGGCAGATTTGTTCAAATCGGTCAGACAGACCGATTTGAACAAATCTGTCTGCTGGGATGTATTGGTTTGATCGTGTACACACGATTATACCAAAATCCCCGCCGGCAGACGGCGCGCTGACGTGTCGGTGACGTGGCGGTGACGTTGACGCCGCCACGTCACCGCACCAGGAAGTGAATTACTTTTGCGCATGCATCGAATCCATTCGACGCATGTGCGAGAAGATATGTCTGCTGTACACACGATGCCCGTACACACGTACACACGAACGAATCTGCTGGGACGGTCGGGCCGACCGTTTCCAGCAGATAGATTTGCTCGTGTGTACGCGGCCTAAAAGAATAGCCCAAAAACGTTCAACCAAAATAGCCTAAAGCAATAACCCAAAACCATTAAACCAGGAGAGAAAATAGCCTAAAACATTATCTTAACCATATTTGATCAAAATAGCCTATAAGGCCTCGTACACACGAGGGAATTTATCCACTGAAAATGGCTCGACGGACCATTTCAGCCGAAAAATCCGCTCGTCTGTAGGGGCCCGCAGACAGATTTGGACGGATTTCTCCGGCGGAAAAGTTTCAAAGCATGCTTTGAAACTTTTCCGCCGGAGAGCTGCCCGTCGGATATGTCCGCTGGTTAGAACGCCTAACCAGCGGACATATCTGTCCGCACATGCGTCGGATCCTGTGAATGGATTCAGCGCATGCAGGCGGAAGTGTTTCACTTCCTGGTGCGGTGACGTGGCGGCGTCAACGTCACCGCCGCGTCGGACCGTTTCCATCGGATAAATCCTATCGTGTGTACAAGGCCTAACAGTAGCCCAAAAACATTCAACTAGTAGAGAACATTGCCTAAAACAATATCTTAACAACATTTGATCAACCTGCTTAAAACAGTAGCTCAGGAACATTTAACCAGGAGAGAAAATTGACAAAATCAATAGCTTAATGGCATTTGATCAAAATATCTTAAAATAATAGCCCAAGAACATTCGACCAGGAGAGATAATAGCCTAAAACTATATCCTAAAAGTATTAGAGTAAAATAGCCCCAATGGCCCAAGAACATTAAACCAGAAGAGTAAATAGCCTAAAACAATATATTAACAGCATTTGATCAAAATAACCCAAAATAATAGCAAAAGAACATTCAACCAGGAGAGAAAATTGTCTAAAAGAATAGCCCAAAAACATTCAACTACAATAGCCTAAAGCAATAACCCAAGACCATTAAACCAGGAGAGAAAATAGCCTAAAACATTATCTTAACAATATTTGATCAAAATAGCCTATAACAATAGCCCAAAAGCATTCAACCAGAAGAGAATATTGACTTAAACAATATCTTAGCAACATTTAATTAAAAGATTGCCTAAAAAATATCTTAACAATGTTTAATCAAAATAGCCTAAAACAGTATCCCAAGAACATTCAACCAGGAGAGAAAATTGAGTAAAACAATATCTTAACAGCATTTAAACAAAATAGTCTAAAATAATATCCCAAGAACATTCAACCAGGAGAAAAAAATGTCTAAAAGAATAGCCCAAAAACATTCAACCACAATAGCCTAAAGCAATAACCCAAGACCATTAAACCAGGAGAGAAAATTGCCTAAAACAATATCTTAACAACATTTGATCAAAATTGCCTATAACAATAACAATAGCCCAAAAGCATTCAACCAGAAGAGAAATCTGCCTAAAACAATATCTTAACAACGTTTAATTAAAATTGCCTAAAACATTCTGTCATGGACCATGAAATACTGAAATCCTAATTCATGTATTACAGAAGATTTAATTCTGAACCCCAGCCAGGTCAATAGACTCAGAAGAAATACTCATTGTCCATTGTGTGATAACCCTATCTAAAGCCTTTCTATTATCAGGTGTAAATGACTTCTGCCCTGTCTCAATTCTCCAGACGGCTCCATTGTTCTGTGGCTGGCTATTGTGTACATTGATTGACCCCCTGGGGCTTTTGTCTGAAAACACATCACAGGCCTGGCCACACATATTCAGGCTATTCAAGCATTGGGACCAATCTCTGCGGAGACATTTTCAAGTCCTCATTTGCATGGTTTAGGAGGACCAGAATGGAGACTGCATACTTTACAATGGACCAATAGGAAAGCGGTTGTTGGGGGCGGGATGTTCCAAATCCTGTATAAAGTGTGCTGTGTACTTTCAATAAAGTGTGTCCTGTTACATTCAGCATTAAGCCATGGCTCATGTGTGGATTATTCAGCGATTCCAGGGATATTCCTAGTCGGGGAATATTGGGTGATTTCTTTTATGGGAGAAGAAGGGAATGCTTGACGGGGATATGTTCTACTACCGTCACAACTGGTTGGCAGCAGCGGGATTTTCCCTTCTACTTTCCTTTACACCAGGATTCCAAGCAGACACTGGGAACAGTGAATGGAAGATCGGTACACCCGGCTTAAAAGAAATACACTGAAAGAACTACTAGAAGTTTGTGGAAGGATTGCTAGCAACAAAACCGAGCGTGTCATCATAGCAGAATTAATGGAGCTAGACCAGGAGAACTCGGTTGCAGCAAGGCCTGCAGTACAAGAGATGGAGACACCAGTGATTCAGGATGAGGAATCACCAGCCAACAAGCTAATAAGGGAGAAATTAGCATAGTTCGGTCCGAACCCAACGGCGGATGTGGTGCTGAAAGTGATGACCCTGTTAGCGGAGGAGGCTAAACAAATAAGAGACGCAGAGCTACAGTTAAAACTGGCAGCAGTCCAACAAGCAGCCGCACATTCTCCAAACAGTGAGTACAGCACAGCAGACACAAGGAAGATTCCGTTTAGCGCTTTTGAAGCTTTTGATGAGAAAGAACGAGAGCGGCAACATGAGCTGAGAATTTCAGAAATACGACGATCGGTGACCACGCCTAAAGAAGCAGCACCAAATGAAAGACGAGGAGAGGTACAGATACCAGTAACCATGGAAGAGGAATTCAGAAGAAGGTTACAAGAGATGCGGATACAGCACACAGGACCAGAATCAGAGGAGGTCCTGCTGGGATGGGCGGATGTGATTCGGTGCCAACTCTGGAAGGAAGCGCTAGCTCTCGAGCAGCAACACCAAGGAGAGGTCCTGCCCTACATCTATGCAAGGTACTGGCCGCAGTATGACGTACGAATGTCGTTGTTGGGGGAACAACCGAAGCAGGAGTGGATAGCGGAATTAAACAGGCTGATCCGGGCAGAGATGCAGCTGGATGAGAGCTACAGAGCCCTCCGGTGGTATGTAGCCCAAGAGTGCCCCTGGTCAGCAGATGACAGCCCCACAGAAGGCTATGACTATGATGACCTGGGATTGTTGTATTGGAGGATGTCCAGTGATCCCAACTTTGGGGATGATCGGGAGTGGCGCTTGGAGGACATAATGGAGCACAGAGAGAAAAAATTGAATATCTCGGAAGCGCACTGGCTACAGGAAGATTTGGAATTTCTGGCCGCTCGGGAATGGGACCTGGAGATCGCCTACAAACAGCTGCCAGACTCTGCTCAGCGCCAGGACCGGGCTCCCTTTGCCTGGGACTATCAGAAAATACCAATGGACAATGCTGAAATCCTGGCTGAAGTATCGTCCATGTGGCAGGGTAACAGTGTGCTCTTCCAACCTGCCCCTGCAGCTATGGATGCGGAGGTCTTATGGCGGATGCAGCAAGTGCCAACTGACCTTGATGATCCTGTTTCTGCATGGGATGATCTTGAAGGGAGGAATGTGCCTGTCCAGCAGTATGCCAGTGAATCGGCAGTGGAAAATCTGGAGATTGCCATTCCCAAAGCTGAAGTTCTGACCGCAGGGCCGAGCTCTGCTAACCTCTGCTCAGTACCTATAGCATCTTCTGGGTTCCATGGACAGGAGATGGTGAACCTTTATCCCCAGACACCAGAGACAGGGGATTTAATAGATTTTTCTGCTGAGGACAAACAACCTGATGGGCCTCCAGCAGAAGAGCTGGTATCAGGGCCAAACTTCACTGTGCTCTGCCCAGCACCAAGAGCAGTATTTGTGGAGTTACAAGGAACTTCCCCAGCTGAAGCGCTGGTCACCAGACAGAGGGTTCAAGACCTCTGCCCCACCCCTGTGGCAGTTTCGGAGGCTCAGGGTGAGAAGATAGCGATCACTCCCCAGCCACAGATTACAGAATGTATGGACTGTTCAGAGGATGTTCTGGATTATGCACCCCCAGCAGAAGTGCTGGCAACAGGGCAGAGTGCCAGCCATCTCTGCCCAGCACCGGGACCAACTGTGGAGTTCCAGGGAGCCGGGGCGGTTGGCCCCCCTCCCCAGCAACCAGCTGAGGTGGTAAAGCTCTTACTCCCAGCTGAACCACTGGCAGCAGGACAGGATGCTACTGGCGGCTGCACCCCACTACAACTTGAGTGGATATCAGTGGATGGGACTGTGGTCTCCACTCACAGCAACCCAGCGGAAGAGCTGGCAACAGAGCAGAGTGCCCCGGGCCTCTGCTTTCACCTAACAGAAGAGGGGGTTCCTGTGGTAGTGGATGGGACTTCAGTCTCCACTGGCACAACCCCAGGAAATGGTACAGGACTGAAACAGGAAGATGTCGGCTTTGCTTTGCAAGCACTGGGGGATTTTCACCTCACACCAGTGGATGGGACTTCAGTCTCCACTGGTATACCCCATAAATGGTGGCCAGTTGGCCCAGACCCCCAACAGCATGATGGACTGAGCCCAGCCACCCTGTCATCTCTCCAGCGGCTGAAAGGACTCCAGGGAGAAGGGCCAGTCCAGGCCTCTCCCCAGCGGCAGACGTGTTCCCTGAGAGAGGCAGAGGATGGCGGGGTGAGTAATGCTCGGTTTGGAGCAAGTGATTTGGGGTACTGTATGGATACCGGCATTGGGGGACTGGAACTACTGACTGAATTCAGAGACAACCCATCTGGTGTCTCCTACTGGGTTAGTCCCCTGCCAAAAGGGGAGATGTGTGACAGGCCTAGCCGGGACAGGGGCTTTTGGAGAGGACTGAATGCGAGCCTCTTGCCGTCCAATTATGGGCCAGGGCCTCAAACCAGGAAGGCGGATGGGTTATCCTGGCAGACAGTCCTGGAACCTTAAGACTACTTGCCCAACATCCTCGAGTGACCCGTTTGGGTCCCACTGCGGATGTTGAACTATTTCCCAGGGGGAGTAATGTCATGGACCATGAAATACTGAAATCCTAATTCATGTATTACAGAAGATTTAATTCTGAACCCCAGCCAGGTCAATAGACTCAGAAGAAATACTCATTGTCCATTGTGTGATAACCCTATCTAAAGCCTTTCTATTATCAGGTGTAAATGACTTCTGCCCTGTCTCAATTCTCCAGACGGCTCCATTGTTCTGTGGCTGGCTATTGTGTACATTGATTGACCCCCTGGGGCTTTTGTCTGAAAACACATCACAGGCCTGGCCACACATATTCAGGCTATTCAAGCATTGGGACCAATCTCTGCGGAGACATTTTCAAGTCCTCATTTGCATGGTTTAGGAGGACCAGAATGGAGACTGCATACTTTACAATGGACCAATAGGAAAGCGGTTGTTGGGGGCGGGATGTTCCAAATCCTGTATAAAGTGTGCTGTGTACTTTTAATAAAGTGTGTCCTGTTACATTCAGCATTAAGCCATGGATCATGTGTGGATTATTCAGCGATTCCAGGGATATTCCTAGTCGGGGAATATTGGGTGATTTCTTTTATGGGAGAAGAAGGGAATGCTTGACGGGGATATGTTCTACTACCGTCACACATTCAACCAAAATAGCCTAAAGCATTAACCCAAGAACATTAAACCAGGAGAGAAAATAGCCTAAAACATTATCTTAACCATATTTGATCAAAATAGCCTATAAGGCCTCGTACACACGAGGGAATTTATCCACTGAAAATGGTCCGACGGACCATTTCAGCCGAAAAATCCGCTCGTCTGTAGGGGCCGGCGGACAGATTTGGACGGATTTCTCTGGTGGAAAAGTTTCAAAGCATGCTTTGAAACTTTTCCGCCGGAGAGCTGCCCGTCGGATATGTCCGCTGGTTAGTACGCCTAACCAGCGGACATATCTGTCCGCACATGCGTCGGACCCTGTGAATGGATTCGGCGCATGCAGGCGGAAGTGTTTCACTTCCTGGTGCAGTGACGTGGCGGCGTCAACGTCACCGCCGCGTCACCACGCTGTCCGCCCGCGAGGAATTTGATCCGATGGTGTGTACAGCCATCGGATCAAAACAGCCCGGTGGACATATCCGATGGAAACGGTCCGTCGGACCGTTTCCATCGGATAAATCCTATCGTGTGTACAAGGCCTAACAGTAGCCCAAAAACATTTAACTAGTACAGAACATTGCCTAAAACAATATCTTAACAACATTTGATCAACCTGCTTAAAACAGTAGCTCAGGAACATTTAACCAGGAGAGAAAATTGACAAAATCAATAGCTTAATGGCATTTGATCAAAATATCTTAAAATAATAGCCCAAGAACATTCGACCAGGAGAGATAATAGCCTAAAACTTTATCCTAAAAGTATTAGACTAAAATAGCCCCAATGGCCCAAGAACATTAAACCAGAAGAGTAAATAGCCTAAAACAATATATTAACAGCATTTGATCAAAATAACCTAAAATAATAGCAAAAGAACATTCAACCAGGAGAAAAAATTGTCTAAAAGAATAGCCCAAAAACATTCAACGACAATAGCTTAAAGCAATAACCCAAGACCATTAAACCAGGAGAGAAAATTGCCTAAAACAATATCTTAACAACATTTGATCAAAATTGCCTATAACAATAACAATAGCCTAAAAGCATTCAACCAGAAGAGAAATCTGCCTAAAACAATATCTTAACAACGTTTAATTAAAATTGCCTAAAACATTTAACCAAAATAGCCTAAAGCATTAACCCAAGAACATTAAACCAGGAGAGAAAATAGCCTAAAACAATATATTAACAACATTTGATCAAAATAGCCTACAATTATAGCCCAAGAACATTCAACCAGGAGAGATAATAGCCTAAAACTATATCCTAACAGCATTTGACTAAAATAGCCACAAGGGCCCAAGAACATTAAACCAAAAGAGAAAATGCCCCCCAGAACATGAATTATTTGATGGATGAATAGCTATGCCATTTATTTTACTAGCCCCCAATATATGAGTTTGGGATGGAGTGCCCCTTTAAGGCAGCCTGTCGTCTCCACCTCTGGCGCTCTGGCTCGCCTCGGCTCGGAGCCTCGGAATATTACACACGTGTTCGCTTGTCTCCTCGCTGGGAAATGGTGGTCCGGCTCGCCATGAAAGGGTCACCGGCGCAATCTTTTCTTATTTTATAAACTCATTTCAGCCGAGTGATATCCTGATCCGGCCAAGATAATGAATCGCAGGCGCGTCCCCCAAGATTGCGCCGCAAATGTCAAAGCCGACAGGAAATTGTAATTAAAGAAGGGAAATTGCTACAAAGAAGCACTTGATCTTAAAACGAGCCGAGCCCTGGAATGGGAGACGCATTTAATTACGCTTCAGATTTCTCCCCACCGCTTAGCGGCAGCCGAAGATCGCCTTTGCTTTAACTCTTCCCCCCCCCCCCCGCTGAGTTGTGCGCGGTAAACGGAAATTAAATAAACGCCACGATTTATAAAAAATGTTCCATTTCATTACGACGCTGTAAAAATAGACGAAACATAAAGATAACATTGATATTCAGGATAATCATTTCATTACGGGTGACGCTTTGTTTATCGGGAACCCCGGGATTTACTTCTCCCTGAAGAAGTCACGGAAAATAAATGGCGGGCCTTCAGTTCATGGTGGGGGAGGGGGGTTTTATGGGCCACGGGGAAGCCCCACAGTCCACGGGGTGTTCTTATGGTCCAAGGTGTCATCTTATAGTCTCGCTGTCCATGATGTCATCCAATGGTCCAGGGTGTGTTCTTAGGGTCCAAGGTGTCTTATGGTCCAAGGTGTCATCTCATAGTATCGCTGTCCATGGTGTCATCCAATGGTCCAAGGTGTGTTCTTAGGGTCCAAGGTGTCCTATGGTCCAAGGTGTCATCTTATAGTCTTGCTGTCCATGGTGTCATCCAATGGTCCAAGGTGTGTTCTTAGGGTCCAAGGTGTCATCTCATAGTCTCGCTGTCCATGGTGTCATCAAAATGGTCCAAGGTGTGTTCTTAGGGTCCAAGGTGTCTTATGGTCCAAGTTGTCATCTCATAGTCTCGCTGTCCACAGCATTAATCCAAGAACAATAAACCAGGAGAGAAAATAGCCTAAAACAATATATTAACAACATTTGATCAAAATAGCCTACAATTATAGCCCAAGAACATTCAACCAGGAGAGATAATAGCCTAAAACTATATCCTAACAGCATTTGACTAAAATAGCCACAATGGCCCAAGAACATTAAATCAGAAGAGAAAATGACCCCCAGAACATGAATTATTTGATGGATGAATAGCTATGCCATTTATTTTACTAGCCCCCAATATAGGAGTTTGGGGTGGAGTGCCCCTTTAAGGCAGCCTGTCGTCTCCACCTCTGGCGCTCTGGCTCGTCTCGGCTCGGAGCCTCGGAATATTACACGCGCGTTTGCTTGTCTCCTCAATGGGAAATGGCGGTCCGGCTCGCTATGAAAGGGTCACCGGCGCAATCTTTTCTTATTTTATAAACTAATTTCAGCCGAGTGATATCCTGATCCAGCCCAGATAATGAATCGCAGGCGCGTCCCCCAAGATCGCGCCGCAAATGTCAAAGCCGACAGGAAATTGTAATTAAAGAAGGGAAATTGCTACAAAGAAGCACTTGATCTTAAAACGAGCCGAGCCTCGGAATGGTCCAAGGTGTGTTCTTATGGTCCAAGGTGTCATCTCATAGTCTCGCTGTCCATGGTGTCATCCAATGGTCCAGGGTGTGTTCTTAGGGTCCAAGGTTTCTTATGGTCCAAGGTGTCATCTTATAGTCTCGCTGTCCATGGTGTCATCCAATGGTCCAGGGTATGGATTTATAGTACAGGGTGTGGTCTTATGGTCCAGGATGTGGTCCATGGTGTCACCCACTTTTCCACAGTGGGCTCTTATGGTGCAAGCCTGTGGTCTTATGGTCCAGAGTGTGTCCTTATGGTCCTAGGTGTTGTTTTATAGTACAGGGTGGGCTCTTATGGTCCCAGGTGTGTTCTTATGGTCCAGGGTGTGGTCTTACGGTTCAAGGTGTGGCGTAACGGTCCAAGGAGTGTTCTTATAGTCCAAGGTGTCATCTTATAGTCATGCTGTCCACGGTGTCATCCAATGGTCCAGGGTGTGTTCTTAGGGTCCAGGCTGTGTTTTTTATAGTCCAGGGTGGGCTATTATGGTCCTAAATATGGTCTTAGAGTTCAGGGTGTTGTCTTGTGGTCCAAGGTGTCATCTAATGGCCTAGGGTGTGTGCCTTTTGTTCAATGTTGGTTTTTATGACCCAAGGTGTGCTCTTATGGTCCAAGGTGTGTTCTTATGGTCCACAGTGTGTTCTTATAGTCCAGGGTGTGAACTTATAGTCCATGGTATGGATTTATAGTACTGTGTGTGGTCTTATGGTTCAGGATGTGGCCCATGGCGTCACCAACTCGTCCACAGTGTGCTCTTATGATCCAAGGTGTGTTCTTATGGTCAGAGCTGGTTCTTATAGTACAGGGTGGGCTCTTATGGTACTAGGTGTGGCTTTATGGTCCAGGGTTGTATTCTTATGGTCCAGAGTGTGTCCTAATGGTGCTAAGTGTGGTTTTATAGTACAGGGTGGGCCCCTATGGTCCCAGGTGTGGTCTTATGGTCCAGGGTGTGTTCGTATGGTCCAGAGTGTGTCTTTATGGTCCTAGGTGTGATTTTATAGTAGAGGGTGGGCTCTTTTTGGTCCCAGGTGTGTTCTTATGGTCCAGGGTGTGTTCTTATGGTTCAAGGTGTGGTCTTAGGGTTCAAGATGTGGCGTAATTGTCCAAGGAGTGTTCTTATGGTCCAGGGTGTGGTCTTATGGTCCATGGTGTGACCCACTAATCGAAAGTGTGGTCCTATGGTCCAAGGTGTCATCTTACAGTTGTGGTTGGTGTCATCCAATGGTCCAGGGTGTGTTCTTATGGTTCAAGGTGTATTCTTATGGTCCAGAGGGTGTTCTTAAAGACCAGGCTGTGTTTTTATAGTCCAGGGTGGGCTTTTATGGTCCTAAATATGGTCTTAGGGTCCAGGGTGCGGTCTTGTGGTCCAAGGTGTCATCTAGTGTGCTTATTGTTCAGTATGGGTTTTTATGATCCAAAGTGTGCTCTTATGGTCCAGAGCGTGTTCTTATAGTCCAGGGTGTGGATTTAGGATCTTTTGGTTCAAGATGTGGCCCAATGATGCAAGGTGTATTTTTATGGTTCAGGGTGGGGGTCTTATGGTCCATGGTGTCATCCACTCATCCACAATGTGCTGTTATGGTGCAAGGTGTGGTCTTATGGTCCAGAGCTGGTCCTTAAAGTCCAGGGTAAGGTTTTATAGTACAGGGTGGGCTCTTATGGTCCTAGGTGTGGCCTTATGGTTCAGAGTGTGTCCCTATGGTGCTAGGTGTGGTTTTACAGTACAGGGTGGGTACCTATGGTCCCTGGTATGATCTTATGGTCCAGGGTGTGTTCTTATGGTTCAAGGTGTGGTCTTAGGGTTCAAGGTGTGGCATAATGGTCCAAGGTGTGTTTTTATGGTCCATGTTATGACCCACTAATCGAAAGTGTGCTCCTATGGTCATAAGTGTGGTCTTGTGGTCTATGATGGAGTCTTGTGGTCAAGGGTGTGATATCATTTTCAGGGCGTGGTCTTGTAGAGGGGAAAGCAGTCTGACACATATGAGTGCTGTCTCATGGTCCAAAAGTGGTCAGTGAGAAGAATGTTCCTTACATTGGATTCTGATGGCTGGGGTTCAGTTAACCTCCATAATTTATTCCTTTACTAAATTGTTTACACATCTCCGGTGACGATCAGAGCACGGCATAAAACGCCGTTCTGACCGGCGGGCAATTCCAAAGCTTTGCTCGGTGTGTTATTATTGTGATCTTCATACATATTTATTGATGAATACCTGCAAAGATTAGATCTGTTCCTTCAGATGTTATGACTTCTCCTGGGGGGGGTAATTAGGATGCCGAGAACCGGGAACTAGGACAGAAATAATGTTTCTTATGCCTCTTAAAGTGGAACAGTCAGTAAATTTACTAGCCTAATAAATCCCTAATGTGTCACAATGTACAGAAACAGGCCACTGTTCAAAAAAGCTCCGCCATTTATCATTAAAGAGCCATCCTGGAGCTCCAGTCAGTGGCTTTGCCTAAGCTGAGATGATGTCTTCTGCAGGCAGGAGGAAGCATTTCCTCAGTCTCCCCCTAACCTGCCTTCTGACCTTTGACTTCTGGGGGAGGTCCCTGTTCCAATTCCTGAGTCTTAGCCTTATTATTCAAGGGAAAACCCTAACCATAACCCCCTAATGCTAACCCCTAACCCCAACCCTAACCCCAATCCCTAACTCTAACCCTAACCCTAAACCCTAAACATAACCCCTAACCCTAACCCCAACCCTATCCCAAACCCCAGCCCTAACCCCTAACCCTAACCCCAAACTCTAACCCTAACTCTTAACCCTAACCCCTAATCCTATCCCTGACCCCAACTCTAACCCTAACCCTAATTCTAACCCATAAATATAACCATAACCCTAACTCTAACTATAACCCTAACGCTAACCCCTAACCCTAACTTTACCCTAACCCCTGACCTTAACCCCTAACCCTAATAAATTTCCCATGACCCCAAAAATTCAACCAAATCAGATTTCACATGTTAATGGAATCTAACCTTAACCCTAACTCTAACCCCAACTCTAAACCCTAACTCTAACCCTAACCCCTAACTCTAAACCCTAACCCTAATCCTAACCCTGACCCCAACTCTAACACTAATCCAACCCCAAACCCCTAACCCTAACCATTAACCCTAACCGCAACCGCTAACCCTAATAAATTTCCCATGCCCCCAAAAATTCAAGCAAATCAGATTTCACTTGTTAGTGTAATCTAACCCTAACTCTAACCTAACTCTAACCCCAACCCTAACTCATGACCCTAACCCCTCTGGGGGAGGTCCCTGTTCCAATCCCTGAGTCCTAGCCTTATCCTTCAAGGGAATACCGTAACCCTAACTCTAACCCCAACCCCTAACCCTAATAAGTTTCCTGTGACCCAAAAATTCAAGCAAATCAGATTTCACATGTTAATGGAATCTAACCCTAACCCCTAACCCTAACCATAACTTTAACCCTGACTCTAACCCCCAACCCTAACCCCAACCCTGACCCCAAATCTAACCCTAACCCCTAACCCCAACCACTAACCCAGACCCCAAATCTAACCCTATCCTCCAACACTAACTCTAAACCCTAACTCTAAACCCTAACCCCAACCCTGACCCCAAATCTAACCCTAACCCCTAACCCTAACCCCAACCCCTAACCCTAATACATTTTCCGTAACCCCAGTCAATCAGATTTCACATGTTAATGGAATCTAACACTAACCCCTAACTCTAACCCTAACCCCTAACACCTAACCCCTGACCCTAACCCCTCTGGGGGAGGTCCCTGTTCCAATTCCTGAGTTCTAGTCTTATCTTTCAAGGGAAAACCCTAACTCTAACCCCAACCTCTAAACCTAATAAACTTCCGTGACCCCAAAAATTCAAGCAAAACAAATTTCACATGTTAATGGAATCTAAACCTAACCCTAACCCCTAACTCTAACCCCCAACTTTAACCCTGACTCTAACCCCCAACCCTAACCCCAACCCTGACCCCAAATCTAACCCTAACCCCTAACCCCAACCACTAACCCAGACCCCAAATCTAACCCTATCCTCCAACACTAACTCTAAACCCTAACTCTAAACCCTAACCCCAACCCTGACCCCAAATCTAACCCTAACCCCTAACCCTAACCCCAACCCCTAACCCTAATACATTTTCCGTAACCCCAGTCAATCAGATTTCACATGTTAATGGAATCTAACACTAACCCCTAACTCTAACCCTAACCCCTAACACCTAACCCCTGACCCTAACCCCTCTGGGGGAGGTCCCTGTTCCAATTCCTGAGTTCTAGTCTTATCTTTCAAGGGAAAACCCTAACTCTAACCCCAACCTCTAAACCTAATAAACTTCCGTGACCCCAAAAATTCAAGCAAAACAAATTTCACATGTTAATGGAATCTAAACCTAACCCTAACCCCTAACTCTAACCTTTACCCTAACCCCTAACCCTAATTCTAACTCTAAACCCTAACCCCTAAACCCAACTCTGGCCCCATTTCTTACCCTAACCCCAACCCCTAACCCTAATAAACTTCCAGTGACCCCAAAAATTCAAGCAAATCAGATTTCACATGTTAATGGAATCTAACCCTAACCCAAACTCTAACCCTAACCCTAACACCTAACCCTTGACCCTAACCACTCTGGGGGAGGTCCCTGTTCCAATTCCTGAGTCCTAGCCTTATCCTTTAAGGGAAAACCCTAACCCCAACCCTAACCCTAACTCTAAGGCCTAAGGTACACACGATCACTCAAAACCGATGAAAACGGACTGAAGGTCCGTTTCATCAGTCCAAACCGATCATGTGTGGGCCCCATCAGTCAGTTATCCTTCAGTCAAAAAAAAGAGAACGCGCTTTAAAATTTGACTGTTGCAAGATTGACCGATGGGTCCAAACCGATCGTTAGTATGCAAAAGCATAGGTTAAAAGGCCGCTCATGTTCAAAATTAAATCGACGCATGCTTGGAAGCATTGAACTTATTTTTTTTCAGCACGTTGTTGTGTTAAAACACGTAAACGTCGCCGCGTTCTGATACGATCGGTTTTTTAACTGATGGTGTGTAGGCACATCAGACCATCAGTCAGCTTCATCAGACAACGGTCCTTCAGACCGTTCTCATCGGATGGACTGATCATGTATACAAGGCCTAACCCCAACCCCTAACCCTAACTTTAACCCCAACCCCTAACCCTAACTCTAACCCTAATGGAGCATACAGATGTTAAGTTTGTTTGATAAAACACGTCCGTCTGACCGTTGTTGTCACTAAGTCTGATCGTGTGTACGTGGCTTTAGACTCCTGATGATATTGCATGGCGTAGATTCTCTTGTTGCTCTCCAGTTCACGCCGTATAAAGGCGGAAAACACATTTAAAGGGTCTGATCTATTTTTATGGCCCTTCTGTTAAATGGAAGCGGAAATGGAGAAGCTGTAAAACGTCCCCATTACATCCCATCAACAAGCTTTCAGGCTGACTTGAAGGTTAAATATTGGGGGAAGAAAGCGGTTTCTCTTGTCTGCACGGCTCAGCGGCGTGCTAGATTGCATCTCAGGGTGTTTTGTGGAGGGTACGCTGCGAAGTGTGCTAATCATTCCCCACTGTAAAGAATCTCTGCATCCTTACAAGGTCCCGGGCCCTTGGGCTCCCACCGGCTTCCCCCAAGGTCCCTCCCCTCGGGGCTCCCACCGGCTTCCCCTAACTTCAAAAAATCAGTACAAATGACAACTGTGACCCGCGGCCGGGGGTGAAAAGCAGAGTCACCTCCTAGGATTAATCTGTTCCAGGGTGGAGGACACACAGGAAATAAATGAGATAAAAACTCGCAGACGGCCGCTTCCTCCTCACAAAGAGGTTTCCCTCTCAGTGCGCCTGTCCTCAGCTTATCAAATGAAAGAATTCGTTTTTTTTTTCCTCCTCCGGATCGCCCGGCGTTGACATTGAGAAAATGAGCGATCAAGCACTATGATTAAGCGTCAGCTGACATAATTGTCGTGCGGCCATCTGCAACGCTAAAGCAATTCTTTTTTTTCTTTTTTTTAGTTAGCCCAACGTGGTGCGGCTGACTAGTGACACTCCATCTGAACAGGTTGTTGCTGCAAGCCAGAGAAACAAGGCTTGAAATTAACTTTTTCCAATCCGCGGACAAAATTAAACAGAGTTGTTTGAGGCGCTCGGCTGCGAGATAAATAAGATCTGCTGGAAATTACATTTCCTTTTTTTTCTATTTCGCTGAGAGGCCATAAAAGTGACTCCGACATCATCCCGTAATTCTGCCGGAATCCAGGAGCCGCCATATCAGGAGGTCAGCCAAGAGAGGAGGCCGAACATGACACCCGGGGCCGAGGACAAGAGAAGTGGCACTGTGCAGAGTCCATACATACTGTAAGGAAAGGACAGAGACGCCGTTGGCACGCACACGTGCGCATGCGCGCATACCTGGAACGCAGAATACGTTTTTGACCAATGGCGCGCACATGCGCGCATCCACCAGCCGCAACGCCGTGCTCCTGTGCTGCAGACGACGCGCACACGCAGGGGGCGTTCCTGACCCTTCCTAACCCATTTAAAGGGCGCTCTGAATTCCTGACGCCCGTATCCATCACCAAGATTCCTGTTTAACCACCCGGCTTGTGACCTTGACCTTGCTCCTGCTAAACCCTTGTGTACTCTGCTGCCTGCCTGCTAATGACCCAGCCTGTGACCTTTGACCTTGCCTCTGCTTAACCCTTCTGTACTTCGCTGCCTGCCTGCTGCCGACCTGGCCATCCTTGACCTCTGCATCCAAAGGCTCCTGCTACGGGTCATCCTGACTTGCTAGGGGTTGGAGCTCCCCTTTATCCGGGCTCTTCGCTCTGCACCACCTAGCCCTGTGCCTGCTGCTCATCTAGGGTCTTCTGCCCTTCCTGCACCCAACGGCACTTCAAGCAAATATCCTCAGGCACTCGTGTTCCTCCTACCTGAATGCCATCTGTCTCACCCTCAGAGGGGTTCTGGGTTGGAGATACAAGGGAGGCCGACCTTTTCACATCAGACTCCTACCAGGTACGTGACACATACAGAATAAATAGAGATACCGAGAATTACACCGGACATACAGGACAAGAGAAGTAGTACTGTGCAGAGTCCATACATACAGAATAAGAGGAGATACTGAGAATTGCACCCGACATACAGGACAAGAGAAGTAGTACTGTGCAGAGTCCATTCATACAGAATAAGAAGAGATACCGATAATTACACCCGACATACAGGACAGGAGAAGTAGTACTGTGCAGAGTCCATACATACAGAATAAATAGAGATACCGAGAATTACACCGGACATACAGGACAAGAGAAGTAGTACTGTGCAGAGTCCATACATACAGAATAAGAGGAGATACTGAGAATTGCACCCGACATACAGGACAAGAGAAGTAGTACTGTGCAGAGTCCATTCATACAGAATAAGAAGAGATACCGATAATTACACCCGACATACAGGACAGGAGAAGTAGTACTGTGCAGAGTCCATACATACAGAATAGGGAGAGATACCGATAATTACACCCGACATACAGGACAAGAGAAGTAGTACTGTGCAGACTCCATACATACAGAATAAGAACAGAGACCGAGAATTACACCCGACATACAGGACAGGAGAAGTAGTACTGTGCAGACTCCATACATACAGAATAAGAGGAGATACCGAGAATTAAACCCGACATACAGGACAGGATAAGTGGTACTGTGCAGAGTCCATACATACAGAATAAGAGGAGATACCGAGAATTACACCCGACATACAGGACAGGAGAAGTAGTACTGTGCAGAGTCCATACATACAGAATAAGAAGAGATACCGAGAATTACACCCGACATACAGGACAAGAGAAGTGGTACTGTGCAGAGTCCATACATACAGAATAAGAAGAGATACCGAGAATTACACCCGACATACAGGACAGGAGAAGTGGTAAGAGTCCATACATACAGAATAAGTACTGTGGACAGAGTCTGTGCAGAGTCCATACATACAGAATAAGAAGATACCGAGAATTACACCCGACATACAGGACAGGAGAAGTAGTACTGTGCAGAGTCCATACATACAGAATAAGAAGAGATACAGAATTACACCCGACATACAGGACAGGAGAAGTACTGTGCAGAGTCCATGAATAAGCCGAGAGTACAGGACAGGAGAAGTAGTACAGAGTATACATACAGAATAAGAGGAGATACCGAGAATTACACCCGACATACAGGACAAGAGAAGTAGTACTGTGCAGAGGGTGTGGCTGCTTGTGGAGCAGCTGAAGCCTGTGTGCTGCTGAGCTGCTCTGATGTCTGGTGCAAGCCCAGGGTTGGGCTCCCCTGGGCGGGGATCTCTCTCAGGAGAGCCCCAGGCTTTCCGGCCTACACAAGGTGAAGTTGTGGTTGGTGGTGAAGATGGAGGACGGAGCTCTGGGAGCAGAAAGACAGCTGCAGAGACTGTAAGTAGAAGTGGAAATGTTTGTGTAAAAAGTACCAATGTTATCGATAAGAAGAAGTTTGGAAATGTTATTCCACAAAATGGTTCTCAGTCCAGCCAGCCATTGCAGGCCCAGCAAGTCCAGCACAGTGCAGCCCAGTCTGTTCAGCGCCATGTTATTGTACAGAACAGTCCAGGCTCTGGAAGTACAGTCCAATTCAGCCAGCCAAAGCAAACCCTGCAGAGTGGGGTACATGTAGTCCAGCATGCTAATACCACCCAGCACAGTCCAGGCTCTGGAAGTACAGTCCACCCCAGCCAGCCAAAGCAAACCCCACAGAGTGGGGCACATGTAGTTAAGCATGCTAATGCCACCCAGCACAGTCCAGGCTCTGCAAGTACAGCTCAACCCAGCCAGCCAAAGCAAACCCCGCAGAGTGGGGTACATGTAGTCCAGCAAGCTAATGCCACCCAGCACAGTCCAGGCTCTGCAAGTACAGCTCAACACAGCCAGCCAAAGCAAACCCCGCAGAGTGGGGTACATGTAGTCCAGCAAGCTAATGCCACCCAGCACAGTCCAGGCTCTGCAAGTACAGCTCCACCCAGTCAGCCAAAGCAAACCCCGCAGATTGGGGCACATGTAGTCCAGCAAGCTAATGCCACCCAGCACAGTCCAGGCTCTGGAAGTACAGTCCACCTTAGCCAGCCAAAGCAAACCCCGCAGAGTGGGGCACATGTAGTCCAGCAAGCTAATGCCACCCAGCACAGTCCAGGCTCTGCAAGTACAGCTCAACACAGCCAGCCAAAGCAAACCCCGCAGAGTGGGGTACATGTAGTCCAGCAAGCTAATGCCACCCAGCACAGTCCAGGCTCTGCAAGTACAGCTCCACCCAGTCAGCCAAAGCAAACCCCGCAGAGTGGGGCACATGTAGTCCAGCAAGCTAATGCCACCCAGCACAGTCCAGGCTCTGGAAGTACAGTCCACCTCAGCCAGCCAAAGCAAACCCCGCAGAGTGGGGCACATGTTGTCCAGAATGCCACCCAGTCCAGTCCAGGCTCTGGAAGTATGATCCAAGACAGTCAGCTATTGCAGCCACATCAAGCCCAGCACAGTGCAGCTCAGAGTGGAGCAGAGACATTGGCTTCTCCCAGTACTCCCCGTAAATATTCCAGAACCTCCTTGGAACAGAAAACAATCAATGAGAACTTGCAGCAGCGTGTGATGGTCGGCAGCAGCCAGGAACGGTCATCGCGCTCCAAGCAGCAGAGTAAAGGGGAAGGTGGTAATAATCCACAATCTGACCCAGTGAAACCATCCACACCCAGCAAAGACCCCCAGGCCAGTACTAGTAATGGGGAAGAGGATAAAGATTTCAAGCGTCCTGCAGCTGCAAAGAAGAAGAAGAAAAAGTCTGAACCTGCGCTACACCTGGCTGATAGGATCCCTTCCCTGGTAAAACGAGTAGAGTCTCTGAGGAAAGCTAAGACTAGGATCCAGACGCAGATCGACTCTGTATACAGACTTAAAGCTGCCAACCCCAGGAGAGAAACATTATATGACGGTAAACTAAACTCCCTGGGCATTGAACTGGCCGGTGTATCTAAGGATATTGATGCTACCTATGAAGAACTGGGGCCAGTGGCGGAGGTATACCGCAATCGTGATCGGTTTGAGGCAGCATTGAGTGTGGGGATTGAATCTTCTACAGAGTCAGACTCTGGGGAACTGGTCCAGTGTATGCAGCCACCAAACGTGTCTCCTGAGGGGAAGTCTGTGCATCCTCCGGAGGACAGTAAGGAGCAACATGGGATTGGAGCAGGTTCTCCTGCTGGACTTCCAGCTCTGGAGGATGGCGGGAACATCGGTATAACCCAGCAGACATGTATAGTTCAGGAGACGCAGATGAGTGACGTATGTGGACTCCCAGCAAATGGACTGTGAGAACAGTGCTGCTGCCACGAGTACTCATGATAGGAGCCATGCTGAGGGGACTGGGGTTCAGGGTGGGAGTAATACTGGAGTGATAAGTAATGATACTGCTAGCATTGACATGATGTGCAGTGATGATGTGGTGAATAATTCTGCCGGCGTTGATACTAGTACCGGTATATCTGATTGGGGTCAGCAGTCAGAGACCTCTGAGAATATAGTGATGGAGGAGTCAGTTCAGAACAACCCTCAGGACTTCCCCCCTTTGGTGGACCCACCACTGGCTCCCCAAGGGAATGCTGGTCCATCTGGTCATGTTCCTCCTCGGAATGCCTGGAGCCGTGGGGCCCCTTCATTTTCCACCGGTAATAATTACACTGGTCAGGCTTTTAAGAGGAGAAATGTCGTTAGATTCAAGCATAGGGGTTCCAGAGAGGAGCTCCCTGATAGAAGGTTTGTGGTAAGGGAGTTGCTGTGTCAGCAGGTGGGGTTTGCACCTGCAAACATACTGGCAGTCATCAATCTCCCTGACAGACAAGGTTATGACGTCAGCTTTAAGCTCATGTGTGACTTGGACAAGTTCTGGGCCAGCTTCAGTGGGTTGCGGGACAAAGAGGGATGGAGGGATTTCATCCTTATTCCCATCTCCAAACCTGACACAGCAACCGTTAACATCATTTTTTGGAATGAGTCTGTGCCCCCCCAGGACATTATCATTTGGCTTAGAAGACATTGTGAAATGATTTCTGAGTTGACAAAAACTAAAGACAGTGATGGGATCTGGACTGGGGGTTGGAGGGTTCTTGTCAAGTTGAGGCAATCTAACAATGTTACCCATCACCTGCCAAATTCCTTTTTCATTGGACGGGAGAGAGGCGTGTGCTTTTATGCAGGTCAGCCCAGGTTATGTTTCAAATGTGGCAAGTCCGGCCATGTGGCGAGCGTTTGCAGCGCCTTGAAGTGTAATCTTTGTGGGGAGGTCGGCCATGTCAGTTCTACCTGTGAGACGGTTAAGTGCAATCTCTGTGGAAGGCTCGGGCACTTTCACAGGGATTGCCCGGAGGCCTTTCATAATATGGGTGAGGAATCTGCAGACAATGATTTGTTGGCTGTAGCAGAACAACTAGAGGAGGAGGAGGCCTTAATTAACGGGGCTGCAGTGACTAGAGAGGAGGTGGGCCCAGGGGTTCAGGAGACTACCCCCGGCCGGCCGCACACTCTTCTTCTGTTCCTGTCTCCGTGAAGACCACTGGTCAGAAGAGGAGGAATAAAAAAGATAGATCCACCCGTAGACCCGAAAGTGACTGGACATTAGTGAAGAACTCGGCTAAAAAAGTGAAAGGGGCACCAGAAGTGGGTACGGTAGTTTCTACCAATAGGTATGAAGCGTTATCAGATTCGGATGCTGATTCCTATTCTCTAGAGGCCCATGAACTGGAGCAGGAATTAAAAAGAGTGGAGAGGGAGTATGCGACGGGCTCAGAGGATGACCCGCCCACTAAAAGGCGTCCGCCCCCTGATCCTGTATACGTAGAATCTGATATGGAGATTGGTAGTCGGCAGAGTGACTCCGATTCTGACTTATGATGATGGGGGTCCTATTCTTTCTCCTCTTTGCTGGGATGGCAGGTTTGGGGAAAAGTAGATCTAGCCATTATCTCAGGCTGCGGGAAGAGCTGGAGCGGCTTTATTCAGGCGGGTTGGAGGCAGGGAGGAAAAGTGATCAAGTAAAATCTGAGCTAAATCAATATCAATATAGCAGCTACAACTCCCTAGTCTTTGAACGAAAAAAAAAAAAGATATCGGAATTGTGACGGATCAAATGTCTGGAGATTGTGAAGTGTTGTAGGAGGTCAGACTTATGGGAGGGTTTTTTCTTGTAATATTGAACTTTTTTTGGACTTTTTATCTCCTATGATGCTTGTTTATAATTGCTAGGTATTGACCGGAACATGTCAGTGATTGTTGTGTTTGTTGTGCGTTGATGTGTATCTTGTCTGTTTTCATAAATAAAAATATCCATACATACAGAATAAGAAGAGATACCGAGAATTACACCCGACATACAGGACAGGAGAAGTAGTACTGTGCAGAGTCCATACATACAGAATAAGGAGAGATACCGAGAATTACACCCGACATACAGGACAGGAGAAGTAGTACTGTGCAGAGTCCATACATACAGAATAAGGAGAGATACCGAGAATTACACCCGACATACAGGACAGGAGAAGTCGTACTGTGCAGAGTCCATACATACAGAATAAGAAGAGATACCGAGAATTACACCCGACATACAGGACAAGAGAAGTAGTACTGTGCAGACTCCATACATACAGAATAAGAAGAGATACCGAAAATTACACCCGACATACAGGACAAGAGAAGTAGTACTGTGCAGAGTCCATACATACAGAATAAGAAGAGATACTGAGAATTACACCCGACATACAGGACAAGAGAAGTAGTACTGTGCAGAGTCCATACATACAGAATAAGAAGAGATACTGAGAATTACACCCGACATACAGGACAAGAGAAGTAGTACTGTGCAGACTCCATACATACAGAATAAGAAGAGATCAGGCATGGACTGGCCATAGGGACTACAGGGAGTTTCCCGGTGGGCCGGTGGCTCAGTGGGCCGGTTTCAGTGACAGCCTGTCAAAGTAATGGCTGCGCAGCTCGCTCTCCACTTTATGCAGTGATGTGAGAAGAATGAGGAAAATACAGAGGAGAATAAGTGAAATAATAAAAGAGGTGAGTGAGGACTCCTTTATGTTATGCTAATTATGTTTTTTGCACAGTTGCGTATAGTTTATATATTGTTTTTGTTCTTGTTTGCAAACATAAAGTGGGCCGGTCTGGATAAAGTCCAGGGCCAAATTTTGGTCTCAGTCCATCCCTGGAAGAGATACCGAGAATTACACCCGACATACAGGACAAGAGAAGTAGTACTGTGCAGAGTCCATACATACAGAATAAGAGATACCGAGAATTACACCTGACATACAGGACAAGAGAAGTAGTACTGTGCAGAGTCCATACATACAGAATAAGAGATACCGAGAATTACACCTGACATACAGGACAGGAGAAGTAGTACTGTGCAGAGTCCATACATACAGAATAAGAAGAGATACCGAGAATTACACCCGACATACAGGACAGGAGAAGTAGTACTGTGCAGACTCCATACATACAGAATAAGAAGAGATACCGAGAATTACACCCGACATACAGGACAGGAGAAGTAGTACTGTGCAGAGTCCATACATACAGAATAAGAGGAGATACCGAGAATTACACCCGACATACAGGACAAGAGAAGTCGTACTGTGCAGAGTCCATACATACAGAATAAGAAGAGATACCGAGAATTACACCCGACATACAGGACAGGAGAAGTAGTACTGTGCAGAGTCCATACATACAGAATAAGAGGAGATACCGAGAATTACACCCGACATACAGGACAGGAGAAGTAGTACTGTGCAGAGTCCATACATACAGAATAAGAGGAGATACCGAGAATTACATCCGAAATACAGGACAGGAGAAGTGGTACTGTGCAGAGTCCATGCATACAGAATAGGGAGAGATACCGAGAATTACACCCGACATACAGGACAAGAGAAGTAGTACTGTGCAGAGTCCATACATACAGAATAAGAGGAGATACCGAGAATTACACCCGACATACAGGACAAGAGAAGTGCTACTGTCCAGAGTCCATACATACAGAATAAGAAGAGATACCGAGAATTACACCCGACATACAGGACAAGAGAAGTAGTACTGTGCAGAGTCCATACATACAGAGTAAGAGGAGATACCGAGAATTACACCCGACATACAGGACAGGAGAAGTAGTACTGTGCAAAGTCCATACATACAGAATAAGAAGAGATCCCGAGAATTACACCCGACATACAGGACAGGAGAAGTAGTACTGTGCAGAGTCCATACATACAGAATAAGAAGAGATACCGAGAATTACACCCGACATACAGGACAGGAGAAGTGGTACTGTGCAGAGTCCATACATACAGAATAAGAAGAGATACCGAGAATTACACCCGACATACAGGACAAGAGAAGTCGTACTGTGCAGAGTCCATACATACAGAATAAGAGGAGATACCGAGAATTACACCCGACATACAGGACAGGAGAAGTAGTACTGTGCAGAGTCCATACATACAGAATAAGAGGAGATACCGAGAATTACACCCGAAATACAGGACAGGAGAAGTGGTACTGTGCAGAGTCCATGCATACAGAATAGGGAGAGATACCGAGAATTACACCCGACATACAGGACAAGAGAAGTGCTACTGTCCAGAGTCCATACATACAGAATAAGAAGAGATACCGAGAATTACACCCAACATACAGGACAAGAGAAGTAGTACTGTGCAGAGTCCATGCATACAGAATAGGGAGAGATACAGAGAATTACACCCGATATACAGGACAGGAGAAGTAGTACTGTGCAGAGTCCATACATACAGAATAAGAAGAGATACCGAGAATTACACCCGACATACAGGACAAGAGAAGTGGTACTGTGCAGAGTCCATACATACAGAATAAGAAGAGATACCGAGAATTACACCCGACATACAGGACAGGAGAAGTAGTACTGTGCAGAGTCCATACATACAGAATAAGAAGAGATACCGAGAATTACACCCGACATACAGGACAAGAGAAGTGGTACTGTGCAGAGTCCATACATACAGAATAAGAGGAGATACCGAGAATTACACCCGACATACAGGACAGGAGAAGTAGTACTGTGCAGAGTCCATACATACAGAATAAGAGGAGATACCGAGAATTACACCCGAAATACAGGACAGGAGAAGTGGTACTGTGCAGAGTCCATGCATACAGAATAGGGAGAGATACCGAGAATTACACCCGACATACAGGACAAGAGAAGTGCTACTGTCCAGAGTCCATACATACAGAATAAGAAGAGATACCGAGAATTACACCCGACATACAGGACAGGAGAAGTAGTACTGTGCAGAGTCCATACATACAGAATAAGAAGAGATACCGAGAATTACACCCGACATACAGGACAAGAGAAGTAGTACTGTGCAGAGTCCATACATACAGAATAAGAAGAGATACCGAGAATTACACCCGACATACAGGACAGGAGAAGTAGTACTGTGCAGAGTCCATACATACAGAGTAAGAGGAGATACCGAGAATTACACCCGACATACAGGACAGGAGAAGTGGTACTGTGCAGAGTCCATACATAAGGACTATTCTATGAATAATCATCTCTATTTTCAGGGGAGAAATGACTCGTTGCGTTGTGTTCTCAGAGTTACGGGAAGAAGAGGCGACATTTCCAAACATTGGCCGGCTGGGCGGAGAAGTCTGACACCTCCTCACTAATAAAAGTAATAATGAGTAATGTGTCACACCTAATGAAGGCCAATTCCTCGTATGACGCCGAGACAACGCCAAATTCTGTCCTCACTCCCCGGGCTCAGCCATGGTGTCGGCTCGGCTATCAGGAGGCCGCAGTGATGTTATAGTATGGCCATGACTGGAAAGACCCATCTGGTGTTCTCTGCATCTAATACAATGTATAGAATGATACAATAATATAATGCATAGAATGATACAATAATAATACTATCTTCCGGTCCTAATTCAGCTCCCTCCCCTAGTCTTCATTCAGTCCCCTCCCTCCATTCCATGATTTTTATTCAGTCCCCTCCCTCCATCCCCTGGTCTTTATTCAGCTCCCTCCATCCCTGGTCTTCATTCAGTCCGCTCCCTCCATCCCCTGGTCTTCATTCAGCTCCCTCCCTCCATCCCTGGTCTTCATTGAACTCCCTCCCTCTATCCCTGGTCTTTATTCAGTCCCCTCCCTCCATCCCCTGGTCTTCATTCAGCTCCCTCCCTCCATCCCCTGGTCTTCATTGAGCTCCGTCCCTCCATCCCCTGGTTTTAATTCAGTCCCCTCCCTCCATCCCCCAGTCTTCATTCAGCTCCCTCCCTCTATCTCCTGGTCTTCATTCAGCCCCTCCCTCCATCTTTGGTCTTCATTCATCTCCCTGCATCCCCTGGTCTTCATTCAGTCCCCACCCTCCATCCCCTGGTCTTCATTCAGTCCCCTCCCTCCACCCCCTGGTATTTATTCAGCTCCCTTCCTCCATCTCTGGTCTTCATTCAGTCCCCTCTCTCCATCCCCTGGTCTTCATTAGGTCCCCTCCCTCCACCCCCTGGTCTTTATTCAGCTCCCTCCCTCCATCTCCTGGTCTTCATTCATCACCTTCCTCCATCTTTGGTCTTCATTCATCTCTCTCTATCTCCTGGTCTTCATTCCTTCCCCTCCCTGCATACCCTGGTCTTCATCCCTTCCCCTCCCTGCATCCCCTGGTTTTCACCCCTTCCCCTCCCTGCATCCCCTGGTCTTCATTCCTTCCCCTTCCCCCATCTCCTGGTCTTCATTCAGCCCCTACCTCCATCTTTGGTCTTCATTCATCTTCCTGCATCCCCTGGTCTTCATTCAGCACCCTCCCTCCATCTCCTGGTCTTCATTCCTTCCCCTCCCTGCATCCCCTGGTCTTCATTCAGCTCCCTCCCTCCATCCCCTGATCTTCATTCAGCTCCCTCCCTCCATCCCCTGGTCCTCATTCAGCTCCCTCCCTCCATCCCCTGGTCTTCATTCAGTCCCCTCCCTCCATCTCCTGGTCTTCATTTAGCTCCCTCCCTCTATCACCTTGTCTTCATTCAGCCCCTCCCTCCATCTTTGGTCTTCATTCATCTCCCTGCATCCCCTGGTCTTCATTCAGCACCCTCCCTCCATCTCCTGGTCTTCATTCCTTCCCCTCCCTTCATCCCCTGGTCTTCATTCCTTCCCCTCCCTGCAACCCCTACCTTCATTCCTTCCCCTCGCTCCATCTCCTGGTCTTCATTCCTTTCCCTCCCTCCATTCCCTGGTCTTCATTTGGCTCCCTCCCTCTATCCTTCGGTCTTCGTTCAGCTCCCACCATGTTGAAATCCTGATGGTGTGACTTGTTTCTCTGATTTAAAGGAAACAATGTAGCAAGCTTGTTACAATGTTTCTGATCATTGATGGAATTAACTGGCCTGGAACTGGAACCAGAGCATAGGAGAGCCCGGGAATATCCTGTCCCCCCTCCCCCGCCTATTCTACCGGACTTCACTCCTTCCTGCAATCCCACTTTTTGGTGGACTGACCCTTTAAGTCGGACATTTTTATTTTTTTATTTTTTTTGGCGGTAGGAAGTTTGCGGAGAGAAGATTAAATAATGAGAATGTTTAGCATATGGAAAACGGGGGCCGATCCTTCCAGGCAGAGAAGGGAGCGCGATTTAATTTAGTGATAGCGGCGATATATGAAGAGATTGGAGGGGGGAAGACTTCATGCCGCAGAAGAAGAGTCCAAGATAAATGTATTAATTAAGACCAAGTTGGCAAAGTTAATCCAATATTTCCTGTAAACCTAATTAGTTTGGAGCCGGAAAAGCTGCGCCGGGTGCGAGAGGCCTAATTATCGGCGGCACGAGCCGCCCGCGAGATTTTATTATTTATGCCGCGCATAAAAAAAAACAAACAGCTCTCTGAGTTTACTGCATCAGAAAGAAGAACGCAGAAAATCTTCAATCTCCAACGATCCCATATATTATAGGGGAGCTCCAGTCAATATCATCAAACTTTATTCGCATTTGTAATAGTCACAGTCTGCCTTTGTGGCTGCTGTACCAAAACAACTCCGAAGAGTGACGGCAGAACAAGTGCTCTATCGATTTTCACTGTTTTTATTTTATATTTTCATTTTTTTTGCAGATCTATGGCGTCCCAACATGCTTAACCGCTTGCCGACCGGGCTTCTTCTGGAACTTTTAGTTTACAAGGGAACCGGAAGGATTTTGCCCCTTAGCCCCAGATCATTTGGCTGCCCAAGGACCGGGACACTTTTTGCAATTCGGCACTGCGTCGCTTTAACTGACATTTGTGCGGTCCCTCGATGTGTTTTCCAAACAAAATTGGCGTCCTTTTTTCCCCCACATATAGAGATTTCTTTTGGTGGTATTTGATCACTTCTGCAGTTTTTATTTTTTGCGCTATAAACAAAAATAGAGCAACAATTTTGATTAAAAAAATTATATTTTGTACTTTTTGCTATAATAAATATCCCCAATTAAAAAAAAAATATATTTTTTCCTCAGTTTAGACCTAAACGTATTCTTCTACATATTTTTGGTAAAAAAAAATCGCAATAAGCGTTTATTGAGTTAAGTTATAGCGTCTACAAATACAGGATAGATTTATGGCATGTTTATTATAATTTTTTTTTTATTAGTAATGGCGGCGATCAGCAATTTTTATCGTGACTGCAACATTATGGTGGACACATCGGACACTTTTGACACCATTTTTGGGACCATTGTCATTTATACAGCGATCAGTGCTTTCAAAATGCACTGGTTACTGTGAAAATAACACTGGCAGTGAAGGGTTTAACCACTATGTGGCTATCAAAATGCACTGATTACTGTGTAAATGTGACTAGGAGTGAAAGTGTTAACCACTAGGTGGCGAGGAAGGGGTTAAGTGTGTCATAGGGAGTGATTCTAACTGTTAGGGGAGGATCTAACAGTGACACATCACTGATCGCTGTTTCCAATCACAGGGAACAGCCATCACTGGCATGTCACTAGGCAGAACGGGGGAATGCCTTGTTTACAAAGGCATCCCCCTGTTCTGCCTTTGCCAACCGCAATCACGGGTCGCCCAGGAACATGGAGTTCCCAGGATCCTTGTGTGCACTCACAAGGCACTGCCTGTGCCATTCTGCCAACGTATATCTGAGGGCAACGGTCGGCAAGTAGTTAACCACTTGCCGACCGCGCACCGTCGTTCTACGTCGGCACTTTAAAGATGGATATCTCGGTAACGGCAGCAGCTGCTGCCACAACCGAGATATCCATCTCTTCAGTGGGTGGTCGGTCAAACGATAATGGCGGTCTCCACGGCGGATTCGCCGCGAGACCGCCGTTATTGGTGGCGGGCGAGGGCCCCCCGCCGCTTACCGGAGCCGTCGGTAGCGGTGGAGGCGATCGGGTCCTCTCCCGTGCTCAGTGGGGATGCGAGTGAGGGAAAAATTTCCCTCACCCATCCCCGTAGCTTTGCTTGGTGGAAGTGACGTCAAAACGTCAGTCCCGCCCAGCGTCTTAAAGAGACATTTTTTTTTTCATGTCATTTGAAAAATGACATTTTACATTTTTTATTTTTTTTTGCATTTAAGCCTGAATATGAGATATGAGGTCTTTTTGATCCCAGCTCTTATATTTAAGAGGACCTGTCATGCTTTTTTCTATTACAAGGGATGTTTACATTCCTTGTAATAGGAATAAAAGTGATCATTTTTTTTATTTTTTTATTTAAGTGTTAAAAATTGGTAAAATAAATAAAAATAAATACGAAAACAATTTTTTTTTTTTAAATCGCCCTGTTGCCGCGATCGTTAGAGCAAGAGCAATAATTATAGCCCTAGACCTCCTCTGTATCTCAAAAAAATGCAACCTGTAGAATTTTTTAAACGTCGCCTATCGAGATTTTTAAGGGTAAAAGTTTGACGCCATGCCACGAGCGGGCGCATGACATGTTGGGTATCATTTTACTCGGCGTAACATTATCTTTCACAATATGTAAAAAAATTGGGGCAAATTTATTGTTGTCTTATTTTTTAATTTAAAAAAAGTGTTTTTTTTCCAAAAAAAGTGCGATTGTAAGACCGCTGCGCAAATACGGTGTGACAAAAAGTATTGCAATGACTGCCATTTTATTCTCTAGGGTGTTAGAAAAAAATATATTTAATGTTTGGGGGTTTTAAGTAATTTTATAGCAAAAAAAAATGTTTTAGTCTCGTAAACACCGAATCTGAAAAACAGGCTCGGGGCTTAAGTGGTTAATGAACAGGCCAATTTTTACCGATACGGCACTGCGTCACTTAAACTGTCAATCGGTGATTTTGAGCGGGACTGCGACATTGCGGAGGACAGATCTGACACTTTTTTGGGACTATTGACATTTATACAGCGATCAGAGCTAAAATATAGCCACTGATTGCTGTATAATTGTCACTGGCAGGGAAGGGGTTAACACTAGGGGGTGGTGAGGTGGTTAAGTGTTCCCTTGGAGGTGTTTCTAACTGTGGAGGGAAGGGGACTGTCGGGGAGTAGAGAGAGGTCGCTGTTCCTGATCACCAGGAAAGCAGAATGGTGATCTGCCTGTTTACATTTACAGATCCCTGTTCTGGCTCTCTGTGTAGTGATCATGGGTGGGCAGCGGACATCGCGGACACGGGTCACGCGCATCGGCTCCGGCAGAGCTGCACTGACCCTATAACGCTTAAAGCGGCCGCCGTACAGCTACAGTAATTCGCGAAGCTATGTAAGGGGGCTGTAATGTGAAGAGGGTCTGGAATGTAAAGGGGGGGTCTGTGATGTAACGGGGGGCTGTGATGTATAGCAGGGGACTATGATGTAAAGGGGGGCCATGATGGGAAGGGGACCCGGACGGAGCGTGGGATCTGCCCAACATTTTAAGGTAACAAGTGAGTGATTGGTTGTAGGACTACCCCAAGGAGTGGCTGTGATGTGAGGGGGGTGTGATATGCAGGGGGCACTGAGGAGAGATGGATAGGGGGACTGTTATGTGAAGGGGGGCTGTGATATATAGAAAGGGATTCTAATGTAATGGGGGCTGTGATGGGAAGGGGGTCCGGCGGAGGATGGGAGCTGCCCAACTTTTTTTTTTTTAATACTTTTTATTGATTTTGCATGAAAGAAAAAACAAAACAAGCAAAAAAAAAAAGAGGTTACATAACACAGCCTCTGGGCATATCCCGGTTGAAGTAACAACAAAGAAAAAAAGAAAAAAAAAAACACAAAAACAATCCTATATTACTATCAAATCTATAGTGTTACTATAACTTAACCACTCGTGTCATCGAAATTAGGAGGATAAAGAGCAGCAGGATGGGTTGCTGAGGATAAGGATGAACCATCAAATAACATTAAAACTATGGCCTCATTCCTACAAAACCGCTAACTGAGATAAACAGTCAACGGAAACAACACTTAATTTGTTGTGTTCGTGGTGTCTGAAGCAACCCACACCCTCCAAATTTTGTCAAACTTAGCTGGGCAGCATCTGACGAGATACTGTAAGCCTCTTTGTACAGTGGCACCGCCGAGTTGATCAGTGATTTCCATGTATTCAAAGAAGGTACCTCCGTTTGTCTCCATTTAATGAGTAGAGCCTTCCTAGCATAAAACAATAGAAGTCCTATTAGTGCTCTGGTTGCTCGGCGGTGGGCCAAGGAGCTCACCAGACCGAGCACACAGACCGACACATTCAAGGGAACATGAATCAAGGTCAAGGTTTCAATGAAGGTCGTGACCTCCGCTCAGAAGTGCTGGATTGCCATATCACACTTCCAACAGTTGGAGGAGGAATTTGGGTAAATTTTGGATAATCTTTGGGGTGACAAATAGATTCTATGAAGCAGTTTGAATTGTATCAATCGATCTCTAACAGAGACGAGCTGTAAGAAAGGATATTCCCAGACGTCCTCCCAGTCCTCTGAATCCAGATCTGCCACCTAGAAAGCAAGTCCTCCAGACCAAAGTGGACCGAAGGCAATAAAGCTTTGTAAATGTAGAGGTGGGTTTAACCAGAGGAGTAACCCTTAATATGGACTCAAGTTTTTTGAAAGAAAGCTTTGGGGATCCAAATTGGGGAGTGCCTCAGTGCATATAGAAAAACTGGGATAAATTTCATTTTAAGTAAGTTTATCCTGCCAATGAGGGATAACGGCAGGTTATTCCATGCCTGAAGTTTTAGTTTGAGTTGGGTTAGTAAGGGATAAAGATTTAGCTTAGCAAAGTCTGAGACTCTAGGGGTAATGGTAATGCCCAGATAACAGATATAGGAGGTCCAGGTTAGTGAGACAGAGGAGTCTGCATGTAGTTTTGCCTGCGAGTCAATAGGTAGTCCTTGGGATTTTTCCCAATTGACTCTGAGTCCAGATAGTCCGGAGAATTCAGAAATGATATCCAGAGCTGCCCAGAGAGCATGTGCTAGATGGGCAGATCTAGCACATGCTCTCTAAATTGTGCATATGGGTATTTATACCCCCACAAGCCCCACGGCGTGGGAGCACTGCAGACCTCCAGGCTCTGAGGAAAGGGGTACGCCCCCGAAACGCGTCAGCCCCTAAACATCGACTCGAGATTCAAGCGATCATCGTGTTCTGCTGATGTTGTTGGACTTCTGCTGTATTACCTTTGAAAGCCTGATTTTAACTCCAATTTGTGAGTACAATGATTGATTTTAATATTTTAATAAAATTCATTTAGCGGTATCACACTAGGTCGGTGCGCCCTCCGTTCTTTTCTTTTTTTCTTAGTTTTATGAATTCCCAAGATTCTGAGGAGGGCTGCAAGACTCTGGAAGTTATCTTCTAATTGAACTATACAAACCCATAGTACTCTTCGAGGGGGGAAAAAACACCGGAGCGCAGGAGAATCGTTTTTTGTATGATATGCAGGGGGCATTGAGGACACTGATGTAAAGGGGGGTGTGATGTAATAGGGTAATTAGGATACTGATGTATTGGGATACCATGATATAAAGGTGGGGGGTGATGGGAAGGGGGTCTGGACGGAGGATGGGAGCTGCCCAACTTTTTACATTAACAAGTGGGTGATTGGTTGTAGGACCGCCCTAAGGAGGGGCTATGATATAAGGTGGGGGGAGGGGGTGATATGCAGGGGTCACTGAGGACACTGATGTAAAGGGGGGATGTGATGTGAAGGGATAATAAGGACACTGATGTATTGGGGCACCATGATGTAAAGGGGGCACTGTGATGTGAGGGGGGTCTGTAATGTAAAGGGAGGGGGGTGGGATGTGAAGGATCGGAGTCATAGCACCAACATGAGATTAGGACTTTTACTGGAAGAAAATATTACGGACCGGACCTCCATGAACTTTCATTCGATAGCCCTGATATGTAATGTCCATAAAGAGTCCACTCACAGAGTTCCATGCGGATCTCCCACCATCACACGGGTTTCTTCAGGCCTCCTTGTCATCGGAGATCTAAACCAGAGATGCCGAACCTCCAATTTTTCACTGCCAATTCCATATCACCAGATTCTTGTGAGAAGATTGTTTTGGTCGCGTTCTCCGATCTAGTTTTTTTCCCCCAGATGACAAAGTCAATTTAAAACTTGCTAAACTCTTGTTTATTTGCTTTTCTTTTTGGTTGCTGTAAATACCGGAATCTAAAAAGGAATAATTCCGAGTGATCTACAGTAAACACGCACTTCAGATTTCCATCATTCCCGCTCCTAATCCGCCGTCACTTTTCCCCGGAGGGCCTCCGCCAGCCTCTGTACCGCCGCGCTTATCCGCAAGTGAACATTTTAGTCAAAAGCGAAATAATGTATTCATTGAAAAGATTACCTACAATTATCATGCCTGCTAAAGAGCCGTGTTTAATTAGATTGTGGAAGTTGTTGAAATTTCAAGTCGTGTTTGTATAATTTCCTGCTATAACACTTAACGGGTTGCAAACGCGCTTGTAATTGGGTCTCGCGGTTTATTTACTGAGCGAGATTTTTTCTTTTTTATGCTTCTTCTTTTTTTTTTCTTTTCCCTTTCCTCTCTGAAAAGGCGACGTTCTGGGTTTTTTAGTGGCGGCGCAACGTAATTTCTAATCAGGCAAATTAGCCCTGATAAAAAGCCTCATTGCGGTAATAAAATGCAGATGCACGTTTCCCGGACCTGTCGCGCCATATGCGATGTAATTAGCACGCTATGAGCCCTTCATAAAAACAAAATATATTTATTAGTCTGTAAACAAATGAAGATGAAAATGAGCTCGGCGAATCCATTAATTTTACTTACAAGACAATGAGGAGCCGAAACGACCCTCCGAGCAGGTGGCCGCGTTCTCTGCAGGACGCCGGTCACGCCGTGGGTATAAATAGTCTTTCATAGCTTTCAGCGACTGTTGGTGTAGATGAATGTTGCCAAGGGGAGGGGAATTGGAGATGCTTTGGAGGGGGGAAATATAAGACCAAAGAACCTTTATAAAATTTATAATAATTAGGGAGGAGAAGAAGAGGACCTTGTCCTCATCATGGTTGTATGGAAGAGTACATTGTCCTCATCAGGGTTGAGGGGAGGAGGCCCTTGTCCTCATCAGGGTTGTGGGGAGACCTCATCAGGGTTGTGGAGAAGAGGCCCCTGTCCTCATCACAGTTGTAGAGAAGAGCCCTTGTCCTCATCAATGTTGTGGGGAAGAGGACCTTGTCCTCATCATGGTTGTAGAGAAGAGGCCCTTGTCCTCATCAATGTTGTGGGGAAGAGGCCCCTGTCCTCATCATGGTTGTATAGAAGAGGACATTGTCCACATCAGGGTTGAGGGCAGGAGTCCCTTGTCCTAATCAGGGTTGTGGGGAGACCTCATCAGGGTTGTGGAGAAGAGGCCCCTGTCCTCATGAGAGTTGTGGGGAGGAGGACCTTGTCCTCATCAGGGTTGTGGGGAAGAGGCCCTTGTCCTAATCAGGGTTGTGAGGAGGAGGCCCTTGTCCTCATCAGGGTTGTGGAGAAGAGGCCCCTGTCCTCATCATGGTTGTGGAGAAGAGGACCTTTTCCTCATCAAGGTTGTATAGAAGAGGACATTGTCCTCATAAGGGTTGAGGAGAAGAGGCCCTTGTCCTCATTAGGGTTGTGGGGAAGAGGCCCTTTTCCTCGTCAGGGTTGTAGGGAAGAGGTCCTTGTCCTCATCAGGGCTGTGGAGAAGAGGACCTTTTCCTCATCAGGGTTGTGAGGAGGAGGCCCTTGTCCTCATCAAGGTTGTGGAGAAGAGGCCCCTGTCCTCATCATGGTTGTGGAGAAGAGGACCTTGTCCTCATCAGGGTTGTGGGGAGGAGGCCCTTGTTCTCATCAGGGTTGTGGGGAAGAGCCCGTTGTCCTCTGCAGGACGCCGGTCATGCAGCGGGTATAAATAGGCTTTCATAGCTTCGGCGACTGTTGGAGTGGATGAATGTTTCCAGGGGGAGAGGAATTGGAGATGATTCAGAAGGGAAAAAAAGCCCCCTAGCTCTGGGGTTGGTCCTTAACACAAGAGCCAGCTTATTTAATGTTGATCTCCCTGTGCCTTGGTTCTTGTGATAGCGCTTCCTACTGACCAACCACTCCTGACTAGTTTGTTTTATTTGTTCCTGCCCTTTGTTATATTCACTTCATGGATATCTCCATTGTCTGCTGCCTGCCCTGACCTTTTCTACACTCTTGGATTTCTCTTCTGTCTGCATTTGCCTTGACCTTGTCTACATGTTTAGATTTTTCTACTTTATGTCATCTGCCCCAACCTTTGTTACGTACTTGGAATACTCTACTGTCTGTCACCTACCTTGACCTTTGCCCCACATTACCAGATACTTCTACCGTCTGCAGCCTGGCCTGACCTTTGCTACAGTCTCAGAGTCCTCTAACGTTCGCCACCTGCCATGACCTTTCTACATTCCCAGATACTTCTACTGTCTGCTGCCTGGTGTGACCATTGCTACATCCACAGATTCCTCTGCCGTTTGCTACCTGCTCTGACATTTGCTATGGATTCCTCTACTGTCTGCTCTGATCTTTGCAATGTCTGTGGATATGCTTGCTGTGGGCCGTCAGTTGTATGCCATCTCTCCTTGCTCCACTAGTGTGCCTTTCATCTCCTTGCCTCCTTGGTTGTATGGTGCATATACCCTTTTCCCATCTTGGTTCATTTGTGACAATCTACAACCAGAGTATATAGCTATGTGTATTAAGTCCTACGTACAAGGTTGTATAGAAGAGGACATTGTCCTCATAAGGGTTGAGGAGAAGAGGCCCTTGTCCTCATTAGGGTTGTGGGGAAGAGGCCCTTTTCCTTGTCAGGGTTGTAGGGAAGAGGTCCTTGTCCTCATCAGGGCTGTGGAGAAGAGGACCTTTTCCTCATCAGGGTTGTGAGGAGGAGGCCCTTGTCCTCATCAAGGTTGTGGAGAAGAGGCCCCTGTCCTCATCATGGTTGTGGAGAAGAGGACCTTGTCCTCATCAGGGTTGTGGGGAGGAGGCCCTTGTCCTCATCAGGGTTGTGGAGAAGAGGCCCTTGTTCTCATCAGGGTTGTGGGGAAGAGGCCGTTGTCCCCTGCAGGACGCCGGTCATGCAGCGGGTATAAATAGGCTTTCATAGCTTCGGCGACTGTTGGAGTGGATGAATGTTGCCAGGGGGAGAGGAATTGGAGATGATTCAGAAGGAAAAAAAAGGAAAAAGCTGGGAAATGTAAGGCCAAATAACCTTTATAATATTTACAATAATTAGGGAGGAGAAGAAGAAGACCTTGTCCTCTTTAGGTTTGTGGAGAAGAGGCCCTTGTCCTAATTTAGGGTTGTGGGGGAAAAGGTCCTTGTCCTTGTCAGGGCTGGGGGGAAGAAGTCCTTGTCCTGCTCAGGGTTGTGAAGAGGAGACCCTTGTCCTCATTGGGGTTGTGGGAAAGAGGCCTTTGCCTTATCAGGGTTAGGGGGAAGAAGTGCTTGTCCTCCTCAGGGTGGTGGGGAAGAGGTCCCTGCCCTCATCATGGTTGTATAGAAGAGGACATTGTCCACATCAGGGTTGAGGGCAGGAGTCCCTTGTCCTAATCAGGGTTGTGGGGAGACCTCATCAGGGTTGTGGAGAAGAGGCCCCTGTCTTCATCAGGGTTGTGGGGAGGAGGCCCTTGTCCTAATCAGGGTTGTGGGGAGGAGGCCCTTGTCCTCATCAGGGTTGTGGAGAAGAGGCCCCTGTTCTCATCATGGTTGTGGAGAAGAGGACCTTGTCCTCATCAAGGTTGTATAGAAGAGGACATTGTCCTCATCAGGGTTAAGGGGAGGAGGCCCTTGTCCTCATCAGGGTTGTGGGGAGGCCTCATCAGGGTTGTGGAAAAGAGGCCCCTGTCCTCATCACAGTTGTAGAGAAGAGGACCTTGTCCTCATCAGGGTTGTGGGGAGGAGGACCTTGTCCTCATCATGGTTGTAGAGAAGAGGCCCTTGTCCTCATCAAAGTTGTGGGGAAGAGGCCCCTGTCCCCATCATGGTGGTATAGAAGAGGACATTGTCCTTGTCGGGGTTGAGGGGAGGAGGCCCTCGTCCTCATCAGGGTTGTGGGGAGACCTCATCAGGGTTGTGGAGAAGAGGCCCCTGTCCTCATCACAGTTGTAGAGAAGAGCCCTTGTCCTCATCAATGTTGTGGGGAAGAGGACCTTGTCCTCATCATGGTTGTAGAGAAGAGGCCCTTGTTCTCATCAATGTTGTGGGGAAGAGGCCCCTGTCCTCATCATGGTTGTATAGAAGAGGACATTGTCCACGTCAGGGTTGAGGGCAGGAGTCCCTTGTCCTCATCAGGGTTGTGGGGAGACCTCATCAGGGTTGTGGAGAAGAGGCCCCTGTCCTCATCAGGGTTTTGGGGAGGAGGACCTTGTCCTCATCAGGGTTGTGGGGAAAAGGCCCTTGTCCTAATCAGGGTTGTGGGGAGGAGGCCCTTGTCCGCATCAGGGTTGTGGAGAGGAGGCCCCTGTCCTCATCATGGTTGTGGAGAAGAGGACCTTGTCCTCATCAAGGTTGTGGAGAAGAGGAACTTGTCCTCATCAGGATTGTGGGGAGAAGGCCCTTGTCCTCATCAGGGTTGTGGGGAGGAGGCCCTTGTCCTCATCAGGGTTGTAGAGAAGTTGATCTTGTCCTCATCAGGGTTGTGGAGAAGAGGACCTTGTCCTCATCAGGGTTGTGGGGAAGTGGCCCTTGTCCTCATGAGGGTTGTGGGAAAGAGGCTTTTCTCCTCTGTAGGAAGCCGGTCACGTGGTGGGTATAAATAGGCTTTCATAGCTTTCCGCGACTGTTTGAGTGGATGAATGTTGCCAAGGGGAGAGGAATTGGAGATGATTCGGAGGAAATAAAAAGTAAAAAGTTGGGAAATTTAAGGCCAAAGAACCTTTATAATATTTATAATAATTGGGGAGGAGAAGAGGAGGACTTTGTCCTTATCACGGTTGTGGGGAAGAGGCCCATATCCTCATCACGGTTGTGGAGAAGCAGACCTTATCCTCATCATGGTTGTAGAGAAGAGGACCTTATTCTCATCATGGTTGTAGAGAAGAGGACCTTGTCTTCATCAGGGTTGTGGGGAGGAGGACCTTGTCCTTATCATGGTTGTGGGGAGTCCTCATCAGGGTTGTGGGTATAAATAGGCTTTCATAGCTTCCACGACTCTTGGAGTAGATAAATGTTGCCAGGGGGAGGGGAATTGGAGATGCTTCGGAAGGGAAAAAAGTAAAAAGCTGGGAAATTTAAGGCCAAAGAACATTTTATAATATTTATAATAATTAGGGAGGAGAAGAAGAGGACTTTGTCCTTATCAGGGTTGTGGGGAAGAGGCCCTTGTCCTCATCAGGGTTGTGGAGAAGAGGCCCCTGTCCTCATCACAGTTGTGGAGAAGAGGACTTTGTCCTCATCAAGTTTGTGGAGAAGAGGACCTTGTCCTCATCAGGGTTGTGGGGAGGAGGCTCTTGTCCTCATCAGGATTGTGGGTAGGAGGTCCTTGTCCTCATCAGGGTTGTGGAGAAGATGATCTTGTCCTCATCTGGGTTGTGAAGAAGAGGTCCTTGTCCTCATCAGGGTTGTGGAGAAGAGGATCTTGTCTCCATCAGGGTTGTGGAGAAGAGGATCTTGTCCTAATCAGGGTTGTGGAGAAGAGGACCTTGTCCTCATCAGGGTTGTGGGGAAGATGCCCTTGTCCTCGTCATGGTTGTATAGAAGAGAACATTATCCACATCAGGGTTGTGGGTAGGAGGCCTGTGTCCTCATCAGGGTTGTGGAGAAGATGATCTTGTTCTTATCAGGGTTGTGGAGAAGAGGGCCTTGTCATCAGGGTTGTGGAGAAGTGGACCATGTCCTCATCAGGGTTGTGGAGAAGAGGACCTTGTCCTAATAAGGGTTGTGGAGAAGAGGACCTTGTCCTCATCAGGGTTATGGGGATGAGGCTCTTGTCCTCGTCATGGTTGTATAGAAGAGAACATTGTCCACATCAGGGTTGAGGGGAGGAGGCCTTTGTCCTCATCAGGGTTGTGGAGAAGAGGATCTTGTACTCATCAGGGTTGTAGAGAAGAGGATCTTGTCCTCATCAGGATTGTGGAGAAGTGGACCATGTCCTCATCAGGGTTGTGGAGAAGAGGACCTTGTTCTCATCAGGGTTGTGGAGAAGAGGACCTTGTCCTTATCAGGGTTGTGGAGAAGATGATCTTGTCCTCATCAGGGTTGTGGAGAAGAGGACCTTGTCCTCATCAGGGTTGTGGGGAAGAGGAAATTGTCCTTATTAGGGTTGTGGGATGGGAGCCCTTTCCCTCATCAGGGTTGTGGGGAAGAGGCCTTTGTCCTCTGCAGGACGCTGGCCACGCCACGGGTATAAACAGGCTTTCATAGCTTTCAGCAACTGTTGGTGTGGATCAATGTTGCCAAGGAGAGAGGAATTGGAGATGCTTTGGAGGGAAAAAAAAGTAAAAAGCTGGGAAATTTGAGGCCAAAGAACCTTTATAATATTTATAATAATTAGGGAGGAGAAGAGAAGGACTTTGTCCTTATACAGGGTTGTGGAGAAGATTCCCCTGTCCTCATCACAGTTGTGGGGAAGAGGCCCTTGTCCTCATCAAGGTTGTGGGGAAGAGGTCCTTATCCTCATCAGGGCTGTGGAGAAGAGGACCTTTTCCTCATCAGGGTTGTGAGGAGGAGGCCCTTGTCCTCATCAGGGTTGTGGAGAAGAGGACCTTGTCCTTATCAGGGTTGTGGAGAAGATGATCTTGTCCTGATCAGGGTTGTGGAGAAAAGGACCTTGTCCTCATCACGGTTGTGGAGAAGAGGACCTTGTCCTCATCAGGGTTGTGGGGAAGAGGAAATTGTCCTTATTAGGGTTGTGGGGTGGGAGCCCTTTCCCTCATCAGGGTTGTGGGGAAGAGGCCTTTGTCCTCTGCAGGACGCCGGTCACGCCGCGGGTATAAACAGGCTTTCATAGCTTTCAGCAACTGTTGGTGTGGATGAATGTTGCCAAGGAGAGAGAAATTGGAGATGCTTTGGAGGGAAAAAAAAAGTAAAAAGCTGGGAAATTTGAGGCCAAAGAACCTTTATAATATTTATAATAATTAGGGAGGAGAAGAGAAGGACTTTGTCCTTATACAGGGTTGTGGAGAAGATTCCCCTGTCCTCATCACAGTTGTGGGGAAGAGGCCCTTGTCCTCATCAGGGTTGTGGGGAAGAGGTCCTTATCCTCATCAGGGCTGTGGAGAAGAGGACCTTTTCCTCATCAGGGTTGTGAGGAGGAGGCCCTTGTCCTCATCAGGGTTGTGGAGAAGAGGACCTTGTCCTCATCAAGGTTGTGGAGAAGAGGCCCCTGTCCTCATCATGGTTGTGGAGAAGAGGACCTTGTCCTCATCAGGGTTGTGGAGAAGAGGACCTTGTCCTCATCAAGGTTGTGGAGAAGAGGCCCCTGTCCTCATCATGGTTGTGGAGAAGAGGACCTTGTCCTCATCAGGGTTGTGGGGAGGAGGCCGTTGTCCTCATCAGGGTTGTGGAGTAGAGGCCCTTGTTCTCATCAGGGTTGTGGGGAAGAGCCCGTTGTCCTCTGCAGGACGCCGGTCATGCAGCGGGTATAAATAGGCTTTCATAGCTTCGGCGACTGTTGGAGTGGATGAATGTTTCCAGGGGGAGAGGAATTGGAGATGATTCAGAAGGGAAAAAAAGCCCCCTAGCTCTGGGGTTGGTCCTTAACACAAGAGCCAGCTTATTTAATGTTGATCTCCCTGTGCCTTGGTTCTTGTGATAGCGCTTCCTACTGACCAACCACTCCTGACTAGTTTGTTTTATTTGTTCCTGCCCTTTGTTATATTCACTTCATGGATATCTCCATTGTCTGCTGCCTGCCCTGACCTTTTCTACACTCTTGGATTTCTCTTCTGTCTGCATTTGCCTTGACCTTTTCTACATGTTTAGATTTTTCTACTTTATGTCATCTGCCCCAACCTTTGTTACATACTTGGAATACTCTACTGTCTGTCACCTACCTTGACCTTTGCCCCACATTACTAGATACTTCTACTGTCTGCAGCCTGGCCTGACCTTTGCTACAGTCTCAGAGTCCTCTAACGTTCGCCACCTGCCATGACCTTTCTACATTCCCAGATACTTCTACTGTCTGCTGCCTGGTGTGACCATTGCTACATCCACAGATTCCTCTGCCGTTTGCTACCTGCTCTGACATTTGCTATGGATTCCTCTACTGTCTGCTCTGATCTTTGCAATGTCTGTGGATATGCTTGCTGTGGGCCGTCAGTTGTATGCCATCTCTCCTTGCTCCACCAGTGTGCCTTTCATCTCCTTGCCTCCTTGGTTGTATGGTGCATATACCCTTTTCCCATCTTGGTTCATTTGTGACAATCTACAACCAGAGTATATAGCTATGTGTATTAAGTCCTACGTACCTAAAACTAGCCCTAACTCAAACCCCAACTCTAGCCGTAACTCTAGCCCCAACTCAAACCCTAACTCGAACCCTAAATCTAGCCTTAACTCTAACTCAAGCCTTAACTCTAACCCTAACTCTAACTTTATCTCTAACCCTAATGCTAACTCTAACTCTAGCCTTAACTCTAACCCTTACTCTAACCCTAACTCTAGCCCCAACTCTAACCCTAACTCTAGCCTTAACTCTAGCCCTAACTCGAACCCTTAATCTAGCCTTAACTCTAACCCTTACTCTAACCCTTACTCTAACCCTAACTCTAGCCCTAACTCTAACCCTAACTTTATCTCTAACCCTAATGCTAACTCTAACTCTAGGCTTAATTCTAACCCTAATGCTAACTCTAACTCTAGGCTTAACTCTAACCCTTACTCTAACCCTAACTCTAGCCCCAACTCAAACCCTAACTCTAGCCTTAACTCTAGCCCTAACTCGAACCCTAAATCTAGCCTTAACTCTAACCCTTACTCTAACTCTAACTCTAGCCCGAACGCTAACCCTAACTTTATCTCTTACCCTAATTCTAACTTTAACTCTAGCCTTAACTCTAACCAAAACTCTACCCCTAACTTTAACTCTAACCCTAATTCTAACTCTAGCCTTAACTCTAACCCTTACTCTAACCCAGTGTTTCTCAACTCCAGTCCTCAAGGCCCCCCAACAGGTAAGGTTTTCAGAATTTCTATTATTTTGCACAGGTGATTTGATCAGTTTCACTGCCTTAGTAATTCCCACAGCCTTTTCATCTAAGGGAAATCCTGAAAATATGACCTGTTGGGGGGGCTTGAGGACTGGAGTTGAGAAACACTACTCTAACCCAAACTATAGCCCTAACTCTAACCCTAACTTGACTCTAACTCTAGCCCTAACTCTAACCCTAACTTTAACTCTAACCCAAATTCTAACTCTAACTCTAGCCTTAACTGTAACCCTTACTCTAACCCAAACTCTAGTCCTAACTCTAACCCTAACTTTAACTCTAACCCAAATTCTAACTCTAACTCTAGCCCAAACTCTAACCCTTACTCTAACCCTAACTCTAACCCTTACTCTAACCCTAAATTTATCTCTAACCCTAATTCTAACTCTAACTCTAGCCTTAACTCTAACCCAAACTCTACCCCTAACTTAAACTCTAACACTAATTCTAACTCGAGCCTTAACTCTAACCCTTACTCTAACCCAAACTAAAGCCCTAACTCTAACCCTAACTTGACTCTAACTCTAATCCTTAACTTTATCTCTAATCCTAATTCTAACTCTAACTCTAGCCCTAACTCTAACCCTAACTTTATCCCTAATCCTAATTCTAACTCTAACTCTAGCCTTAACTCTAACCCTAACTCTAACCCAAACTATAGCCTTAACTCTAACAGGACTCTAACTCTAGCCCTAACTCTAACCCTAACTTTAACTCTAACCCAAATTCTAACTATAACTCTAGCCTTAACTCTTACCCTAACCCAAACTCTAGTCCTAACTCTAACCTTAACTTTAACTCTAACCCCAATTCTAACTCAAACCTTAACTCTAATCCTAACTCTAACCCTAACTCGCACCCTAATTCTAACCTTAACTTGAGTTATAACTCTAACCTTAAAGTGCTTGTAAACCCCTTTGGGGAAGTTACACCTACAGGTAGGCCAAGATTAAGGCTTACCTGTAGGTGCTTGCAATATCTCCGGGATCTACACAGTCTCGAAGATATTTGCAATTTCCCTGAGCGCCGCCGCCTTCTGGGCATGCGCCATCTTGAAAGGGCACTATATCTCTAACCCTAATTCTAACTCTAACTCTAGCCTTTACTCTAGCCCTAACTCTAACCCTAATTTTAACTCACACCCTAACTCTAACCCTAACTCTAACTCTAATCTTAACCCTAACTCTAACTACCACCCAAAAAGTGGGCATGTCAAGTGTGGGCGAGGGTGACGGTGCCCCCCGGAGGCTGGGACTAATATGTTGGTAAGTATGAAGCTGCAATCTATTAAGTTGTTTTTTTGCCAATTAGATTTTGCAATCATCTGCAAGCTACATTCCATTTTCTAATTGGTCATGTGGTCAGAGCTGTGAAAATGATCGTCGGCAGGAATAAAATCGATGACGCGTCTTGAAGCACGTTTTCTTCTACAAGCATTTCAATGTTCAGTGCTAATGGATTGTGTTTAATCCGGACTCCCCACCAGCCACAACATGGGCTCCATACAGCCAATTAATCAATATTCTCCTCCTCAGCACACAATGTATAGCTGCCATATGTTGCATTTTTTTTTTGCAGGCGTTTAACAAGCCAATTTACCTCCCGCGGAGAGGGGGGGTTGAACGCAGCCCAAATATGGCCCCGGAAAGGGTTAATTCCTATTTATATTTACCTCCACCGAGAGCAATTGGCATGTGATGAACCTGCAGAGATACAATGTAACAAAAGCACAATTATTATTACATCCACATCTGTGCGACACCTCCCAGCATTACGCAATCACCTGAGCCAGCGCCGCCGCCGGTGGCGAGTTCTGCTGATTGCCCATAAAGCTCACTTTAGCCGAACAATCATTAAGGTGCATTAAAACTAATTAAAACGATATAAAACATTGAGAAATGTTGACCTGGTAATAAAGTCCGTGATTTGTCTGCTGAGGTTAGAATTCTTTTTACATTTTAGGGAATCTTTAGCGTGTGATATTGTTCAAATAAATCGGGGTTCCGCCTGTAAGAGGGGCTTTGCAATTGGCTAGAATTGTCACCTAGGGCCAGATTCAGAAAAGACTTACGACGGCGTATATCCATATACGCCGTCGTAAGTCCGAATGAGTGCCGTCGTATCTATGCAGAATCAGATACGCCGGAATTTGGCAAAGATCAGACCGACGTAAGTCTCTTAAGCCGTCGGACCTTAACTGGATATTTTCGCTGGCCGCTAGGTGGCGCTTCCGTCGATTTACGCGTCAAATATGCAAATGAGCTAGATACGCCGATTCACCTAGGGTCAGATTCAGAAAGGACTTACGACAGCGTATCTCCATATACGCCGTCGTAAGTCCGAATGAGTGCCGTCGTATCTCGGCAGAATCAGATACGCCGGAATTTAGGCAAGATCCGACCGACGTAAGTCTCTTAAGCCGTTGGACCTTAACTGGATATTTACGCTAGCCGCTAGGTGGCGCTTCCGTCGATTTACGCATCAAATATGCAAATGAGCTAGATACGCCGATTCACAAACGTACTTGCGCCCGGTCGCTTTTTTTACGTTGTTTGCGTAAGGCGTACGACCGGCGTAAAGTTACCCCTGCTATATGAGGCTTACGCAATGTTAAGTATGGACGTCAGGACAGTGTCTAATTTTTAGTCGTTTACGTCGTTTGCATAAAACATTCGCGAATAGGGCTTTGCATAAGTTACGTTCACGCCAAAACCAATGAGTATTTGCGGCGTCATTTTGAGCATGCACACTGGGATGCGTCCACGGACGGCGCATGCGCCGTTCGTTAGAAATGTCATTTATATGGGGTCATGTTTGATTACCATACAACACGCCCACTCCAAGCCTACTTTGAATTACCCAGGCTTACGCCGGCCCATTTACGCTACGCCGCCGTAACTTAGGACGCAAGTGATTTGTGAATACAGCACTTACCTGACTAAGTTACGGCGGAGTAGCGTAAAGAAGATACGCTACGCCCGCACAAAATTGTTTTTTGGGGGGGTGTGCTAGTATAGGGAAGGTTTGGGGGAATTAATGCTAGGAGGGGAAATTTGGGGGGACTTATGCTGGGAGAAGGGGAATTTGGAGGAGCGATTTGTGCTTAGAGGGGAAATTTGGGGGGTAGATGATTTGTGCTAGGAGGGGGAATTTTTTTTAGGGGGGGGTGTGCTAATATAAGGAAGATTTGGGGGAATTAATGCAAGGAGGGGAAATTTGGGGGGACTTATGCTGGGAGAAGGGGGATTTGGAGGGGGGATTTGTGCTCAGAGGGGAAATTTGGGGGGTAGATGATTTGTGCTAGGAGGGGGGGAAGTTTTTTTTTAGGGGGGGCTTGGGTTTGTGTACTAGGGGAATATATACGGGAAGATTTGGGGGAATTAATGCTAGGAGGAAGGAAGAGGAAATTGGCGAAGAGGCGGGATTTGGGGGGACTTATGCTGGGAGAAGGGGGATTTGGGGAGTTGGGGATTTTGTGCTCAGAGGGGAAATTGGGTGCGACTAAAACTATATGCTGGAGAAGGGGTAATTTGGAGGGGATGATTTGTGCTCAGAGGGGTTGGAATGTGGAAATTTGGAGACGGGGATAAAAGTGATTTTTTTTTGCTAGGAGGGGGACGTTTTTTTTTGGGGGGGGGGGGGGTTGTGCTAGAAAGTAGGGAAGATTGGGGGAATGGGGGGGGGTTAGGAGGTGCTAGGAGGGGAAATTTGGGGGGACTTATGTTGGAAAGGGGGATTTGGAGGGGGGATTTGTGTTTTAGAGGGGAAAATTGTGGGTGTAGATGAGGATTTTTGCTAGGAGGAGGAGAGTTCTTTTTTGGGTATGCTGGGGGGGGGTTGTGCTAGGGGAATTTGTGCTAGTAGGAAATTTGGGGGGAATTAGTGAGGGGGCTGGAAAGGGGGTGGTGGAGCTAGGGGGGAAATTTGGGGGGGACTTATGGTCTGGGAGAAGGGGGGATTTGGAGGGGGGATTATGTGCTCAGGATTGTGGTGGCGAGTGGAATTTGGGACTCATCAAAGTTAATATTGTATCAGAAAGGAAATTGGGTTTGTATAGTTGGGGTGGAGGGGGGGTGAGGGGGGTGGATTGAAGGGGTAGATGACGAATTGTGCTAGGAGGGGGTCCAAGTTTGGTGGACACATTGTCGCATTCACCGCTGGGAGAAGGGGGAAATTTGGAGGGAGGCTACAATGAGAACCTTGTGTTATCCCCGCGGCCAGAGTTCCACGGGTCCACCGAAACCCGCCGACGGTTTGAGGGGTAAAGATGATTTGTGCTATTTCAAATTATCACGGGGGACGTTTTGGGGGGGAATAATGGGTTTGGGTTGTGCTAGTAAAAGGGAAGATTGGGGTTGTTTTACAATCATAGTGCTACCCAGGAGACCTGGCCTCAATTGCTTAAACCCCCCTTTGGGGGGGCGTCTATGGCTTTTTCTCTGTATTTATGTTTCCGTTTGATTTTCGCCCGAAGGGGGATTTGTGCTTTTTCTGTATAGAGGGGAAAACTTTGAATCGACTTGTTCGGCCCAAATTGTTTCTAACAATGGAAATCGCGCCACATTTTTCAAAAAATGTGTAGTCTCGCACTATGCTTGCCCAGGGGAAAGAATTCAAACAAAAAATTAAAAATTAAAAATACAAAAATAATCATATAATTAAAAATAAAAAAATAAAAAAGGTTCAAATAAAAAATGCTCTGGGGGGTGGCCCGAAACATGGGGAGAGAGAGAATGTGAGCTTGGGCCAAAGTGGAGGGGGATATATTTGCCAGATGCTCAGGAGGATGGGGAATTCAAAGATGCAGGGGGGCGGGGATTTGTACAACCCGCGCAACAGGTTGGGCGCTAGGATAGGCGGCGCACGTCAGAAAAATTTATGTTTAGCTGCCGGGTAAGTACATGCCTATAACCCGATCACCAAATAGATGTGCTCATTTTTGGGGGGGGGGTTGGGGGGGATTTTTAAAGCTGGCACATAATAAATTCTAAAATACAAAACTTTTGGTTGGGGGCACGATTTGGCACGTGTTGCCCAGGGCTCTAGAGGACCTTGTCCTGGCACTGGGCCGCTGCCCCTACGTGTTATTCGGGTGGCAACAGGTTAATCCTCACCTAAGCAAACAGCGCGGGTCTCAGCAGAGCGCTGGAGCGCCGTCTTCAGTGTAATTTTCCGAAAACCATAACAACGCGGTCACTAAGTGCCAAAGCCAGAAGACGTTGGTGGAGGTGCCACGTGGCAGCTGCCAATGTCAATAGCAGCACGGCGGTGGCGGCGGCGGCGTGACAATAAATATCATTTAGTGCAATGGCCACTTTCCGTATTAAAGCGCCGCTTTTCCCCCGATAACGCTGGGCCTCGGCTCTGCAGAGTGGAGTCGTGAAGTGCTTAATGCGCTCTTATGTGCGGAGCGTAATGCATATTTTTGTTTGGGGAAATTGCACAGAGCAAGCGAACGCGATTGTCTCCTCCGGGGGATTAGACGCGGAAATGCCGAAACACATGGATTTGGAAAATAACTGCCTGAGATTTTCTCCTCTCAGAAAGGGGCTAATGGCCCATGAAAGACGTTGCATCTGAAAGTGCGGGAAAAAAAACAGAGAACGGCGATCCAAAAATAGCAATAATAATCCGAAAGTCTCTCAGAAAGAATCGTTTCTGGAAGGATCGGCGAAAAGTTACATTCCTGTTCCTGGCATGGAGGGAGAGAGAATACATTGTAACACATTGAAGGAAACTTCAACCTGAACCACCCCCCCCCCCCCAAAATGACGAACGAGGTCAAATAGACCTTCCCGGGTCTACGAGGCGCTCTACACCGCATGGAGGTTACAAAGAGAGTCCTTGCCTGATTCTGCTTCACAATGTGGACTGTATGGCTCGGATTCACAGACATCGGCGCATATTTATGCCGCCAGAGCGTATCTCTTTTACGCTACGCCGACGCAACGTGGAGAGGCAAGCATGGAATTCACAAAGCAAATGCTCCCAACGTTGCGCCGGCATAACGTAAATTCGTAGGTGTAAGCCGGCCTAAGTGGAAGTGGGCTGGAAGTGGGCGTGATACATTTAAATGAAGCGTGACCCCATCCAAATGATGGGCCGAGCGTTAGACAAGTACTGAAAACGAACTGCGCATGCGTCGTGCTTTGGAAGCATCCCAGTGCGCATATGCTCACCATCACGTCGAAACAACTGCCTAAGATAGTCAAATCACTGCCTACGGTGTGAACGTAACCTACTCCCAGCCCTAAACAACGTAAACTACGTAAAATACGACGCCATTCGTTCCTTGGTCTATACCTTTGTATGAGTTGCGCCTCCTTTATGGGGAATAACTTTACGCCGGACGTATGACTTACGCAAACCGTGTATATTATGCGCCGGGCGCAAGTACGTTCGTGAATCGCCGTATCTCCCTCATTTGCATATTTGAATAGAAAATCAATGGGAGCGCCACATGCGTCCAGCGTAACTATGCGCCCACTATACGCCGGCGTAGGCAAGTTACGTCGGTCGGATGAAGCCTGTTTTCTGGCGTATCTTGGTTTCTGAGTCTGACGCATAGATACGATGGCTCATATTTGCACTTACGCGGCGTATCTGGAGATACGTCGGTGTAAGTGCTTTGTGAATCTGGGCCTATGTGCTGAAATCTTCCCTTACTAGTGTAGCACTACCCCTGGAGGAGCTGCTGGTTTGTTTTGGGTGGCATGTCACTAGGGTGACCGCGTGTCCCGGATTGCCCGGGACAGTCCCGCATTCTGCAGGTCTGTCCCGCGCACCTTCACTCTGGGACAATACAGTGTCCTGGAATGAAACTGACACAGGTCCCAGCATGAACCCCTCAGAGCTGAAGATGTGACCCCCCCCACCCGCCCCCCAAATAGTGAAGAACTACAGGTCCCAGTATAGATCTGTGAAATCAATGGGATCACACTCTTGATCTCACAGGTTCATGCTGGCAGTTTCAAATTTGGGGGTGGGGGGGTCACATCCTTAGATCTAAGGCCGCATACACACGACCGGTTTCCTCAGCAGAATTCAGCAAGAAACTCGATGGGAGACGTATTCTGCCGAGAAAACCGGTCGTGTGTACACTTTTCGCCGAGAAACCCGCCGGGAAACTCGTCGAGCCAAAAAGAGAGCATGTTCTCTATTTCCTCGTTGGGCAATGGGAAAATTTGGCTCGACGAGTTTTTTAACTGCCGAACTAGGAACTCGACGAGGAAAACGATGTGTTTCGCCCGACGACTTTCTCGGTCATGTGTACGCCGCCTTAGATCTCAGGTGTTCATGCTAGGTGTCGTAGTCCTTCAAATTGGGGGGGGGGGTGGGTCAGATCTTTAAATATTATGTGACCCCCAAAAGTGAAGGACTACAGGTCCCACCATGAACCCCTCAGAGCTGAAAATGTCGCCCCCCAACCAGTGAAGAACTATAGGTCCCAAGATGAACTAGTGAAGTCTATGGGGTCACAAAAAAAGGTATAAAAATTATCTTTTTTAGGAAAAGGGGGGGGGGGGGGGGTGTCTCTGGAAATGTGGTCACCCTACATGTTACCTCTGTGGCTCCGCCGTCTAGGGTAATTGATGAGAGTTGTAGTAATGGAATGTCTTTTTCTTGTGCTTTTATTTACCCAACAAGGTAAAACTTGGTGAAGAATAGAGGAATAGCAGAGTTTTTCTGTAGTAGGTGGAGCCTGTTGGGCCCCTCCCACAGCTCTGCTCTCTCTCTCTCTCTCCGTCGGCAGGGAGACTGGGCTTGTCTCAGCCCTCTCCTGTAGTTTTTGGCAGGTAGTCTGTAGTGGGTGGAGCCTGCTGGGCCCCTCTCACAGCTCTGCTCTCTCTCCTTCAGCAGGGGGACTGGGCTTGTCTCCGCCCCCTCCTGTAGTTTTTGGCAGGTAGTCTGTAGTGGGTGGAGCCTGCTGGGCCCCTCTCACAGCTCTGCTCTCTCTCCTTCAGCAGGGGGACTGGGCTTGTCTCCGCCCCCTCCTGTAGTTTTTCTGTAGTAGGTGGAGCCTGTTGGGCCCCTCCCACAGCTCTGCTCTCTCTCTCTCTCTCTCTCTCTCTCCGTCGGCAGGGAGACTGGGCTTGTCTCAGCCCTCTCCTGTAGTTTTTGGCAGGTAGTCTGTAGTGGGTGGAGCCTGCTGGGCCCCTCTCACAGCTCTGCACTCTCTCCTTCAGCACGCGGACTGGGCTTGTCTCCGCCCTCTCCTGTAGTTTTTGGCAGGTAGTCTGTAGTGGGTGGAGCCTGCTGGGCCCCTCTCACAGCTCTGCTCTCTCTCCTTCAGCAGGGGGACTGGGCTTGTTTCCGCCCCCTCCTGTAGTTTTTCTGTAGTAGGTGGAGCCTGTTGGGCCCCTCCCACAGCTCTGTTCTCTGTACAGCACAGTGATGATGTCACGGCTACCTTTGCGAAGACATTTGGCGCACACAAAGTGGATGTGTTTCCTTTGTACAATGAAAGTTTTTGTGTCCGGAGTTCAGCTTTGCGTTGCAGAGGATCCCGCATAAATATATCTCTAAGCCGTCATCCGAGGAGACAAATTTTAATAACAATCCTTCCCGGTGCAGCTTGTGGTTGGAGCCGCCGCTCCCTCGCCGCGTCTCCCGCGCCTCTGACTTATTTCCACCCCGCTCCATCTGGAGAATTTATTTACTTTGGAGAAAATAGAGCCTCATGCCTTGGAATTTATTGCGCTCCCCGTAGATCAAACCCAGGGCTTTGTTAGTGTGCCGTAACTCACGGAACGCAACGGCGCCCGGCGTTCTATTTTTGTGTTTTCTATGTGCCGTATTCGGGGGCCCTGGAAGTTGCTATATCTTCTCAGGAACGTCTCGCAGTTTGTTAGCGCGGGCTGACAGCGCGCGGCTCGTACGGCGAGAGGTCAGAGAAAGGGTGAGCGGCAGACGTGGCTGGGCCAGGCGGCAGCCAATATTCCCGCAGATCCGATATAAGGCAACGCTTTAGTGACGGGAGACTTAATCAAACGTCTTTGAGGCAACGATCGCTCACAGGGCAAGACTTAGGGTGGTGGGGGCCCCCTGGGCTTAATAATCGAAGGGGCCCCCTGAAGCAGAGAAGGGAAGGGGGATGGGTTGTTACCGCCGACCGATCATACTTGTTGAGCGGGGGGATCTGCCGACCAATCAAAGTTGGTGAGCGGAGGGGGGGGGGGGGGTCAGCCGCTGGACGGACTTCTTACCTCTTCCCAGGGCTGCCTTCAGTAATTTTGGGGCCCCTTACAAAGCTGGAAGGGACCCCCTGGAACGGAGCATCGAAGTTGTTGAGCAGGAGGGGGCTGCCGAAGGGGGGCTGCCGAGATTTGCAATCATCCGCCAAAGAGGGTGCAGAAATCGCTGCGAACGGGGGATTGCTGCGATTGCCGCAAAATTGCGGGAGGGGGTTGCCGGGATTGCGGCGAACGGGGGGTTGCTGCGATTAAGCCCAGAGCCCCCTACTGGGCGGGGCCCATGGGCTTGAGCCCAATCAAGCCCACTGGTAAGCCAGGGATAGGCAACCTCTCCACTCCAGCTGTGAAAGCTACAAATCCCATCATGCCCCTGCCTCTAGGAGTCATGCCTGTGCCTTTACAATGTCTCCTAGACATAGGCGTGCACACAGTGTGTTCCGGGTGTGCCTGGGCACACCCTTAACACCTCATGCAGCACAGATTCCCCCTGAGCCCCTATGTCATTTACTGGCCCTTTCCTTTTGTGAATGAACACAGTGAGTGATTGGTATCATTCACTCACTGTGTTCATACATAATTGGAGCATAGTAGATTGTGTTATATATATATATGCACACATACACACACAGATGTGGGTTTAAGCTTTGGGGTGCACACCTTAATGCAATAGGCTGGGCACACCTATGCTCCTGGAACTTGTAGTTCCACAACAACTGGAGTTCCTAGGTGTAAAAGAAGTCTGGCTAACAGACGCGCATCTGCGCACAGGCACACCAGTGCGCACAGGCGCACTTGGGCGCCAAGTAAGCCTATTTAAACTGAACACTGACACATGAGAATTGCTGAGTGGTCTTCCAGATAGTACCTGATCTGTACCAGTTTCCTGTATACTGACCCGGCTTCGCCTGAACCTACCCATTGATCTCCGCCTGCCTACTTGTGACCCCGGCTTCTGCTCCACTCCTCTTCTGCTTGATGTTCCTGTACCTCACTGCCCAACTGTGTCCCGTCTCTGTCTCTGTCTCATGTACCTGCTCTGCCCGGCTGTTGTTGACCCCCCTGGCTCACGTCCTGGCTCCTGTTCCTGGTACCTGCCCAGCACTCTTCAGCCACCTGGTTCCTGCCAAGACCCAGCCAGAGCCATCTGCTACATCGGCCCTCGTGCCATCAAACACAGCCACTGTGCCCATCAATTGAAGCCACTGTGCTCATCAATTGCTGCCACTGTGCCCATCAAGCCCAGCCACTGTGCCTATCAAGCGCAGCCACTGTGCCAATCAAACTCAGTCACTGTGCCATCAATTGCTGCCACTGTGCCCATCAATTGCCACCACTGTGCCATCAAACACAGCCACTGTGCCCATCAAGCGCAACCACTGAGCCAATCAAACTCAGCAGCTGAGCCATCAATTGCCGCCACTGTGCCCATCAAACGCAGCCACTGTACCATCAAACGCAGCCACTGTGCCCATCAAATGCAGCCACTGTGCCCATCAAACACAGCCACCGTACCCCAAAAATCCTAACACAATGCTGAGTAAACAGCGAGCGCCCAGCATGGCGCCCACTGTTCACCTTTTTGGACGCCTATTAGAGCCTATGGCTCCAATCAGGTGCTTCCAAAAAATACCCCACAGCTGTAATTCAGGCTCCCGGCACTGAAAAGGGGCCTGGGCACTTGAATAGGGGGCGGCGGAGGCGGCCACCTCAGACAGATTCATGCAATGCATGAATCTATCTATGGTGATAGACTGATGCCAGGAGAGAGGGGGCGGCCCTTTTACGGCCCCTTTATGGACGCACCGCCACTGGTCCCAACCCCAATTTATTTTTGCTTTAACAGCAGAAGACATCGGATGTGGCAAAAGAAAGTTCCCTACAACCAGAGAGATGAGGAGGGGGAAAGGAATTTCCCAGGAAGTATTCCCCGTTCTGAGTATCTAATCTCATCGAAATGTTCTCCCCCTTCTCATAAATTGAAGGGGCGGTCCGTGTTTGCCGCGCAATCTGCCCACGATAATCGTATTCTCTGTAAATGAACACACTTCATCAGAATTGCTAATTTTAATCAAAATTGTTGGAGTAGAAAATAGCGCAAAGTGTTTTTTCCGCGGTGGCAGCGGCGGCGGTGGGGGGTGAGGGGACGCGGGTCTCCAGGCTGACAGCTTATCAAATCGTCAGAAACCAACAATTGCGGTAATGAATTTATAACCTCCTGGAATGAGATTGTCACAAAGGTCCGCAGATTCCATGGCAGATTAGACGCGTGGCTGAAAGGGGAACACGGAATTAAGAGGGAGATAAGCGTCTTGTGCCGGATGCGGCTGATCGTTTTTTTCCTGTCGCAACCTCATTGTCGATGCTGAGGTCATCGGTCAGACTTCGTTACTGAATTCCTAATGGCCGCCGTGTTCGTCGCGCTATTATTCCCTTTCTCAGATAGGGGCAGGATGGGCCGTGGGTTATCTTAGGATTATTGACTTTAAAAGGCAATTTAATAAGGTGTAACCGGCCAACCCGGAGCGAGAGCAAAGAGCCGATTAACCCCCCTGCCGGTATCCCCGAGCGTGACTCGGGGTGGATTTTTTATGCAAAAATCGGTATCCCCGAGTCACGCTCGGGGTGAATATGCAGAGCCTTCAGCGCGCTGGCTTACCTTGTATCCAGGCAGGGTTACTGTACTTACCTTGTCCCTGGATCCAGCGATGCATCCCCGCTGTGTGAGCGAGTGGCGTCCTCCATTTGACTCACACAGTGCCCGCGCGCCGCTGATCTCCGTTCCCTGCGACGTAACGGCGCACGGGGGCGGAGACCGGCGGCAAATTCAAAAAAGTAAACAAACACATTACATACAGTATACTGTAATCTTATAGATTACAGTACTGTATGTAAAAAGTACACACCCCCCCTGTCCCTAGTGGTCTGCCCAGTGCCCTGCATGTTCTTTTACATAATAAAAACATTTTTTTTGTGCCAAACTGTAGATTGCCCATAGCAACCAAAAGTGTCCCTTTATGTCAAAAGTGATTTTAGAGCAGCTAGAAAACAGCGATAATAAATGATAATCACTTGCAGAATTGAGCGATAGCGATTTGTGGGGAAATTCGTCATAAAAAAATAAAAGTAATGACAGCGACAATTCTGCAACTGAGCAAATTTCAGTGATTTTGATTTGATTACATTAGTGAATATTTTTTATTATAATTACATTATTATTTGTTATAATTATTTATAGTTATTTATTATATTATAATTTATGATTTTGTGTTTCAAACTTTATCATACCAGAGATGTTTACTAGACTCTGGTTTGGACAAATTTAAGTGAGTTATTCCTAAGAATTGCAGGCCTACAGTATAAATGCAGAATTTCCATGCAAAATAATTGTACCGCATTTGGTACGTAATTCCAGACAGAATCATACCGCCAGGGAGGTTAAGGCCGAAGATCCCGAGCGAGAACTAGCGGCAGAACCAAAGAGACTTCACTGGCTGCATACTTCTCTGAGATCTCACTTTGTATCGATTTTGTATACTCCAATCACTGTGTGCTCATTGGTGGACATTCCCCGCCTTCTCCTCCAACCACTGTGTGCTCATTGGTGGACATTCCCCGCCTTCTCCTCCAACCACTGTGTGCTCATTGGTGGACATTCATCTCCTTCTCCTCCAACCGCTGTGTGCTCATTGGTGGACATTCCCTGCCTTCTCCTCCAACCATTCTGTGCTCATTGGTAGACATTCTCCGCCTTCTCCTCCAACCACTGTGTGCTCATTGGTGGATATTCTCCGCCTTCTCCTCCACCACTGTGTGCTCATTGGTGGACATTCCCTGCCTTCTCCTCCAATCACTGTGTGCTCATTGAAGGTCATTCCCCGCCTTCTCCTCCAACCACTGTGTGCTCATTGGAGGACATTCCCGCCTTCTCCTCCAACCACAGTGTGCTCATTGGAGGACATTTCTGCCTTCTCCTCCAACCACTAGGTGCTCATTGGTGGACATTCCCACCTTCTCCTCCAACCACTGTGTGTTAATTGGTGGACATTCTCTGCCTTCTCCTCCAACCACTGTGTGTTAATTGGTGGACATTCTCTGCCTTCTCCTCCAACCACTCTGTGCTCATTGAAGGACATTCCCCGCCTTCTCCTCCAACCACTGTGTGCTCATTGGAGGACATTCCCGCCTTCTCCTCCAACCACTGTGTGCTCATTGGAGGACATTCCTGCCTTCTCCTCCAACCACTGGGTGCTCATTGGTGGACATTCCCACCTTCTCCTCCAACCACTGTGTGTTAATTGGTGGACATTCTCTGCCTTCTCCTCCAACCGCTGTGTGCTCATTGGTGGACATTCCCCGCCTTCTCCTCCAACCACTGTGTGCTAATTGGTGGACATTATCCGCCTTCTCCTCCAACCACTGTGTGCTCATTGGTGGACATTCCCCTCCTTCTCCTCCAACCACTGTGTGCTCATTGGTGGACATTCCCTGCCTTCTCCTCCAACCACTGTGTGCTAATTGGTGGACTTTCTCCGCCTTCTCCTCCAACCACTGTGTGCTCATTGGTGGACATTCCCCACCTTCTCCTCCAACCACTGTGTGCTAATTGGTGGACATTCTCCGCCTTCTCCTCCAACCACTGTGTGCTCATTGGTGGACATTGCCTGCCTTCTCCTCCAACCACTGTGCGCTCATTGGTGGACATTCTCCGCCTTCTGCTCCAACCACTGTGTGCTCATTGGTGGACATTCTCCGCCTTCTTCTCCAACCACTGTGTGCTCATTGGTGGACATTCCCCGCCTTCTCCTTCAACCACTGTGTGCTCATTGGTTGACATTCCCCTGCTTTCCCCACCAACCACTGTGTGCTCATTGGTGGACATTCCGCGCCTTCTCCTCCAACCACTGTGTGCTCATTGGTGGACATTCTCCCTCTTCTCCTCCAACCACTGTGTGCTCATTGGTGGACATTCTCCGCCTTCTGCTCCAATCACTGTGTGCTAATTGGTGGACATTCTCTGCCTTCTCCTCCAACCGCTGTGTGCTCATTGGTTGACATTCCCCACCTTCTCCTCCAACCACTGTGTGGTAATTTGTGGACATTCTCTGCCTTCTCCTCCAACCACTGTGTGCTCATTGGTGGACATTCTCCACCTTCTCCTCCAACCACTGTGTGCTAATTGGTGGACATTCTCCGCCTTCTCCTCCAACCACTGTGTGCTCACTGGTGGACATTCCCCACCTTCTCCTCCAACCACTGTGTGCTAATTGGTGGGCATTCCCCTCCTTCTCCTCCAACCACTGTGTGCTCATTGGTGGACATTCCCCACCTTCTCCACCAACCACTATGTGCTCATTGGTGGACATTCTCCCCCTTCTCCTTCAACCACTGTGTGGTCATTGGTTGACATTCCCCTGCCTTCCCCACCAACCACTGTGTGTTCATTGGTGGACATTCCGCGCCTTCTCCTCCAACCACTGTGTGCTCATTGGTGGACATTCTCCCTCTTCTCCTCCAACCACTGTGTGCTCATTGGTGGACATTCTCCTCCTTCTGCTCCAACCACTGTGTGCTCATTGGTGGACATTCCCCACCTTCTTCACCAACCATTGTGTGCTCATTGGGAACATTACCCGTCTTCTCCTCCAACCGCTGTGTGCTCATTGGAGGACATTCCCCGTCTTCTCCTCCAACCACTGTGTGCTTATTGGAGGACATTTCCCACCTTCTCCAACCACTGTGTGCTCATTGGTGGACATTCCCCGCCTTCTCCTCCAACCACTGTGTGCTCATTGGTGGACATTCCCAACCTTCTCCTCCAACCACTGTGTGCTCATTGGTGGACATTCCCTGCCTTCTCCTCCAACCACTGTGTGCTCATTGGTGGACATTCCCGCCTTGTCCTCCAACCACTGTGTGCTTATTGGTGGACATTCTCCGCCTTATCCTCCAACCACTGTGTGCTCATTGGTGGACATTCCCCACCTTCTCCTCCAACCACTGTGTGCTCATTGGTGGAATTACCCGCCTTCTCTTCCAATCACTGTGTGCTCATTGGTGGACATCCCCACCTTCTCCTCCAACCACTGTGTGCTCATTGGTGGAATTACCCGCCTTCTCCTCCAACCACTGTGTGCTCATTGGTGGACATTCCCCTCCTTCTGCTCCAACCACTGTGTGCTCATTGGTGGACATTCCCCACCTTCTTCACCAACCATTGTGTGCTCATTGGGAACATTACCCGTCTTCTCCTCCAACCGCTGTGTGCTCATTGGAGGACATTCCCCGTCTTCTCCTCCAACCACTGTGTGCTTATTGGAGGACATTTCCCACCTTCTCCTCCAACCACTGTGTGCTCATTGGAGGACATTCCCCGCCTTCTCCTCCAACCACTGTGTGCTCATTGGTGGACATTCCCAACCTTCTCCTCCAACCACTGTGTGCTCATTGGTGGACATTCCCTGCCTTCTCCTCCAACCACTGTGTGCTCATTGGTGGACATTCCCGCCTTCTCCTCCAACCACTGTGTGCTTATTGGTGGACATTCTCCGCCTTATCCTCCAACCACTGTGTGCTCATTGGTGGACATTCCCCACCTTCTCCTCCAACCACTGTGTGCTCATTGGTGGAATTACCCGCCTTCTCTTCCAATCACTGTGTGCTCATTGGTGGACATCCCCACCTTCTCCTCCAACCACTGTGTGCTCATTGGTGGAATTACCGCCTTCTCCTCCAACCACTGTGTGCTCATTGGTGGACATTCCCCTCCTTCTCCTCCAATCACTGTGCGCTCATTGTTGGACATTCCCCGCCTTTTCCTCCAACCACTGTGTGCTCATTGGTGGACATTCCCCGCCTTCTCCTCCAACCACTGTGTGCTCATTGGTGGACATTCCCCGCCTTCTCCTCCAACCACTGTGTGCTCATTGGTGGACATTCCACACCTTCTCCTCCAACCACTGTGTGCTCATTGGTGGACATTCCCCGCCTTCTCCTCCAACCACTGTGCGCTCATTGGTTGACATTCTCCGCCTTCTGCTCCAACCACTGTGTGCTCATTGGTGGACATTCTCCGCCTTCTGCTCCAATCACTGTGTGCTCATTGGTGGACATTCCCCGCCTTCTCCTCCAACCACTGTGTGCTCATTGGTGGACATTCCACACCTTCTCCTCCAACCACTGTGTGCTCATTGGTGGACATTCCCCGCCTTCTCCTCCAACCACTGTGCGCTCATTGGTTGACATTCTCCGCCTTCTGCTCCAACCACTGTGTGCTCATTTGTGGACATTCTCCGCCTTCTGCTCCAATCACTGTGTGCTCATTGGTGGACATTCCCCGCCTTCTCCTCCAAACACTGTGTGCTCATTGGTGGACATTCCACACCTTCTCCTCCAACCACTGTGTGCTCATTGGTGGACATTCCCCGCCTTCTCCTCCAACCACTGTGCGCTCATTGGTTGACATTCTCCGCCTTCTGCTCCAACCACTGTGTGCTCATTGGTGGACATTTCCCTCCTTCTCCACCAACCACTGTGTGCTCATTGGTGGACATTCCCCTGCCTTCCCCACCAACCACTGTGTGCTCATTGGTGAACATTCCGCGCCTTCTCCTCCAACCACTGTGTGCTCATTGGTGGACATTCTCCCTCTTCTCCTCCAACCACTGTGTGTTCATTGGTGGACATTCTCTGCCTTCTGCTCCAACCACTGTGTGCTCATTGGTGGACATTCTCTGCCTTCTGCTCCAACCACTGTGTGCTAATTGGTGGACATTATCTGCCTTCTCCTCCAACCGCTGTGTGCTCATTGGTGGACATTCCCCACCTTCTCCTCCAACCACTGTGTGCTAATTGGTGGACATTCTCTGCCTTCTCCTCCAACCACTGTGTGCTCATTGGTGGACATTCCCCACCTTCTCCTCCAACCACTGTGTGCTAATTGGTGGACATTCTCCGCCTTCTCCTCCAACCACTGTGTGCTCATTGGTGGACATTCCCCGCCTTCTCCTCCAACTACTGTGTGCTAATTGGTGGACATTCCCCTCCTTCTCCTTCAACCACTGTGTGCTCATTGGTGGACATTCCCCGCCTTCTCCTCCAACCACTGTGCGCTCATTGGTGGACATTCTACGCCTTCTGCTCCTACCACTGTGTGCTCATTGGTGGACATTCTCCGCCTTCTGCTCCAACCACTGTGTGCTCATTGGTGGACATTCCCCGCCTTCTCCACCAACCACTGTGTGCTCATTGGTGGACATTCCCCGCCTTCTCCTTTAACCACTGTGTGCTCATTGGTTGACATTCCCCTGCCTTCCCCACCAACCACGGTGTGCTTATTGGTGGACATTCCGCGCCTTCTCCTCCAACCACTGTGTGCTCATTGGTGGACATTCTCCCTCTTCTCCTCCAACCACTGTTTTCTTATTGGTGGACATTCTCCGCTTTCTGCTCCAACCACTGTGTGCTCATTGGTGGACATTCCCCACCTTCTCCACCAACCACTGTGTGCTCATTGGTGGACATTCCCCGCCTTCTCCTTCAACCACTGTGTGCTCATTGGTGGACATTCCCCCGCCTTCTCCACCAACCACTGTGTGTTAATTGGTGGACATTCTGCGCCTTCTCCTCCAGCCACTGTGTGCTAATTGGTGGACATTCCCAGCCTTCTCCTCCAACCACTGTGTGCTCATTGGTGGACATTTCCCGCCTTCTCCTCCAACCACTGTGTGCTCATTGGAGAACATTCCCCTCCTTCTCCTCCAATCACTGTGCGCTCATTGGTGGACATTCCCCGCCTTTTCCTCCAACCACTGTGTGCTCATTGGTGGACATTCCCCACCTTCTCCTCCAACCACTGTGTGCTAATTGGTGGACATTCTCCGCTTTCTCCTCCAACCACTGTGTGCTCATTGGTGGACATTCCCCGCCTTCTCCTCCAACTACTGTGTGCTAATTGGTGGACATTCCCCTCCTTCTCCTTCAACCACTGTGTGCTCATTGGTGGACATTCCCCGCCTTCTCCTCCAACCACTGTGCGCTCATTGGTGGACATTCTACGCCTTCTGCTCCTACCACTGTGTGCTCATTGGTGGACATTCTCCGCCTTCTGCTCCAACCACTGTGTGCTCATTGGTGGACATTCCCCGCCTTCTCCACCAACCACTGTGTGCTCATTGGTGGACATTCCCCGCCTTCTCCTTTAACCACTGTGTGCTCATTGGTTGACATTCCCCTGCCTTCCCCACCAACCACGGTGTGCTTATTGGTGGACATTCCGCGCCTTCTCCTCCAACCACTGTGTGCTCATTGGTGGACATTCTCCCTCTTCTCCTCCAACCACTGTTTTCTTATTGGTGGACATTCTCCGCTTTCTGCTCCAACCACTGTGTGCTCATTGGTGGACATTCCCCACCTTCTCCACCAACCACTGTGTGCTCATTGGTGGACATTCCCCGCCTTCTCCTTCAACCACTGTGTGCTCATTGGTGGACATTCCCCCGCCTTCTCCACCAACCACTGTGTGTTAATTGGTGGACATTCTGCGCCTTCTCCTCCAGCCACTGTGTGCTAATTGGTGGACATTCCCAGCCTTCTCCTCCAACCACTGTGTGCTCATTGGTGGACATTTCCCGCCTTCTCCTCCAACCACTGTGTGCTCATTGGAGGACATTCCCCTCCTTCTCCTCCAATCACTGTGCGCTCATTGGTGGACATTCCCCGCCTTTTCCTCCAACCACTGTGTGCTCATTGGTGGACATTCCCCGCCTTCTCCTCCAACCACTGTGCGCTCATTGGTTGACATTCTCCGCCTTCTGCTCCAACCACTGTGTGCTCATTTGTGGACATTCTCCCTCTTCTCCTCCAACCACTGTGTGCTCATTGGTGGACATTCTCTGCCTTCTGCTCCAACCACTGTGTGCTAATTGGTGGACATTCTCTGCCTTCTCCTCCAACCGCTGTGTGCTCATTGGTGGACATTCCCCTCCTTCTCCTCCAATCACTGTGCGCTCATTGGTGGACATTCCCCGCCTTTTCCTCCAACCACTGTGTGCTCATTGGTGGACATTCCCCGCCTTCTCCTCCAACCACTGTGTGCTCATTGGTGGACATTCCCCGCCTTCTCCTCCAACCACTGTGTGCTCATTGGTGGACATTCCACACCTTCTCCTCCAACCACTGTGTGCTCATTGGTGGACATTCTCTGCCTTCTGCTCCAACCACTGTGTGCTAATTGGTGGACATTCTCTGCCTTCTCCTCCAACCGCTGTGTGCTCATTGGTGGACATTCCCCACCTTCTCCTCCAACCACTGTGTGCTCATTGGTGGACATTCCCCGCCTTCTCCTTCAACCACTGTGTGCTCATTGGTGGACATTCCCCCGCCTTCTCCACCAACCACTGTGTGTTAATTGGTGGACATTCTGCGCCTTCTCCTCCAGCCACTGTGTGCTAATTGGTGGACATTCCCAGCCTTCTCCTCCAACCACTGTGTGCTCATTGGTGGCCATTTCCCGCCTTCTCCTCCAACCACTGTGTGCTCATTGGAGGACATTTCCCGCCTTCTCCTCCAACCACTGTGTGCTCATTGGAGGACATTCCCCTCCTTCTCCTCCAATCACTGTGCGCTCATTGGTGGACATTCCCCGCCTTTTCCTCCAACCACTGTGTGCTCATTGGTGGACATTCCCCGCCTTCTCCTCCAACCACTGTGTGCTCATTGGTGGACATTCCCCGCCTTCTCCTCCAACCACTGTGTGCTCATTGGTGGACATTCCACACCTTCTCCTCCAACCACTGTGTGCTCATTGGTGGACATTCCCCGCCTTCTCCTCCAACCACTGTGCGCTCATTGGTTGACATTCTCCGCCTTCTGCTCCAACCACTGTGTGCTCATTGGTGGACATTCTCCGCCTTCTGCTCCAATCACTGTGTGCTCATTGGTGGACTTTTCCCTCCTTCTCCACCAACCACTGTGTGCTCATTGGTGGACATTCCCCTGCCTTCCCCACCAACCACTGTGTGCTCATTGGTGAACATTCCGTGCCTTCTCCTCCAACCACTGTGTGCTCATTGGTGGACATTCTCCCTCTTCTCCTCCAACCACTGTGTGCTCATTGGTGGACATTCTCGCCTTCTGCTCCAACCACTGTGTGCTAATTGGTGTACATTCTCTGCCTTCTCCTCCAACCGCTGTGTGCTCATTGGTGGACATTCCCCACCTTCTCCTCCAACCACTGTGTGCTAATTGGTGGACATTCTCTGCCTTCTCCTCCAACCACTGTGTGCTCATTGGTGGACATTCCCCACCTTCTCCTCCAACCACTGTGTGCTAATTGGTGGACATTCTCCGCCTTCTGCTCCAACCACTGTGTGCTAATTGGTGGACATTCTCTGCCTTCTCCTCCAACCGCTGTGTGCTCATTGGTGGACATTCCCCACCTTCTCCTCCAACCACTGTGTGCTAATTGGTGGACATTCTCTGCCTTCTCCTCCAACCACTGTGTGCTTATTGGTGGACATTCCCCACCTTCTCCTCCAACCACTGTGTGCTAATTGGTGGACATTCTCCGCCTTCTCCTCCAACCACTCTGTGCTAATTGGTGGACATTCCCCGCTTTCTCCTCCAACTACTGTGTGCTAATTGGTGGACATTCCCCTCCTTCTCCTCCAACCACTGTGTGCTCATTGGTGGACATTCCCCGCCTTCTCCTCCAACCACTGTGCGCTCATTGGTGGACATTCTACGCCTTCTGCTCCTACCACTGTGTGCTTATTGGTGGACATTCTCCGCCTTCTGCTCCAACCACTGTGTGCTCATTGGTGGACATTTCCCGCCTTCTCCACCAACCACTGTGTGCTCATTGGTGGACATTCCCGCCTTCTCCTCCAACCACTGTGCGCTCATTGGTTGACATTCTCCGCCTTCTGCTCCAACCACTGTGTGCTCATTGGTGGACATTCTCCCTCTTCTCCTCCAACCACTGTGTGCTCATTGGTGGACATTCTCTGCCTTCTGCTCCAACCACGGTGTGCTAATTGGTGGACATTCTCTGCCTTCTCCTCCAACCGCTGTGTGCTCATTGGTGGACATTCCCCTCCTTCTCCTCCAATCACTGTGCGCTCATTGGTGGACATTCCCCGCCTTTTCCTCCAACCACTGTGTGCTCATTGGTGGACATTCCCCGCCTTCTCCTCCAACCACTGTGTGCTCATTGGTGGACATTCCCCGCCTTCTCCTCCAACCACTGTGTGCTCATTGGTGGACATTCCACACCTTCTCCTCCAACCACTGTGTGCTCATTGGTGGACATTCTCCCTCTTCTCCTCCAACCACTGTGTGCTCATTGGTGGACATTCTCTGCCTTCTGCTCCAACCACTGTGTGCTAATTGGTGGACATTCTCTGCCTTCTCCTCCAACCGCTGTGTGCTCATTGGTGGACATTCCCCACCTTCTCCTCCAACCACTGTGTGCTAATTGGTGGACATTCTCTGCCTTCTCCTCCAACCACTGTGTGCTCATTGGTGGACATTCCCCACCTTCTCCTCCAACCACTGTGTGCTAATTGGTGGACATTCCCCGCCTTCTCCTTTAACCACTGTGTGCTCATTGGTTGACATTCCCCTGCCTTCCCCACCAACCACTGTGTGCTCATTGGTGGACATTCCGCGCCTTCTCCTCCAACCACTGTGTGCTCATTGGTGGACATTCTCCCTCTTCTCCTCCAACCACTGTTTTTTTATTGGTGGACATTCTCCGCCTTCTGCTCCAACCACTGTGTGCTCATTGGTGGACATTCCCCACCTTCTCCACCAACCACTGTGTGCTCATTGGTGGACATTCCCCGCCTTCTCCTTCAACCACTGTGTGCTCATTGGTTGACATTCCCCCGCCTTCTCCACCAACCACTGTGTGTTAATTTGTGGACATTCTGCGCCTTCTCCTCCAGCCACTGTGTGCTAATTGGTGGACATTCCCAGCCTTCTCCTCCAACCACTGTGTGATCATTGGTGGACATTTCCCGCCTTCTCCTCCAACCACTGTGTGCTCATTGGAGGACATTTCCCGCCTTCTCCTCCAACCACTGTGTGCTCATTGGAGGACATTCCCCGCCTTCTCCTCCAACCACTGTGTACTCATTGGTGGACATTTCCCACCTTCTCCTCCAACCACTGTGTGCTCATTGGTGGACATTCCCCGCCTTCTCCTCCAACCACTGTGTGCTCATTGGTGGACATTCCCAACCTTCTCCTCCAACCACTGTGTGCTCATTGGTGGACATTCCCTGCCTTCTCCTCCAACCACTGTGTGCTCATTGGTGGACATTCCCGCCTTCTCCTCCAACCACTGTGTGCTCATTGGTGGACATTCTCCTCCTTATCCTCCAACCACTGTGTGCTCATTGGTGGACATTCCCCACCTTCTACTCCAACCACTGTGTGCTCATTGGTGGACATTCCTCTTTCTCCTCCAATCACTGTGTGCTCATTGGTGGACATCCCCACCTTCTCCTCCAACCACTATGTGCTCATTGTGATAGGTGAAACTCCTGCGCTGAAATGGGTGAAAGGGGATTGGACCGTGGGAAAGGGGCCGTGGGAAAGGGGCACGGGAGGTATACTGCAGCAAACAAAGAATAGGTCTATCCAAATGGACAATGTAAGGTATACAACAAGTGATAATGTTTGCGCTGTGGTGGTAATGCCTAAAGGGTGATGGGAAAGGGGAAGTGGAGTGGTAAACTAGGTGAATACAATGAGTGACAGAAATGTATGAATAAATGGATAAAATACCATAAAGCACAATGTAAACAAAGTAACAGTAAATAACAGTGACCGTGTCATCTATAAAGATGTGTGGTGGACATAATAAAATGCATGATCAAACTCAGTCCTGCAGACAAAACCAAATAAAAGAAGGAAGTCCAACTTAATCATGCAACTCGGTGCAGCAAGTAGAATTTGGTGTGAAGTCAGGAGGAGAAGTTCCAGCAGCCAAATGAGTGAAGGTGCAATGGAGGATTCCAAAACGTGCAGCCCACACCTCTAGTGATCCTATCAGCTTACCTCAAGGCTATCTGATATAGCCAGACAGATAGGGCATCAAACTCTTGGTGAATGGAAGCCTCAAATCAGATGGTGCATGGAAGGGGAAAGTACAAAAAGAAACAAACATAGGGCCAGATTCAGGTAGAGCAGAGCATCTTTGCTCTGGAGTAACGCATCTCATTTGCGTTACGCTGCTGAAATTTTAGGAGCAAGTGCTGTTATTCAGGAAGCACTTGCTCCTAAAGTTGCGGCAGCGCATCGCAAATGAGCCGGCGGAATTCAAATTGGGCGGGTACGGGGCGTGTAGTATTCTAACTAAGCGCGATCCCGCCGCCAACGTACTGCGCATGCGTCGAGTGTCCAAACATCCCCGTGCGCATGCTCCAAATTCTGTGAATGAACGTCAATGACGTCACATTCCCATTCATGAACTTTTTACGCAAGCGACGTGATTTTTTTTTTTCCCGACGCGATGACGACGCCTATACCTAACATAGGATACTCCAACCCCATGTAGGTATATCTATGCGCCGCGTATCCCGTCCGGAAATGTCGTACCGTCATTGCGTCGCGCCGGAATTCGATTGTGAATTGCCGATTTCCGCTCATTAACATATTTTTTGAGCGTAAATCGGCGGGAACGCCCCCGGCGCCATTTTTAAGTTGAAGTAACGATGCGATGGCGAAACTCAGTTACGCTGCTCGCATCGGAGCTTCAACCCGGCGTTTCTTGTTTTCTGGTTACAGAAAACAGAAACGCCGGCTCAAAGTCACAGTTAGGCTGGCGGATCACTGGATCTGCCAGCCTAACTGTTCCTGAATCTGGCCCATAGAGTAGTCCTGTCACCACTGGAGGGATTCCTGCTAGCAATCAAAAGATGTGCACTTACACAGAGTGGTGAAAGGGGGTGCCTATCTCCACGAGCAGCGAGCTCGTCAGGTGCTGCTCTGCTGCCGCTGTTTGGCTAGATGTTGATCCGCCGATACTCAAACGATGGTGTTTGAAACAAAAATAGGAGGGCACATCGCATAATACCGCAAAATACAAATTTAATAAACAAAGCACAAAATAAAAACTCACATAGAGTCAGCTGAGGCGGTCATACATCCACGAGCGGCGAGCTCGTCTATTGTCCGTCAGGGGTAAAGGGTCCAGTGCTCCAATCCCGACGCGTATTCGTCACGTGATAAAGTCACGTGGTGTGACGAATACGCGTCGGGATTGGAGCACTGGACCCTTTACACCTGACGGACGGTAGACGAGCTCGCCGCTCGTGGATGTATGACCGCCTCAGCCGACTTTATGTGAGTTTTTATTTTGTGCTTTGTTTATTAAATTTGTATTTTGCGGTATTATGCGATGTGCCCTCCTATTTTTGTTTCAAACACCATCGTTTGAGTATCGGCGGATCAACATCTAGCCAAACAGCGGCAGCAGAGCAGCACCTGACGAGCTCGCTGCTCGTGGAGATAGGCACCCCCTTTCACCACTCTGTGTAAGTGCACATCTTTTGATTGCTAGCAGGAATCCCTCCAGTGGTGACAGGACTACTCTATGTTTGTTTCTTTTTGTATTTTCCCCTTCCATGCACCATCGGATTTGAGGCTTCCATTCACCAAGAGTTTGATGCCCTATCTGTCTGGCTATATCAGATAGCCTTGAGGTAAGCTGATAGGATCACTAGAGGTGTGGGCTGCACGTTTTGGAATTCTCCATTGCACCTTCACTCATTTGGCTGCTGGAACATCTCCTTCTGACTTCACACCAAATTCTATGTGCTCATTGGTGGACATTCCCCTCCTTCTCCTCCTATTACTGTGTGCTCATTGGTGAACATTCCCTGGCTTTTCCTCCAACAACTGTGTGCTCATTGGTGGACATTCCCTGCCTTCTCCTCCAACCACTGTGTGCTCATTGGTGGACATTCCCCTCCTTCTCCTCCAACCACTGTGTGCTCATTGGTGGACATTTCCCACCTTCTCCTCCAACCACTGTGTGCTCATTGGTGGACATTTCCTGCCTTCTCCTCCAACCACTGTGTGCTCATTGGTGGACATTTCCCGCCTTCTCCTCCAACCACTGTGTGCTCATTGGTGATCCACAATCCGCTGTGTCCGGTGGACCTCTTGTAGTCTCTATCAGAAGACCATGATGTGACAGAGTGACAACACAGCGGGACAAGAACAGAGTTGTGTCACCCTATAACAGGAAGTGCCTGGACACGGCTCTTCATGCATACCTCCCAACAGTCCTGGATTGGGCGGGACTGTCCCGCATTTTAACCTTTGTCCCGCAGTCCCGGAGTACAGGGCCTTTGTCCCGCATTCCCTCATTACTCCATTATATGGTAGCACCGTAATAGAAGAGCAGGACCTGCAGCAGTGTATAGTACATCTAGCACAGCCAGGGATTGGTGGGAAAGCCGGATGGGGTACCGCCGACTTTAATGAGACAAAGTGTAGCTGTCAGATTCTGCCTCTGATGTCGGGGATGGGTGAGCCAATCAGGTGTCCCGCCCCTTTGTCAGGCACACTGTGCTCAAACGGCTTCCTGACTCCCCACACACACAGAGCGCCACCCTTCCCCTCCCTGATTCCGCCCACCACAGAGGGGAACCCTGCTCCTCCTCCCTTCTCCGAACATTACAGAGCGCCAGCCTGCCCCTCCCTGATCCCGCCCACCACAGAGGGCAACCCTGCTCCTCCTCCCTTCTCCGATCATCACAGAGTGCCACCCTGCCCCTCCCTGATCCCGCCCACCACAGAGAGACACCCTGCTCCTCCTCCCTTCTCCAATCATCACAGAGCGGCACCCTGCCCCACCCTGACCCCACCCACCACAGAGGGAAGCCCTGCTCATCCTCCCTTCTCCGATCATCACAGAGCGGCACCCTGCCCCTTCCTGACCCCACCCACCATAGAGGGAAACCTTGCTCCTCCTCCCTACTCCAATCATAACAGAGCGCCACCCTGTCCCTTCCTGACCCCGCCCACCACAGAGGGGAACCCTGCTCCTCCTCCCTTCTTTGATCATCATAGAGCGACACCCTGCCCCTCCCTGATCCCGCCCACCACAGAGGGAAACCCTGCTCCTCCTCCCTTCTCCGATCATCACAGAGCGCCACCCTGCCCCTCCCTGATCCCGCCCACCACAGAGGGGAACCCTGCTCCTCCTCCCTTTTCGATCATCACAGAGCGACACCCTGCCCCTCCCTGATCCCGCCCACCACAGAGGGGAACCCTGCTCCCCCTCCCTTCTCTGATCATCACAGAGTGCCACCCTGCCCCTCCCTGATCCCACCCACCACATAGAGAAACCCTGCTCCTCCTCCCTTCTCCGATCATCACAGAGCGGCACCCTGCCCCTCCCTGACCCCACCCACCACAAAGGGAAACCCTGCTCCTCCTCTCTTCTCCAATCACAACAGAGCGCCACCCTGCCCCTTCCTGACCCCACCCACGACAGACGGAAACCCTGCTCCTCCTCCCTTCTCCAGTCATCAAAGAGCAGCACCTTGCATGTCCTTTTAACTCCTCCCACCATTGAGCACCACCCTGCCCCTCCCCGACCCCAACCACCACAGAGGGAATCCCTGCTCCATCTCCCTTCGTGGCAGGATCACCAGGGATTGTGGCTGGGGGATCTCACCATTGTTGAGATATAAGCAGCCTCAACCCCCCCCCCCCCCCCCATAAATGTCATTTTTTTGGGGGTGACCACGCCCATTGAAATCATTATTCGACTTTGTAATTTGACTTCACTTCTTCTTTAACACTCGGCGTGATGAATCCGGGGATCGATTTTCTCTCCTGGGCCGGCCGGGACGTATTTGACAGATCGGAGGATGTATAGATTAGCTCTTCATTAATTCACCAATCAATAAAATAAACAAGCAGCTTATTAATGAGGAATTGAGCGAGAGATGGAAATATTCCACCTTCCCAGACAGCGGGATCGCGGCCTCTGCACGCTAATAATCCACAAGAAGAGCGGATACATAATTATTATCACTGATAATGGTGTGGACTCTCCTCCAACGCCGCGCTGCCCCAGATCCACGTTCTATAGAACCGGGGCGGTACAACCGATCTTTCATCAAACTACTGGGGGAAATCTCCCCATTGTGGGAGGGGCAGAGACACAAACTACTGGGGGAAATCTCTCCATTGTGGGAGGAGCAGAGACACAAACTACTGGAGCAAAATCTCTCTATTGTGGGAGGGGCAGAGACACAAACTACTGGGGGAAATCTCTCCATTGTGGGAGGAGCAGAGACATAAACTACTGGGGGGAAATCTCACCATTGTGGGAGGGGCAGAGACACAAACTACTGAGGCAAATCTCTCTATTGTGGGAGGGGCAGAGACACAAACTACTGCAGGAAATCTCACTATTGTGGGAGGGGCAGAGACACAAACTACTGCAGGAAATCTCACCATTGTGGGAGGGGCAGAGACACAAACTACTGCAGGAAATTTCATCATTGTGGGAGGGGCAGAGACACAAACTACTGCAGGGAAATCTCCCCATTGTGGGAGGGGCAGAGACACAAACTACTGCAGGAAATCTCCCCATTGTGGGAGGGGCAGAGACACAAACTACTGCAGGAAATCTCCCCATTGTGGGAGGGGCAGAGACACAAACATTATCAGATTTGACGCTGTGAATGATAAGACCCCTGGTACTTTCTGGATTTAGTAGAAACACACACAGTATACAGTATATAAATATATATAGACATAGGGCTGTCGTGATTTGAGAGATTTCATCTTCCTTGTCAGATTTGGCGGAGACGCGCTGGAGAACATCGCCAGTTACTAATGAACAGGACAGGTTCAGGTAGAAGTGTCAGAGATTATTAAGTCTGGTAATGTCGCCTATATCTCTTCCACGGTCGGCGCTCTCCCCAATCCTCTCGTCTCCATCCATCTCGCCGCTCCCGCAAGATGCCGCCGATGTAACAAACCACATTAGCCAGAACTTCCAAATTTCCTCGCCTGTCATTAAATCTCTGGCTATAAAAACATTTGTCAGTTTTATCCCTCAATTTGATCCACTCGGTGACACTGTAAAGGTAAACAAGGCGGATTGGTGAATGAAATCCTCCTGACACAAAAAATGACAGCCGAGACAAATTCACACCTAATTGTCCCGCGCCGTGCCGCGGAGATTTATGGGAAATTTAAGAGCAATGGTAAAAAAAAAATCACGGAGAGGCAGAGAAGCGAGACTGAGAGATGACACTCGGCGGGATGAAAGGAACAGAATGATGATACATTAAAGAAGGAGGAAGAAACGTTAAGGAGCCGCAAAGATGAAGATGCAAAGTTTGTGTGCGACGGCTGGGGCCCGGAGGAAAGGCTTTTGAAGGCGCCGGCTATGCAGGGCTGAGTGCTGCTCAGCGTTTTGTTCTTGTCTTGGGAAAACTTTTGAAGTTTAAAGTCAGTAAAAAAAAAATCAAAAAAAGTTCAAAAGCCACTTCACAGCTCACTATATAATGATTGCTCTATGTATAGAATTAACGGCAACTCTCCTAGTGGATGTTATAAGGCCGATATATTAAAGTGGACCTGTCAGTAACTTTTCATGATTAAAGCAATTGTAGCACCCTCTACCGTAGGTAGGTGCTAGAATAGGATTTTTTGCTAGGGAAACTGTCAGTGCAAGTAAATTTAAGCAGGCCTATGCTTCAGGCTTATGAGAAATAATCTGCATGGTTATGCGGGGCAAGTGACTGTAGATATTATCTGTACATCAGCACTTCAAGGCTCAACCAAGTTACAAGTTATTTAATATGATGGCAAAGCAACATGTTCTATGGGCATCCCATATCCCCTCCCCCAACCAAGTTATATCTAGTGATGAGCAGAATACGCCATATTCGATTTCGTGATATTTCACGAATATATAGAAGAATATTCGCGAAATATTCGTTAATATCGAATATTCGTGATATTTTATCAAAAAAAAAATTTTGCGAAATTTCGCTAATGCGAATGTGAAATTTCGTTAATGCGAATGCGAAATTGATTGCGAAATTCTCGTCAACACGCGAAAACGGAGATCATTTCCTGGATTACTAAACTAATATGCACTAAACACTAACTCTACTTACACAAACTTATATGACTAAACTAAAGCTAATTTTAGGGCAGAAGGGCAGAGAAAGTATTCGCGAATATTCGTAATACGAATATTCGCATTGCGAATATTCGGCAACATAAAAGGATCGCCTCAGCTACTCGGCCCAGGGTCTCTAATCATACCAGCAATGCTTTTAGACGTCGACGGAGATTACTAGGATGTGATCTGTTTTAAGAATACATTTGAAAAAATACGAATATTCGCAATAGCGAATATTCACCGCGATATTCGATTTATTTGCGAATACTCGAATATGAAGAATAGAGATGGGCGGACAGAGTTTGGAGAAGATGAGAAATGGGTGGACAGAGTTAGAGAAGAAAAGAGATGGGTGGACAGAGTTGGAGAAGAAAAGAGATGGGTGGACAAAGTTGGAGAAGAAGAGAGAGGAATGGACAGAGTTGGAGAAGAAGAGAGATGGGTGGACAGAGTTAGAGAAGAAAAGAGATGGGTGGACAGAGCTGGAGAAGAAAGGAGATGGGTGGACAGAGTTGGAGAAGAAGAGAGATGGGTGGACAGAGTTGAAGAAGAAAAGAGATGGGTGGACAGAGTTGGAGAAGAAGAAATATGGGGGGACAGAGTTGGAGAAGAATATAGATGGGTGGACAGAGTTAGAGAAGAAAGGAGATGGTGAACAGAGTTGGAGAAGGAGAGAGATGGGTGGACAGAGTTAAAGACCTGAGCTGTTTTGGAGAGAGATAGGTGTATATATTTGGGGAAGGAAGGAGATAAGTGAACAGAGCTGGGGGAGGAGAATGCTGAGAGGTCAGAGCTGAAGGAAGAAAGAGTTAAGTGCAGGGCCGATCCTAGGGTCACAGGCGCCTGAGTGCAGAAATATTTTTGACGCCCCCACATGGGCGTCGTCATTTTACTCCTTCCCTTTACAAATGTTTCTATGGCAATGACCCAACCACAGAGATACTCCCCAATGAAGTCTTCATTACCCTGGGATCTTTACATGATCTCTTAACAATAAACAAAATACAGGAAGAGAAGCAGAGTACTTTATTGAAACCTGGAGGGGGCCTCTCTGATGGACACAGAGAGGGCTTCAGGGTTGACAATATAGAACATTACATCGTCCGCGAAAGCGGATAATTTATGTTCCTCTTCATCCACTTTAATCCCATTCGCATCTGGGCTATTACGGACACTGGCCAGCAGGGGCTCTAAAGACAGCACAAACAATGGCCCACCTATGGTGGAACTGCCCCAAAGTTAAACAATTCTGGGAGAAAATTCTAGGCTTGATAAAAGATATCACCAGGAAGGAGATAAAAAATGATCCATGGATAGTATTATTCCACGAAGGTAAGGAAATGGCAAAGTCATACAAAGACTCCCTGATACCACATTTGTTAAATGCTGGCGAAAAGGCTGATTCCAAAGAAATGTCAGGAGGTGGAGTGTCCATCGATTTGGGAGTGGATCGACTCCGTAGAAGGGATGTATAGTATGGAAGGATTAAAGAATAGTATAGAGGAGGGAAAAACAGGATATAAAGAGAAATGGGAAAATTGGAAGGAATTAAAAAAAAAAAAATGGAGCTATGAGAAAAACATATAGGAGTGTCTATGACTGAAAAAAAAGGGAAAAAAATCTAAAGAAAAGAAAAAGATAAGAAAAAATAAACAAATAAAGAAAAAAGCTAAAAGGGGAAAAAAGGAAAACCACAAATGATGCAAAACCATAGCAGAGACACTATAAGCAAATAAAACGTGAGCAAGTCTCGTGTTTCTTTTTGGTGGAGTCTGAAGTAGTTATAAAAAAAAAAAAGAATGGTAGTGGAAGTGAGGAGGAGCTGCCTGTAGTATTCTGAGGGCCCTGACCAATCCCCAACAGATGGGTTGGTAGGGGCAAGCCCCCTCAAAGGCTCTCAGTCAGCCTAGCTGGGGCAGTGGAGTTTGGGTGGAAGCTGGAGTTGCAGTGTTTGGCTGTTGGTGGCTCTTGAGGGTGGCCCCCAGTCTGGGTAGGGGGGGGGGGGTTTGCCTCGGGCCTGGGCTCAGGTGCATTAGGAAACCTCTTGAGAACACATGGAGGTGTCCTGACCAAAGGCACAGCAGCAGGAGGAGGACACTGCCGGGCAAATCTCCAGGGAGAAAGTGCCGATGGACGTCCTCCAGCCAGGAAATGGGGCAGGGCTCTCTCTGATTTGCTGCAGCTTCTTATGCCCATTGTGAGAAGCTCACAGCCTGCAGTGAAATCAAAAGAAGCCGTTTCAGTCCAGAAGAGGCGCCGGTACAACTATGCAAGACTGAAGGGGAGGAGCCGGTACAACTATGCAAGACTGAAGGGGATGAGCTGGTACAACTATGCAAGACTGAAGGGGAGGAGCCGGTACAACTATGCAAGACTGAAGGGGAGGAGCCCGTACAACTGTGTAAGACTGAAGGGGAGGAGCCCGTACAACTGTGCAAGACTAAAGGGGAGGAGCCGGTACAACTATGCAAGACTGAAGGGGAGGAGCTGGTACAACTATGCAAGACTGAAGGGGAGGAGCCGGTACAACTATGAAAGACTGAAGGGGAGGGGCCGGTACACCTGTGCAAGACTGAAGGGGAGGAGCCGGTACACCTGTACAAGACTGAAGGGGAGGAGCCGGTACACCTGTGCAAGATTGAAGGGGAGGAGCCGGATCAACTATGCAAGACTGAAGGGGAGGGGCCGGTACAACTATGCAAGACTAAAGGGGAGGAGCCGGTACACCTGTGCAAGACTGAAGGGGAGGATTTAGAGGGGTGGTTCACCCAAAAACCTTTTTTTTTAACATTAGATTGAGGCTCATTTTGTCAAGGGGAATCGGGTGTTTTTTTTTTACAATCGAAGCAGTACTTACCGTTTTAGAGATGCATCTTCTCCGTCGCTTCCGGGTATGGTCTTCGGTACTGGGCGTTCCTATTTGATTGACAGGCTTCCGACGCATCACGATTTTCCGAAAGTAGCCGAACGACGGTGCGCAGGCGCCGTATAGAGCCGCAGCGGCGTTCGGCTTCTTTCGGCTACTCGTGAAGAGAAAGTCGTTTTATATTCCGTTATCGATATTTGAAATTTTCATTGTGTATCCTTTACATAAATTATGAAAATTTCCCCCAGCTGGGCACAAAGTTTTGAAGAACGATACCCCCTCCCCCTCCCTCGAAGGCGTCAGACCAGTTTTGCAATTGTCACCAAAGGGCCGTCACCTTCAGCGGCCTCAATGGGGGCAAAAACGACTGGTGGGAACCGCGAGACAAAAGCGGCTCTTTCATTAAAGGCGTCAATTAAGGGAAAATACTTTTATTTATTTTTTATTTGCCGGATTTCTGGCGCGACCGGGGAGCCACTGGCTACATTCATAGTAAAACAAGTTGTGTTATTGTGTAAAGCGGGGATTAGCGGTCGCCTGAGTGCGCCGGCCAAAATGCGTTCCATTATACCGCCGCGAGAGGGAAGCGCTCCTGGCGGCGAGAGCTTTGAGCGAATTCCTACAGCGGGCTATCAGGAGTTAAAACTGCTTCAATGTAATAAATGGAAGCCGCTGTGCCAACTCGGTGCATCTTTTTTTTCCTCTCGACCTTTGTTGTTGCTGCTGCGCGGAGGGAGGGGCCGGGTCAACTGGCATGTATCTTTTTTTTTTTGTGACAAAAAGGCAGAAATCTGCGAATCGTGTATCATATTTTTTTTTTAGGACTATTGTCGGCCTCGTTGTGTTTCCTTATTGTAGCGCCGCGGTGTAATTTAGGAAGTGGGCACCCGGGCTCAATGCTACGCGGTGGGGGGGGGGGGGGTGCAGGCAATTAGCAGTTATACTCTATCGGCCTTTAGAATTTACAAGTGGATGTTCTCAGTGTTCCTCTGAATAAAGCTGATTGCATTCCGGAGCTCTATTTTTAGCTCCCCATATGTAGCCTTTTGTCCTTTCTTTTCCGAGACGTATTGTTCCACGCCGGCGGTGAGTTTTAAGGTATTACACACGCTACGCAGTGTATTGATTACGCCCCTTGTGTTTATCGCTCCCGGAAACCCATTCATATCAACCAATGGGAAAGCTTTCTGGAGGGTGGGGGATCGAAAATTGAAAAAAAAAAAAACAGTTCCAAAACATGTTACAGACATAGATGTGCGGATATGTCTCTGGAAAAGAACAGATAGCGAGATATCGGAGTTCCTTGAAAAAGTTGGCATTTAAATGGTTTACTTAAAAAAGAATAATTGCAGAACGAATCTCACAAGCTTTGCGAAACGCGGACTGTACTCTGCTTAACACTTGGATTTTCCATAAGTGTCAGCGCCATCTAGTGCCCATAATGTAGAATTTTTACTGAAATACCTTAAGCAAGAAAATACCACATTGCGGCCGCTAGATGGAGCTGACGGTCATAAGACAAATCACTGTTTTAACTATACAGTGGAACCCCAGATTACGAGGATAATCTGTTCCAGGAGAATTCTCGTAATCCAAAGCACTCGCATATCAAAGCGCGTTTCCCTTATAGAAGTCAATGGAAACAAAAGAAATTTGTTCCGCATTGACTTCAATGGCATGCAATACCGCATGTGGCCAGAGGTGGGGCGGGAGCGCCGGAGAGCCTCGGAAACTGACAGAAAGGGCAGAGGACAACTAGGCTGACCTCGGAAACCCTCGGAAACAACCGGGAAGGGAGTATTTCCGAAAGGCTCCGGCACCCCCTCCCCACCTCAGGCCAAATGCAGCACTGCATTGAATTGAAGTCGCAAAGCAAGTCAGATTTTTTTTTTTTTAAAGTTGCTCATCTTTTAAAATGCTTGTTAACCGCGTTACTCGTAAACCGAGGTTCCACTGTACTATGTGTGCTCAGAGAGTGAAGGCTGTCAAATTTGAAACTCAGGCCTCGTTTTAGCTCTCATTGGTTTTCACTGGCTATTGTTGGCTCTCACTGGCTATTATTGGCTCTTACTGGCTTTCAGTGGCTCTCATTGGCTCTCGTTGGTTTTCACTGGCTCTCACTGGATCTCATTGGCTTTCATTGGATCTCACTGGCTTTCACTGGCTCTCATTGCTTTTCACTGGCTCTCGCTGGATCTCATGGGCTCTCATTGGCTTTCACTGGCTCATGTTATCTCTCATTGGATTTCACTGGCTCTTGTTACCTCCCACTGGCTCTCATTGGCTCTCACTGGCTCATGTTATCTCTCATTGGATTTCACTGGCTCTTGTTACCTCCCACTGGCTCTCATTGGCTCTCACTGGCTATTATTGACTCTTACTGGCTCTCATTGGTTTGCACTAATTCTCATTGTCTTTCGTGGCTCTCACTGGCTCTCATTGGTTGAGCTCTCCTTGGCCCTGCTTGGCTCTTTTTGGCTCTGCTTGGCGCTTGTTGGCTCTTACTGGCTCTCTTTGGCTCTCATTGGCTCTCACTGGCTCTCGTTGCATCTCTTTTTTTTTCCATTGGCTCTCACTGGCTCTCTTTGGCTCTCATTGGCTCTTACTGGCTCTCATTGGTTTGCACTAATTCTCATTTGCTTTTGTGGTTCTCACTGGCTCTCATTGGCTGAGCTCTCCTTGGCCCTGCTTGGCTCTTTTTGGCTCTGCTTGGCTCTTGTTGGCTCTTACTGGCTCTCTTTGGCTCTTACTGGCTCTCGTTGGATCTCATTGCCTTCCATTGGCTCTCTCTGGCTCTGATTGACTCTCATTAGCTCTCTTTGGCTTTCACTGGCTCTCACTGGCTCCCATTGGCTCTCATTAGCTCATGTTGGCTCTCACTGGCTCCCATTGGCTGAGCTCTCCTTGGCCCTGCTTGGCTCTTTTTGGCTCTGCTTGGCTCTTGTTGGCTCTTACTGGCTTTCTTTGGCTCTCATTGGCTCTCGTTAGATCTCACTGGCTTCCACTGGCTCTCATTGACTCTCATTAGCTCTTTTTGGCTTTCACTGGCTCTCACTGGCTCCCATTGGCTCTCATTCGCTCTCACTGGATCTCATTGGCTCCTATTGCTGAAAATAAGATGATTCTCGAAGGGAATCATCACAGATTGGTGAATTGGGTCTAACTAGGATAAAAAAAAAAACAATGTGTGTTTTTCCCTTTAAGCTCCAGGAGGAACGTGCGCCTCTTGGTTGAGGTGCGTTTCCCGGCATTCGCTGTATTAATACCGCCGGCAATGATACAGACAGAAGGTCTGATACTGAAATGAAGGAGGCATGAAAGTCCATTTGCAATCAGGCAGAATGAACGATTTTTTATGAGGTGATAACTTTTTATTCGGTGTGATAATTAAATTTTACAGGGAACCTGAGAAACTATTACCGGCTGCAAAGTTAAATGACACAAACAAAGACGATGAAAATAAATATACAAAGAAATCGGAACTTCGGGAATGGGACATAATTTACCCCCCCCATCACTCACACACAACTCTCCAGCACTTAAAGGGTTAAAGGGTCATTATATCTAGGGAATGGGAAAGGGTCTCCAAACTACAACACAAGGGCCAAATCCAGCCCACTGCAAGATTCTATCCGGCCAGCAGCTTCGGTCAGAAACTTCTCACACAGGTCCTCAGGTCAGTCTTCATATCTCATCAACAACCACAACTCCTCCTCCCCCACTGTATTGCCATTGTCATTGTACTGCCATTGGTTGCGAGGAACCCCATCCTGATCACCAAGGGCAGACTAATATAAGGGGGTGGGGCGCTCTCATTTGGACTAAGGGAGGACTCTTAATTTAAGGTGGGACTCTGATGTAAGGGAGATCCTGATATAAAGGAGGACTCTGATTTAAAGGGGACTCTGATGGGAGGGGAGCCCTGATGTAAGGGAGGACTGTGATGGAGACTTTGATGTAAGGAGGGACTGTGAGAGGAACTCTGATGTAAGGGGGGACTGTGATAGGGACTCTGATGTAAGGGGGGGACTGTGATAGGGACTCTGATGTAAGGGGGACACTGATATAAGGGAGGACTGTGATGGAGATCCTGATGTAAGGGGAGACTCTGATGGTAGGGGAGCCCTGGTGTAAGGGAGGACTGTGATGGAGACTTTGATGTAAGGAGGGACTGTGATATGGACTCTGATGTAAGGGGGTCACTGATATAAGGGAGAACTGTGATGGGGATCCTGATGTAAGGGGAGACTCTTATAGGGAAAATGATGTAAGCTGGACTCTGTTGAAAGGGGGGACTCTGATGTCAGGGGGAACTCTGATATAGACTCTGATCTAAGGGAGAACTGTGGTGTAAATATGACTCTGATGTATGGAGGGGGATTGTGATGTAACATGGACCCTGATGTAAGAGAGGACTCTGATTTAAAGGGACTCTAATAGAGGGGGGGACCCTGATGGGAATTCTGATGTCAGGGGACCCTGATGTAATAGAGAACTTTGATGAGGACTCTAAGGGGGACCCTTCTGTAAAGGGAGACTCTGATGGGGAATGTGATGTAAGGGGGGACCCTGTTGAAAGGGGGACTGTGATTTAAAGGGAACCATGATGTAAGGGAGGGGTCTAATGGGAACTCTGATGTCAGGGGGACCCTGATGTAATAGAGAACTGTGAGGGGGACCCTGATGTAAGGGGGGACTGTGATAGGGACTCTGATGTAAGGGGGGACTGTGATAGGGACTCTGATGTAAAGGAGGACTGTGATGAGGACTCTGATGTAAAGGAGGACTGTGATGGGGACTCTGATGTAAAGGAAGACTCTAATGGGGAATGCGATTTAAGGGGAGACCCTGTTAAAAGGGGGGACTGTGATTTAAAGGGAGACGCTGATGTAAGGGTGGACTGTGATAAGGACTCTAAGGGGGGCCCTCATGTAAAGGGAGACTCTGATGGGGAATGTGATGTAAGGGGGGACTGTGATTTAAAGGGGACTCTGATGTAAGGGAGGCCCTGATGTAAAGGAGGACTCTGATGGGGAATGTGATGTAAGGGTGAATTTGTATATTTTTTATGTATAGGGGTGGGGGAAGGGGTATCTGCGGTGCTCCCTTTCAGCGCTCAGTAAGTGGCGCGCGTTTTACCCCTCGTTCGCCGATTACTGACTATTTTTCCCGCCATTCCAAAAAACACACAAAGGAAACCGTAAGATGAGAAAACCCGCGCTGGCCGATGATTAATTATCCTTAACCAGCCCTCCCTGTCCGTTTACTCGCCCCCCCTTCCTGCGCCACCACACTGAAATATGTCACCAATAAGCGGTGCTTTCAGCACCGCCGCAACAGGCCGCCGGTTATATATTCTTAAAAAGTTCATGGCGGCGGCGCCATTCCCGGGCTAAACAAATCCAGGCAATAATGGAAATGTAGCATGAAATTACTTCTGTAAACAAGAACCATTCAATACCGCAACATTTTTCATCAGAGACGAGTGCGGGGGGGAAGGGTTGGGGGCGGCAGTGACGGCGGCAGTTGAGAGTGGCGGTCGGCCTGCCTGCCACAATCTTCCTGAAAAAAAAAAGTGGCGAGATGCTGATTGATACAGTGAATATAAAAATAAAAAATAAAAAAAATCTACGGCGTTTTGCTCATCGCGGAGAGAAAAAAATTATTTGATTTGATGGAGGGGGAGGGGATAGACGGGACGGCGGTTTATTGTGATTACCTCCCCCCCCCAAAACGAAAAAAAAACGCGATAACATGACAGCACCACTAATCACATTCGCAAAGTATATTAAATCTGTTCGCCATTGGCCGGCGTGTAATCGTCAACGTGACCATTCGGCGGCGCGGCACGGTTTTTGCGATATAAGAGGGTGACTGCGGGGCGTATTATGACTTTATTACAACCTGCTTTATGTTTATTAAAACAATTTGTCATGCAGAGCAGGAGCCGTGGCGGGGGAGGGGATCGGAGGCGGAGGGGGGATGGGGGGATCGGGGGGGGGGAACATTAAATTGCGCCTTATTCAACCTGAAGAAAAAATGAGTTACAATAAAATTAATGGCAGCCCCGGACGCCGCTGACACTTGTAACCGCGACGCAGCGGCGTTCCATTCGCCGGCTCCCAGAAAAGGGTCACGCCATTAAAACGTACATATTGGAAAAAAAAAAGAAATAAGAATTCAAAAGCAAAAGTGAGATTTTTTTTTTCCGTCTCTTTTCGCCACGCCGCTAATACGCTTCTTTCAATTATTAAAAAAAAAAGAGGAATGCAGATTGAGCGCTTAAATCACGCAGAGTTATTAAAAAATGTGTTGGAGAAAATGTCCTTCAATTTCGCAGAGAGTTACGCGGCCGGAACAGAGCGGAGTGTAAAGATGAAGTGAAAGCAATCATTAAACGCACGCCGCGCCGCGCCGAACACGAGAGGCCTTGTAACAAGTTTATTGAAAGACGCTTCATTTTCGAGATTTTTTTCTTTTTGCTTCCCAAGAAAAGTCTCCTCCTGATTGAATACATTACACTTCAGTGTCGTCTTAATAATTCGTCGGGTCGCGTCGGGGGGAGGGGCCGAGAGGGGGAAAGTTACAATCTGACATGGTCGGGTCTCTTCAGAACATTCCAATTAGAGGAACAAAGATCCCCGAGTATTACGGAGACGAGGCGGGCGGCGGCCCAGAGAATATCGCCGATCCGCTGGGTATTAATATATAATAAGGCGCGGGCGCGAGATGCCACTGGCCGCAACCCAGTAAGGGAAATATATATGGAAATATTATTATGTAATAATAAAAAATAATAATAATAGTTATTATTTGTATTACTTTTATTATTATCAGTAGTACTAGTCGTGGTGGTGGTAGTGTTGGTTTTAGTAGTAGTAGTGGTAATAATAATATACTAATATCACTACCGCTACTACTACTACTACTAATAATAATAATAATAATAATATACTATTATTATTATTAATATTATTAGTAGTAGTAGTAGTAGTAGTATTAGTAGTAGTAGTAGTGGTGGTGGTGGTAATAATAATATACTAATATCATCACAACTACTACTACTACTAATAATAATAATAATAATAATAATATACTATTATTATTATTAATATTATTAGTAGTAGTAGTAGTAGTAGTATTAGTAGTAGTAGTAGTGGTGGTGGTGGTAATAATAATATACTAATATCATCACAACTACTACTACTACTAATAATAATAATATACTACTACTAATATACTATTATTATTATTAGTAGTAGTAGTAGTAGTAGTAGTAGAAGTAGTATTAGTAGTAGTGGTGGTGGTGGTGGTAATACTAATATACTACTATCACCACCACTACTACTACTACTACTACTACTACTAATAATAATAATAATAATAATATACTACTACTACTACTACTACTACTAAAATATTATTATTATTATTATTATTATGTGTAGTAGTAGTAGTAGTAGTAGTAGTAGTAGTAGTAGTAGTAGTAGAAGTAGTATTATTAGTAGTAGTAGTATATTATTATTAGTGGTGGTGGTGGTAATAATTATATAATACTATCACCACCACTACTATTACTACTAATAATAATAATATACTACTACCACTGCTACTACTACTAATTATCATTATTATTATTATTATTATTAGTAGTAGTAGAAGTAGTTTTAGTAGTAGAAGTAGTATATTATTATTATTATTATTATTATTATTAGTAGTAGTAGTAGTATATTAGTAGTAGTAGAGGTGGTGGTGGTATTAATAATATACGGTACTTACTATCACTACTACTAATAATAATAATAATAAGTTGTAGCTTGCCACCACTGGCTTTTGGGTCCCAGGGCATTCACTTCCTTAAAGTGGATCTTCAACATGAAAAGGAACTTTCCTCCTCACCAACCCTCGTTGTGCTTTCCAGTGTTTCAGTATCCTGGGTGGGACATGTCTGGTTGCAGTGTCCTGGGTGGGACATGTCTGGTCACAGTGTCCTGGGTGGGACATGTCTGGTTGCAGTGTCCTGGGTAGGACATGTCTGGTTGCAGTGTCCTTGGTAGGACATGTCTGGTTGCAGTGTCATTGGTAGGACATGTCTGGTTGCAGTGTCCTGGGTAGGACATGTCTGGTTGCAGTGTCCTGGGTGGGACATGTCTTTTTTTTAAATCAGAAAAGTTTTTATTGCTCACATAACATACAGGAAAAGAAAACCAATATGACATAATAGTCTCAGCATATATAGTACACTGCACACATTGCTCTCCAACCAGCCTCCAACATATTCCAACAGTATCCAGTAACATGCCTTCTAGTCCCACCACCCCTGAACTGGCAAGTCTAATTACCACCCAGCAACCGCCCCTGAACAAGTTCCATAGGGCTTAGGCCAGGTGTGGCCAACCATGCATCCCAGATCCTGTCAAATTTGCCCGCATTTCCCCTGTGCTGATATATGTATTTCTCCATGACAAGCATCCTGCCCATATGCATCACCCAGGATTTAAGCGTGGGGGGGTCCTCCATTTTCCAATTCAGGAGAATAGCTCTCCTGGCTTGGATCAGTGCCCTGTTTAGTGCCATTCGAGTCAATTCCTCTGTTACCACTCCCTCCAACACTCCAAGCAGGCAGTATATCGGCTCCAGGGGCACAGTCACCTGGAACACAGAGTTAAGAGTATCCACAACTCCCTTCCAGAACCTGTGGAGCTTGGGGCAGCGCCAGAACAAGTGAATCAGATCGCCGGACATTACCTTGCACCTGTTGCACATCGGGTCCGCAGCCCCGCCCATTTTAAAAAGTTTTACTGGGGTATAATGGACCCTCAACAAAATGTACAGCTGAGATACTTTCTGTGCTACATTGAGCGAACAGTTATTGACTGCCATCAGCGCTTCCTCCCACATGTCCCCTGTCATTGGACCTACATCCTCCTCCCACTTATCTGCCACTTTCATGGGATGTGCCTCCAGAAATGAGTCTAGCAGCATGTGGTAGCACTGTGAGATAATGCCTCTAGTCTCAGATGCGGCCCTTAAGACGCGAAATACTGGAGTGGGGGACTAAGCCCACTCCACCGCATCTCCCTGGGCACTTATTGCATGTTTCAGTTGTAGGTAGTAAAAAAGCATGGATTGAGGGAGTGCAAATCTGGACCGCAGGGTGTCAAACGGGATTAGTGCACCACCCTGAAATACCTGTTTGAGGAGAGTTATGCCCAGAAGGTGCCATCTAGGACCCTGATCCAGCTTTGCCAATTCAATGTACGTATCGTTCTCCCAGATTGGGCTAAATTCAGTAAATCCCGTGACCCCCTGGAGCTGCCTGGCCTTATTCCAAACCTTCTGGATGAGCGCATAAGTGGGCATTTTCTTGTTAGGTTTCTGAAACCGCTGGGCCTCAAGACCCTCCGGTATCGACGCAGCCCCCGAGCCAAGCAGTAACAGCCTGGCCGAGGAGCCGGCCGGGGCCGGGGACATGGCACCGATCAGGTGCTGTAGCTGTGCAGCCAGGTAGTAAATCCATGGGTTAGGAAGAGCCAGCCCCCCACACTCCTTGGGCCTCTGCAATTGTTCCAGTTTTATCCTGGGAGCTTTAATGTGCCAGAGCAATTGCCGAAAGAGCGAGTTGACCACTCTAAACGTCTTGAGGGTAATGACAACTGGGGAATTGTGAAGTAGGTAGAGTAGCTGCGGCATCAGAATCATCTTGATGAGATTGGTTTTGCCCGCCAGGGACATCTTTAGCCTATTCCATATGTGGATCTTGTCCCTGAACCTGGTCAACAAGGGAAAGACGTTCAGGCCACAGTAATCAGTCACCTTAGGGGAGACATGTACCCCCAGATATTTAAAGGAAGTTACTACGGGGACAGGACACGTGGGACTACCGTCGGACGGGGGGGGGGCCCGTCCAGATACATCAGGGCTGATTTAGTCCAATTAATGGTGAGGCCAGAGAAATGTCCGAACCCCGCCACTAAGGACATCACCTGGCACAGGGAATCCTCCGCATCCTCCAGGAACAGGAGCATGTCGTCAGCGTAAAGCATGATTTTTTCGTGCATGTCGCCATAACGGAAACCCCTGACCGCAGGAGAATCCCGCACCAGGGCCGCCAGTGGCTCTATTGCCAGAGCGAAGAGCAGAGGGGACAGGGGACAACCCTGCCTGGTCCCCCTGCCCAGGGCAAAGGCCTGAGACATCCTGTCTGATAAATGTATGGCCGCCTGAGGTGCATCATGCAGCAGTTTCACCCATCTGAGGAACCTGGGGCCGAAGCCAAACTTGACCAACACCGCCCACAGATACCGCCAGCCGACACTGTCGAAAGCCTTATTGGCATCAAGTGACAACAGTGCCCTGCGGCCGGCGGAATCCGAGGGGGTCTGCATGTTAAGGTATAGGCGTCTAAGGTTTGTCGCGGTAGAGCTACGCGGCATGAACCCTGCCTGGTCGGGGTGTATCAGGGATAGAATGACCTTGTTCACTCTAATGGCTACTATTGCAGCCTCACTGTACCCAATGCAGCAACACTGTGCCCACCAGTGCAGGCTTACTGTGCCCACTATTGCAGCCTCCCTGTGCCCATTGCAGCCACACTGTGCCCACTATTGCAGTCTTTCCTGGGCAGAAGGAAGAAAGAGGGATGCCGGATTATGACTGAAGGAAAAGGAGAGCCGTGGGATCACAGAGAGCGGATAGCCCGCTGTTACAGCTTACATTACAATTGCCTTCGCTCTGCTCGTTGTCACACACAGGCTCACCTGTGCCCACGATTGCAGCCTCACTGTGCCCATCATCGTAGCCACACTATGCCCTTTATTAAAGCCACACTGTGCCCACCATTGTAGCCACACTGTGCCCACCATTACAGCCTCACTGTTCCCACCATTGCAGCCACACTGCGCCCACTATTGCAGCCTCACTGTGCCCATTGCAGCCATGCTGTGTCCACTATTGAAGCCTCACTGTGACCATTGCAGCCACATTGTGCCCACTATTGTAGCCTCATTATGCCCACTATTGCAGCCTCACTGTGCCCATTGTAGCCATGCTGTGCCAACCATTGCAGCCATGCTGTGTCCACCATTGCAGCCACACTACCCACCGATGCAGCCTCACTGTGTCCTCTATTGCAGCCTCACTGTGCCCATTGCAGCCACACTGTGCCCACTATTGCAGCCTCACTGAATCCCATCGCAGACTCCCTGTGCCCACAATTGCAGCCTCATTGTGCCCACTATTGCAGCCTCACTGAATCCCATGGCAGCTACACTGTGCCCATTGCAGCTACACTGTGCCCATTGCAGCCACACTGTGCCCACTATTGCAGTCTTTCCTGGGAAGAGGAAGAGAGAGGGAGGCCGGATCATGACTGGAGGAAAAGGAGAGCCGTGGGATCACAGAGAGCAGATAGCCCGCTGTTACAGCTTACATTACAATTGCCTTCGCTCTGCTCGTTGTCACACACAGGCTCACCTGTGCCCATGATTGCAGCCTTACTGTGCCCATCATCGTAGCCACACTATGCCCTTTATTGAAGCCACACTGTGCCCACAATTGCAGCCACACTGTGCCCACTATTGCAGCCTAACTGTGCCCATTGCAGCCATGCTGTGCCCACTATTGAAGCCTAACTGTGACCTTTGCAGCCACACTGTGCCCACTATTGTAGCCTCATTGTGGCCCACTATTGCAGCCTCACTGTGCCCATTGTAGCCATGCTGTGCAAACCATTGCAGCCATGCTGTGTCCACCATTGTAGCCACACTACCCACCGATGCAGCCTCACTGTGCCCTCTATTGCAGCCTCACTGTGCCCACAATTGTAGCCACACTGTGCCCACTATTGCAGCCTCACTGAATCCCATCGCAGCCTCACTGTGCCCACAATTGCAGCCTCACTGTGCCCACCAGTGCAGCCTCACTGAATCCCATGGCAGCTACACGGTGCCCATTGCAGCCACACTGTGCCCACTATTGCAGCCTTTCCTGGGCAGAGGAAAAGAGAGGGAGGCCGGATCATGACTGGAGGAAAAGGAGAGCCGTGGGATCACAGAGAGCGGATAGCTCGATGTTACAGCTTACATTACAATTGCCTTTGCTCTGCTCGTTGTCACACACACAGGCTCACCTGTGCCCAGAATTGCAGCCTCACTGTGCCCATCTTTGTAGCCACACTATGCCCTTTATTGAAGCCACACTGTGCCCACCATTGTAGCCACACTGTGCCCGCCATTACAGCCTCACTGTGCCCATTGCAGCCATGCTGTGCCCACTATTGAAGCCTCACTGTGACCATTGCAGCCACACTGTGCCCACTATTGCAGCCTCATTGTGCCCACTATTGCAGCCTCACTGTGCCCATTGTAGCAATGCTGTGCCAACCATTGCAGCCATGCTGTGTCCACCATTGCAGCCACACTACCCACCGATGCAGCCTCACTGTGCCCACTATTGCAGCCTCACTGTGCCCATTGCAGCCACACTGTGCCCACTATTGCAGCCTTAGTGAATCCAATCGCAGCCTCACTGTGCCCACAATTGCAGCCTCACTGTGCCCACTATTGCAGCTTCACTGAATCCCATGGCAGCTACACTGTGCCCACTATTGCAGCCGTGCCTAGGCAAAGGAAGAGAGAGTGGGCCTGATCATGAATTGGAGGAATAGGAAAGCCACAGGATCACAGAGCGCAGATAGCCCGCTGTTACAGCTTACATTACAATTGATTCCGCTCCGCTTATCGTCACACACAGCCCTGCCTCCTCCTGACCACGCGCCTATGATAGACAAAATACATCCCAGCATTGGATCCACATTCTGTCTATCACAGGCGCAGGTCAGGAGGAGGCGGGGCTGTGTGTGACGGTAAGGGGAGCGGAGGCAATTTTAATGTAAGCTGTAACAGCGGGCTATCCACGCTCTGTGATCCTGAAGCTCTCTACTTCCTCCACGCTATCTTACCCCGGGGCGATTGCTGGGAGAACAGCTCCAGATCTACCCCACCCGCTGGGGGTGCTCCCCCCCCCCCCACTCCCAGGCTGCAATATTGAAAACTACAGGACATGGTGAAGACAAGACCAGCTCCCCTGCAGAAGGAGAGAGTAGAGCTGTGGGAGGGGCCCAGCAGGCTCCACCCACTACAGAAAACTACAGGAGGGGGCGGAGACAAGACCAGTCACCCTGCACAAGGAGAAAGAGCAGAGCTGTGGGAGGGGCCCAGTAGGCTCCACCCACTTCAGCAAACTACAGGAGAGGATAGAGACAAGACCAGTCACCCTGCAGAAGGAGTGAGCAGAGCTGGAAGAGGAACCCAGCAGGCTCCACTCACTTTAGAAAACTACGGGAGGGGCGAGGACAAGACCAGTCCCCCTGCACAAGGAGAAAGAGCAGAGCTGTGGGAGGGGCCAGCAGGCTCCACCCACTATAGAAAACTACAGAAGAGGGCGGAGACAAGACCAGTTCCCCTGCACAAGGAGAGAGAACAGCATTGAGGGGTCTTTATTACAGGAAGTCTCACGCTGGGTCCAGGAAGGATACACATTGGACAATATCTGCAGTAATGATGTAATAATGAATACATTGTTGCATTGCTTTGTATCTCTTTGAAGTTCTGTTTTAATTCTCATCTCTAAGAATATCCCGGATCGGTGTGCATTCAGCCCGCCCCGGAACACGGAGGGTTAATCAATCCAGAATGAGTGGATTGGACGCTTCCCAGAAAGATCAGAGGGACGTTGCGCCGCGCTCTTCATTAACCGTCTATATCAACCGCTCGGAGATTAGAGCTTAATGCCGCCCAAGTGTCCCCGCTGTAGCCGGCGCGGGGGAAGAGCAGGACCGGCGTCCATTGAAACTCGGAGAATATATTGATTTTCCGCACCTCCGACACCCAGCCGGCCTTATCGCGTGCCGAGACGCGGGAACCATCTGGAGGGACGCTAATAGCATTTTTTTGGATTTGCGGCCCCAGCAGAAATAAAAAAGGAAAAAATAGACAGAAAATAAAAGCGCGGCGAGCCCCGGATAATCTCACCGCCTCTGAGGCCGTATTGATCCGTCTGAGTTCAAAGGGAGACCCGAAATGAGTGAATGTCAGGAAGACTGCATCTGAGAGTTGATATTCTGGAGAAATATCTGCCTGTGATGTGAGGAAGACCGACGCGTGTGCAATCGACCATCACTGGCGAGAGAAGGTAACGATCGCCATTCCATGTTTTCTGAGATAATTTATGTGATTGGATGATGTAAATATTCTCATCAGTGGGGGGCCCAGCCAGATCTCCTCCTCTGCTTCCTATGTAAGGACTTTGCCTAGGCCGAGATAAAAGCTGTTGTGGTCGAAGGTAGAGGAGAACCTGTCGTGGTCGGAAGTAGAGGGGAAGATGTTGTGGTCGGAGGTAGAGGGGAAGATGTTGTGGTCGGAAGTAGAGGGGAAGGTGTCGTGGTCGGAGGTAGAGGGGAAGCTGTTGTGGTCGGAAGTAGAGGGGAAGCTGTCGTGGTCGGAGGTAGAAGGGAAGCTGTCGTGGTCGGAGGTAGAGGGGAAGCTGTCGTGGTCAGAGGTAGAGGAGAAACCGTCGTGGTCGGAAGTAGAGGGGAAGATGTTGTGGTCGGAGGTAGAGGGGAAGGTGTCGTGGTCGGAAGTAGAGGGGAAGGAGTCGTGGTCGGAGGTAGAGGGGAAGCTGTTGTGGTCGGAAGTAGAGGGGAAGGTGTCGTGGTCGGAGGTAGAGGGGAAGCTGTTGTGGTCGGAGGTAGAGGGGAAGCTGTCGTGATCAGAGGTAGAGGGGAAGCTGTCGTGGTCGGAGGTAGAGGGGAAGCTGTCGTGGTCGGAGGTAAAGGGGAAGCTGTCGTGGTCGGAGGTAGAGGGGAAGCTGTCGTGGTCAGAGGTAGAGGGAAAGCTGTCGTGGTCAGAGGTAGAGGGGAAGCTGTCGTGGTCGGAGGTAGAGGGAAATTTGTCGTGGTTGGAGGTAGAGGGGAAACTGTCGTGGTCGGAAGTAGAGGGGAACCTGTCGTGGTCGGAAGTAGAGGGGAACCTGTCGTGGTCGGAAGTAGAGGGGAACCTGTCGTGGTCGGAAGTAGAGGGGAAGCTGTCGTGGTCGGAAGTAGAGGGGAAGCTGTCGTGGTCGGAGGTAGAGGGGAACCTGTCATGGTCGGAAGTAGAGGGGAACCTGTCGTTGTCGGAAGTAGAGGGGATTGGGGAAGCTGTCGTGGTCGGAAATAGAGGGGAACCTGTTGTGGTCGGAGGTAGAGGGGAAGCTGTCGTGGTCGGAGGTAGAGGGGAAGCTGTGGTGGTTGGAGGTAGAGGGGAACCTGTCGTGGTCGGAGATAGAGGGGAACCTGTGGTGGTCGGAGGTAGAGGGGAACCTGTGGTGGTCGGAGGTAGAGGGGAAGCTGTCGTGGTCGGAGATAGAGGGGAACCTGTCGTGGTCAGAGTTAGAGGGGAAGCTGTGGTGGTCGGAGGTAGAGGGGAAGCTGTGGTGGTCAGAGGTAGAGGGGAAGCTGTGGTGGTCGGGGGTAGAGGGGAAGCTGTGGTGGTCGGAGGTAGAGGGGAAGCTGTGGTGGTCGGAGGTATTCACCCACTATGCCTTGTAACTCACTCTACATAGAAGGATGTCAGCTGTCTCTAACTCTGGAGATCACCATTGGGCCTCTGGGGCCCCGGGACCTTCCTAAATTTGCTAAAAAGATGGAAAGGGTCTCGGAAGTACTTGGAAGAAAGGCGCAGGAATCGCCCCATAAATCCACCGCCGTCAATCATTCCCAGATATCATCTGTGACCTCACCTACTCCTCATAATGTCCTCTCCGGGAGACGCAAACGATCGCTCGGATAATTCTTCATGACAGTTAAATTGTTTAATTGTACAATTCCGCGTTTTTGGCGGCACAGAGATATTTGCGTCGGGGGGCGGTAATTGTATGTGACACGTCTGCCTGGCGAAGGAAGGATCCTGATTGGGAATTTTCTGGCGATGATCTCAGGTGACAGTATTGAAATTGCCGTGTCAATACGACAGATCCTAACAAACAATTATCCGCTGACTGATGAGTGACGGGATAATTACCACGCCGGATCATCAAGGGGAAACCTGTCCAAACACACCAACACCGCCAGGAAAATATCCTTTTATTTATAATAAGTGGAGATAATAGAGATACATATAGAGGGGTGTGAATAAAGGCCTGTATATAATACAGAGACTTCTTCTTTTTGTTACATTGTTTAACCCCTTCCATACCGGGCACTTATACACCTTCCCGCCCAGACCAATTTTTAGCTTTCAGCGCTGTCGCACTTTGAATGACAATTGCGCGGTCGTGCTACACAGTACCCAAATTACATTTTAATAATTTTTTCCCCACAAATAGAACTTTCTTTTGGTGGTATTTGATCACCTCTGTGATTTAAATTTTTTGCGCAACAACTAAAAAAAGACCGAAATTTTTGAAAAAAATAAAGTTTTTTTTTTCTGTAATTTTTTTTTTGTAAATAAGTAAGTTTTCTTCTTTAATTATGGGCACTGATTTGGCGGCACTGATGGGCACCGATGGGCACTGATAGGTGGCACTGGTATGCTGCACTGATGGGCACTCATAGGCGGCACTGATGGGCACTCATAGGCGGCACTGAGCACTCATGGACAGCACTTATGGGTGGCACAGATGAGCACTGATCGGTGGGCACTGGGCATAGATGTGCACTAAGAGGTGGCACTGATGGACACTGGGTGGCACTGATGGACACTGAGGGGTGGCACTGATGGCATTGCTGGGCATCATTTCAGTCAGTGCCCATGTTGCCAGTCAGTGCCCATTTGTGGGCACTGATTGACATCGATTGTGTTAAAAAAAAAATTATTGTCATTTTTTTCGCCTATTTTTGCTCTATTGAGCATCGGGGGGCACTCCCTGGTGGTCCAGTGTTGGCATCCGAGGGGGGGCTGCTCTGATAAACAATCAGCACAAATCCCCCTGTCAGGAGAGCCGCCGATCGGGTCTCCTCTATTTGCGTCTGTTAGACGCGAGTGAGGAAGAGCCGATCAACGGCTCTTCCTGTTTACATCGTGATCAGCCGTGATTGGACACGTGGTAAAGAGTCTCCGCCGAAGGCTCTTTACCGAGATCGGAGATGCAGGGTGTCAGACTGACATCCCGCATCACCAATCGTCTTGCTGTGCGCCCCACGGGCGCATGACGGCATGAAATTCACACTATTAGAACGTGCATGTTGACATGTTATTCTCTGTGTTAACATACAGTGCCTTGAAAAAGTCTTCATACCCCTTAAAGTTCCCCACATTTTCTCATGTTACACCCAAAAACGTAAATGTATTTTATTGGGATTTTATGTGAGAGACACAACACAAAGTGTCACATAATTGTGAAGTGGAAGGAAAATGATAAATGATACAAATAAATATGTGAAAAGTGTGGGGGGGGGGCATTTGTATGGCGCCCCCCGGAGTCAATACTTTGTAGAACCCCCTTTCTTTACAAGTCTTTTTGGGGGTGTCTCTACCAGCTTTGCACATCTAGAGAGGGACATTTCTGCCCATTCTTCTTTGTAAAATATCTCTGTCTCTGTCAGATTGGATGGAGAGCGTCTGTGATCATCAATTTTCAAGTCTTGTCACAGATTCTCAATGGGATTTAGGTCTGGACTGTGACTGGGCCATTCTAACACATAATTAGGCTTTGATCTAAACCAATCCATTGTAGCTCTGGCTGTACTTTAGGGTCGTTGTCCTGCTGGAAGGTGAACCTCCCCCCAGTCTCAAGTCTTTTGCAGGTTTTCTTCTAAGATTGCCCTGTATTTGTCTCCATCCATCTTCCCATCAACTCTGACCTGCTTCCCTGTCCCTGCTGAAGAAAAGCATCCCCACCACATTATGCTGCCACCATCATGTTTCACGGTGGGGATGGTGCGTTCAGCGTGATGTACTGTGTTAGTTTTCCCCCCACAGTTAAATTTTGGTCTCATGTGACCAGAGCACCTTCTTCCACATGTTTGCTGTGTCCCCTCCCCCACATGGCTCCTCACAAACTGCAAACAGGACTTCTTATGTCTTTCTTTCTCCAATGTCTTTGTTCTTGTCACTCTTCCATAAAGGGCAGATTTGTGGAGAGCACCACTAATAGTTGTCCTGTGGACAGATTCTCCCCCCTGAGCTGTGCAGCTCCTGTGCAGCTCCTGTGCAGCTCCTCCAGAGTTACCATGGGCCTCTTGGCTGCTTCTCTGATGAATGCTCTCCTTGCCCGGCTCAGTCAGTTTAGGTGGACGGCCGTGTCTTGGTAGGTTTGCAGTTGTACCATACTCTTTCCATTTTCCGATGATGGATTGAACAGATGCTCCATGATATCTTCAAAGCTTGGGAGATTTTTTTTTTAACCTAACCCTGCTTTATACTTCTCCACAACTTTATCCCTGACCTGTCTGGTGTGTTCCTCGGCCTTCATGATGCTGTTTGTCCACAAAGGTTCTCTAACAACCCTCTGAGGGCTTCACAGAACAGCTGTATTTATACTTCTCCAGAACAATGGAAATGCGTCTTGTTTTTTGCTGCTCCCAGAATTCTTCTTTAGAATGTTTTAAATGTATCAGAGTGGAAATCAGAATGCGGCGACCAGCGAATGATCCCCATCCGTCTAGATTGTCTCCGTAAAAGGTGAATTACCTCCTCCATACAGGACAATAGACCAGCCGCGCTCACACTCGCGCCCCAATCGAATTTCAGGAAATACATTTTTACCATTCTGCATTTTTCTGTCTCCTCATACCCCTGGTGACCTCCGGATCTGACGCAGAGATGAAATAATGGAAATAAAATTGGTTTACTTCTTACCTTTCAACTCCGAAACATTCCTCCGTGCCAAGCGTCTTCGTTACCGCAATTTACGCAGAAAAATGACTCAGGCGCTCCCAGTCTGCCGGGATCCCCCGAGGAAGGACGAGTCTCTGTGTGAGAGCCGAGGTTGTGCCGTCACCTCTCTGCTGGCTGTGAAATGAGCCCCTTTTGTTACGTATATTTATACCCCTCCATGTCCGATGTACAGTCCCCTCTATACCCCTCCATGTCTCATATACAGTCCCCTCTATACCCCTCCATGTCCCATATACAGTCCCCTCTATACCCCTCCATGTCTCATATACAGTCCCCTCTATACCCCTCCATGTCTCATATACAGTCCCCTCTATACCCCTCCATGTCCCATATACAGTCCCCTCTATACCCCTCCATGTCTCATGTACAGTCCCCTCTATACCCCTCCATGTCTCATGTACAGTCCCCGCTATACCCCTCCATGTCCTATATACAGTCCTCTCTATACCCCTCCATGTCCCATATACAGTCCTCTCTATACCCCTCCATGTCCCATATACATCCCCCTCTATACCCCTCCATGTCCCATATACAGTCCCCTCTATACCCCTCCATGTCTCATGTACAGTCCCCTCTATACCCCTCCATGTCCCATATACAGTCCCTCTATACCCCACCATGTCTCATGTACAGTCCCCTCTATACCCCTCCATGTCTCATGTACAGTCCCCTCTATACCCCTCCATGTCTCATGTACAGTCCCCGCTATACCCCTCCATGTCCTATATACAGTCCTCTCTATACCCCTCCATGTCCCATATACAGTACAGTCCTCTCTATACCCCCCATGTCCCATATACATCCCCCTCTATACCCCTCCATGTCCCATATACAGTCCCCTCTATACCCCTCCATGTCTCATGTACAGTCCCCTCTATACCCCTCCATGTCCCATATACAGTCCCTCTATACCCCACCATGTCCCATTTACAGCCCCCTCTATACCCCTCCATGTCCCATATACAGTCCCCTCTATACCCCTCCATGTCTCATTTACAGTCCCCTCTATACCCCTCAATGTACCATATACAGTCCCTTCTATACCCCTCCATGTCTCATATACAATCCCCTCTATACCCCTCCATGTCCCATATACAGTCCCCTCTATACCCCTCCATGTCACAGTCTCATATACAGTCCCCTCCATGTCCCATATACAGCCCCCTCTTTACCCCTCCATGTCCCATATACACTCCCCTCTATACCCTTCCATGTCCCATATACAGTCCCTCTAAACCCCTCCATGTCCCATATACAGTCATAGCTATACCCTCCAGTGGTGCCACATCCAATCAGAAGACAGTTCTCCTGTTTGGTGATGTAGTCAATTAGGAAACAGATTTGCATTACTTTAAATTGGGAAGTGACACTTGACTTGGCGTTCAGGCAATGCAGTGATAAGCTTCCACTGAAACCACCAACTGCAGTACTTACAGGCACACCCGGGGTCCTTTGGTGACCCCTGTGCACCCCATCGAATCCTGTTTTTTTTTTGTGACTCCTGTGAATCCTTGGGTGCCCCTTTACTACAGTGCACCCCAGAGCATTCTGTGTCTTGTAACTCTAGTAAGTCCTTGTGTACCCCATGACTCCAGTGTACCCTTGTGTGTCTTGTGACTCAGGTGCACCCCAAAGCATCCTGTGTCTTGTGACTCCATTGAGTCCTTTTGCACCCAAAGACTCCAGTTCACCCTTGTTGCTCATGACTCCAGTGTACCCCAGAACAACCTATTTCCTTTAGTGACCCCTGTGAAGCCCATGATTCTGGTGAACCCAAGAGCATCCTGTGTCTTATGACTCCAGTGAGTCCTTGTGCACCCCATGACTCTATTGAGTCCTTGTGCACCACATGAGTCCAGTGCACCCTTGGGTGGCTCATGGCTCATGTACCCCAGAGTATCCTGTGTCTTTTAAGTGACCCCAGTGCACCCCATGACTCCAGTGTACCCCAGAGTATCCTGTGACCTCAACTGACCCCTGTGCACCCCATGACTCTGGTGCACCTAAAGCATCCTGTGTCTTGTGATTCCAGTGAGTCCTTGTGCACTCAATGACACCAGTGCACCCTTGTGTGGCTTATGACTTCAGTGTACCCCAGAGCACCCTGTGTCCTTTCATGACCCCTGTGTGCCCCATGACTCTGGTGCACCCCAGAGCATCCTGTGTCTTATGACTCATTGAGTGAGTCATTGTGCACCCCTTGCGTCCAGTGCACTCTTGTGTGGCTCATGGCTCATGTACCCCAGAGCATCCTGTGTCCTCTAGTGACCCCTGTGCACCCCATGACTCCAGTGTACCCCGGAGCATCCTGTGTCCTCTAGTGACACCTGTGCACCCCATGACTCCAGTGTACCCCAGAGCATCCTGTGTCCTCGACTGACCCCTGTGCACCCCATGACTCCAGTGTACCCCAGAGCACAATATGTCCTTTTAAGAGCCATGTGCATCCCATGACTCTGGTGCACGCCAGAGCATCCTGTGTCTTGTGACTCATTGAGTGAGTCATTGTGCACCCAATGACTCCAGTGCACTCTTGTGTGGCTCATGGCTCATGAACCGCAGAGCATCCTGTGTCCTATAGTGACCCCTGTGCACCCCATGACTCCAGTGTACCCCAAAGCATCCTGTGTCCTTGACTGACCCCTGTATACCCCAACCCCATGACTCTGGTGCACCCCAGAGCATCATGTGCCTTGTGACTCCAGTGAGTCCTTGTGCACTCAATGACTCCAGTGCACCGTTGTGTGGCTTATGACTCCAGTGTAGCCCAGTGCATCCTGTGTCCTTTCATGACCCCTGTGTACCCCATAACTCTGGTGCACCCCAGGTTGTCCTGTGCCCTGTGACTCATTGAGTGCCTCATTTGACACCCCATGACTCCAGTGCACCCTTGTGTGGCTCATGACTGGTGTACCCCAGAGTACCCTGTGTCCTTTCATGACCCCTGTGCACCCCATGACTCTGGTGCACCCTTGTGTGGCTTGTGACTACATTGCACCCCAGAGCATCCTATGTCTTGTGACGCCAGTGAGCCCTTGTGTGCCCCATGACTCCAGTGCACCCTTGTGTGGCTTACGACTCCAGTGTACCCCAGAACATCCTGTGTCCTCTAGTGACCCCTGTGAACCCCATGACTCTAGTGCACCCCAGAGCACCCTGTGTCCTCTATTGACCCCTGTGCACCCCATGACTCTAGTGCACTCCAGAGCATCCTGTGTCTTGTGACTCCAGTGTACCCCAGAGCATCCTGTGTTCTCTAGTGACCCCTGTGCACCCCATGACTCCAGTGCACCCCAGAGCATCCTGTGTCTTGTGACTCCAGTGCACCCTTTTGCGCCCCATGACTCCAGTGTACCCCCCAGAGCATCCTGTGTCATCTGGTGACTCCAGTACACCCTGGAGTCATCTACTGAAACCCTTGAATCGGATCCTCAATCCCCCGGACTGTCCTTTTCTCTGGGGATAAAGAGTCGACCCCTCTCCTGACGGTTAAACAAAAAGAGGGGGTTTGGGGATTTTAGATGAGGTGGGTGGGATCCTTCTGACAGGCAAAGTAACCCATAAGAAGTTTCTTCCTGTTGAAATTTTCTCTTCCTAATCACAATCCGGAGTTATGTAATGCTGTTTGCGCTCTGTACATACAAACTGATCTTTCATCTGAGATATTATTTAGAATCCCGCTAAGCATTCTTTGTCTCTCCCCCGTCCTCTTTGTGCAGCTTCCTCCTGCAGCTTTAATGCTCGGCTGTAATTGTATTACATTCTTCTCCGTTATAATAATAATGTCGACTCATCGCGGGTTTACATTTTATTTTGTGTCGGGCTGAAGACACACTCAGGACTTACACAACATTATCACTTTTAAATTAATTCCTTTTAGTAAAAAAAATAAAAAACGTGCCGTAGTTTTACCGCAGAACGATTTTACAGAGTAAAGGAAAAAAAAATTCATTAAAAGGTAATTATCGCATTTCCTTTACAGCGCCGGCCGCTTTTCCCTCAAGCCAAATAAAAGCGTCCTAACAAATGAGACCGTCGACCTCCAATCTCGCGGTGGATCGTTTCACATTCCAGGAAATTAAAGTGGACCTCTCATTGGATATCTATTTTCTTGTTAAATCCCAATTTCTGTAAGGCGAGGTTCACATCTGGGCATTTCCTGCATGCCGCATTTGCACGGGCGCGGCATCGTATTCAAATGAATGGAAAAATATTCCGGCACGTTTTAAAAACTGCAGCCGCTTTTGTACCGTGCAGTTTACTGCGCCCCAAAAATGTGCTGCATTTGCCTGCGGGTGCATCTCCTAAAGCACTTACACTGATGTAAGTTCAAATTTGCGCCGGTAAGTGCAAATGTGCGCCGACGTATCTGTGCGCCAGACCCACAGACCAACATACGCCTAAAAACTGGCCACCCTACGTCGACTTAGCTTACATACCCCAGAGTAGCGTGGGTGCATTTTTCGTCTGGAGGCATGTTGCTGCTCCCATTGATTAGGCATTCAAATATGCAAATGAGGGAAATACGGCGATTCACAAACGTACGTGCGCCCGACGCATGCTATGCGAGGTGCGCCTAAGTTGTACGTCCGGCGTAAAGTTATTCCCCATAGATTAGGCGCAACCCGGCAACAGACATGCAAAGGTCTGCCCCACAGAACAAAGGCCTGCGTATTGGGCGTACGTTACGTTCATTGAGTACAGGGTGATTCGGCGTAGCTTAGGCAGTTGTACCGGCGTGGTTGTGAGCATGCGCATAAGTGTGCTGTTTCATGCGTCCACATCACAGCAACGTCATGCCGCATGCATAGTTCATGATACACCGGTCGTAAAACACTGCACCATGCCCAGACCATCATTTGCATGGGTCACGCCCACTTCCACCTACGCCGCCCTGCGCCTTCGAAAAATACGCCACGCCAACGCAGCGTTGCGAGCAATAGCTTGCTGAATGCAGTGCATGCCTCTCCGCGCTGCGTCAGCGTGGCGTACGGCGGAGGCGCTACTGCGGCGTAATGTGCGCCCAACTCTCTGTGAATCTGGGCCAATGCTTTTTGCAAACGAGTGCATCTGGTAAAGAACATCAGTACATGTTCCCAGGGCGGTGCCCACCCCGAGGGATTTTTTTGATACCCCTTAATGCATGTGAAAAGAAAACGTTCATTTTTAATTCCACAGATTTATCTCCCATTGGCTTTATATGAAGCATTTTCTTAAGGAGACTCTTGAAATGTGCCCACGGTTCTTTCAGGGGATCCCCCTGGAGCCAGGTACACACAACACAATTACTCTTTTCCAGTGGCGGCTGGTGCTCCAAATTTTTGGGGGGGCGCAAACAAAAACAAAAAAAAGACAATTGCAGCCTCACTGCGCCCATCAAAGGCTGCCACTGTGCCCATCAAAGGCAGCCACTGTGCCCATCAAATGCAGCCACTGTGCCATGCCATCAATTGTCACCACTGTGCCCATCAATTGTCACCACTGTGCCATGCCAAACGCAGCCACTGTGCCATCAAACGCAGCCACTGTGCCATGCCATCAATTGTTACCACTGTGCCCACATCAATTGTTACCACTGTGCCCACATCAATTGTCCCCACATCAATTGTCCCCACTGTGCCCACATCAATTGTCCCCACTGTGCCCACATCAATTGTCCCCACTGTGCCCACATCAATTGTCCCCACTGTGCCCACATCAATTGATCATCAAGGCTCATTGATGGAGGTGGGGAGGGAAGGTTCATTGATGGAGGTGGGGAGGGAAGGTTCATTGATGGAGGTGGGGAGGGAAGGTTCATTGATGGAAGTTGGGAGTGAAAACTCATTGATGGAGGTGGAGGAGGGAAGGCTCATTGGGGGGGGCGCAAACAAACAAAAAAAAAGACAATTGCAGCCTCACTGTGCCCATCAAAGGCAGTCACTGTGCCCATCAAAAGCAGCCACTGTGTCAATCAAATGCAGCCACTGTGCCATGCCATCAATTGTCACCACTGTGCCCATCAATTGTCACCACTGTGCCATGCCAAACGCAGCCACTGTGCCATCAAACGCAGCCACTGTGCCATGCCATCAATTGTTACCACTGTGCTCACATCAATTGTTACCACTGTGCCCACATCAATTGTCCCCATATCAATTGTCCCCACTGTGCCCACATCAATTTTCCCCACTGTGCCCACATCAATTGTCCCCACTGTGCCCACATCAATTGTCCCCATTGTGCCCACATCAATTGATCATCAAGGCTCATTGATGGAGGTGGGGAGGGAAGGTTAATTGATGAAGGGGGGGAGGCAAGGTACATTGATGGAGGTGGGGAGGGAAGGTTCATTGATGGAAGTTGGGAGTGAAAACTCATTGATGGAGGAGGGAAGGCTCATTGATGGGGGTGGGGAGGGAAGGCTCATTGATGGAGGTGGGGAGGGAAGGCCCTTATATGGAGGTGGGAGGAGGGAAGGCCCATTGATGGAGGTGGGGAGGGAAGGCTCATTGATGGAGGTGGGAAAGGAAGGCTCATTGTTGGAGGTGGGGAGGAAAGGCTCATTGATGGAGGTGGGGAGGAAAGGCTCATTGAAGGAGGTGGGGAGGGAAGGCTCATTGATGGAGGTGGGGGAAGGAAGGCTCATTGATGGAGGTGGGGAGGGAAGGCTCATTGATGGAAGTGGGGAGGGAAGGCTCATTGATGGAGGTGGGGAGGGAAGGCCCCTTTATGAAGGTGGGAGGATGGAAGGCCCATTGATGGAGGTGGGGAAGGAAGGCTCATTGATAGAGGTAGGGCGGGAAGGCTCATTGATGAAGGTGGGGAGAGAAGGCTCACTGATGGAGGTGGGGAGGAAGGCTCATTGATGGAGGTGGGGAGGGAAGGTTTTTTGATGGAGGTGGGGAGGGAAGGCTTTTTGATGGAGGTGGGGAGGGAAGGCTTATTGATGGAGGTGGGAAAGGAAGGCTCATTGATTGAGGTGGGGAGGGAAGGCTCATTGATGGAGGTGAGGAGGGAAGGCTCATTGATGGAGGTGGGGAGGGGAAGACTCATTGATGGAGGTGGGGGAGGGAAGGCTCATTTATGGAGGTGGGGGAGGGAAGGCTCATTGATGGAGGTGGGGGGAAAGGCTCATTGATGGTTTTGGGAAGGGAAGGCTCATTGATAGTTTTGGGAAGGAAAGGCTCATTGATGGAGGTGGGGAGGGAAGGCTCATTGATGGAGGTGAGAGAGGTCAGGCTCATTGATGGAGGTGTGGGAGGGAAGGCTTATTGATGGAGGTGGGGGAGAAGCCTCATTAATGGTGGTGGGGAGGGAAGGTTCATTGATGGAGGTGGGGAGGGAAGGCTCATTGTTGGAGGTGGGGAGAAAAGGCTCATTGATGGAGGTGGGGAGGAAAGGCTCATTGAAGGAGGTGGGGAGGGAAGGCTCATTGATGGAAGTGGGGAGGGAAGGCTCATTGATGGAGGTGGGGAGGGAAGGCCCTTTTATGGAGGTGGGAGGATGGAAGGCCCATTGATGGAGGTGGGGAGGGGAGGCTCATTGATAGAGGTAGGGAGGGAAGGCTCATTGATGAAGGTGGGGAGAGAAGGCTCACTGATGGAGGTGGGGAGGGAAGGCTCATTGATGGAGGTGGGGAGGGAAGGCTTTTTGATGGAGGTGGGGAGGGAAGGCTTATTGATGGAGGTGGGAAAGTAAGGCTCATTGATTGAGGTGGGGAGGGGAGGGGAGGCTCATTAATGGAGGTGAGGAGTGAAGGCTCATTGATGGAGGTGGGGAGGGGAAGACTCATTGATGGAGGTGGGGGAGGGAAGGCTCATTGATGGAGGTGGGGGGGAAAGGCTCATTGATGGTTTTGGGAACGGAAGGCTCATTGATGGTTTTGGGAAGGGAAGGCTCATTGATGGAGGTGGGGAGGGAAGGCTCATTGATGGAGGTGAGAGAGGTCAGGCTCATTGATGGAGGTGTGGAGGGAGGGCTCATTGATGGAGGTGTGGAGGGAAGGCTCATTGACAGAGGTGGGGAAGGCTCATTGATGGAGGTGGGGAGGGAAGGCTTGTTGACGGTTTTGGGAAGGGAAGGCTCATTGATGGAGGTGGGGAAGGAAGGCACATTGATAGAAGTGGGGAGGGAAGGCTCATTGATTGAGGTGGGGAGGGAAGGCTCATTGACGGTTTTGTGAAGGGAAGGCTCATTGATGGAGGTGGGGAGGAGGGGAGGCTCATTGACTGTTTTGGGAAGGGAAGGCTCATTGATGGAGGTGGGGAAGAGGGAATGCTCACTGAAGGAGGTGAGGAGCAGGATGCTGTGTATGGGGTTGTGTACTCGCAGACTGGTCTGGGTGCCCATGCTGACCCGTGTCCACAGCCATAAGTGCCCACAATGGACATGTGAGCATCAAAACTGGAGTACAGAGCAATGGAAGAAGGTGGCCTGGACAAGAATGGCTTGAGGAACACAACAATGAGTTTGAGGTGTTGACTTGGCATCCAACTTCTCCAGATGCCAATCCAATCGAGCATCTGTGGGATGTGTTGGAAAAACAAGTCCGATCCATAGAGGCCCCACCTCAACATACAGAACTTATAGGATCTGCTACTGCTACAGATACTACGGCCTACCTTCAGAGGTCCAGTGGAGTCCATACCTGGAGGGGTCATGGCTGTTTTGGTGGGAAAAAGGGGGACCTACTGAATATTAGGTGGGTGGTCATGTTATGGTGGGTGGTCAAATGGTTGATAATTATAATTATTTATACAATGTATCCATAATTCCACCCTCAATATTTAGATATCAGCTCAGAGAATGACACTTATGTATACAATGTATCGATCATTCCGTATCAATGTTCAGAAAAATGTATTTAGGTTTTCGATGTTAAAACCTCATTAAAAAGTCCCCCATCCTCAGCCAGTGCGTCTCATATAATGAAATGGACTCCATTGCTCTTTATTTAATTAAAGATTGCGGTCAGACGAGGAAGAGCCTACACTTTAATCACGCCCGTCCCTCGCAGCACTTAATCGCCCTTTTTTTTCCAAAGCTTTCTCCAACTTTCTGCGAAGCGGTGGGGGGAGGGGGGGTGCGGATTATTATTGATGGGAAGGAGAGGCCGATTTCAACTTTGCTGAGTTTGTAGCCAGTTGGCGAAAAGGTTAAATATAATTTAATTGGGACGGGGACAATTAAACATCGGCGTGATTTATTCCCGAAATCCGCGGCCCGAGTGCAGCGAGATTTATGGCTCATTTAAGTGGTTGATTTGTAGCATTTCCTGTATTTGCAATTTAATTGAAACCCAAATCCAGGTTACCACCCATTAGATCATTGCATTTCCCAGAGCATTAAGGACTTTACTTCGTTTTTAATTTAAAAAAGAAAAAAAAAGTTCCACACTTTAATGGCCGCGCCAAATGTCTCCGGGACCCACTGAATGGAAATCATCCTCCATTTAAGGGGTAACCCCGGGCCACAAAGAACATCCTGTGTGCTATTTAGTGGACTAAAGTCAAGACGCCCCACCCTGTTTACTGCACATAGAAGCTTCATTCCATATAATCCCATGCAGTGCAACCCAGGAGGGCTTTCAGAGTGCCTCTGGGGGCAGGAATCTCGCCATGTACAGCTACCTTCCCTCGGCTCTATATTTTTTTGCATGTCATGTTCCCAGACCAGACGTGTGAAAAGTCTAATTAACCACTTGCTTACTTGCCACATATACCCCCCTTCCTGCCCACGTGAAATTTCAGCTTCTGGCACTGCGTCGCTTTAACTGACAATTGCGCGGTCGTGTGACGCGGCTCCCAAACAAAATTGACGTCCTTTTTTCCCCACAAATAGAGATTTATTTTGGTGGTATTTGATCACCACTGCGTTTTTTATTTTTTGCGCTATAAACAAAAATACAGCGACAATTCTGAAAAAAAAAACAATATTTTTTACTTGTTGCTGTAATAAATAGCCCAATTTAAAAAAAAAAAATAATTCTTTCTTAGTCTAGGCCTCCTACATATTTTTGGTAAAACAAAAAAAAAATTGCAATAAGCGACTGGTTTGCGCAAAAGTTATAGTGCCTACAAAATAGGGGACAGAATTTTTTTTTTTTATTATTTCTTTTTACTAGTAATGGCAGCGATCTGCGATTTTTATTGGGACTGCGACATTATGGCGGACACATCGGACACTTTTGACACATTTTTGGCACCATTCACATTTATACTGCGATCAGTGCTATAAATATGCACTGATTACTGTGTAAATGTGACTGGCAGGGAAGGGGTTAACACTAGGGGGGTGAGGAAGGGGTTAAATGTGTACCCTGCATAGTGTTTCTAACTGTGGGGGAAGGGGACTGACTGAGGAAAGGTGACCGATGCTGTGTTCCTATGTACAAGGGACACAGATCGGTCTCCTCTCTCCCTGACAGGACGTGGATTTGTGTGTTTACACCCCATCATTACACACACAGATCCACGGGCTTGTCTATGCAACCACCGATTGCGGGTGCCTGGCGGACATTGCGGCCGCCAGGCACGCGCATCGGCATCTCAGTGATGCGGCAGGCACGAGCACACTGCCGTCAGCAGCGCTCGCACGCCCCCAAGTGGCTGGAGGCCGAAAGTCGTACGGCCATCAGGAAGTGGTTAAACCAGGATAATATCGCCCCCCCCAAACAAATAAATCTATCGGTTAAGTTAACCCCTTCACTGCCAGTGACATTTACACAGTAATCAGAGCATTTTTATAACACCGATCGCTGTATAAATGACAATGGTCCCAAAAATGTGTCAAAAGTGTCCGATGTGTCCGCCAGAATGTCGCAGTCACGATAAAAATGGAACGGAGCGAATTAATAATAATAAAAATACAATTATTATTATTATTAATTCGTTACGTTCCATCCGTTTGGATACGGCATTCGTTATGTAGGATAATCCGTAACTTCGGATACATTCGTAATTTTTTACTTTCACCAACAGATTTGAAATGAAAATCCAATATCTATAAATCTAATAGTCTGGTATTATTTCAGACTTTCAAATTCTTCGGGTTTTTCGGATTTCGAATTTCCGAATTTTCAAATTTCCAAATTTTTCGCATTTTTGAATTTACGATTTTTTCGAATATTCGCATTTACAAATATGCGGCAAAATTTGTTAAATGGGTTTTCGTTAATTCGGATGTTTTTCCTAATTAATGAATTTGTTGAACTTTGTTTAAAAAAAAAAATTCAGAATGACACAAATTGCACATGTCTAGAGATTTCCACTCACTTCCTTTCCTGCGGACAACCAGACAGGAAGGGAAGGAATCTCTCCATTGGGGCCCCTGATGGCAGTAAAACCTGACAAGAGTTGTGACCTATCCCCCCCACATTCCCCAACTAAAACTATTATTATACAGAGATCATAATTGTATAATAACAGTGTAAAAAAAAAAAAGAATGTGATGGTGACACTGAAGAAAAAAAAAGTAAAAAAAAAGGTTTAAAAAATTGAATACTAAATAATAATTATTATTATTATTATTTACATGCTGTCACCAGTCAGTGTCCCTGATTACCGCCACACCCGTTATATGATGGTGGTGTACTGCACTGGTGATAATATGAAAAAAATGTAAATTATTTAATTTATTAATTTTCAAAAAAATTGTTACAAAAAAATTACAACTTCAAAAAACGTACCACGTCTCTTACTAAATACCTTGGACTGTCTACTTTCTAAAAAGGGGGTAATTTGGGGGGGGGGGAGTATTTGTACTGTTCTGGCATTTTTAGGCCTCAAGCAATGAGATCGGCTGTCAGTACATCAGGATTGATCGATTTTCAGATATACATCCCATAGGCCAAGATTCACATACATCGGTGCATATATATGCCGCCGTAGCGTATCTTCCTTACGCTACCCCAACGCAGCGCAGAGAGGCAAGCACAGAATTCACAAAGCACTTGCTCTCAAAATTATGCTGTGTTTCTAAGGCGTGACCCCATGTAAATGATGGGCCGAGTGCCAGACAAGTACTTAGAACGGACTGCCCATGCGTCATGTCGAAGCTGCTTCCTAGTGCGCATGCTCACAATCACGTCGTAACAACTGCCTAAGATACGTTGAATCACTGCCTACGACGTGAACGTAACCTACGCCCAGCCCTATTCATGTACAACGCAAACTACGTAAAATTCGAGGGCGTTTGTTCCCTGATCCATACCTTTGCATGGGTTACGCCTCATCTATGGGGAATAACTTTACGCCAGACGTACGACTTACGTAAAACCGGGCGCAAGTACATTCGTTAATCGCCGTATTTCCCTCATTTGCATGTTTGAATTGAATATCAATGGGAGCGCCACATGCGTCCAGCGTAAATATGCGCCCACTCTAGGCCGGCGTAGGCAAGTTACGTTGGTCGGATGAAGCCTATTTTTAGGCGTATCTTAGTTTGTGGGTCGGCGCACAGATACGACGGCGCACATTTGTACTTACGTCGGCGTATCTGGAGATACGTCGGCATAAGTGCTTTGTGAATCCGGGCCGTTGTAATCATTCCCCAACTAAAACTATTGCTTATACAGAGATCATAATTGTATAATAGCAGTGTAAAAAAAAAAATTGATGGTGACACTGAAAAAAAAAAAAAGAAAAAAAAGAAGTAAAAAAAAAGGTTTAAAAAATTGAATACTAAATAATTTTTTTAATTTTTTTTACATACTGTCACCAGTCAGTGTCCCTGATCACCATCACACCTGTTATATGATGGCGTTGGTGACAATATAAAAAAAAAAAAAAACTCCAGTGCTGATCCAATACCACAAAAAGATTTGCACAGGAATGTGGTGTCACTTATTGTATATACTGGAGTATAAGCCAAGTTTTTCAGCACATTTTTTGTGTGCTGAAAATGCCCCCCTCGGCTTATACTCAACTTTTTGCGGCTGATCGCCCGGAATTGGGGGGCCCGGTACTGGCTGGCCGTAGGTCCCCTGGACCCCAAACTTGGCACACATGTAGCCCCACTCTTCCTCTACAAGTGTGCAAAGTTTGTTGTCCGGGGAGCACCGATTTTTCAAACCCGGGCACCCCTTCCTTAGACTCCTATATTAAACAGTAATTTCTCCAGTAAATTTGCGGACCCTTTCCTGGCCGGTCATAGGTCTCCTGGACCCGGAACTTGGCATACATGTAGCCCAATTTCTCCTTTACAAGTGTGCAAACTTTGTTGTCTGGAGGACCTACAGACGAGGAGCACCGATTTGTTTTCAAAGCCGGGCACCCCTTCCGTAGATTCCCATGTTAAACGTCAGTCTAGTCATGGGCACGGTGATGCAAGTGGGGCATGGGCACAGTGAGGCATGGGCACAGTGATGCAAGTGAGGCATGGGCACAGTGAGGCATGGGCACAGTGAGGCATGGGCACAGTGAGGCATGGGCACAGTGAGGCAAGTAAGGCATTGGCACAGTGGGGCATGGGCACAGTGAAGCATGCGCACAGTGAGGCATGGACACAGTGAGGCATGGACACAGTGAGGCATGGGCACAGTGAGGCATGGGCACAGTGAGGCATGGGCACAGTGAGGCATGGGCACAGTGAGGCATGCAGATGGACAACCTAGGCTTATACTCAAGCCAATAAGTTTTCCCATTTTTTATGGTAAAATTAGGTGCCTCAGCTTATACTCGAGTATATACAGTAATTGTTAATGGCACCCCCCATTGTTGTCTGAGGGACCTACGGCCAGGGAGCACTGATTTTTCAAACCAGGCACCCCTTCCATAGACTCCCATGTTAAACGTCAGTGAGGCATGGACACAGTGAGGCATGCACATGGGCACAGTGAGGCATGCACATGGACACCCTAGGCTTATACTCAAGCCAATAAGTTTTCCCATTTTTACTGTATTTTAGCCCCATTAAAACGAATGGGCTAAAATCAAAAAATATGCTGCGCTGCACTAACAAGTGAAACAAAAATTAAAATGTGACCGTGCTTGTTATTGTGAACAAAGGTGAAACTTGAATGACATGACAAATTCAAAAAATATCACATTTGATTATAAATATTAAATAATAAAGTCCATGTGTGTCAAACTTGCACCCGAAGTGTGTTTGAAAAAAGTTCTTAGAGTAAGATCAGACAAAGGGCACCTCCACCTCTAATAAAATTGCCTGCTTACCGACTCCCAATGATCTTATTGCTAAGATCACAATCGCATGTGGCTCTATACTTCTATGGTCTGCTTGCTTCCACTTTTCATCTACTTGGACTCCATATGTAGGTGACCGTACATTGGTGCATGCCAGATCCCGGAGTGTAGGTAAAAATGAAAAGAAGGCCAAAATAGTGTAGTACCGTAGATAAATAGGAAGTTTAATAATAAAAGAAATTTACACTCACATGGTAGGTGTACAAAAATAGCGTTTAAAATATGTAGCCGGCCGGCTTCAACATTCGCTCGTCCTTCCGGATAGTCGATAGCGGTGACGTCAGCACGCCGCTTTCCCTACGCCGTTTCGTCACAGATGACGTCTTCAAAGGGCACGAGCGGCGCGCTGACTCGCCGCTAATTGTACATTTGCTTGGCCAATCAGACCGCCCAGTTCTGACATCCGGGAATCCACGATCCTCATCCGCCATATTGGAGATGGGACATTTGCCCTTACTGGTTGTAACTCAATGGCAAGATAGTCATATTGGCAATAGATATGACCGGATCACAAGGGATTGTGTATACAAAACATTAGATGGGGCTTTTTACTTGGCCTAAATTAAGAGTGAGAATGGTACAGTAAGCTGTTAATCTATGCACTGAATCATCGTCATTGAGGAAGATGGGACACACGCAAGGTTAAAAATTAACCCCAGATTGCATGGATAGGATCTGACATCCTCATCATTAAGGGCACAGTTAGTAACACGTGCACATACGTTCTCCACTGGAAAAAATGCATGTTATTTTAAAACATGATTGTAACAATTCGTTATTAATAATTATATTAAAAAAAAGAGGATAAAAATTAATATGAAAAATTAATATAAAAAATTCATATAAAGAATTAATACAATTAATTATAGAAACTCAATATAAAAATTTAATTTCTCTAAAAATTAATGCAAGAAAATTGTGGACTAATGACAGTCACATTCAACTCGCCATACAAGGGAAGAACCTCTATTCGCTGATGGCAGCCAGCGAGACAGGAAAGGAACCCTTAAATAAAAAACCATATTAAGTCAATATAATCACCCAAAGCCCCAGATGTGAGGATCCTTACAGGCCTAATTGGGCTCCCAGAAATGGATGTCATACCCCAAATGGATGACCCTCCATGTCTGAGCTAGCCACAACTATGGTGGGCGAATCAAGGAAAATTAACTTAAATAAGCAATTAACATATAAATGAAACATCATTTGATGGGGAATTTAATATGGAATGTGGGTCCCGGATCTCAGAACAGATCCGGGACCCACATTCCATATTAAATTCCCCATCAAATGATGTTTCATTTATATGTTAATTGCTTATTTAAGTTAATTTTCCTTGATTCGCCCACCATAGTTGTGGCTAGCTCAGACATGGAGGGTCATCCATTTGGGGTATGACATCCATTTCTGGGAGCCCAATTAGGCCTGTAAGGATCCTCACATCTGGGGCTTTGGGTGATTATATTGACTTAATATGGTTTTTTATTTAAGGGTTCCTTTCCTGTCTCGCTGGCTGCCATCAGCGAATAGAGGTTCTTCCCTTGTATGGCGAGTTGAATGTGACTGTCATTAGTCCACAATTTTCTTGCATTAATTTTTAGAGAAATTAAATTTTTATATTGAGTTTCTATAATTAATTGTATTAATTCTTTATATGAATTTTTTATATTAATTTTTCATATTAATTTTTATCCTCTTTTTTTTAATATAATTATTAATAACGAATTGTTACAATCATGTTTTAAAATAACATGCATTTTTTCCAGTGGAGAACGTATGTGCACGTGTTACTAACTGTGCCCTTAATGATGAGGATGTCAGATCCTATCCATGCAATCTGGGGTTAATTTTTAACCTTGCGTGTGTCCCATCTTCCTCAATGACGATGATTCAGTGCATAGATTAACAGCTTACTGTACCATTCTCACTCTTAATTTAGGCCAAGTAAAAAGCCCCATCTAATGTTTTGTATACACAATCCCTTGTGATCCGGTCATATCTATTGCCAATATGACTATCTTGCCATTGAGTTACAACCAGTAAGGGCAAATGTCCCATCTCCAATATGGCGGATGAGGATCGTGGATTCCCGGATGTCAGAACTGGGCGGTCTGATTGGCCAAGCAAATGTACAATTAGCGGCGAGTCAGCGCGCCGCTCGTGCCCTTTGAAGACGTCATCTGTGACGAAACGGCGTAGGGAAAGCGGCGTGCTGACGTCACCGCTATCGACTATCCGGAAGGACGAGCGAATGTTGAAGCCGGCCGGCTACATATTTTAAACGCTATTTTTGTACACCTACCATGTGAGTGTAAATTTCTTTTATTATTAAACTTCCTATTTATCTACGGTACTACACTATTTTGGCCTTCTTTTCATTTTTACCTACACTCCGGGATCTGGCATGCACCAATGTACGGTCACCTACATATGGAGTCCAAGTAGATGAAAAGTGGAAGCAAGCAGACCATAGAAGTATAGAGCCACATGCGATTGTGATCTTAGCAATAAGATCATTGGGAGTCGGTAAGCAGGCAATTTTATTAGAGGTGGAGGTGCCCTTTGTCTGATCTTACTCTAAGAACTTTTTTCAAACACACTTCGGGTGCAAGTTTGACACACATGGACTTTATTATTTAATATTTATAATCAAATGTGATATTTTTTGAATTTGTCATGTCATTCAAGTTTCACCTTTGTTCACAATAACAAGCACGGTCACATTTTAATTTTTGTTTCACTTGTTAGTGCAGCGCAGCATATTTTTTGATTTTATATGTAATTTATGTGTATCGCACAGTGTTTATGCAGCAGCAGCAACCAATCACTTTATTGTTTTGTTTATCATTACTTTTTTTAGACCCGCGCAGTAATTTTTTCCACAGTTATAAAACGAATGGGCTGCCCAAGACGCAACGCACTGGGAACACTCCTGCGCCCCGGTGGCACCTGTATGGTGAGAACGAAGCCTCAGCGTTTGCATTTACCCCAATAAAGTGGCCCCCGCTGAGCGCAGGTCATGTGACCCTCAGTTGACGTTCGGCGAAGTTCTCCTTCAATCCCGGGAAATTGGATTAGAGCGGCGGCGGTGGCGGCGGCGGCATGTGGCTCGGAAATACATTTTGATTCTCCTATGGAAGGCGGAATGTCATCTCTTCTGGGAATGCCGCGCCGGTGCGGGCGGGGAAGCACAAGCCTCTCGCTCTGCTCTAAGCAGATAAACTTCTCATAATGAGCGGGCCGATAAGCCGGGGGCCCCATTATATCATTAATTGCCCATTGTCACATGTCCTTGTGTTTCATTTAATGAGATGCCTTCAAATGACTTCCTAATCTTATCAGAAACCTTCTTCCTGCTTTGATTCGCAATATTCCCGCATCGGCGGAGCGTCCCCCATTGTAGTAGGCCTTTCAACACGGCCTGCCGTGTCCCTAATAGTATTCCGACGTGCAGATTTTATTTATTTTCATTTATCCGGGGGGAGGGGAGGGGTGGGGGGGGCGTAGAGAGACAGTCCTTGGAGGTGACATCTCTAGGCCAAACTCCTCTTCAGAGTTGGATGGTGATGTTTTTACGGAGAATCGAGATAAGATTTGAAGGGTCGATCCGCCCAACCTTCTTATTTTATTGGGGGGGGGAGGAGTGGAGATTTAAAGTGGAACTCCGCCCATCATTTTTTTTTTTTTCAAATATAGAGATGAAGGGTTGGAATCCTCAAGTCAAGTTTCATTGCCGATGTCAGGCCATTTGGGGGCTGTTTACCCCTTGTGGTCACGGAGACAGGAAATGGGAGCCAATCTCACCAATAGACCCACCGACAGCAATAAAATCTATTTTTTTTTTAACAAAGGGGGGGGAGTTAGAAATGGCAACACCCCCAAAGCAGACGGGAACTTCCAAAACCCAATGAGGGCCTGGAGGAGAGTTGGGAACGTTTGAGATTGTGGGACAACAGTGGAGACACGGGCCACCGGGCTCTTGCCTATATCTGTACATAAAGGATGTTCAACCCCCCTCCCCCACATTATCCTTCCAGTACAAATCCTCCATCTATACAAGTCCCCCCTAACACAAATATCCTTCCCCTATTCACCCCCTGCACAAATCTTCCCATACCTCTCCACCAACACAATTCCTCTACCCCCCCCCAAATCTTTCTCTCAGCACAAATCCACTACCCCCCCCCCCAATCATCCACAGTTCCTGTACCCCCCATACCTACCTCCCTCCCTCCCAGCACAAATCCTCCACTCCCTTCCCAATCCTCCCTCCCAGCACAAATCCCCCCCACCCATTCACCCTCCCAGCACAAATACCCCCCCCCCCCCCACCCATTTAACCTTCCAGCACAAACCCTCTACCCCTCAACCCTCCCTGCCAGCATAAATCTTCTTCCACACGATCCCCCCCCCCCCCCAAACTCCCCTTCTGCCACAACTCCTCTCTCTTCTTCTATGAGCATTATTATTATTCTCATAGTATAAATCTTCTCCATCCCATTCCCTCCTCCCAGTACAAATCCTCCCCCCAAATCCTCCCCTCTCTACCTTCAAATCACATTTGTAGTACAAATCCTTTTCCCGCACAAATCCCCCCACTCCCCAATCCTCCCTCACAGCACAAATCCTCTTCTAACCCCTCCAAATCCCCACTCTCCGCATAAGTCCCCTCCCTACCCCCTTTCCCCCCTCCTAGCACAAATCCTCTCCCCCCCATCCCCCCTATCAGCAGAAATCCTCTCCACCTTCTAGCAAAATTTTCCCCTATCCCCCTATCCAGCACAAATCCTCTTCTGACCCCTCCAAATCCCCCCTCTCAGCACAAATCCTCTCTACCTTTTAGCACAACCCCCCCCCCCCCCCAACAAAAATTCTCTCCTCACTCTAAATCTACCGTTGAGTACAAACCTTCTTGTCTCCCAAGCACCCCCCACACTTTCGAAAACAGATCTCCTGCCCCGCCAATCCCTCTATCTAGCATTTCCCAGCTCTGCTCCTGCATGATTTACATTTGCTATCAATGTGAGGACACAGGTACATAGTTTGTGAGAGTGTCTGGTTTCTCTGCCCTTACGAAAAAAATAATTTGCTGGCATTGAACGCGATGGCCGCACCTTCTCGTTTTATTACTCGGCGCTCTTTAATTAGATCCGCCTTTTTCCTGAAAAAAAAAAAGTAACGCACGATGAGTCAAAGAAATCCATTTTATTTCCTTTATTACAAAAACAGTACGAGGAATATCTGACCACCACCCCCAACCCCGCCCCCGCCAAAAAACAAATTTGGAAAAAGGACTTTTCCAGTAAACTGAGTTCCTTCAAATCTCCACCAATTAATCCCCCCCCCCCTAGTTTGTAGGACATAAAATATTTATTTTGGAGGCAATTCTTTCTGAAGGGGAGATCATCCCTAATTTATCCTGCTGGGAGAAGATAATTATTTGCGGGTCTCATTTAATGAGCCTCTGATTATGAAAAAAAAAACGCGCCGTGCGTCTCCAGCAATAATGATTTCAGCCCAAGGCGTTCCTGGCTCCGAGAAAACATCCCCCCGAGCTGACTGTGCCTGCATTGGGACACGCTGATCTATAGATGGAGGGAACAACTCGTCTGTGCGAAGACCAATCCCTACAGGGGTATAGAGGCTCCTGGGTGCGGAGTGACACCACAAGGGGTATAGAGGGTCCTGGGTGTGGAGTGACACCACAAGGGGTATAAAGGCTGCGGGGTGTGAAGTGACACCACAAGGGGTATAAAGGCTCCGGGGTGCCGAGTGACACCACAAGGGGTATAAAGGCTCCGGGGGGGCCGAGTGACACCACAAGGGGTATAAAGGCTCCGGTGTGCCGAGTGACACCACAAGGGGTATAAAGGCTGCGGGGTGCGGAGTGACACCACAAGGGGTATAGAGGGTCCTGGGTGTGGAGTGACACCACAAGGGGTATAAAGGCTGCGGGGTGCGAAGTGACACCACAAGGGGTATAGAAGCTCCGGGGTGCGGAGTGACACCACAAGGGGTATAGAGGCTCCGGGGTGCGGAGTGACACCACAAGGGGTATAAAGGCTCCGGGGTGCCGAGTGACACCACAAGGGGTATAAAGGCTCCGGCGTGCCGAGTGACACCACAAGGGGTATATAGGGTCCTGGGTGCGGAGTGACACCACAAGGGTTATAGAGGCTCCGGGGTGCGGAGTGACATCACAAGTGGTATAGAGGCTCCGGGGTGCGGAGTGATATAGGATCATTCTTCCCACTGACCACCAATATAAGGAACCAAAAGACTAAAAATATGCTGTATTATTTTTATCTTTACATTTATTTTTTATTTTAATTAAGTTGCAATTTAGATTGAGATTTCTTACACTTTTTCTTACAGCAGGTGGAGCTCCAGGCCTCTTTGTGTTACCCAGGGCCGATCCTAGGAGGGTGCGCAGGGTGCATTGCACCCTGGTGCCACAGAGGTGGGGTCCCTGAAGCGCCAGAGTGGTCCCCTCCATCCTCCTCCTCTCCTTGTCCATGTCGAAAGGCACCTCTCCCCGCCGATTGCCACCGCCGCTGTTTTCCAAGCCCAAGCCCGTCCCCCCTCCCTCCTGTCAGAGGAGGAGAGCAAAGCAGCCGGAGATGGATGCGACTGTCTTTGTGTTGAGCGAGACTAGCCATGCAGTGACGTCGCTGGGGCGGGGGGCGGTCCGTGTTTTTATGTACCCTAATGTAGGGGGGGTTGTCCTGGGGGGGGCCTGTACTAATGGAGGGGGTTTGTCATGGGGGTCTGTATTAATGAAGGGGGCATGGCTTTTCCTGGGAGGTCTGTGCTAATGGATGGGGGTTTGTCCTGGGGGGTCTGTACTAATGGAGAGGGGTTCATCCTGGGGGGTCTGTACTAATGGGGTGGAGTCTGTATTAACGGAGGGGGCGTGGCTTTTCCTGGGGGGGTCTGTACTAATGGAGGGGGGTTTGTCCTGGGGGTCTGTACTAATGGAGGGGGGTTCATCCTGAGGGGTCTGTACTAATGGAGGGGGCGTGGCTTTTTCTAATGGGAGGGGGTCTGTTCTAATGGGAGGGGGTGGTTTGTCCTGGGGGTCTGTACTAATAGAGAGGGGTTCATCCTGGGGGGTTTGTACTAATGGAGGGGGGTCTATACTAACAGAGGGGGTGTGGCTTTTCCTGGGGGGTCTGTACTAATGGAGTGGGGTCTGTACTAACAGAGGGGGCGTGGCTTTTCCTGGGGGGGCTGTACTAATGGAGGGGGGGTTCATCCTGGGGGGGTCTGTACTAATGGAGGGGGGTCTGTACTAATGGAGGGGGAGTGGCTTTTTCTGGTGGATCTGTACTAATGGAGGGGGGTGGTTAGTCCTGGGGGGTCTGTACTAATAAAGGTGGGTTCATCCTGGTGGGTCTGTACTAATGGAGGGGGGGTCTATACTATAGGAGGGGGCGTGGCTTTTCCTGGGGGGGTCTGTACTAATGGAGGGGGGTCTGTACTATCAGAGGGGGCGTGGTTTTTCCTGGGATGTCTGTACTAATGTAGGGGGGTTGGTTTGTCCACAGCTGAATGAGTGATAGCTGTGACTGTGGCCCTAACTGACGACGTAACCGGGGTCCTCTTTAAGTTATTGTCGGGGGTTTTTGGTATACGTTCAGTTATCACCGCCGCCATTCTGCTCGGTGGAGTTTTCAGAGTAGAACAGAATTTCCCCGAGATCTTCCGCCAGCGTTTTGCATATATTGAAACTTATTTATAAGAAGGATAAGGATACATTTTAGAGGCGCCTGCGGCGTTCAGAATAATATTTCCTATTGTCAGTCGGAAACCCGGAAGATGAGTGTGTGAGACGGAGATTGTCGAATGTTTATCGCCTCTTCCTTCAAATCTGCGACCGTTCGGCTCATAAATCATTAAATACCAAAACTTTCTCTGGTTTGTATTTAAAGGGACTCACCACCTTTCTGAAGCTGAGTAGCATTTCCTCTAATTAATCTAATGTATATAATACACGTGATGGTACTGAGTTTGTGGATACGAGTAGACACGTGCAATTCCATTTGTTCCGAATTAGTTTTTTAACGAATTTCTACAAATTTGTTTATTCGGAAATATCCGAATTAAAGAAAAACCTGTTTGATGAACTTTTACGAATAATGGTAAATTCCAAAATCCGAAAACTCAAAAATGTAAAAAATCTGAAATAATAACTAACTAATAATAACTATTAAATTATTTAATTTGTCTGTTAGTGAACGTAACGAATACGACTTTATCCAAAGGTACGAATTTCCTGAATGGAACGTAACAAATTATTAATAATAAATAACAATAATGATAATAAAAACTTTTATTATTATTTAATTTAAATTTGTTTCCACGTGTTTAAATGTGACATTCCTTATTTTGGATAATTCGAAACTTCGGATAAATTCTTTACGTTCACTAACAGCCAAATTTAAAAAGCAAATTCCAATACTTATTATTGAATAGTTAGTTGTTATAAGTTAATCAGCTATTCTTTCAAATTTGGGGATTTTATTTTTTTATTTTTCGTATTTACGAATTACGATCATATGGAAAGACCCCGCGAAAAAAAAAAAAAAACGAAACGAAAAGGAACACATTTTTCTAAAACAAATGGAATGTAACTAATTAATAATAATAAATAACAATAATAAAAATAATAAAAACAAACTTTTTATTATTATTATTTATTATTAATTAGTTCTCTTACATTTGCTTAGATGGAGCATTTGTTATTTTGGGTAATTCAAAACTTTGGATAAATTCGTATTCATTATGTTCGCTAACAGCCAAATTTGAAAGGAAATTCCAATAACTATAATTTAACAGTTAGTTATCATAAGGTAGTTAGTTATTCTTTAACATTTTTAGATTTTCTTTCTTATGTTCGGATTTGCGCATTTTCGAATTTTACGAATTGCGATTATAACGAATGGCCCCCCCAAAAAAAAGAAAAAAAAGAACGAAACTAAAAGGAAAAGGAACTATTTTTTAGAAATGAATAGAACGCAACCAATTAATAATAATAAATAACATGAATAATAACTGTTTAGTTATATTATTAATTAGTTCCATTGCATTTGTTTAGATGCGGCATTCGTTATTTCGGATAATTCAAAACTTTGGATAAATTCGTATTCATTATGTTCACCAACAGACAAATTTGAAAGCAAATTCCAATACCTATAATTTAAAAGTTAGTTATTATAAGTTAGTTAGTTATTCTTTCAAATTTTCTGATTTTCTTTCTTATTTTTTGGATGTATGAATTTTTGAATTGCGATCATGACGAAAGACCCCGAAAAAAAAACTAAAAAATAAATAAACGAAACGTAAAAAGGAACAGATTTTTCTAAATGAATGGATTGTAACGAATTAATAATAATAATAAATAACAATGATAATAATAAAAATAAAAGCTTACCAATATTATTATTTATTTTTAATTTGTTCTGTTCCATTTGTTTAGATGAGGCATTCGTTATTTCAGATAATTCTTAACTTCGGATAAATTTGCATTCGTTACGCTCACTAACAGCCAAATTTAAAAGGGAAATTCCAATACCTGTATTTTAATAGATAGTTATTGTTAGTTAGTTACTGACACCAATGATGGGACACTATTCCTCCCACTGACACCAATGATGGGGCACTATTCCTCCCACTGACAACAATGATGGGGTACTATTCCTCCCACTGACAACAATGATGGGGCACTATTGCTCCCACTGATACCAATGATGGGGCACTACTTCTCCCACTGATACCAATGATGGGGCACTTTTCCTCCCACTGATACCAATGATGGGGCACTATTCCTCCCACTAACACCATTGATAGGACACTATTCCTCCCACTGACACCAATGATGGGACACTATTCCTCCTACTGACACCAATGATGGGACACTATTGATCTTTTATTAAAAAGAATCAAGCAACCAATTTTATACAAAAGTAAAAAAACATAACTATAGTACAAAACTTAAACATAAATCCAAGGAATACACATCCAGGGTCAGAATATATACAATATATACACTATACACAATATATACACTATACACCACCACCAAAACATTACTACAAAACTATTTACACAAAGCAGCAGAGAGGGCCTAAGAGGCACAACCCGTCACCTATGTACGCAGCCATTTATCAAAAATGTATCAAAAATAATAATAATCTAGGGTGATAAGAGACAGACAGCCACACCCGGGAAAGAGACTCCTGGCAGTCAGGGAGGCCTGAAACCCCTCCACGCCTTCAGCCAAGCCCCCTGACCCCGCTTGTCTCTCTCAAGCCCCCGAATCTTCCCCACCTCATGCACAATGTCATACACCACCACCTCAACAGGAAGGATTTTTTGCCGAATGCTGACCTGACACCGTGCGTTCCAGGTGAAATAACGGACCACTAGGCTAACTAAAAAAAGTGTATCCAAACAAAAACCTCCACCGGTACTGAATGTTCCGTACACCCACTCAGCATAACCCAGCCTGGAGAGGAAAGGAACACCGAGGGCCCTCCCCACCTGTCTGTACACTTCTATGTTAAAGGGGCAACGAAGCAGAAAATGGTCCATAGTCTCCTCCTCATCTGCACACTCCTCCCGAGGACAGCTACGATCCATCGAACTGCGAAATTTCAAATTGCCCCTAACATAGAGCTTCCCATGGAAGCACAACCAGGCCAGATCCCGAAATTTAGGAGGTATTCTATCCAAATTAATCAGCCTCAACCCCACCCTCAAAACTGGGCCTGGGCAATCCCGTAAGGCCAGTGGGTCATGAAAGACTTCGCTCAAGACTCGACTCATAAGGTCTTTCCTCGAAACCGATCGGAGATCTTCAGCCGACAATCGCCACTGCCACAGTAACTTCAGGCACGGAGCTACATAGGCTGGTAGCTGACCACGATGACCCCTGCGATTCTTCACTTGGCCACCTTCTTCCCAAAGTCGTAGAAAAGGCCTAAACCAAGATCTAAATATGCCTGCCCATCCAGGAGGTTCCACTGCAAGCATACTACCAATATTAAACTTGAGAAATAACAGTGAAAAGAAAAGAACTGGTTTGACCATACCTAAGCCACCCTCCCTCCTTGATAGGTAGGTGACATTCCTCTTGATGGGGTTCAGTCTGTTCCCCCACAGCATCTGGAAGAACACACTACTGGCCCTAGCATAGAGAGACACTGGCAAGATGCAGACAAAGCTGACATACAAGAAGATCGGAATCAGGTAGGTCTTAATCAGATCAACCCTTTCCCTCATAGATAACTTCCATCTCTTCCAGTTGACCACCTTAGCATTGGCAATTTCCAGTCTGCCTTCCCAGTTTTTGAGGCCATAATCGCCGGGTCCAAATTCAATGCCTAGTATCTTAATTTTTTCCTGGGGCACTGGAAAGGTGTCCGGGAGATCAAACCCCTCACCTTCCTTTCCCATCCAGAAAACTTTGCTCTTTTCCTGATTGATCTTGGAGCCTAATGCTTCAGAATACCGTGATGTCAGAGAGACCACCTCCTCCGCCTCATCCGTCCCAGTGACAATCACCGATACATCGTCCGCATAAGCAACAACCCTCAATGGCGGCTCAGCCGGGAGCCCCACTGGTACCCCACACAACATGCCGCTCTCTAGCCTCCTGATGAAGGGGTCGATTGCCAACACATAGAGCAGGGGACTCAGGGGACAACCCTGGCGCACCCCGGAGCCAACCTCAAAGGACTGCCCAACCCAACCATTAACAAGAGGGAAGCTTTCTGCCCCCTTATACAAGACTTTCAGCCAATCAACAAAACCACCCGGCAGACCGTACGTACTAAGGAGCAACCACAGGTACTCATGATTAACACGATCAAAAGCCTTTGCCTGATCCAAAGTCAGCAAATACTTTCCCCAGCCTGCAGCCCTGCACCGCTCCAAGGCCTCCCGGACAGCTAACACCGCTGTGAAGGTGCTCCTACCCTGGACCGAACAGTGCTGATGGCGAGAAAGCAAAGACTCTGCTACTGACGATAGGCGCCAGAAAAATATCTTCGCCAGTATCTTTCTATCGACATTAAGAAGGCTAATGGGGCGCCAATTCTCAATCATCGAAGGATCTTTACCCTTTGACAGAAGAATCACAGCCGAGTGCCTAATGGAAGGGGGAAGCACCCCCTCAGCGAGACAACTGTTAAAAACCTCTACCAAATGTGGGGCCAGAATAGACTTAAAGGCTTTGTAAAACTCAGCCGTCAAGCCATCCGGTCCGGGTGACTTTTTGATGGCAAGCTGTTCAATTGCCCTCATCACCTCTTCAACTGTGATCTCCTCTGTCAAATTCATCAATGGAACATCTCCACGATTTAGACCTGGAGTAGAGTCCAAAAAGCTTTCCATCTTGTCACGGTCAAGCTCTTTCCTCCCAAGAAGGTCGGCATTAAAGGACCTCACGACCTCCAGAATCCCTGACCTGGACTTTGTCAAGGAACCTGTACTGTCCTTAAGGCCAACGACCGCTTTAACAGCTACACCTTGTTTGCAGTTCTGGTAAGGGTCAGGCGAGTGGTACTTCCCATAGTCCCTCTCCAGAACCAAAGAGGCATGCCGGTCATATTGACACTTCCTGAGGAGGAGTTTCACTTCGGAGATTGCCCCAGGATCTCCTCCTCTCGAGACAAGGATATCCAGCTTCCTCTGCAAACGTTGGTAGGTCATATATTTATTAAACTGTTTTCTATTGGCTAGGCCCCTGAAGAATTCAGCGATCCTCTTTTTGGTCAGCTCCCACCACTCAGCCTTGCTGCTACAAAAGTCCAGGATGGTCACCTGTGCCTGAAAAAAATCCTCAAAGGATTGTCTAACATGTTCTTCCTTGAGTAGAGTCGAATTCAATCTCCAGATGCCCTTTCCCCTCTGAGGGGCATCTGAAGCATTCAGGGCCACAGATAACATACAGTGATCAGAGAACTCTACTGCTTGCACCACTGGGGGTGAGAAAGCAGAGGCCTCCTTCAAAAAAAACCTGTCTATCCTACTCTGACTATTACCACGATGAAAGGTGAACCCTGTGTCATCCGGGAGGTGCTTAATGTGCACATCCACAAGACCAGCATCCCTAACCATACTATTTAAAAAAACGCTATCATATCCCAGCCGGTCCTTGAAGTCCTTCCTGTCCTTGGGCCTAGTTACGGCCCCGTAAATATTAATTAGGCGCAGGTCCTGCCCTCCCACAAGGACGTCTAAGACCATACATCTCCCAATCTCCACCTCAATAACCCGCCGGACAGTTACCATGCAGGTTTTAAACAACACCGCCACACCGCCGTAAGGCTCGGCCGCAAGAGACCAGTAAGATGGACCATACCTCCACTCTCTCTTGGCCATATGAATATCTGCCAAGGAGGTGAGCCTAGTCTCTTGCAAAAATCAAATTTCAGCATCTAATTGGCTGAACAAAAATAAGGCCATAGAACAAGCTCTCACTGACTTAATGCTGGCGACATTTATTTTCGCCACTTTTAACGGAGGGGGAACCGCCATTTGGGTTATTGGGTGGATTGCTTCTTAGCTCCCCTCTGCTGCTCATCACCAGAAGCCTCTCTCTTTCTTGAGGCCGCCTCAAACTCCATTTCCGAATCAGAGCTTAGCTCTGAGGAAGCTCCAGATGAGGAAATGTCCCACTTAGTGGACCTATGATGGTGGGAGACAGGCACCGGAGCTTCCCGTCCCCGTTCCGTCCTCACCGCCTGCTTCTTCCGCCTCCCAACCTTCCTTCTCTCCTCCAGGTACTTAAGGTCGGCCTCAGAGATGCCTTCATCTCTGTTTTTTTCTTAAAAGTCTTCCCAGAAGACTTTGTCACAGAAGAGGAAGCGACCTTCTCAGTACCCGCTACCACTCCTGGTTGGGGGGGTGAATCAGACTTAGGAGGGGTAGACTCCTGGGGGTAACTGACTCAGGGGGCACAGACTTAGAAGGTTCTGACACAAGAGGAGTGGGTACAATAGGCTGGGGGGACACAGAGACAGATACAGAAGGAGTACTTACAGACACAGGGGGGGGTGGCCACAGGAACTGGGGAGGGATCCTGAGCAGGACCAGGGGGGTCGGTCACCGCAGCGGAGGATGGTACACTAGGGGCCTCACCCTCCATCCTGTCCAGCCTTGACATCTCATCCACTACCTCCTTCTCCATATTGTGCCAGGCCTCAGGGCATCTGCTGTAACGGTGGCCAAGTTGCAGGCACAGGTTGCACCTGATCTTCTGAGTGCAGTCCTTGGCCATATGACCCTGATCCCGACACACTGAGCATATCAAGGCCGAACAGGAGGAGCTAAGGTGCCCCTTCTCTCCACAGTGGTGGCACAGCTTCGGCTGACCAGGGTAGAACACGGTCATCCTATCCCTCCCTATGAAAGCCGAGGAGGGCAGGTGACGGACAACATTCCCATCCCTGGCCAACCTGACTGTTACCGACCATCCCCCAGTCCAGATGTTACGCTCATCTAGGATTTTATTGGGTTTGGTCAAAACTTCCCCATAGTTCCTCAACCAAACCTCCAGATCCCTGGCAGGGACGCTCTCATTGGTGAGGATGATTGTGATCTTTTTCACAGTTGATCTCTGTGAAACTGCAATTGGGGCCAGACTTTCCCATTCGGGTCTTGACCTGCACCGAGCCTCATATCTCTCCCAGAACAGGTCAAGACCCTCTGGCTTGGTGAAACTGACTGTATAATCCCACGTCCCTGATACATGTATGAAGGCATAGAGATCATTAACCCCAAAACCCATCTCCAGGATTAAATCCACCACTGCACGCCTTGGAGGGGGGACTGCACCTCCTTCCCATTTCAAGATGACGACATTGCGTCTGGGACCCCCAGCAGAAGCCAGAGACCCCAGACCAGATCCCGGGGTGCTCAAAGTGGTAGCCCGCAGAGGAAAACCCTGCTTGGGGGCGGAGCTACCAGCAGCAGAGCGCACCACCTGAGCAAAAGAAGGTTTATTGGAGCCAATGCCCCACACTGAAGTCACATTTTGTTGTGCATTGTCTGTATAAACAGGGTTATTATTATTGTCCATTCCATCTGAACAGGGACCATTGTCCATCCCATCTGAACCGGGATGATTCTTATCAGCCACACATACATTCCCATCAGGAATGTATGTGTCTCCTGACTCCTGATGCTGCGCTGTGGAGTCCTGAGCAGCAGTGGGGCAATCAGCTCTGGTCTCAGCAGCAGGAGGGTTAATGGGCTCTGCTGGGACTTGCAGTTCCTTCACAGGAATGTCATTTCCTAAACATGTCTCTTGCTGCATTGCAGCCTCAGCAGGCACATCATTGCTGCTCGCAGTCTTATTATTGGGCACATTATCAATCATGGATGGTACAAACACAGTCTTATCCACAACACGGGGTTTAGCTGGCTTCACTTTATCAGGTACATCATCCGTTATGTCTTCCTCATTAAACACCATCTGATCCCGCCGCACAGGAGACTCCATTCCCTGGATCACCCTCAACATGCCTCCTGAGTCCTGTGAAGACATGGGGGTGCTTACCTCTCCCTGGGGGGGCAGGGGGGCAGAACTGGGGGTCTCCTCCTCCTCCACCTCCATCTTTGTTGCCTTTGCAAACCTTCTTTCGTTGGAGAACTTTTCCTTGAAAGGACCATCCCTTCCTTCCATTATGGCCACGATGGTTTCCTGATGGTCCACACGGACCTTGGCCAGTTGGATCTCTGGATCCATGGATCCACGTTTCAGGCTATGTAAGCCCTCACGTTGCATTCTCAGGCGCTTCAGCTCTGCACGTAGCTTGTACAGCTTATCCCTCTCCCTGTTCAGGACTTTTATCCCGGCCACCACTCGCTCCCGAATGGTTGCCGATCCTTCATCCTCGCCAGAGGTAGACAGGTCGGGATGCACAGAGGCAGGTATGTCAGCAGACGGCCCAGGAGATGGCTGAGAGCCTCCAGCAGGGGAGGCCCCGCTGCCCTCCATGGCTTCCCCAGAAAGGGGCCAGGAGAGCTGGGATACAATTCCAGGCGACTCCCTTCTCACACAGACTACAGGGAGCAGCTCAGACACACCTTCCTCGTCACACACCTGTGCTCCAATGGTGGGTGGGACACTATTCCTCCCACTGACACCAATGATGGAACACTATTGATCTTTTATTAAAAAGAATCAAGCAACCAATTTTATACAAAAGTAAAAAACATAACTATAGTACAAAACTTCAAACATAAATCCAAGGAATACACATCCAGGGTCAGAATATATACAATATATACACTATACACCACTACCAAAACATTACTACAAAACTATTTACATAGAGCAGCAGAGAGGGCCCAAGAGGCACAACCAGTCACCTATGTACGCAGCCATTTATCAAAAATGTATCAAAAATAATAATAATCTAGGGTGATAAGAGACAGACAGCCACACCCGGGAAAGAGACTCCTGGCAGTCAGGGAGGCCTGAAAACCCTCTGCGCCTTCAGCCAAGCCCCCTGACCCCGCTTGTCTCTCTCAAGCCCCCGAATCTTCCCCACCTCATGCAGAATGTCATACACCACCACCTCAACAGGAAGGATTTTTTTGCCGAATGCTGACCTGACATCGTGCGTTCCAGGTGAAATAACGGACCACTAGGCTAACTAAAAAAAGTGTATCCAAACAAAAACCTCCACCGGTACTGAATGCTCCGTACACCCACTCAGCATAACCCAGCCTGGAAAGGAAAGGAACACCGAGCGCCCGCCCCACCTGTCTGTACATTTCTATTTTAAAAGGGCAATGAAGCAGAAAATGGTCCATAGTCTCCTCCTCATCTGCACACTCCTCCCGAGGACAGCTACGATCCATCCCACTGCGAAATTTCAAATTGCCCTGAACATAGAGCTTCCCATGGAAGCACAACCAGGCCAGATCCCTAAATTTAGGAGGTATTCTATCCAAATTAATCAGCCTCAACCCCACCCTCAAAAATGGGCCTGGGCAATCCCTTAAGGTCAGTGGGTCATGAAAGACTTCGCTCATGACTCGACCGATCTGAGATCTTCACTTGGCTACCTTCTTCCCAAAGTCGTAGAAAAGGCCTAAACCAAGATCTAAATATGCCTGCCCATCCAGGAGGTTCCACTGCAATCATACTACCAATGTTAAACTTGAGAAATAGCAGTGAAAAGAAAAGAACTGGGTTGACCATACCTAAGCCACCCTCTCTCCTGGATAGGTAGGTGACATTCCTCTTGATGGGGTTCAGTCTGTTCCCCCACAGCATCTGGAAGAACACACTACTGACCCTAGCATAGAGTGACACTGGCAAGATCCAGACAAAGCTGACATACAAGAAGATCGGAATCAGGTAAGTCTTAATCAGATCAACCCTTTCCCTCATAGATAACTCCCATCTCTTCCAGCTGACCACCTTAGCATTGGCAATTTCTAGTCTGCCGTCCCAGTTTTTGAGGCCATAATCGCCGGGTCCAAATTCAATGCCTAGTATCTTAATTCTTTCCTGGGGCACAGGAAAGGTGTCCGGGAGATCAAACCCCTCACATTCCTTTTCCATCCAGAAAACTTTGCTCTTTTCCTGATTGATCTTGGAGCCAGATACTTCAGAATACCGTGATGTCAGAGAGACCACCCCCTCCGCTTAATCCGTCCCAGGGACCATCACAGATACATCGTCCGCATAAGCAACAACCCTCAATGGCGGCTCACTCGGGAGCCCCACTGGTACCCCACACAACATGTGACACGTAGAGCAGGGGACTACCCTGGCGCACCCCGGAGCCAACCTCAAAGGACTGTCCAACCCAACCATTAACAAGAGGGAAGCTTTCTGCCCCCTTATCCAAGACTTTCAGCCAATCAACAAAACCACCCGGCAGACCGTACTTACTAAGGAGCAACCACAGGTACTCATGGTTAACACGATCAAATACCTTTGCCTGATCCAAAGTCAGCAAATACTTTCCCCAGCCTGCAGCCCTGCACCGCTCCAAGGCCTCCCGGACAGCTAACACCGCTGTGAAGGTGCTCCCACCCTGGCTCCCACAGTGCTGATGGCAAGAAAGCAAAGACTCTGCTAATGACGATAGGTGCCAGAAAAATATCTTCGCCAGTATCTTCCTATCGACATTAAGAAGGCTGATGGGGCGCCAATTCTCAATCATCGAAGGATCTTTACCCTTTGAAAGAAGAATCACAGCCAAGTGCCTCATGGAAGGGGAAAGCACCCCCTCAGCAAGGCAATTGTTAAAAACCTCTACCAAATGTGGGGCCAGAATAGACTTAAAGGCTTTGTAAAACTCAGCCGTCAAGCCATCCGGTCCGGGTGACTTTTTGATGGCAAGCTGTTCAATTGCCTTCATCACCTCTTCAACTGTGATCTCCTCTGTCAAATTCATCAATGGAACATCTCCACCATTTAGACCTGGAGTAGAGTCCAAAAAGCTTTCCATCTTGTCATGGTCAAGCTCTTTCCTCCCAAGAAGGTCGGCATAAAAGGACCTCATGACCTTCAGAATCCCTGACCTGGACTTTGTCAAGGAACCTGTACTGTCCTTAAGGCCAACGACCGCTTTAACAGCTACACTTTGTTTGCAGTTCTGGTAAGGGTCAGGCGAGTGGTACTTCCCATAGTCCCTCTCCAGAACCAAAGAGGCATGCCGGTCATATTGACACTTCCTGAAAAGGAGTTTCACTTCGGAAATTGCCCCAGGATCTCCTCCTCTCGAAACAAGAATATCCAGCTTCCTCCGTAAACGTTGGTAGGTCATGTATTTATTAAACTGTTTTCTATTGGCTAGGCCCCTGAAGAATCTAGCGATCCTCTTTTTGGTCAGCTCCCACCACTCATCCTTGCTGCTGCAAAAGTCCAGGATGGTCACCTGTGCCTGAAAGAATTCCTCAAAGGATTGTCTAACATGTTCTTCCTTGAGTAGAGTCAAATTCAATCTCCAGATCCCCTTTCCCTTCTGAGGGGCATCTGAAGCATTCAGGGCCACAGATAGCATACAGTGATCAGAGAACTCTACTGCCTGCACCACTGGGGGTGAGAAAGCAGAGGCCTCCTTCAAAAAAAAAAACCTGTCTATTAGGGTTGTCCCGATACTTATACTAGTATCGGTATCGGGACCGATGCCGAGTATTTGCGCTAGTACTTGTACTCGCGCAAATTCTCCCGATGCTTAAATAGAATACTCCGTCCCCCCCGCCGCCGCCCCCGCCACCGCCGTCGCCAACGCCGTCGCATAGCCGCCGCCGCAAACCGCAACGATAATCGCCGTTACAGCGGGCATTACAAGTTTTCGTTTGTATACTTGTAATGCCTGCCACGCCATCTATAGACACTCCCCTTCTCTGGATTGGATGGATCTGTCCAATCGCGAGCAAGGGGGAGTGTCTATGCACGGATCCGTGTGTATAGACACTCCCCCTTGCTCGCGATTGGACGGATCCATCCAATCCAGAGAAGGGGAGTGTCTATAGATGGCGTGGCTTGTAAAGCCCGCTGTATTTTGCATGGGGATTAACACCGGCAGCAGCAGCAGCGGTGCCAGGTATGAGGGGAATGGCTGCTATATGTGGGGGCACAGGACATGGCTGCAGTATGTGGGGGACATGACATGGCTGCAATATGTGGGGGACATGACATGGCTGCATTTATGGGGGACATGACATGACTGCAATATGTGGGGGACATGACATGGCTGCAATATGTTGGGGACAGGACATGGATGCAATATGTGGGGGACAGGACATGGATGCAATATGTGGGGGACATGCCATGGCTGCAATATGTGGGGGACATGACATGGCTGCAATATGTGGGGGACATGACATGGCTGCAATATGTGGGGGACATGACATGGCTGCAATATGTGGGGGACATGACATGGCTGCAATATGTGGGGGACATGGCTGCAATATGTGGGGGACATGGCTGCAATATGTGGGGGACATGGCTGCAATATGTGGGGGACATGGCTGCAATATGTGGGGGGACATGGCTGCAATATGTGGGGGGACATGGCTGCATTTGGGGACACATTAAAAAAAGTATCGGTATTCGGTATTGGCGAGTACATGAAAAAAAGTATCGGTACTTGTACTCGGTCCTAAAAAAGAGGCATCGGGACAACCCTACTGTCTATCCTACTCTGACTATTACCACGATGAAAGGTGAACCCGGTGTCGTCCGGGAGGTGCTTAATATGCACATCCACAAGACCAGCATCCCTAACCATACTATTTAAAAAAAACGCTATCATATCCCAGCCGGTCCTTGAAGTCCTTCCTGTCCTTGGGCCTAGTTACTGTATTAAAGTCACCTCCAAAGACCACTTGCCGGGATGTAAAAAGAAATGGCTTGATCCTTGTAAAAAGGCATTTCCTGTCCCACTTTGTGTGCGGCTCATAAATATTAATTAGGCGCAGGTCCTGCCCTCCCACAAGGACGTCTAAGACCATACATCCCCCAATCTCCACCTCAATAACCCACCGGAAAGTTACCATGCCGGTTTTAAACAACACCGCCACACCGCTGTAAGGTTCGGCCGCAAGAGACCAGTAAGATGGACCATACTTCCACTCTCTCTTGGCCATATGAATATCTGCCAAGGAGGTGAGCCTAGTCTTTTGCAAAAATCAAATTTCAGCATCTAATTGGCTGAACAAAAATAAGGCCATAGAACGAGCTCTCACTGACTTAATGCTGGCGACATTTATTTTCGCCACTTTTAACGGAGGGGGAACCGCCATTTGGGTTATTGGGTGGATTGCTTCTTAGCTCCCCTCTGCTGCTCTTTACCAGAAGCCTCTCTCTTTCTTGAGGCCGCCTCAAATTCCATTTCTGAATCAGAGCTTAGCTCTGAAGAAGCTCCAGGTGACGAAATATCCCACCTAGAGGACCTATGACGGTGGGAGACAGGCATCGGAGCTTCCCGTCCCCGTTCCGTTCTCACCACCTGCTTCTTCCGCCTCCCAACCTTCCTTCTCTCTTCCAGGTACTTGAGGTCGGCCTCAGAGATGCCCTCATCTCTGTTTTTTTTCTTTAACCACTTCAGCCCCGGACCATATTGCTGTCCAAAGACCAGAGCACTTTTTGAGATTCGGCGCTGCGTCGCTTTAACTGACAATTGCGCGGTCGTGCGACGTGGCTCCCAAACAAAATTGGCGTCCTTTTTTTCCCACAAATAGAGCTTTCTTTTGGTGGTATTTGATCATCTCTGCGGTTTTTATTTTTTGCGCTATAAACAAAAACAGAGCGACCATTTTGAAAAAAATGCAATATTTTTAAATTTTTTCTATAATAAATATCCCCAAAAATATATAAAAAAAAATATTTTTTCCTCAGTTTAGGCCGATACGTATTCTTCTACATATTTTTCGGAAAAAAAAATCGCAATTAGCGTTTATTGATTGGTTTGCGCAAAACTTATAGCGTTTACAAAATAGGGGGTCGTTTTATGGCATTTTTATTATTATTATTTTTTTTACTAGTAATGGCGGCGATCAGCGTTTTTTTTCGGTACTGCGATATTATGGCGGACACTTCGGACACTTTTGACACATTTTTGGGACCATTGGCATTTTTTTAGCGATCAATGCTATAAAAATGCATTGGATTACTATAAAAATGCCATTGGCAGTGAAGGGGTTAACACTAGGGGGCGGGGAAGGGGTTAAGTGTGTTCCTATTTGTGTTCTAACTGTATGGGGGGGTGGCCTCACTAGGGGGAATCACTGATCTTCTGTTCATACATTGTATGAACAGAAAATCAGCATTTCCCCCGCTGACAGGAACGAGCGCTGTGTGTTTTCACACACAGCTCCCGTTCCCCGCTCTGTAACGAGCGATCGCGTGTGCCCGGCGGCGATCGCGCCCGCCGGGCACACGCACGGGACTCGGGGGCGAGCGGGGGCGCGCGCGCGCGGGCCGCCGGCGGCGCGCACGCGCCCCCTAGTGGCCGCGAAAGGCGCGACGTAGAGCTACGGGCTCTCGCGCACCCGTGCCGACCTGCCGCCGTATTACTGCGGCGGCTGGTCGGCAAGTGGTTAAAGTCTTTCCAGAAGGCTTTGTTGAAGAAGTGACCTTCTCAGTACCCGCTACCACTCCTGTGGGGGGGGGGGGGTGAACCAGACTTAGGAGGTGTAGACTCCTGGGGGGTAACTGACTCAGGGGTCACAGACTTAGAAGGTTCTGACACAAGAGGAGCGGGTACAGTAGGCTGGAGGGACACAGAGACAGGTACAGAAGGAGTACTAACAGACACGGGGGGGTTGGCCACAGGGACTGGGGAGGGATCCTAAGCAGGACCAGGGGGGTCGGTCACCGCAGAGGAGGATGGTACACTAGGGGCCTCACCCTCCATCCTGTTTAGCCTTGACATTTCATCCACTACCTCCTTCTCCATATTGTGCCAGGCCTCAGGGCATCTGCTGTAGGGGTGGCCAAGTCGCAGGCACAGGTTGCACCTGATCTTCTGGGTGCAGTCCTTGGCATTATATGACCCTGACCCCGACACACTGAGCATATCAAGGCCGAACAGGAGGAGCTAAGGTGCCCCTTCTCTCCACAGCGGTGGCACAGCTTCGGCTGACCAGGGTAGAACACGGTCATCCTATCCCTCCCTATGAAAGCCGAGGAGGGCAGGTGACGGACAACATTCCCATCCCTGGCCAACCTGACCGTTACCGACCATCCCCCAGTCCAGATGTTACGCTCATCTAGTATTTTATTGGGTTTGGTCAAAACCTCCCCATAGTTCTTTAACCAGACCTCTAGATCCCAGGCAGGGACGCTCTCATTGGTAAGGATGATTGTAATCTTTTTTACTGTTGACCGCTGCGAAATCGCAACTGGGGCCAGACTTTCTCATTCAGGTCTTGACCTGCACCGAGCCTCATATTGCTCCCAGAACAGGTAAAGACCCTCTGGCTTGGTGAAGCTGACAGTATACTCTCGTGTCCCTGATACATGTATAAAAGCATACAAATCATTAACCCCAAAGCCCATTTCTAGAATTAAATCCACCACGGCACCACCTTCCCATGACAACATTACGTCTGGGACCCCCAGCAGTAGCCAGAGACCCAAGACCAGATCCAGGGGTGCTCAAGGTGGTAGCTCGCAGAGGAAAACCCTGCTTGGGGGCAGAGCTGCCAGGGGCAGAGCGCACCACCTGAGCAAAAGTAGGTTTATTAGGGCCAATGCCCCACACTGAAGACACATTATGCTGTACATTATCTGCATGAATAGAGTTAGTATTGTCCATCCCACCTAAAACGGGAGGATTGTCCATCCCATCTGAACTGGGACCATTGTCCATCATATCTGAACTGGGACCATTGTCCATCATATCTGAACTTGGACCATTGTCCATCATATCTGAACTGGGACCATTGTCCATTCCACCTGAACCAGGACCATTGTCCATCCCATCTGAAACGGGACCATTGTCCATCCCATCTGAAACGGGACCATTGTCCATCCCTGGATCACCCTCAGCATGCCTCCTGAGTACTGTGAAGACATGGGGGTGCTTACCTCTCCCTGGGGGGGCAGGGGGGCAGAACTGGGGGTTTCCTCCTCCTCCACCTCCATCTTTGTTGCCTTCGCAAACCTCCTTTCGTTGGAGAACTTTTCCTTGAAAGGACCATCCCTTCCTTCCATTATGGCCACGATGGTTTCCTGATGGTCCACACGGACCTTGGCCAGTTGGATCTCTGGATCCATGGATCCGCGTTTCTGGCTATGTAAGCCCTCACGTTGCCTTCTCAGGCGCTTCAGCTCTGCACGTAGCTTGTACAGCTTATCCCTCTCCCTGTTTAGGACCTTTATCCCAGGCAACACTCGCTCCTGAATGGCTGCTGATCCTTCATCCTCGCCAGGGGTAGACAGATCGGTATGCACAGAGGCAGGCATGTCACCAGATGGCCCAGGAGATGGCTGAGAGCCTCCAGCAGGGGAGGCCCCGCTGCCCTCCATGGCTTCCCCAGAAAGGGGCCAGGAGAGCTGGGATAGATTTCCAGGCGACTCCCTTCTCACACGGATCACAGGGAGCAGCTCCAGACACACCTTCCTCCTCACACACCTGTGCTCCAATGGTGGATGGGACACTATTCCTCCCACTGACACCGATGATGGGACACTATTCCTCCCACTGACACGAATGATGGGACACTATTCCTCCCACTGACACTAATGATGGGACACTATTCCTCCTACTGACACCAATGATGGGACAATATTTCTCACACTGACACCAATGATGGGACATTATTCTTCCCACAGACACTAATGATGGGGCACTATTCCTCCCACTGACACCAATGATGGTACACTATTCCTCCCACTGACACCAATGATGGGGCACTATTCCTCCTACTGACACCAATGATAGGACACTATTTCTTCTATTGACACTTTTAAAAGTTTGGAGACCCCTGAACTAGACCCAAAAGTCCATTTAGAGGTCATTGTTCTGGCCGCCATCTTCGCTCTACTGCCCTGAATAAATAAATTGCCAAAATCCCGGTTCCAACACGGAGAAGGTCGGTGAAAACTTTGTGGGTCCCAATGAGCTGAATAAATAGATTTTTTTGCGAGTCTCCGTCCGTCCGCCGATGGAGGAAAATAAATATGCCCAGATGCTCCAATAGAGAGCCGCGGCGGTTATGATTATGGAATGACGAAAGTGATAACGCCGCGGCGGGAAGATGAATCTGCGTTAATGCCAGAGATGTCTATTATTATGGGAATCCCATTCCTCTGCCCTGATGTGTACACATATTGCCAGACAGCAAATGCAATCAGGGCGGCCTGAATATTGATATAGATGACAGTCGCAGCGCCAGAAAACAATATCTGTCTGCATTGTCGCAGGTCTCCGGGGGAAAGAGCGAAAGGCGCGCTTATCTGTTTGTATCGCAATTCCATATCACAATCTGTCACTTCGTTATAACTTTCTCATTGTTTTTTTTTTCCCCCTAATTTTATTTTTCGATCTTCCCGCATAATTCCCCGCGCATTTTTCATTTCAATACAATCACCGAAGAAAAATTACGAAAACAAATATATACGTCGAGGCGGACGGACTCAGATATATATATTTTTTTTCTTCTGGGAGAAAAAAATAATAAATAAAATGAAATTGGCAAGGACATTTATTTTTACAAGTGAAAGAGCACTCGGTAACTCACATCCATCATGGCGTGTGAAAGCGCAATTTGCTCCATGCCGAGCGAGGACTATAAAAGATTGTTATTCTCGGTAACCTCCTTCCCCTCTGCAGACATTTCCTCGTCTCGCGGTGAACCGGAGCGTGACGTACATGCGGTCGGCGCGGTGGCGCTGCCAAATTGGAAGGGTCCATTGAAGGAAGAGCGGAGTGGACGTTGTTTGTAGATTACCAAAAAAAAAACAGAACTTATATCTCAATGCGATGAGCTGCTCGTCACGTGGCCAGCCACTGGAAAACAATCAACTGGATTCTCCTTCCCGTCCTCCGGAGCAGAGCCGGCGCATCATACCCGGAATTTATCGCCAGCTGACGCCGGAGAACCAGCAAACGTTTTCCACTAATTACAGATTGAACTGCGCGGCAAAAGACGATACTGCAAGGGGGGCGAAAATGCAACAATTTCCTGGCCTGGTCCTCCAGCGCCATCTTGTTTGCCGCCAGTTTGTTCCTTTTTATATCTTTATTGGTGTGTAGGTGCAGACAAAACTTTATTTTTCATGATTCAACTATGGGTAAGGTTATCCAATCCCTTCACCAAGTGAACACGCCACCACCACAATAGGTTGGACTCTTACCAGAGGGCCTGGACTGTTTATTATGAAGGGTCAAACAGGCTTGACGAATATGTCTCAGTAGCAGGGCTGTCTTAATGAATGGGCACTGCCCAGGGGCCCTCAGGTTCGTGAGGGGCCCCATGATCAGGACCAGGAAAAGGGAGCGGGGGCAGGCGCTGTATTAGAGGGAGGTGTGCTGAGGATTTGACCACTTGTGCCACTCTTTTTTGATAGCTGCAGTGCCACTCCTGTCAGAAGGAGTAGGGGCTGGCTTCTGTTGGAGAAAGGACTTATGTGCGTGTAAAGGCAGGTGTCCCAATACTTTTGACAATATAGTGTATGTTAGGGTGAAGTAAGCATGGGCCAGTGCTGTCTTAATAAATGGGCACACCTAGGCACTGCCCAGGGGCCCCCAGGTATTTGAGGGCCCCATGATCAGGACCAGGAAAAGGGAGCGGGACAGGCGCTGTATTAGGGGGAGGTGTATTGAGGATTTGACCACTTGTGCCACTCTTTGATAGCTGCAGTGCCACTCCTGTTAGAAGAAGTAGTGTCTGGCTTTTGTTGGAGAAAGGATTAAGCTTACATAGTTACATAGTTAGTCAGGTTGAAAAAAGACACAAGTCCATCCAGTTCAACCATAAAATTTGACCGAGACGCCATTAAAGTTCATATAAAGGCGGACGTCCCAATATTTTTGACAACATAGTGTATGTTAGGGTGAAGTAAGCATGAGCCAGGGCTGTCTTAATGAATAGGCAGTGCCCAGGGGCCCCCATGTTTGTGAGGGGCCCATGATCAGGACAAGGAAAAGGGAAGGGGGCAGGCGCTGTATTAGGGGGAGGTGTAGTGATGATTTTACCACTTGTGTCACTCTGTGATAGGAGTAACCGCAGTGCCTCTCCTGTCAGAAGGAGTAGTGGCTAGCTTTTGTTGGAGAAATGATTTAGCTTGACTGGGACGCCATTAAGCTTCATGTGCGTGTTGAGACAGGCGTCCCAATACTCTTGACAATATAGTGTATGTTAGGGTGAAGTAAGCATGGGCCAGGGCTGTCTTAATGAATGGGCGCTGCCCAGGGACCCCCAGGTTTGTGAGGGGCCCATGTTTAGGACCAGGAAAAGGGAGCGGGGGCAGGCGCTGTATTAGGGGGAGGTGTACTGATGATTTGACCACTTGTGCCACTCTTCTTTGATAGCTGCAGTGCCACTCCTGTCAGTAGGAGTAGTGGCTGGCTTATGTTGGAGAAAGAATTTAGCTTGACTGGCATGCCATTAAAGTTCATGTGCGTGTAAAGGCAGGTGTCCCAATACTTTTGACAATATAGTGTATGTTAGGGTGAAGTAAGCATGGACCAGGGCTGTCTTAAAGATTGGGCACACCTGGGCACTGCCCAGGGGCACCCAGGTCCATAAGGGGCCCATGATCAGGACCAGTTTATGTGCATGTTGAGGCAGGCATCCCAATACTTTTGACAATATAGTGTATGTTAGGGTGAAGTAAGCATGAGGGGGCCATGATCTACAGCAGGAAAAGGGAAGGGGGGCAGGCGCTGTATTAGGGGTGGTGTACTGATGATTTGACCACTTGTGCCACTCTTCTTTGATAGCTGCAGTGCCACTTCTGTCAGAAGGAGTACTAGCTGGCTTCTGTTGGAGAAAGAATTTAGCTTGACTGGGATACCATTCAAGTTCATGTGCGTGTAAAGGCAGGCGTCCCAATACTTTTGACAACATCGTGTATATTAGGGTGAAGTAAGCATGGGCCAGGGCTGTCTTAATGAATGGGCGCTGCCCAGGGGCCTCCAGGTTTGTGAAGCGCCCATGACCAGGACCAGGAAAAGGGAGGGGGCAGGCGCTGTATTAGGGGGAGGTGTACTGAGGATTTCGCAACTCTTCTTTAATAGTAGTAACCGCAGTGCCTCTCCTGTCAGAAGGAGTAGTGGCTGGCTTCTGTCGGAGAAAGGATTTTGGTTGACTGGGATGCCATTAAAGTTCATGTGCGTGTAAAGGCAGGCGTCCCAATACTTTTGGTAAGATAGTGTATGCCAAGATATGGTCCAGTTATGGTTGAGGATTTGCGCACGCGATATTTGGAACTGATCCCCGTATCGCTGCTTGCGGCAGATCACCCGGCGGCAATCCTGCGGCACATTCGATAATGACCTCGAGGAAATCTGTCTTTGATTTTCACACGTTGACGCATTCGCCATTCGTCCTACTCATGCAGTTCGCCTTCAACCCTCCCCCCCTCTTTGGCGCAAGTCAAAGCGAACGCCGCCAAAAGGTCCGTGCATTAGATGCGATACAGTCACACTTCAATGAGGGCGGAATAAAGAAGCAACGGGAGAAAAAAAAAAGTTTCTGTATACACATTAAATGAAGCTTGAAAAAAGGGAACATTTCATCTCTAATCTATTTACTTCTGAATATTTAACACGCCGTCCCCGACACCCGGCGCCAGATTTAACTGGAAAATTGCTCACTAATCTGTTTGCTTATTTGGAATAATTGGGTGAGCTGCCAGCCAAAAGGATTTCCTCCCCTGTTTAAAATCTCAGTTAGTAGTCCAATTTCGGCTCGGCGGCATAATTACACTGACAGAGCCGTAGCCACGGGGCCTGTGAGTGAGGCCGCGTTCTAAACCGTAAATTATGGAGGATTAGCATTTATGAATTTTAAATGAGGCTTGTGGTGGCGGAGCTGCGAAAAAAAAATCTGCTTACTGCTAACATACGCCGCCGTTCAACCCCCCGCCAGCCGTTAACCCGTCGCTGACGAAGGAGGCCCTTCCCTGGCAACAAGTGAGAGAGACGTGGCCCAGCGGGCGGCTCCGGGAGGCGCTGCAGCTCCAAAGTTCTCACAGAGTGCCGTGATTGACTGCAGTCAGAGTTCACACACCTCCTCGCATGGTCAGCGGGAAGGTGCTTCCTGAAACCCTTTAAAACCCTCTGCTGGGTAGGAAGGGGTTAACACATCAGATGCCAGCCTGCTTAGGTTAGAAAACCGTTCGAGAAATACGTCCGATACGCTCAATCGTTCGACTTTTCAAAACATTTGATTCTCGAAAATGCGAATTTTAAGGCAAAAAAAATAGAACCAACATTTTTTGCGTCGAAACGAACGATTATCAAAACATTAGTAGTGAAATCAGTGATGGCCCATCCTGTCTCAACAACTAATTCAATCAGGGATTTTTTTTTTTAAGCACATGATTAGAGCCTTAAGGTTCCAATTGGCTTAAAAAAAAGGGTGGGCTCAGGGCGCAGACCACTGCGTCCCAAGCCCATCCAGTTGTGTGACAATAGCAAATTAACACTCGCCATTATCTTCCTGATTCTCATTCCGGCCATTTAGGAAGCAGGTTCTGAGATCCAATTGGCCAGGGAGTCTTAGGACCCACTTCCTCTTCGGCCTGGGAGGAGAAGCAACGGCCCCAGAGCAAGGAGTATCTGGAGCAGCAGCCCTACCCCGGATCCTTGTGAATGAATGAATGAATGAATGAATGACTTGTATAGCGCAACGCATGCGAACTGAATCGCCTCTGGGCGCTTTTTCCAGCCAGTGTCTGCTTGGCTGGTGCGGTCATTTTTACCCCGTAGGATCTTGACACGCTAGGTACACACAGTCATACAGTACACACATATATACATGTATACTGGGCCAATTTGGACAAGATCCAATTTACCTACCCGCATGTCTTGGAGTGTGGGAGGAAACCGGAGTACCCGGAGGAAACCCACGCAGACACAGGGAGAACATGCAAACTCCAGGCAGATGGTGTCGTGGTCGGGATTCGAACCAGCGACCCTTTTGCTGCCAGACGAAAGTGCTACTCACTGCACCACTGTAAGGTAAGGAGGCCTCTGATAGCCGCCCTCCCGGGGGGGTTGTTGCTGCCTTCCAATCCATCTCCCACAGGGGGAGGATCACCGCCTCCCCCCGTATGTCTCACATGCAGGGGGGGGGGGTATGGGGTGATCAGCAATAAAGCTTCAGTGGAGGGCAGGTGAGACAATATGATGTCCCAGTAACTGATTATCTTATATATACCATTTCTTATATAGACGTCATATGACGTTCAGATGTCTTCTTTTTCTGACGGTGATTCCCTGTCATGTAAACACAATCATATCGGCTGTTCAGCCCCCCAGTGCTTCTACCGGCTCGCCCTGTTTTCCAAAAGGGGCGATACTGGGAGGTAATAAGGGGTGGAACCAAGAGATGGTGCTCGGAGGTGGGAAGGGGGTGGAACCAAGGGATTGTGCTCGAAGGTGGGTTGGGGGTGGAACCAAGGGACAGTGCTCAGAGGTGGGTTGGGGGTGGAACCAAGGGATGGTGCTCGGTAGACATGTGCAATTTTTTTCGTTACGAATACGTTTTCCGTCATTATTCGTAATTTTCATTGATTCGTTAACCTACGAATAAACGAATGGTTTAGCGCAAATAATAACGAATAACGATATTTCCAAAAATAACGAATATGGAAAACTACGAAGATACGAAACTACTAAATGTAAAAGAACAACACAACGAAAGAAAAAAGAAACAAAAAACACAGAAATAACGAAAATACCGAACACGAAAAAAAATCATAATTACGAAAAATAAACGAAAATGCAAACTTACTAATATTCGAAGAACGAAAAGAAAACAACCGAAATGCCGAACAAAGAATAATAAACGAAAAGCAAAACTAACGAAAAATAAATTACGAATCTTCGGAAAACGGAAATGAAATAACGTAAATTCGCTTTCATTAGTACTGCCCCAATGAGCTTCTTTCTTATTACCTAGTGGCTCCTTGACCTTGTGTCTTTATTAGTGATGAGCGGAATACGCCATATTCGATTTCGCGACATTTCACGAATATATAGAAGAATATTCGCGAAATATTAGTTAATATCGAATATTGGTGATATTTTATCAAAAATAAATTTTTGCGAAATTTTGCTAATGCGAATGCGAAATTTCGCTAGTGCGAATGCGAAATTTCGCTAATGCGAATGCGAAATTGATTGCGAAATTCTCGTCAACACGCGAAAACGGAGATCATTTCCTGGATTACTAAACTAATATGCACTAAACACTAAGGCCTTGTACACACGAGGGGATATTTCCGCTGAACATGGTCCGACGGACCATTTCAGCCGAAAAATCCCCTCGTCTGTAGGGGCAAACGGACGCTTTTTGCCGGATTCATCCGGCGGAAAAATTTCAAAGCATGCTTTGAAATAATTCCGCCGGATAGCTGGCCGTCAGATATGTCCGCTGGTTAGTACGGCAAACCAGCGGACATATCTTGCCGCACATGCGTCGTATCCTGTGAATGGATCCGACGCATGCGCGCGGAAGTGTTTACTTCCTGGTGCGGTGACGTGGCGGTCACGTGGCGGCGTCAACGTCACCGCCGCGTCACCGCGCTGTCCGCCGGCGGGGAATTTGATCCGATGGTGTGTACAGCCATCGGATCAAAACATCCCAGCGCAAATATACGCTGTAAACGGTCCGGGGACCGTTTACAGCGGATATTTCCCGTCGTGTGTACAAGGCCTCACTCTACTTACACAAACTTATATGACTAAACTAAAGCAAATTTTTTATTTTTTATATTTTTTTTATACACAAAACACAGAAGGGCAGAGAAAGTATTCGCGAATATTCGCATTACGAATATTCGCACTGCGAATATTCGGCAACATAAAACGATCGCCTCAGCTACTCGGCCCAGGGTCTCTAATCATACCAGCAATGCTTTTAGACGTCGATGGAGATCACTAGGATGTGATCTGTTTTAAAAATACGAATATTCGCAATATCGAATATTCACCGCGATATTCGATTTATTCGCGAATACTCGAATATGCAATATTCGCAATGCGAATATTCGCAATGCGAATATTCGTGAGCAACACTAGTCTTTATCTGTGTTAGACTGCAGTGCATTCCATCTACAGTCCAGGGTGTGTTTGGGTAGGTTGCACCGGTTTTGTGGATCTGTCAAGTCAATCGCAGTAAATTACGATGTTTTTCAAAATTACGACGAGTAGTGTGTCGAATAAACGTAAAATGTATTTTAACAGAATTACGAATGCAAAAAATCTACAAAAGAACGTTGTTACAATCAAATGAAATTAGACACGAAAATACGAATGATCATAAAGCAACAAAGATTTGTTTCTTACGAAAATACAAACGCGGCATGATGGAAAATATAATGTAAATACAAATATCAAAACAACGAAAAATAAACCAAAGTAAAAACGAATGAACGAATAAATTCATTGTAAAAATACGAACGAGGCAGAATACAACATTTAACGAAAATACTAATCTCGAATCAACGAAAAATAAACTAACATAAAAAAACGGAAAAAAAAAGTGTTACGAAAATACTAAAGAGTACGAATACGATAACTAACGTCTTACGAAATTACGACTCGTTACGAATCACGATAAACGAACAGAAACGAAACAGAAATAAACGAAAATTTTTGTTGTGCACATGTCTAGTGCTCGGTGGTGGGTAGGAGTTGGAATGAAGGGACGGTGCTCAGAGGTGGTTAGGGGGTGGAACCAAGAGATGGTGCTCAGAGGTGGTTAGGGGGTGGAACCAAGAAACGGTGCTCAGAGGTGGGTGGGGGGTGGTACCAAGGGATGTGCTCGGAGGTGGGTAGGGGGTGGAACCAAGAGATGGTGCTCAGATGTGGGTAGGGGGGTGGAACCAAGGGACGGTGCTCGGAGGTTGGTAGGGTGTGGAACCAAGAGATGTAGCTCAGAGGTGGGTAGAGCGTGGTGCTAGAAGGGGGGAATGGGATAGAACCAAGGGACGGTGCTCAGAGGTGGGTTAGGGGTGGAGACAAGAGATGGTGCTCAGAGGTGGGTAGGGAATGGAACCAAGAGATGGTGCCCAGAGGTGGGTAGGTGGTGGAACTAAGGGACGGTGCTCACAGGTGGGTAGGGGATAGAACCAAGGGATGGTGCTCAGAGGTGGGTAGAGGGAGGAACCAAGGGATGGTGCTAAGAGGTGGGTTGGGGGTGGAACCAAAAGATGTAGCTCAGAGGTGGGTAGGGGGTGGTGCTTGAAGGGGGAATGGGGTAGAACCAAGGGGTGGTGCTCGAAGGTGGGTAAGGGGAAAAAAAGCCCTGTATATATAAAATAAATAAATATATACAAAATGGCCGGTGTTGGGCTTTAATATCATACCTACTGTATGGATAATGCAGGTGCAAAAAGTTGGTTCAGTCCAATCAAGGATTTGATCAGAATTGGGCAGATCTGTGAATACTCCAAAACTGGCGAATGGTGCCCATTCTGCCAGGCGACCCTATCTGCACAACCTCTGCAGCCGAAGCATCTCGGAAGCATCTCGGCTGTTTTTGGGTGGATGGCCTGGTAGAGCCTCTGGTCAGAGAGTGAGGGAGGAGCCTCCGGAGAGTTACTATAAAAGGCAATTATGTCATTTACCAAAATATATAATTTTGCTTGTTAGGGAAAAGAATAAAAGAATATTCCTGTGTAATGACGGGATTAAATTGTTGTCACTCTTTTACACAGCGAATCTCCATTCTTCTCTTCACTCTTTGACCAGAAGATGGATAATGCGTCCGACAAAGGTTTCATTCTGTATTGCACACATCCAGAGATCTGAGAACCCCATTTGTGATGAAGGAGAGGGATTCCTGAACACATCTAATTCAGGCTCCCTTAATGCCTCTCACACAATGTATGAAAGTGTCATCAGAAGCTTCTCATGCTCGCCAATCAGATTTAGATCTGCAGTCAAAGCTTTTATCTTATTGGAGGAAGCAGAGAGAGCGGCAGATTCAGGACATGCATTCCCAGTGGCCCTGTGGGGTGTGCAGTGGCATCTCCAGCTTTCATATTAAGGGGGGCACATGGTGGGGCACAGCATAATGTTGGGGGGGTCAGAGCCCCCTCTGGCCCCCTCTTAGTGACGCCACTGGAGGTGTGCTCTGGATTCTGGTGGCGTTGACTTACAGAAAATGTGAATAAGAGTAAAGTAAGGCTGCTATCACATTGGGCGGTGCGGTTTTAACCCCCGCTAGCAGCAAAAAAAGGGTTAATACCGCCCGTATTACCGCGGTTTCCCATTGATTTCAATGGGAAGGAGCGGTATAGGAGCGGTATAGGGGCGGTAAACACACCGCTCCTATACCGCTGCAAAGATGCGGCTAGCAGGACTTTTGGAGCGGTCCTGCTAGCGCACCGCTTCAGTGTGAAAGCCTTTCGGGTTTTCACCTTGAAGACTACAGGGCAAGTTTTTTTCAGGCGGTATAGCAGAGCTATCTTTAGCGCTGTACCGTGTGAAAAACGCCTCAATGTGAAAGGGGCCTAAGGGAACTTATTTAGCTTATTGATTGTTTTTTGACTGAATTTAAAAAAAAAAAAAAAAGATAAAAAGCGGTTATTACCTCCAGCTAATACAATAAACAATTTTCATTTTATATAATTGCACACATTAAAAAAAAAAAAGATTCCTCGCATTATTTTATTGCAATTCCCAGGTTTGCGAAGTGTAAACCGCCCTCTGCGATCAGCCGTGTTCGACCTTTATGTTGGTTATTTGTTTTTATCGTGACATTTACTTGTTTAATTCTTCGGAGAAGCCGAGGTGTTTTTTTTATTTCCAAGGAAAGGAAAACAACAGAAGGCGAGAACCCCCGGAGCCCGCTGGGGGGGTGGGGGAGGGGGGGTCAAAATTGGGGAGGATGCAGGAGGTGGCTAATGTAATTAGTTTTACAAGGTTAATTACAGTGACAATGTCGCTTTATTTATTACTTATATTTGTAACTGATAACGCTGACAACATCACTACAATCAATATTATTATATGTTACAAAATAATAATAAAAGTATTAATAAGAAATATTTGGTGGGGGAATTATTATTATTTGTAATTGATATCACTAACACTATCAAAATTATCATTATTATTATATCTTACAAAATCAATACAAATAATCATAAGAATATTATTTGTATTATTTGTATTATTATTATTATTATTATTATTATTATTAATAATAATAATAATAATAATAATAATAATAGCAAATATTTGGAGGGGAGGGGTGTTGAGGAAGTGTCTGTGCTCAAAGTAGTTAAATGATTAATTATATCTTCATTGTTGCTTTCTGTTTACATATAATTGTAACTCATATTTCTAGCAATTAATGTTATTAATATCATTATATGTTATACAATCAGAATAATAAAACCTTTATAGAGTGACAATGTTGTTACTTTTTTTTAATTATTATTATTTCTAATTGATATCACACCTATGTTATGCAATTAGTATAATAAAAACCTTTATAAAGTGACAATGTTGGTACTTTTATTTAATTATTTCTAATTGATATCACTACCAATATCAAAATTAGCACTATTATTATATGTTACTAAATCAATACAAATAATCATAAGAATATTATTATTGTTATTATTATTTAATTATTGTTATTATTATTAATCCTAATAATAGCAAATATTTTTTTGGGGGGGAGGGTGAGGGGGGTTGAGGAAGTGTCTGTGTTCAAAGGAATTAGATGATTAATTATAGCTTTTTTTGTTGCTATTTGTTTACATATATTTGTAACTAATATTTTTAACAATTAATATGATCAATATCATTATATGTTATATATAAACCTATGTTACATAATAGAAGTTTTATATAGTCACAATCTTGTTGTTTTTTCTTTTGTTTTTAATATCACTAACAATATCAATATTAGTGAAAATATTATATTTTATATATATATATATATATATATATATATATATATATATATATATATATATATATATATATATATATATATATATATATTTATTTTATTTGTAATAAAGGATTTGTAAAATGCGAAGAGAAAGAAAGGCTAAAGCTGGTTCTTCTGGTTGTGGAACTATCACACCCTGACCTCCTTGCCCTGCCCTGTCTCTGCATTGCTGACCACATCTTCATCCGGGTTGGGTGTTTGTCTCCCATATCCCCAACTGCACTAGGGCTCCTCCCATCCTGACTTTTAAATAGACAATGACTGTACCCATGAAGTCACCACAGGAAGACTTTGTCTAAAAGGGACCTAACACCCAGTAACACAATTCCTTATTAGCACATACTATTTAGGAACAGAGCCACCTAGTGGCAGGTTAGCTAACTACTCCTGCTTACAAGCAGCCTAAAACATGCACGTCTTTTAGTCTTGCATGTTTTTCCATATTCATATGATTTAATAACTTCTGGGTACCCAACATAGGGTATAAGCGTAAAAGTCATAACTCTTCAATCCCGTGAAAATTCCCTTCAAAGTCTGGGAACAGATCTCCCCCGACTCGCTTATTTACAACGCCCCCCAGCGCGGCAGATATATCACGTGCGCGCCGAAATACGACGGAAATATATGGCTTTATCTCATATTCTCGCCCCGGAAAATTAAACAAGCAGATTGTTAAAGGAAAATGATGTCAACGCCGCTGCCTAATTTGTGTAAGTCACTTTTCTGCAGGAAGCCGGGGTCCCAGCGGTCTCCGCCAGATTTCTAGCCACGCTCTTCTGTGAACGGGCTGAAGTGGGTGATGGATGGGCAACGGCGATATTCAGAACCCTCGCTGGGCACCCTGATAAATCTACAGAATACTTTCAGTAGAAATAATCGACCGAGAAGATATCATCCTACAGATTTTGTTCCACCTAACGCAACACAGAAAAAAAAAGACTTCAACGTCTTCCAATGGCTGAATTAAAAGGGTCAGTCCACCCAAAACTGATTATTTCAGATGGAGATAGGTGGACACGGGAGTGCTCAGTGTTGCTTCAGTGATAGCTGGACAGAGGAGTGCTCAGTGTTGCTTCAGTGATAGGTGGACACGGGAGTGCTCAGTGTTGCTTCAGTGATAGGTAGACACAGGAGTGCTCAGTATTGATTCAGTGATAGGTGGACACGGGAGTGCTTAGTGTTGCTTTTGTAATAGGTGGACACAGAAGTACTCAGTGTTGTTTCAGTGATAGGTGGACACGGGAGTACTCAGTGTTGCTTCAGTGATAGGTGGGCACGGGAATACTCAGTGTTGCTTTAGTGATAGGTGGATACAGGAGTGCTCAGTGTTTGCTTCAGTGATAGGTGGACATGGAAGTTCTCAGTGTTGCTTCAATGATAGGTGGATACAGGAGTACTCGGTGTTGCTTCAGTGATAGGTGGACCCAGAGCACAGCGTTTGCTTTATTGATAGGTGGACATAGGAGTGCTCAGTGTTTGCTTTAGTTATAGGTGGACACAGGAGTGCTCAGTGTTGCTTCATTGATGTATGTATACAGGAGTGCTCAGGGTTGCTTCAGTGATATAAGAATACAGGAGTGCTCAGTGTTGCTTCCGTGATAGGTGGACACGGGAGTGCTCGGTGTTGCTTCAGTTATAGGCATTATAGTAAGGTGACCAGATTTTTTAAATGAAATCCGGGGACATATTTTTTCTTTACTAGTAAAGGCGGCAAACAGCGACTCTCTGCCCATCGCCGCAGCCTCACAGGCTCTCAAGTCTTACTCTTCAGGCCCCGGATACTTCTGGATGGGGAGCAGAGGAAGATCACTCCGCCAGGGAAGGCAGGGAGATAAGCAGGTGACTGGCCAGGATTTGAGCCAAGGCAGAAAAACGTGCGAGCGAAGCTGAATGGGCATGCACCCGAAACTGAAGAAATATTCCCTCCGCTACGACCAGCACATGATCATCAGAAAGGGGCATAGATAATGGAAAAATACAACCCCCCCCCCTATGCTAGTAGGCACGGCGGAGTGGGGGGGTGTAATTCTAATTTTTTTTATTTTAATTCTGCACTGATTGTCTTTGAAATTGCACCTGCCCCCTATTAAATCCAATCTGGGGACAAAACCAGGGACAGACTTGGTCCGGGGACAGTGTCCTCAATCAGGGGACTGTCCCCTGAAACTGGGGATGTCTGGTCACCCTACATTATAGGCCATTTGAAGGAATTTGGGGGCCCCAGGCAAAATCGGGGCCCCCAAGCACCCCCCGCCGCACGCAAAGCCTACGTTAGCGCTTCACTATTTTTTTACACCCACGTTCTTACTCCCCCCCAGTCCATATTTTTCTATTCTCACCTGCCCTTCTTCCCTGTAGGCTGCCACTGTAGCGTGACCGAGCTCCTCTTCCTCCTGTCAGTCCAGTGTTCTATCATTATGGGTCCCAAGTCCCAGATAGTGCCCGGGCCGGGCCTGGTACTGCGCGGTACAGGAGATTCTGTTTCCTGTGTTCCCAGCCAGACTGAAAGGAAGTGAACACTCAGTGTGCACTTCCTGTCAGTCCGACTGGGAACAGGAAACTACATTTCTTGTACCACGTGCGGTACTTGGCCGGACTGACAGGACTCCAGGAGGAAAGAAGAGGAGCTTGGCCACGCTACAGCCTGGGAAGGGGAAGTTGGGGGCCCCAGGCCAGCTCGGGGCCCTAAGCAATTGTTTGTTTTGCCTGTCCTGTAGCGACGGGCCTGGTTATAGGTGGACATGGGAGTGCTCAGTGTTGCTTCAGTGAAAGGTGTATACACGGGAGAGCTCAGTGTTGCTTCAGTGATAGGTAGACACGGGAATGCTCAGTGTTGCTTCAGTGAAAGGTGTATACACGGGAGTGCTCAGTGTTGCTTCAGTGATAGGTGGACACAGGAGTGCTCAGTGTTGCTTCAGTGATAGGTGGACACGGGAGTGCTCAGTGTTGCTTCAGTGATAGGTGGACACGGGGGTGCTCAGTGTTGCTTCAGTGATGGGTGGACACGGGAGTGCTCAGTGTTGCTTCAGTGATAGGTGGACACGGGAGTACTCGGTGTTGCTTCAGTGATAGGTGGACACGGGAGTGCTCGGTGTTGCTTCAATGATAGGTGGACACAGGAGTGCTCAGTGTTGCTTCAGTGATAGGTGGACATGGGAGTGCTTAGTGTTGCTTCAGTGATAGGTGGATACGGGAGTGCTCAGTGTTGCTTCAGTGATAGGTGGACACAGGAGTGCTCAGTGTTGCTTCAGTGATGGGTGGACACAGGAGTGCTCAGTATTGCTTCAGTGATAGGTGGACACAGGAGTGCTCAGTGTTGCTTCAGTGATAGGTGGACACGGAAGTGCTCAGTGTTGCTTTAGTGATAGGTGGACACGGGAGTGCTCAGTGTTGCTTCAGTGATGGGTGGACACGGGAGTGCTCAGTGTTGCTTCAGTGATAGGTGGACACGGGAGTACTCGGTGTTGCTTCAGTGATAGGTGGACACGGGAGTGCTCGGTGTTGCTTCAATGATAGGTGGACACGGGAGTGCTCAGTGTTGCTTCAGTGATAGGTGGACATGGGAGTGCTCAGTGTTGCTTCAGTGAAAGGTGTACACACGGGAGTGCTCAGTGTTGCTTCAGTGATAGGTGGACACAGGAGTGCTCAGTGTTGCTTCAGTGATAGGTGGATGCAGGTGTGCTCAGTGTTGCTTCAGTGATAGGTGGACATGGGAGTGCTCAGTGTTGCTTCAGTGAAAGGTGTACACACGGGAGTGCTCAGTGTTGCTTCAGTGATAGGTGGACACGGGATTGCTCAGTGTTGCTTCAGTGAAAGGTGGACACAGGAGTGCTCAGTGTTGCTTCAGTGATAGGTGGATGCAGGTGTGCTCAGTGTTGCTTCAGTGATAGGTGGACACGGGAGTGCTCAGTGTTTGATTCAGTGATAGGTGGACATGGGAGTGCTCAGCGTTTTCTTCAGTGATAGGTGGATACAGGAGTACTCAGTGTTTCTTCAGTGATAGGTGGACACGGGATTGCTCAGTGTTGTTTCAGTTATAGGTGGACACGGGAGAGCTCAGTGTTGCTTCAGTGATACAGTATCTGGTGGCAGGTCCAACAGAAATCTCTAGGACCCATGAAAGGCTGCAGTCTGTTTTTTTTTTGGGGGGGGGGGGGGGTGGACTGGCCCTTTAAGCCTGGTTGCTGCGGCGGGGAGTGTGTTTCCTTTCTTCTCCTGTCTGATGAAAATGTATCAGTTCTGTGAGGAATTTTTATTTTTTAAATTTTTATTTTATTTTTAACTTAAGCTAAAAACCCAGTTAAGCCGTTTATAGAAAAAAAAAAACGAAGAAAATTGAAGATATTGAAAGTCGTCCAAAGTCTCAGCGGCCTTTAATGCAACTTATATATTCCGAAATTAGATGTCAGTCTTAGTCTGGCTCCACACAACAGCGGCACTCTAATCCGAGCGCCGCGGATAATTTCTGCTTTGGTTGCGCGCGTCGGCGAGAAACTTCAAAGTCAAGCCGTGACAGATCATCACAATTATCATCGCAATATTTTTCTTTCAAAGAAGTCCTACAGTTTTCTGATTATGTTTTTTTATAGAGAAGCCGAAGTGACGAGGATCGAGGAGAGATTTCATATCGATGTCATTCATCATTATTTCTAGAGGCGGCCCCAAGTGCTTCCGATCATTCGCCGCGTTACTGCGCCATTTTTTTATTTCTTTTTTGTCACTTAAAGTTAAACAAAAAATATCTCTGACAATTACTGAATATTAGGAGGATTCTGCGAGCTTCCCGCCGCACGGCTTCAGAGAACATGGGAATAATGCCGCCTACACACGATCGGAATTTTCAATGTAAAAAGTCCGACGGAATTTTTTCATGAGAAATTCCAAACCGTGTTTGTACGCCCCGTCGGACTTTTTCCATTTCGATTTCAACAGAAATTTTTCAGAAATTCTGTTCTTCTGTATGGAACTCTGAAAAAAAACTTCAGGGTCCAATTAGACCTTCCTCCTCTTCCTCTCCCATCTCTTCCTCCTCTCCCTCCCTCTACCCCCCTTCCTCCTATCTCTCTCCTTACCCCCTCTTCCTCCTCTCCCTTTCCTTACCCCCCTCTTCCTCCTCTCCCTCTCTCTACCCCATCACATCCTCCTTTCCCTCCCTCTTACCCCCTTCCTTCTTTCCCTTGCCCTATGCCCCGCTTCCTCCTCCCCCTCTCCCTACCCCCCTCTCTTCCTCATCTCCCTCTCCCTACCCCCCTCTTCCTCCTCTCCCTACCAACTTCTCTTCCTCTTCTCCCTACCCCCTCTCTTCCTCATCTCCATCTCTCTACCCCCTCTTCCTCCTCTCCCTTTCCCTACCCCCTCTCTTTCTCATCTCCATCTTTCTACTCCCCTCTTCCTCCTCTCCCTCTCCCTACCCCCTCTCTTCCTCATCTCCATCTCTCTACCCCTCTCTTCCTCTCCCTACCCCCCTATTCCTAATCTCCCTCTCCCACCCTCTCTTCCTCCTCCCCCTCACCCCCTCTTTTCCCCCTCTCCCTCTCTCTACCCCCCTCTCCCCCTCTCTTCCTACTCTCCCTCTCCCTACCCCCTCTTTTCCTCCTCTCCCTACCCCCTCTCTTCCTCCTCTCCCTACCCCCCTCTTTTCCTCCTCTCCCTCTCCCTTCCCCCCTCTCTTCCTACTCTCCCTCTTCCTACCCCCATCTTTTCCTCCTCTCCCTCTCTCTACCCCCCTCTCCCCCTCTCTTCCTACTCTCCCTCTCCCTACCCCCTCTCTTCCTCCTCTCCCTACCCCCCTCTCTTACTCCTCTCCCTCTCCCTTCCCCCTCTCTTCCTCCTCTCCCTCTCCCTACACCCTCTCTTCCTCCTTTCCCTACCCCCCTCTTTTCCTCCTCTCCCTCTCCCTTCCCCCCTCTCTTCCTACTCTTCCTCCTCTCCCTCTTCCTACCCCCATCTTTTCCTCCTCTCCCTCTCTCTACCCTCCTCTCTTACTCCTCTCCCTCTCCCTTCCTCCTCTCTTCCTCCTCTACCCCTCCCTACCCCCTCCTCCTCCTCTCTCTTTTAGTTTCATCCTCTCTCTCTGTCTCTCTCTCTCTCTCTCTCTTCATTCCATCCTCCACTCTCTCGCGTTCTCTCTTTTCATTTCATCCTCCTTATTCTCCATCATCCTATTTTGATGCCCCCCCCCCCCCACCTCTCCTTCTCTCTTTTTCTCAGTTCAATTCAATTAAATTCTAAAACGTTTTATTGGCTGGACAGAACACATTTTAGCGTTGCCAAAGCAATTGAGAAGTTATTATGGGATGGGTGGTGGGAGGAAAGTCTTAGGACATTACTGAGGGAAGGGAAAAATCTCGCTCTTCCACTCTCTCTCTTCAAATAAGATTTTTATTGGAAGGACCAGATGCATTTTACCATTGCCAAAACAACTGATTAGTTATTATGGGTTGGATGGAAAGGTGGTGGTGGTGCTGAGGGGGGGGGGGGTTGTTTTAGGAGTAAAGAATAATATAAAGAAGGGTAGGAGATGTCTCCATGTCAGGGAATTATAAGTTCTCACATTGTGTCCCTCCCAGTCTGTGACATGCTGTAACATACTGTGCAGACATTTTCACCATTGGCTCTTCTTCTCCGAGTAGAATGTGGAGTTTCCTCTTCACCTCTATAGATATGAATGTCTGGGATGAGAAGGAAGCGAGTGTCCCTCATTGCTGAGCACTTGGGGCTCCAAAGTTGGGGGTGGACCCCATCCTCCAGGGCCTCCTGGTCACACCGCTGGCAAAGTCTACTTTCCTTGGGTTTGTAGGTCTGTCTGTGCCTTCCTGATTGCATTTCCAGGCTGAAGGCACTCAGTCAGGGGCGTTGCTGGGTGACAAAAAAACCAGGGGCTTCAGCCCAAAGTCCAAGGCCGGAAACCAGGGGGGGGTGCATGTGACGTGGGCTTTTTTTGGGCTGGGCTGTGACCTACCTGAGCCGAGGAGGAGAGGAGAGCTGAGGAGCCTGGCAGGGAGGAGAGCCGAGGAGCCTTGAGGGGAGAAGAGCCGAGGAGGAGCCTGGAGGGGAGGAGAGCCATGGAGGAGAGGAGAGCCGCCCCCTGCATGGCGTGGTGGCCGCATTGTAATTCCCACCTTCTGGAGCCTGCAGTGACTAGAATGGATGTCACACATCCCGCAGTCCCAGCATTGGACCAGTGGGACGTCCATCATAGGTGTTGCGCAGGCTCCATAAGGCGGTACCTGCTATGGCACTCGGCCACACTCAGCCCTGCCCCTCTTCCAGAACATTCTCTCTGGAAGCAAGCTCAGATCTCCCATCCCTGCATCCCTTCCTTCCTCCCTTCTGTCCTTCTTCCATCCTCCCCTCCATCCTTCCCTCCACCCTCCCTTCTATCCTCCCTTCCTCTCTCCTTTCCATCCTCCCTTCCATCCTACCTTCTATCCTCCCTTCCTCCTTCCCTCCCTTCCTTCCTTCCTCTCCTCCATCCTCCCTTCCTTCCTCTCCTCCATCCTAACTTCCTTCCTCCCTCCCTCCCTTCCTTCCTCTCCTCCATCCTCCCTTCTATCCTTCCTTCCTTTCTTCCTCCCTTCCACCCTTCCGTCCTTCCTCCCTTCCACCCTTCCTTCCTTCCTCTCTTCAATCCTCTCTTCCATCCTCCCCTCTGTCCTTCCTTCCATCCTCCCTTCCTTCCTCCCTTCCATCCTCTCTTCCATCCTCCCCTCTGTCCTTCCTTCCATCCTCCCTTCCTTCCTCCTTTCCTTCCTTCCTCTCCTCCATCCTCCCTTCTATCCTCCCCTCCGCCCTCCCTTCCACCCTTCCTTCATTCCTTCCATCCTCCCTTCCATCCTCCCTTCCATCCTCCCCTCTGTCCTCCCTTCCACCCTCCCTTCCTTCCTCCCTTCTATCCTCCATTACATCCTCCCCTCCGTCCTCCCTTACTTCCTCCCTTCTATCCTCCCTTCCATCCTCCTTTCCTTCCTCCCTCCTGTCCTCCCTTCCACCCTCCCTTCTCCCTTCCGTCCTCCCTTCCGTCCTCCCTTCCATCCTCCCTCCCTTCCTCCCTTCCATCCTCCCTTCCTCTCCTCCATCCTCCCTTCCGTCCTCCCTTCCATCCTCCCTTCCGTCCTCCCTTCCATCTTCCCTACCTTCCTCCCTTCTTTCCTTCCTTCCGTCCTCCCTTCCATCCTCCCTTCCTCCTTTCCATCCTCCCTTCCATATTCCCTACCTTCCTCCCTTGTTTCCTTCCTTCCGTCCTCCCTTCCATCCTCCCTTACGTCCTCCCTTCCGTCCTCCCTTCCATCCTCCCTTCCGTCCTCCCTTCAATCCTCCCTTTCATCTTCCCTACCTTCCTCCCTTCTTTCTTTCCTTCCGTCCTCCCTTCCACCCTCCCTTCCGTCCTCCCCTCCATCCTCCCTTCCGTCCTCCATTCCATCTTCCCTACCTTCCTCCCTTCTTTCCTTCCTTCCGTCCTCCCTTCCATCCTCCCTTCCATCCTCCCTTACGTCCTCCCTTATGTCCTCCCTTCCATCCTCCCTTCCGTCCTCCCTTCCATCCTCCCTTCCATCCTCCCTTCCGTCCTCCCTTCCATCCTCCCTTCCATCCTCCTCTACGTCCTCCCTTCCATCCTCCCTTCCATCCTCCCTTCCGTCCTCCCTTCAATCCTCCCTTTCATCTTCCCTACCTTCCTCCCTTCTTTCTTTCCTTCCGTCCTCCCTTCCACCCTCCCTTTCCGTCCTCCCCTCCATCCTCCCTTCCGTCCTCCCTTCCGTCCTCCCTTCCATCCTCCCTTCCATCCTCCCCTCCATCCTCCCCTCCATCCTCCCTTCTGTCCTCCCTGACATCACACGAAGTAATCACCCTTTTCAAATATTTAGTCATGATCGGCGGAGCCGCTCTCGGTGGCTCGTCTCTCTCGTTCTGTCGCAGGGATTGGAAATAATTTCCCAGCCGTTCTTCCCCGAGAAATGTAAATCTGTTTTCTGCTTCCTAATATTCCACACATGTCAAGAAATGGAGAGAAATTGGAGTTTGGAGAGACGGGGTGTCAGGATTTATGATGAGAAGCAGAAAAATACACCTTTTCCCTGTATGTGGTCTCCCCTCCCCCACGTGAAATGTCACCAGTCACATTCCGGCAAGGAAAACTCCGATAAAAACACAGAATATCTTTTACTCTCTGGCGGCGTACACACGACCGAGGTTCTCGCTGGAAACCAGCGAGAACCTCGCTGGAAGCTGCATTCCAGCGAGGACCTCGGCCGTGTGTACACAGAGCGCTCGCCCCGCCCGTCGGGAATCCCGTCGAGCGAAAATAGAGCACGCTCTCTTTTTGCTCGACGGCCCGCCTGGATGAATGGCTGGTTGCCATTCCCGATGGGCGGGTCGCCGATTTCGACGGCCGGCAGAGAACCTCGACGGGCGGAACGATGTGTTCTGCCCGTCGAGGTTCTCTGCCGTGTGTACGCGGCTTAAGGCCGCGTACACACGACTGGTTTCCTCTGCAGAATTCAGCAAGAAACTTGATGGGAGACGTATTCTGCCGAGGAAACCAGTCGTGTGTACACTTTTCGCTGAGAAACCCGTCTAGGAACTCGTCGAGCCAAAAAGAGTTCTCTATTTCCTCGATGGGCAATGGGAAAATTTGTCTCAACTAGTTTTTTGACTGCTGAACAAGGAACTCGACGGGGAAAACGATGTGTTTCGCCCAACGAGTTTCTCGGTCGTGTGCACGCCGCCTAAAAGAAAAATCTTTTACTCATAAATATCTTTTATGCACAACGTGGACCATTTGTGGTCTTATACCCTACAGGGCACCTGTTGCAATGTCTGGGGGCCCTTCTGCACTATGCCTCTATGCAGGGTCTTTCTGAGGTCTGGGGCCCCTCCTGCACTATGCCTCTATGCAGGGTCTTTCTGAGGTCTGGGGCCCCCTCCTGCACTATGTCTCTATGCAGGGTCTTTCTGAGGTCTGGGGGCCCCTCCTGCACTATGTCTCTATGCAGGGTCTTTCTGAGGTCTGGGGGCCCTTCTGCACTATGCCTCTATGCAGGGTCTTTCTGAGGTCTGGGGGCCCTCCTGCACTATGCCTCTATGCAGGGTCTTTCTGAGGTCTGGGGCCCCTCCTGCACTATGTCTCTATGCAGGGTCTTTCTGAGGTCTGGGGGCCCCTCCTGCACTATGCCTCTATGCAGGGTCTTTCTGAGGTCTGGGGGCCCCTCCTGCACTATGTCTCTATGCAGCGTCTTTCTGAGGTCTGGGTTTATTTGCAGGCTCTGATATGTGGAGCCCCTCCTGCCCCAAGGTGTCCGGTACACACACATGTGTTGATCTGTGCAGAGGAGTGAGGCCAGGAGTACTGAGTGTGCCAGCCCAAATGGCCCTCTCCTCAGGCTGCCTGTATTGATTGTGCAAAGTGGGGCCCAAGCCCCGGGCCACTCATTCCTCAGAGCCCATCAATGCAGTCTGACCACTGCCCATCAATGCAGCATTACCAGTGCCCATCAATGCAACATTACCAGTGCCCATCAATGCAGCCTGACCAGTGCCCATCAATGCAGCCTTACCAGTGCCCATCAATGCAGCCTTACCAGTGCCCATCAATACAGCCTTACCAGTGCCCATCAATACAGCCTTACCAGTGCCCATCAATACAGCCTTACCAGTGCCCATTAATACAGCCTTACCAGTGCCCATCAATACAGCCTTACCGAGCCAATACAGCCTCGGGATGCATCAGGATCCCTTCCTTCCTCCCTTTCATCCTCCCTTCTAACCCCCTTCCTTCCTCCATTCCTTGCTCCCTTCCACCCTCCCCTCCATCCTCCCTTTCATCCTGATTAGTGCCCATCAAGTGCAGCATTACCAGTGCCCATCAATGCAGCCTTACCAGTGCCCATCAATGCAGCCCTACTAGTGCCCATCAATACAGCCTTACCAGTGCCCAGCAAATGCAGTCTTACCAGTGCCCATCAATACAGCCTTACCAGTGCCCATCAATGCAGCCTGACCAGTGTTCATCAATGCAGTCTGACCAGTGCCCATCAATGCAGCATTACCAGTGCCCATCAATGCAGCCTGATCAGTCCCATCAATACAGTATTGCCAGTGCCCAGCAAATGCAGCCTGACCAGTGCCCATTAATGCAGCCTTACCAGTGCCTATCAATACAGCCTTACCAGTGCCTATCAATGCAGCCTGACCAGTTCCCATCAATACAGCTTCACCAGTGCCCATCAATGCAGCCTTACCAGTTCTCATCAATACAGCCTTACCAGTGCCCATCAATACAGCCTTACCAGTGCCCATCAATGCAGCCTCATCAATACTTCCTCCTGCCTGTTGACATCAGTTCAGCCCAGGCAAAGTCACTAATTGGAGCTCGGTTATGGGTTTTTTAATGATAAAAGGGTGGAGATTTTCTGAAAATTGAGTGATGGGCCGGTCCACTTTAAGACCACAATAATGCATTGCAATGTTTTAATACATTTTAGTGATTAGCTTTATATGAAGTCCAACTTATCGGGCAAGTCACAAAAAGAACGGTCGAGGGCGGAGGGGGGGGGGGGGGGTCCAACTTTTACAAACAAGGCTTTTTGCGCCGGGAACTTGAACAGGAGCGCAATTATCTAAAAAAAAAAAAAAAAAAATTTCTTAGTAGGAGAGAAAGAGATTTTTATTTATTTTTTATTAAATAAAGGGCCCCGGATGGCAACCCCCCTATTTTTATATAAAAAAAATGTTTTAAATTTTTTTTATATATATATATATATATATATATATATATTTTTTTTTTAAAGGGCCCAATACTTTTGACTTCTGGCGTAGCGTATCTTCTTTACACTACGCCGGCGCAACGTTGAGAGGCAAGCATGCTATTCTCAAAGAAAATGCGCTCAACGTTGCGCCGGCGTAGTGTATAGTTGTCAGCGTAAGCCGACATAAGTCAAAGTAGGTGGAAGTGGACGTGATTTATTATAATGAAGCGTGACCCCATGCAAATGATGGGCTGAGCTTCAAAAAACGAACTGTGCATGCGTCGGCTCTTGGACGCATCCCAGTGCGCATGCTCAAACTCACGTCGAAATAACTGCCTAAGATACGTCAATACACTGCCTACGACGTGAACGTAACCTACGCACAGCCCTTTTCACGTAGTACAGCTGTTCCCTGGCCCATACCTTTGCATTGGTTGCGCCTCCTATATGAGGAATAACTTTACGCCGGATGTAACCCTTACGCAAACCACGTATCTTTTCCGCCTAGCGCATCTACGTTCGTGAATCGGAGTATCTCCCTCATTTGCATATTTAACATGGGTACGCCGAATGCGTCCAGCGTAAATATGTGCCCACGATACACCGGCGTAGGCAAGTTACGTCGGGCGGAGGAAGCCTATTTTTTATATCTAGCTTCGGGAATCGGCGTAAAGATACGACGGCGCACATTTGAACTTACGACGCCGTATTTCGAGATACGTCGGCGTAAGTCTTTTGTGAATCCGGGCCATTGTGTATATTTTATAGGGGGAAAACAGGAACTTGGGAGGAGCGCAAATATCTAAAAAAAAATAAATGAATTTCTTAGTAGGAGAGAAAGATTTTTTTTTATTATTAAAGGGCCCCGGATGGCAACCCCCCCCTTTTTTCTTTTTTTATAAAAAAAGTTTTACATTTATATATATATATATATATATATTATTTTTTAAAGGGCCCAAAGGGAAAAAAAATTCAACTTTTACTAACAAGGCTTTTTGTGCCGGGAACTTGAACAGGAGCGCAATTATCTAAAAATAAATAAATAAATAAAAATGAATTTCTTAGTAGGAGAGAAAGAGATTTTTATTATTTAATAAAGGGCCCAGAGGTCCCCAAGGCCCCGGATGGCAACCCCCCTTTTTTTTTATAAAAAAAAGTTTTACATTTTTATATATATATATATATATTTTAAACGGCCCAATACTTTGGACAATATAGTGTATATGTTATAGGGGGGGAACAACTTTTACAAACGAGGCGTTTTGTGCCGGGAACTTGAACAAAAGCGCGATTATCTAAAAATAAATAAATAAATAAAAATGAATTTCTTAGTAGGAGAGAAAGAGATTTTTATTATTTAATAAAGGGCCCAGAGGTCCCCAAGGCCCCGGATGGCAACCCCCTTTTTTTTTTTATAAAAAAAAAGTTTTACATTTATATATATATATATTTATATATATATATATATATATATATATATATATATATATATATATATATATTTTTTTTAAACGGCCCAATACTTTGGACAATATAGTGTATATGTTATAGGGGGGAAAAAAAACAACTTTTACAAACTAGGCTTTTTGTGCCGGGAACTTGAATAGGAGCAAAATTAACTAAGAAAGAAAAAAATATATATATGAATTTCTTAGTAGGAGAGAAATGTTTTTTTTTTTTTTTTCGGCTGCAGCAGAAAAGCCAACAATTCATCTACCTGTTTTTTTTTTTTTTTTTTCCTTCTTGTGTAAATTACAGGCAGAAATTGTACGTTGGAGAAATCTCAGGACGCGATAAAACAAGAATCTGCTCCGGGAGCGTACGGCGCGGATTTACTTTAATACAGTAAAGTTCGGAAATGTAACTAATTTTTTTATACAATTTTTTTCCCCCTCGTTTTATGATTACAATTGTTTCTACAAAAAAAAATGTAATAGCCTCCAATGCATATATCACTTTCCCAAAATAGTTTCTTTTCCTGGCGAGAACGGTAACAAATCACCGGCTTTTGTTTAATTTAAAAGAGGAATTATTGAAGGGATGAGGCTCGCTGGGAGTTATTAATGTGCGTCCTCTGGATACCGCGCCTCGCACAAGACCAATAGAGCCTTGCCAAGATTTCCAAATTATATTTAATTGGGCAATTATTCAAACGGCAAAACACAGAGCTGTAAAGTAAAACGAGGATCTCTCTTTAAAAAAAAAAGAAAGAAAAAAAAATGAAGAAAAAAAAAAAAACACCTTGAGACGCGGGGTAGTCTTCTTCTCCGACCCAAGAGGCACAATTGTGTCTGCTGCAGATTTATTTTGAAGAAATTTGTACAGAAGAAGCCGCATGATGTATATATTTATATAAATATTTTATTTTTTTGTAAAAAGCACAAAAAATATGAGGCTTGTGGCCAAAAAATAAATAATAAGTAGCCAAGCGTGCGGCGATGAAAGACGTACCTCGTTAATGCGATCCGCAAGGTTTTGGCGGGTCAGTGACATCCATATGTCATCATGGCGGCGCTCCAATGAGGATTCACAATGGGATGGACGCAGTCACTTCCACAGCAATTGTATTTCAGGAGATATTTATTTTATTTATTTTTTATTTATTTTTTGCAGGGAGAAATGTTTCATGTTCTTTTCTTTGTTCTAAATGAGGTCCTCAGTGACTTTCCTTTCTTGTAAACTTTTGTAATGAGTCCTGTGTTCTCCAATCCATAGCTCGTGTGTGTCCATGTGAGGAGCGAGGAAGAGGAATTTAAAGAGAACCTAGGAAAAAAAAAACTCACATGAGGAACACAGACCAGGATAAGTACTTCATGGGATGCTGGAACATATAGAGCCAGATTCAGGTAGATGCGCGCATCTTTTCGCCAGCGTATCGCATCGCATATACGCTGCGCTGACGCAAACTAGCGAGTGAAGTACAGTATTCACCAAGCGCCTGTCCGTTATTTTGCGCCGGAGTAACGGAAATGCGCTGGCGTAACCCGACGCAAGTGGAAGTGGGTGTGATCATATGTAAATGATGGGCGGAGCCCAGCGCAGAGGCTTACGTTCAGCGCATCATCCACGGAGCATGCGCAGTGAGTGAGGCTTCACTCGGCCCCCTGTGCGCATGCTCACAACTTCCGTCGGCACCACTTCACGGGAAACGTCAGCGCAATGTGTTCCGTTGCGCGTATAAAAGCGCCAGCGGAAGCGCCCTTCCGGCGCAAAAGTATTTACGTTTCCCCCCACCACAGGGAAGTTACTTTTGCACTGTCATGGCTGCTCCCGCTACCCCCAAAGAGAGGAGGAACCTCAATTTCAACTCCCAGGAGGTGTCTGTTATCATCTCGGCTATGGAGACTTTTAATGAGTTCCTCCACGGCAAAAAAAAGTCGGAAGACCAGCCGGGAGAGGAAGCAAGCCATCCTGGAGACCATTGCTGGCAGGGTGAATGTTTTGGGGTACTCCACCCGGACTGCTGGCGATATCCAAAAAAAAATTAATGACCTGCGGCGCAAGGTCCGTGGCAAGGTGGCCACCATCAGGAGGGGCACGGGTGGTGGACCCCCATGTGCGGTCAGCCTGACCACGGAGGAGGAGGTGGTCGCCCGCTGCCTGGACAGGGAGCAGTTGGAGGGGGTCCCTGGATATGACTCCGTGGAGGAAGGCTCCAGGACAGGTAAGTGATTTTTACCCCCTTTTTGGTGTGTTGCATATGGGGGGGGGGGTACATGTGCCAAGTGTGTGGGACCACCCAACATGTGTCTGCTTTGTGTCATCCACAGATGACGGAGCTGGGCCATCATCTGTTGGCGGCCAGTCCACCCCATCCCCCCAACCGCATCCTGTGCCCGAGCCCATAGGTGGTGAAGAGACCGAGGTGGAGGAGAGTGCCCACACCTCACCTGCAGAGGTGGTTGAGGAGCAGCCTGTTGTGGCAGAGCAGGACATAATTTTATTTTTAGAAGAGTCCTCCACTTCTGCAGGGCCCTCTGCAATACCCTCCCCCATCCTAGGAAGCCCCTCAAGGGCGACTCCATCCCCCCGGGGACAACCATCTACTGGCCCCAGGAAGGCCACCCGTAAGACCAGGGGGGTGTCTGATCTGGTCCAGGACCAGGTGGCGAGGGATCATGCCAGGCAGACGCAGCAAATGGGGGACATAGTTGGGCACCTGGACAGAGTGGCTGACAACCTGTGCTCCGTGGCCCAGATATCCAATGCAGTGCAGGATGTCAGCTGCAACTGTGCTGCAGTGGTGACCAGTCTGGGGGAGGTGCAGGGTGATATAAGGCACCTCACTGCAGCCGTCCAGGCAAACACTGCTGCGATCCGGGACCAGGGGAGGCAGAGTCGGCGGGCCCAACAATACCAGGTCACCCGGCAGCTCAGGATGCAGGCCCAGCAGCTCAGGATGCAGGCCCAGACCAACTCGTACCTCGGCCGGATTGCCGTGGCCTTGGAGGGCATGCAGGCCACACCTGCCAGGAGTGGCCCACCCGGGGATCAGCCACCTCCAGATGCCCCCCCACCCTCACCCACTCCATCCAGGCAGCTGAGGAGCCAGAGAGGGGCCACCAGAAGGAGCCCCCAGCATCCCAGATGATTTTTTTTTTTTTTTTGAATGCTCAGGATATGAGATTTTTATTTTCTTGATTATTAATGCTCAGGACATGAGGGGTCAGATTCAGGAACACTTGCGCTGGAGTATTTCGATATGCGCCGCGTAACTGTGATGATGCGCCGTCGTTTCTATGTGCCCGTACCCACCAAACTAGATGCGCCCAATAACGGGTCATTTGCGACCGGCGGAACGTTCCGACGCCAGAGTATCGTCAGCGCTTAATTTTGCTGGGCGCATCAGGCGCGCCTATTGATTTCCCCTGCAAATATGCAAATGAGGGATTTTTCCCAATTCACGAACGGATTAGCACCATACGCTGGTTACATGCGCCGCGCGTATCTCGTCCGTCCGGCGCAAAGTTATTTCTACAAAAGGCTGCTTTATCTTTACTCCAGACGGTCACAGGTCAGCAGGAGAGCAGCTACAGCAGCGTTACCGACGATAGGAGCTTGCTGAACAACCACACTTGCAAGGACAACACCTCTGTGTGCCAACATGCCAGGGGCAATTGTGGTCCTAGAACTACTGATGGGTCCCCCGGAACGAAGGAGGCGGGCACGTGAGAGGATATACCGCACTCGTATGAGCCTCTTTGGCATGGGTGATGAGGAGGTGTATCGCCTCTTCAGATTCAGCCCAGATGCAATCCTTGAACTAACCACAACCCTGCAGGATGACATCACCAGCAAGACACACCGCTCACAAGCAGTGCAGCCACTGGTGAAGGTACTGGCAACACTTCATTTCCTTGCAAGTGGATCATTCCAGCGTACAAGTGGAGTGGTGGCTGGGATGTCACAGTCCTCCATAAGCAGATGTGTGCACCAGGTTGTCCCTGCAATCCTCAGACGCATGTCCAACCAGTTCATCAGACCAACCACTGAGGAGCTGCGGCTGAAGGCAATGACAGATTTCTACAGCATTGCCAGATTCCCACGCACTGTGGGGGCCATTGATTGCACACATGTGGCCCTACAGCCCCCCAGTGCCACAGAGCACATATACCGCAATCGGAAGCATTGGCATTCCATCAACGTACAGGTGATAGCCGATGCCCAACGCCTCATATGGCACGTCCGTGCCAAACACCCCGGGTCCAGCCATGACAGCTTCATATACAATCAGAGTCCCATCCCAGCAGAATTTAACCAGAACATGTATGGGGACAGCTGGCTGGTTGGTGAGTGACATGGGAGTCCGGCATGACTATCCCCTCCCGTGATGCACAACAGAAGTGGCACATGCATGACTAACATCCTCATGTCTTTTCCCTTACAGGTGACTCTGCATATGCACTGGGACCCCATCTAATGACTCCTTTCCGGAACCCCCAAACCAGAGGAGAGAGAAAATACAATGAAGCACACATCAAAACTCGTGCAGTGGTGGAGCAAACATTTGGGCTCCTGAAGTCCCGTTTCCGCTGCCTGGATAAGTCCGGGGGGACACTATTGTATTCCCCTACCTTCGTGTGTCAGATCATCGGTGCATGTTGTATTCTGCACAACTTTGCTATGAGAAAAGGCCTGCAGATTGACATGCGTGATGACCTGACCCCCGACCCACACAGTCCCCACCTGCCAGAGGAGACCCAGTCTGCTGATGGAAGAGCAGTCAGGAGGGTCCTCGCCGTAGGCATCTTTGGACACTAAACCAAAACATTTATCACACAGACAATGCACGCGTGTACACCACTGATGTCCCTAGATCACACACACCACATACACATCGCATTGGATTAGCCCAAGTCCAGCATGTAGGAGTTGGGAGCAGTAACGCCGCGTCAAGGCCCCAATGATGTCACTGTCCATTCATACACCTTTCACACGTCATTCATACAGCCGTGGGGTTAACTTCACCACCACGGCCGAGGGTGACACCCCTTACTGTCAGGAGTGCCACCCCCTCACATTCACACACCATTCACACTGTCCCCTGCACTCCTGACCGTGTGCAGTAAAAAAAGAAATACAAAATCTCATAACCTGAGAAAATAAATAAACAAAAACTCATGACCTGAGTATGTCCAAAAAAATCAGATAAACCCAAAAAAATAAAAGCCTCATCGGGGATGCCGGGGGCTTCTTCTTGCCGCACCTCTCTGGCTCCTCAGCTGTCTGGATGGAGTGGGTGGGGGTGGGGGGGCATCTGGAGGTGGCTGATCCCCAGGTGGGCCACTCCTGGCAGGTGTGGCCTGCATGCCCTCCAAGGCCCTGGCTATCCGGCCGAGGTAAGAGTTTGTCTGGGCCTGCATCCGGAGCTGACGGGTGACCTGGTAATGCTGGGCCCGCCGACTCAGCCTCCCCTGGTCCCGGATGGCAGCACTGTTACCCTGGATGGCAGCAGTGTTGGCCTGGACGGCTGCAGTGAGTTGTGTAATATCCCCCTGCACCTCCCCCAAACTGGTGACCACTGCAGCGCAGTTGCAACTCACATCCTGCACTGCGTTGCTGATGTTGGCAACGGAGCCCAGGCTGTCAGCCACTTTCTCCAAATGGCCTACTATGGCCCCCATTTGTTCAGTCTGCCTGGCGTGATCCCTCGCCAACTGGTCCTGGACATCATCCGACACCCCCCTGGTCTTCTGGGTGGCCTTCCTGGGGCCAGAAGATGGTTGTCCCCGGGGGGAGGGAGTCGCCCTTGAGGGGCTTCCAAGGATGGGGGAGGGGATAACAGACGGCCCAGGAGAAGGGGAGGAGACCGACAAAACTAATGAAAAGTCCTGCTCTGCCACAGCAGGATCCTCCACAACCACCTCGGCAGGTGTGGTGTGGCCACTCTCCTCCACAACCTCTTCACCACCCAGTGGCTCGGGCACACGATGGCGTGGGGGGGGTGGGATTGAATGGACGCTGACCGATGATGTCCCAGCTCCGTCATCTGTGGATGACACAAAGCAGACACATGTTGGTGGTCCCACACACTTGGCACATGTACCCTCCCCCCCCCCACATGCAACACACCAAATAGGGGATAAAAAACACTTACCTGTCCTGGAGACTTCCTCCATGGAGTCATAGCCTGGGACCCCCTCCACCTGCTCCCTCTCCAGGCAGCGTGCGACCACCTCCTCCTCTGCAGTCAGGGTGACAGGACATGGGGGACCACCACCTGTGCCCCTCTCATGCCTCCTGATGGCGGCCACCTTGCCCCTCACCTTGCGCCGCAGGTCATTAATTTTCTTCTGAATGTCAGAAGCACTCCGGGTGGAGTACCCCAAGACATTCACCCTGGCAGCAATGGACTCCAGGATGCCCTGCTTCCTCTCCCGGCTGGTCTTCCACTTGCGTCGGGTTACGCCAGCGCATTATCGTTACTCTGGCGCAAGTTTACGCGCAACTGCTATGTGAATAACAGTACTTGCGCTGAAAGGGTCTTCAGAGTAACGTAAATGAGATGCGTTACTCCAGAGCAAAGATGCTCTGCTCTACCTGAATCTGGCCCGAGATTTTTATTTTATTCTTAATGCTCAGGTTATGAGTTTTTTTATTTGTGATTATGCTCAGGATATGAGATTTTTATTCTATTGATACTGCACACGTTGCAGTGTGAATGGTGTGTGAATGTGAGGGGGTGGCACTCCTGCCAGTAAGGGGTGTCACCCTCGGCCGTGGTGGAGAAGTTATCCCCACGGCTGTATGAATGACGTGTGAAAGGTGTATGAATGGACAGCGACATCATTGGGGCCTTGACACCGGCGTTGCTGCTCCCAAGTCCTACATGTTGGACTTGGGCTAATCCAATGTGATGTGGATGTGGTGTGTGTGATCTAGGGACATCAGTGGTGTGCATGCGTGCATTGTCTGTGTGATTAATGTTTTGGTTTATTGTCCAAAGATGCCTACGGCGAGGACCCTCCTGACTGCTCTTCCATCAGCAGACTGGTTCTCCTCTGGCAGGGGGGGGGCTGTCTGGTTGGGGGGTCAGGTCATCACGTATGTCAATCTGCAGGCCTTTTCTCATGGCAAAGTTGTGCAGAATGCAACATGCACCGATGATCTGACACACGAAGGTAGGGAAATACAATAGGTTCCCCCCGGACTTATCCAGGCAGCGGAAACGGGACTTCAGGAGCCCAAATGTTTGCTCCACCACTGCACGAGTTTTGATGTGTGCTTCATTGTATTTTATCTCTCCTCTGGTTTGGGGGTTCCGGAAAGGAGTCATGAGATGGGGTCCCAGTGCATATGCAGAGTCACCTGGAAGGGAAAAGACAGGAGGATGTTAGTCATGCATGTGCCCCTTGTGATGTGTGCATCATGGGGGGGGACAGTCATGCCTGCCACCCATGTCACTCACCAACCAGCCAGCTGTCCCCATACATGTTCTGCTCGAATTCCGTTGGGATGGGGCTCTGATTGTATATGAAGCTGTCATGGCTGGATCCGGGGTGTTTGGCACGGACGTGCCATATGAGGCGTTGGGCATCAGCTATCACCTGTACGTTGATGGAATGCCAATGCTTCCGATTGCGGTATATGTGCTCTGTGGCACTGGGGGGCTGTAGGGCCACATGTGTGCAATCAATGGCCCCCACAGTGCGTGGGAATCTGGCAATGCTGTAGAAATCTATCATTGCCTTCAGCCGCAGCTCCTCAGTGGTGGGTCTGATGAACTGGTTGGACATGCGTCTGAGGATTGCAGGGACAACCTGGTGCACACATCTGCTTATGGAGGACTGTGACATCCCAGCCACCACTCCACTTGTACGCTGGAATGATCCACTGGCAAGGAAATGAAGTGTTGCCAGTACCTTGACCAGTGGCTGCACTGCTTGTGAGCGGTGTGTCTTGCTGGTGATGTCACCCTGCAGGGTTGTGGTTAGTTCAAGTATTGCATCTGGGCTGAATCTGAAGAGGTGATACACCTCCTCATCCCCCATGCCAAATGGGCTCATGCGCGTGCGGTATATCCTCTCACATGCCCTCCTCCTCCGTACCGGGGGACCCATTAGTAGTGCTAGGACCACGGCTGCCCCTGGCATGTTGGCACACAAAGGTGTTGTCCTTGCAAGTGTGGTTGTTCAGCTTGCTAGTTTCGTCGGTAACGCTGCTGCTGTAGCTGCTCTCCTGCTGACCTGTGGCCGTCTGGAGTAAAGATAAAGCAGCTATTTGTAGAAATAACTTTGCGCCGGACGGACGAGATACGCGCGGCGCATGTAGCCAGCGTATGGTGCTAATCCGTTCGCGAATCGGGAAATCTTCCTCATTTGCATATTTGCATGGCACATCAATAGGCGCGACGGATGCGACGAGCGAAAATATGCGCTAACGATACTCTGGCGAGGGAAAGTTAAGCCGATCGGAAAAGGCCCGTTTTCTGGCGCATCTAGGTTGGTGGGTACGGCCACATAGATACAACGGCGCATCTTTAAAGTTACGCGGCGCATATCGATTTACTCCAGCGCAAGTCTTGCTGAATCTGGCCCATACACTATGGGCCAGATTCAGAAAGAACTTACGTTGGCGTATCTTTTGATACGCTGCGTAAGTTCTAGGATGCGCCGGCGTATCTTTTTTCTGTATTGAGAAAGCAAGATACGCCGGAATTTTGCTAAGAGTCGAGCGGCGTAAGTCTCTTACGCCGTCGTATTTAAGTTGCATATTTACGCTGGCCGTTAGGTGGCGCTTCCGCCGATTTACGCGTCGAATATGGTAATGAGCCAATTCAGAAACGTACGTGCGCCCGGCGCATTTTTTTTACGTCGTTTGTGTAAGGCTTTTTCCGGCGTAAAGTTACCCCTGCTATAGGAGGAGTAGCCAATGTTAAGTATGGACGTCGGGACAGCGTAGAATTTTCCGTTGTTGACGTCATTTGCGTAAGTCGTTCGCGAATAGGGCTGGGCGTAAGTTACGTTCACGTCGAAAGCATTGACTATTTGCAACGTGATTTTGATCATGCGCACTGGCATACGTCCACGGACGGCGCATGCATTTACGTGGGGTCACGAGTCATTAACATACAACACGCCCCCTACCTGCCTATTTTAAATTACGCGCGGTTACGCCGGCCCATTTACACTACGCCGCCGTAACTTAGAGCGCAAGTTCTTTCTGAATACGGGACCTGCCGCTCTCAGTTACGGCGGCGTAGTGTTAATGAGATACGCTACGCCGCCGGAAAGATACGAAAATGTATCTGAATCTGGGCCTACATATATATATATATAAATTTAAAAAAGGGGGGGGATTGCCATCCGGGGGCCCTGGGGACCTCTGAGCCCCTGGGGGCCTCTGGGCCTTTTAATAAAAAAAAAAAAAAAAAAAATTATATATATAAAAAAAGGGGAAGGGGTTGCCATCCGGGGGCCCTGGGGAGCTCCGGGCTCCTTACAAAAAAAATTTAAAATGTAAAAAATAAATTACAAAAAAAGGGGAGTTTTAAAATGTAAAACATTTTTTTTTAAAAAGGGGGGTTGCCATCCAGGCCCCAAAACAAAATAAATACATAATATAAATAATAAAAAAAATATATAAAAAATAAATATTCTATAAAAAAAATGGGGGGTTGCCATGCAGGGCCTTGGGGACCTCTGGGCCCCTGGGGAACTCCGGGCTCCTTACAAAAAAAAAGGGGGGTTGCCAATCGAGCCCCTGGGTACCTCCGGGCCCCTTTACAGGTGTACTGCCTGATGGCGGCCCTGCACTATAGTGTCAAAAGTATTGGGACAGCTGCCTTTACACGTGCATGAACTTTAATGGCATCCCCAGTCTAATGCCTCGAACACACGGCCAGTTTTCCCGTCGGGAAAAAACTGCCATGACAGCTTTTGGAAAAATGTATGCTCCATGGCAGTTTTCCCGACAGGAAAACCGCCAGCAATCGCGGCAGGAAAAATAAGAACGTTTTCCCGGCAGTTTCCCTTTGGGAAACACTTTTTCGCACAGCATACACACGCCCGGAATTCCCGGCCAACACTCTCACCGCAGTTTTCCCGACGGGAAAACCTCTGGTGAGTACACAGGGAAAGTGACCGAGCAGGTTCTCGGTCCCCCCCCCCGGGATTCCTTTTTACCAAATCGCGATCGTAAGGGGCGTTAATCCGTAGGGTTTAATATTAAGTCTATCACAACAAAAATCACAACACCTCAGTTGACTTAATACCTATGGTAAAATATGGGTCCATTGCTCTGGTAAGCATGCTTGCTATATTTACACTATATTACCAAAAGTAATGGGACACCTCCCTTTACACACACATGAACTTTAAAGTCTTAGGCCGCGTACACACGAGGGGATATGTCCGCTGAAAACGGTCCGATGGACCGTTTCAGCAGACATCTCCGCTCGTGTGTATGGGCTAGCGGACAGATTTCTCCACCCGACAGATTTCAAAGCATGCTTTGAAATCTATCCGGTGGGGATCTGTCCGCCCGACATGTCTGCTGGTTAGTACACTTACCAGCAGACATGTCGGCTCCCACCGCCGCCGCGCCGCTGCCGAATGGATTCGGCGCATGCGCGGAAGTGTTTTACTTCCTGGTGCGGTGACGTTGCGGTGACGCGGCGGCGTCAACGTCACCGCCACGTCACCGCGCCTTCCGGCGGCGGGGAATTTGATCCGATGGTGTGTACACGCCATCGGATCAAACTCCCGATCGGACATATCCGATGGAAATGGTCCGCGGACCGTTTTCATCGGATATATCCGATCGTGTGTACGCCGCCTGAGGGCCAGATTCAGAAAGCATTTACGCCAGAGTATCTATAGATGCGCCGCGTAAGTGTCAAGATGCGCCGTTCTATCTGTGCGCCGTACCCAGAAAACCACATACGCCAGAAAATTTGCTTCGTCCGACCTGCGTAACTTGTCAGCGCCGGCGTATCGCATAGGTTTGTTACGCGTGGCGCATAGGCACGCACACCGAGATTAGTATGCAAATATGCAAATGAGGCAGATACAGCGATTCAGAAACGTACGTTTGTGCAGGGCTGGCTCCGCGCGGTGCGGTGCGCTTAAGCTGTACGTCTGGCCTAAAGTTACCTGGAGAGCAGCTACAGCAGCACCGTAACGGACGATTTGAGCAACCACACTTGCAGGACAACACACATCTGTGTGCCAACATGCCAGGGGCAGCCATGGTCATAGCACTACTGCGTCTACGGGCACGTAGGAGGGCATGGGAGAGGATTTTCCGAACGCGCATTAGCCTCTTTGGCATGGGGGAATCGGAGGTGTATCGCATCTTCAGATTCAGCCCTGATGCCATCCTAGAAATTACCACAGCCCTGCAGGATGACACCACCAGCCAGACACACCGTGTACAAGCAGTGCAGCCACTGGTCAAGGTCATGGCAACACTTCATTTCCTTGCCAGTGGATCATTCCAGCATACAAGTGGAGTTGTGGCTGGGCTGTCACAATCCACCATGAGCAGATGTGTTCACCAGGTTGTCCCTGCAATCCTCAGACGCATGTCCCACCACATCATCAGACCCACCACTGAGCATCTGCGGCAGAAGGCAATGCTGGATTTCTACAGGATTTCAGGATTCCCACGCACTATCGGGGCCATTGATTGCACACATGTGGCACTACAGCCCCCCAGTGCCACAGAGCACATATACCGCAATCGGAAGCATTGGCATTCTATCAATGTACAGGTGATAGCTGATGCCCAACACCTCATATGGCACGTCCGTGCCAAACACCCCGGGTCCTGCCATGATAGCTTCATATACCGTCACAGCATCATTCCAGCACAATTTGAAGAGAACGTGTACAGGGACAGCTGGTTGCTTGGTGAGTGACATGGGAGTCAGGCATGACTGTCCCCCCCCCCATGATGCTGACATCACGAGGGGCACATGCATGGCTAACATCCTCCTGTCTTTTCCCTTCCAGGTGACTCTGCATATGCACTTGGGCCCCATCTCATGACTCCATTTCAGGATCCTGACACCAGAGGAGAGAGAAAATAAAATGAAGCTCACATCAAAACCCGTGCAGTGGTGGAGCAAACATTTGGCCTCCTGAAGTCCCGTTTCTGATGCCTGGATAAGTCTGGGGGGACCCTGTTGTATTCCCCAAACTTTGTGTGTCAGGTCATCGGTGCATGTTGCATTCTGCACAACTTTGCCATTAAAAAGGGCCTGCAGATTGACCTACGTGATGACCTGCCCCCCCCCCCCCTCTGCCAGAGGCGACTTCGTCTGCTGAAGGAAGAGCAGTCAGTAGGGTCCTCGTGTTACGAATCTTTAATCGTTAAACACACACATTCATCATGGCACACAGAAAATGCACGCATGCACACCACTGTGGTCCCTAGCTCACACACCCCACATTCACATCACATTGGATTAGCCCAAGTCCAACATGCAGGACTTGGGAGCAGCAACGCCGCGCCAAGGCCCCAATGATGTCGCTGTCCATTCATACGACATTCATACGGTCGTGGGGAGAACTTATCCCCAACGACCGAGGGTGACACCCCTTACTAGCAGGAGTGCCACCCCTCCCCCCACATTCACACACCATTCACACTGTAGGCTGCACTCCTCACCGTGTGCATAATATTTAACACAAATCAAAAAAAATTGAGCATACAAAAATAAATAAACAAGCTCATACCTTGAGCATACAAAAATAAATAAACAAGCTCATACCTTGAGCATACAAAAATAAATAAACAAGCTCAAACATTGAGCATAATAAATTAAAAAAAATGACACTTATTTGCCCTGTCTTGGGCTGCGCCTGGTGCCAAGGCTCCTGGCCACAAGGCCTGATGTGGTGGCCTGGAGCTCCCCCAGGCAGGTGACAATTGCCGAGCAGTTTGCACTGACATCCTGCAGGCTGTCAGTCATGTTAGTACTCTGAGCACCCTGTTGGGTCAGGGCCTGCTGGACTGCCAGTGTGCACGCAGCCTGGGTCTGGGACAAAGAAGGCCAGGCTCTCTGCCATACGGTGCATATCAGCCGCTATAGAGCCCAGATGGCAGGACTGCCAGGCCTGGTCCCTCGCTAAATTCTCCTCCAAGGCAGCTGGATCACCCCTGGTCTTCTTAGTAGCTTTCCTTTGGGCAGGAGTGGCATGAGGCCGTGTGTATGGGGAGACCCTTGAGGGACTTCCCCTGATGGAGGGGGAGGATGAGGGGATATCCCTGATGGGGGAGGAGGCCCTTGAGGGGATATCCCTGATGGGGGAGGTTGTTTGTGAGGGTCCTGGCATATGGATCTTCTCCAGAAAGTAGACCCCTTCCTCAAGAGCAAAGTGCTCCTCCTCCACTTCCTCCAGAGGAGAGGTGTAGGCAGAGTCCTCCCTAGAGGTCATGGGTTGGCCATCACCCGACGAGGGGACAGCTCCCTCCTGGGCATCTGTGGATGACACAAAACATTCACATGTTGGTGGACCCACACACTTGTAACATGTTCCCTCCCCCCCCACATGCTACACCCCGGATAGGAGATAAAACACACTTACCTGTACTCAAGGCCTGGTCCAAGGATTCATAGCCTGGAACTCCCTCCACCTGCTCCCTCTCCAGGGACTGGGCAACGACCTGCTCTTCAGGAGTGAGGGTGATCTTGCGGGCTGGTCCACCTCCTGTGCCCCTGGCATGCCTACTCATGTTGGACAGCTTTTCCTTGACCAGGCGACGCAGGTCATTTATTTTCTTTGCAATGTCCTTTGGGGTCCGGACCTCATGTGATAAAGAATTGACCTGGGCAGTGATTTGCTGCAGGATCTCCTCCTTCCTCTGCTTACTCGTCTGCCCACTCTGTGCCCCATAGAGCCATGCACCGTATTGTGAGATGCCCTCAATAATAATTGCCCTCTCTTCAGGGCTGAAATTCCTCTTTCTACTCTCCTTTGCAGGCATGGCTCAAAAAAGATGGAAGCAATTTCCGTTCCGTTCCGCTTTTATACACTGGACCGGCGTATCTTAGGGGTTACGACGTGCGGAGGTGTGCGCATGCGCAGAAGGGTTCGTTCGGCCCCTTCATTTGCATGGGGTCACGCATTATTAACATGGATCACGCCCACTTCCTTCCTACTTTGAATTACGAGCATCGTCGGGTGCATTGGCTTTCTACGCTACGCATGCATAACGATGCGCTGATGTATCTGAATCTGGCCCTTAGTCTGTAGTATTCAATATTGAGTTGGCTCCACCCTTTGCAGCTATAACAGATTCAACTCTTCTGGGAAGGCCGTCCACAAGGTTTAGGAGTGTGTCTATAGGAAGGCCTTCCACAAGGTTTAGGAGTGTGTCTATAGGAAGGCCTTCCACAAAGTTTAAGAGTGTGTCTATAGGAAGGCCTTCCACAAGGTTTAGGAGGGTGTCTATAGGAAGGCCTTCCACAAGGTTTAGAAGGGTGTCTATAGGAAGGCCTTCCACAAGGTTTATGAGGGTGTCTATAGGAAGGCCATCCACAATGTTTAGGGGTGTGTCTATAGGAAGGCCGTCCACAAGGTTTAGGAGTGTGTCTATTGGAAGGCCGTTCACAAGGTTTAGGAGAGTGTCTACAGGAAGGCAGTCCACAAGGTTTAGGAGTGTGTCTATAGGAAGGCAGTCCACAAGGTTTAGGAGTGTGTCTATAGGAAGGCCGTCCACAAGGTTTGGGAGAGTGTCTATAGGAAGGCTGTCCACAAGGTTTAGGAGGGTGTCTATAGGAAGGCCTTCCACAAGGTTTAGGAGGGTGTCTATAGGAAGGCCGTCCACAAGGTTTAGGAGGGTGTCTATGGGAATGTTTGACCAAGACAGGCAGATGTTGGCAACCAGGAATTCAGATAGCAGTTAGGACAGAAGACAAAATTGTGGTCAGGAGACAAGCTCAGGTCACACCGGTAAGTCAGCAGAATCATGGTCAGGAGGCAGCCAAAATCACACCAGAAGGTCAGCAGAGAAAAGCCGTAGTCAAGAGCGAGCCATGGTCAAACCAGAGATAAGATGTGGTCAGGAACCAAGCAAAGTCAACAGCCAACAGTCCAGGCAGAGACAATTTTTTTTTAGGAAATTAGGCATTTAGATCTTAGGAACAGGTTCTGGGTTCAAGTTATAGGGTAGCAGCTGAAGACCATTCAGCAACTTCCAGATTCAGCTCTGTTTCTTATATGGACTGTCTGGCACCAAGATTGTGATTGAGCGTGCATGTCACTGTGCTTGTACACATGTATGTCCATGCACTGGCATGACTGCATGACTTGTGTGCCCATGCAGCCAGTTGGAAATGAACCTTGTTCTGCATATTGGTGCATGTCTTCTGGTGCCGTCCTGACAACACTCCAAACAGTTTATTCGGGAATGTAGGCATGGACAATCAGAGACACACAAACCTCCATCCAGTGCATGAGCAAACAGGCAAACCTGTAGATCAGTGAAGCCCGGAGTGACAATGACAGAGAGAAAAAATAACGGAGGGCTGGCCATGACTGAGTGGAATCAGGAGCAACAAAAGGGTTAAGGTAGGGAGGTGCATTCAGGGGAGTGGCTGTAGGATCATTTCCAGGGAGGGGAGTGGTCATATATATACAGGGGGCGGGGCCTGCCGCGTGCACACGGCAGGAAGTTAGACACAGGGAGGCAGGTTTTCCCACCCACCCTCCCTTGTGTTGTTTTATGTGGTGTGGTGCGTTTGTTTTCTTATTTTGCAGGTTTGGAAAAGGTGCGTCACGACAGCGGAAGCGGTGTCCTTGGTCTTTGATGGTGACAGTTAACTGATGGAATGGAAATGGTTCGGGGGGCTCATCGGTGGGATGGGCCCCGTATGGGGTTTATTGCAGTGGAACGGTGTCTGCTGTAATACGGTGACGGTGCACCGTGGGTTAAAAGGGGTGTCTCCGAGCTGGAGTCGGCTGGGGGCCTTGGTATGGTAAATAGTACCGCAGTGCGGTGGTAAAAAGGAAAGGGTTAATGGGAGTTACCGTCAAAGACCAATAGGGGCTGGTGTTAATAATAAAAGTGTTTTGGTAAAGAGTTTGTTAATAATAAAGTTTGGAATTGTTGGAAATTCCTATTATCTAAGATTTGGTAATATATATATATTTATTTGGTTATAAAATAAATGGCTGTTGTGGCCAATTTTACTCCAATATACTGTGTCGGTCTTGTTACTGGGAAGGAAGGAAATAGGGGAGGGAAGAAGGGTGGTTGTTTAAGGGGGGAAGGGTAATATGGGATGGGTACGGGCAAGGTTGCACATTGAAACTACAATAGTCAAGACAAAGGCATGAGAATGAGGACAGCTGTGCAAAGCAGAGAACTAAGCTGCAGTACTGAGTAGGGACTGGACCGGTACCCATAAAAAAACATACTGCTTACAGTAATACGCATTATGACCAGCCGACATACCCTGAAAGGTTGATTCTTCTTTAGAGCTCGACTCCCTATAAGATCGTCTCTCACCATATGGGTTGTGTAATGAATTATTCCAGTAACAATAATGTTCCAGAGCTCAAGCGAATTTCTTAGTATCGCACTGGGTCACCAGTTTGGGAAGGGTAACGTCCAAATAGATGCCAATGTGGAGGTGGGGTTGAGCTTGGTGGGTGAAAGCTGACATCTGTTTATTTCACCAATCGAGGAACTCAATATGACAGCCTATTACTCCTTCAAAATTGGAGTTCTGCAATGCTCACTCAACCCCAATGCAAAGCTAAGCCTCTCTACCCACCAAGTCAAGCCTCTCTATCCACCAAGCCAAGCCTATCTACCCAACAAGCCAAGCCCCTCTACCCAACAAGCCAAGCCCCTCTACCTACCAATGTAAGATTCTCTACCCAACAAGCCAAGCCTCTCTACCCACCAAGCCAAGCCTCTCTATCCACCAAGCCAAGCCTATCTCCCCAACAAGCCTAAGCCCCTGTATTTATTAATGTAAGATTCTCTACCCAACAAGCCAAGCCCCTCTACCTACCAGTGTAAGATTCTCTACCTAACAATCCAAGCCTCTTTACCCACCAAGCCAAACCTATCTCCCCAACAAGCCTAAGCCCCTCTATTTATCAATGTAGGATTCTCTACCCAACAAGCCAAGCCTCTTTACCCACAAAGCAAGGCCTCTCTACCCAATAAGCCAAGCCTATCTATCCAACAAGCCAAGCCCCTCTACCTATCAATGTAAGATTCTCTACCCAACAAACAGAGCCTCTCTACCCACCAAGCCAAGCCTATCTATCCAACAAGCCAACACCTCTCTACGTATCAATGTAAGGTTCTCTACCTAACAAACAGAGCCTCTCTACCCAACAAGCTAACCCTTTCTACCTACCAAGCCAAGCCTATCCACCCAACAAGCCAAGCCTCTCTACCCAACAAGCCAAGCCCCTCTACCTACCAATGTAAGTTTCTCTACCCAACAAGCCAAGCCCCTCTACCTACCAATGTAAGTTTCTCTACCCAACAAGCCAAGCCTTTCTACCCAACAAGCCAAGCCCCTCTACCTATCAATGTAAGATTCTCTACCCAACTAACCAAGCCTCTCTACCCAACAATCCAAGCCTCTCTACCCACCAAGCCAGGCCTATCTACCCAACAACCCAAGCCTCTCTACCCACCACGCCAAGCCTATCTACCCAACAACCCAAGTCTATCTACCCAACAAGCCAAGCCCTTCTACCTACCAATGTAAGATTCTCTACCCAACAAACCAATCCTCTCTACCCAACAAAGTGATCTTCTCTACCCAATAAGCCAATCCTCTCTACCCACCAAAGTGATCTTCTCTACCCAACAAGCCAATCCTCTCTACCCACCATAGTGATCTTCCCTACCCAACAAGCCAATCCTCTCTACCCACCACTTCTCTACCCACCAAGCCAAGTCTCTCTGCCCACCAACATGATGGTGTACAGATGGTGTACATAATGACCTGCACAAAAATATTAATTTCCTGCTTGTATAATTGGCTCCCTGATTTTTCCCAGAAGTCTACACTATGATAAAAGTCAGATTTTGGGTATCCCCTACAACAAAAATTTAATTTTTACCCCAAAGGGTAAATCATATCTTAAGGGATGCAGACACTGCCACTTTCCTCACAAGAGCCCTGCAGGTGCAGCAGCTAAATGATAATTATAAAGTCACTCCCATGCCCATGGACACAAAGGTACAAACAACTATTTCTCCAGAATAACAAAAGGTCGGAATCTGCAAGAATGTCCGTTACAATCCCTGCAATGTATGTAGATCACCCAGAGGGGGAGGGTTTTTTTTCTCAACAAAGTGGAGTTACGCTTTAAGAGTTTAGGACCCGAATGCCATAGACAATTTCAGAGAATATTCAGGAGGGATAGGAGAATAGGAGGTCCTAATGCCCCCAGCAGCTCCACCACTTGTTACAAACCAGATCTTTTTCTCGGAATTAAAACTTTCGAATTAAAGAATCCTATGGTTCTTTTTTTGCCGCGAGTCTCGGAAGGAGGAATTTTCCATGCGGCTGCGGCGTTAACTCTACTCTCCACCCAGCTAAGAAGATGAATAAATCGCACGCAGTTGTGCCGGTCACACACCTCATTATGATCGATCGGGACAATAAGCTTTGCTAGAACAATGAAGATTGAGTTTACTTGTCACATGGCGGCATTCCCCGGGCCATTATCTATTCATTGGCGGTGGTTTATGTCCGCATTTTTTTTCCCTCTTTACGCCGCGCATTGCATGTTTCCTTTTGCTATCTAAGTTACGCTTAAATAATTGTGTTCTACATTACGAAGTAATAAATCATGCCGCGCTGAATGTGTGACACGCCGCTGACGTGCCAGTGATACGAACTCTTCTCTGGGTGCCTCTGAAAGAGAAAAAAAAATCCTGATTTATACGAGGCGACAGGGAGAGCCACTGCCGAGATTAAACTCTACATTTTTAGAGGCCGAGGCCCAAAGGAAAGAAAATAACGCCCGGGAAGTATGGAACCAGCGAATGGAAAATGAACTTTAAGCTGTTAAATGTTCAATTGTGTGTGTAAAATAATTCCCATCATTCTTTGAACATCAGCTGAAACTTCACATGATGCTAACAGTAGGTGGGTCCACATTGGGTGTTGAAGTAAGAGAATGAGAAGGTGGAGCATTGAGCCCCCACACCCCTTTACATTACACAGCCCTTTACCTCTAGACCCCTTTACATTACACAGCCCCCACACCTCGGATCCATTTACATTACACAGCCCCCCAAACCTCTGGACCCATTTACATTACACAGCCCCCGTACCTCTGCATCCCTTTACATTACACAGCCCCCGTACCTCTGGACCACCTTTACATTATACAGCCCCCCTAACCTCTGGACCACCTTTACATTATACAGCCCCTCTGATGTGATAGGAGGGACCTCTGATGTGATGGGAGGGACCTCTGATGTGATGGGAGGACCTCTGATGTGATGGGAGGACCTCTGATGTGATGGGGGACCTCTGATGTGATGGGAGGACCTCTGATGTGATGGAGGACCTCTGATGTGATGGGAGGACCTCTGATGTGATGGGGGGACCTCTGAAGTGATGGGAGGACCCTTAATGTGATGGGAGGACCTCTGATATGATGGGGGGGGGGGACCTCTGATGTTATGGGGGGCCTCTAATGTGATGGGGAGTCTCTGATGTGATGAGGACCTCTGATGTGATGGAGGACCTCTGATGTGATGAGGAGACCTCTGATGTGGTGGGGGACCTCTGATGTGATGGGGGGCCTCTGATGTGACGGGAATCTTTGATGTGATGAGGACCTCTGATGTGATGGGAGGACCTCTAATGTGATGGGGGGACCTCTGATGGGATGGGAGGACCTCTGATGTGATGGGGGATCTCTGATGTGATGGAGGACCTCTAATGTGATGGGAGGACCTCTGATGTGATGGGGGGTCTCTGATGTGATGGGAGGACCTCTGATGTGATGGGAGGACCTCTGATGTGATGGGGGGGACCTCTGATGTGATGAAGGATAAAAGAACATTGTATTACAATGGTGACAATGTGGAACCTCTGTCAGGTTATTATTATTGCTGCCTGTGACTTCCTGTGCTGGTGACCCCATGTGCCTCATTCCTTCCAGTGGTGTCACAGGAACCGAAAATGGGAAAACAGGAGCCAAAACCAGGGGTGCTAATCGTTGGAGCTGAACGTTAATCAGGGATGCTACTGCTGCCTTAGGTCGGATCTACAAATCTTCAAATGGACAGGAAATATGGAACAGCAAACACGCAAGAAGAGAAGCTTGCACCAAAATGACTTCTGTGTAATCGGTACAATAATAACTCGGGACGTATCCTGTCTTGAAATATGCCGCGGTCCATCTCCCAGCTTTGCCGGGCGTCCTTTTTATAACGATATAAAGAAAGAAGAGTGGATGTTACCCTGCAGAGCAGATCTGACACCAGCCGGGAGCGTCAGACCGTCCACAGGGCGCTCTCTAATTGCTGCTGTAACAAGGTGCTCAGCAGCGGGCCCCTTAACGTACGAACCGTTAAAGGGGGGGGGGGCGTTCACCTGTACAGCGCGGCGCAGGAAAGCAGCTAATTATCCGCTGATTGAATTCCCAGCGTGACTCGGAAAGCCTCGGCCGCCTCTCACACGTCTGCCGCACGGCGCTGACACTTCCCCAGCCTGACTAATCGCTCCCTAATGAGCAGGTCAACATGAGCGAGAGCGTCAGCCACTGCGAGCGAGCGCCGGGGTGCCCGGGAGTGCCAGTCCACGTCAGCTGTCTGAGCGGCTCAATTATACGGGCGCACCGACACGCAGAGGCCCCGCCACCCGGCTTATTTAATCATTGTCAGCGTCACTCCGCATTACTGGATGTGCATTGATCGCCAGCCGGGTGGGGAGATGACTAAAGGAGAGCTCCGACCCGTGCCAAAAAAAATGCCCAGCAAATGTGTACTGTACTGTATATCAGGAGATGTGCGTGTGTATATCAATATACAGTACCTCACAAAAGTAAGTACACCACATTCCTTTCTTGTACAACACTGAAGAAATGACACACTGGCCCGGATTCACAAAGCACTTACGCCGATGTAAATCACTTTACGCCGACGTAGTGTAAATGTGCGCCCGGAGTATGTGTGCGCCAGACCCACAAAACCAACATACTTCTAAAAACAGGCCACCCTACCCCGACGTATCTTGCTTACGCAGACGTAGTGTGGGCGCACATATGGGCTGGACGCATGCTGCTTCTCCCATTGATTAGGCATTCAAATATGCAAATGAGGGAAATACAGGGATTCACAAACGTACGTGCGCCCGGCGCATGCTATGTGATGTTTGCATAAATTGTACGTCCGGCGTAAAGTTATTCCCTATAGATGAGGCGCAACTCGGCAATAGACATGCAAAGGTCTGCCCCAGAGAACACAGGCCGGCGTATTGTGTGTACGTTACGTTTGCGGCGTACGTGGTGATCCGGCGTAGCTTAGGCAGTTGTGCCGGCGTTGTTGTGAGCATGTGCATAAGGGTGCTGTTTCATGCGTCCACGGCACGGCTATGTCACAGCGCATGCGCAGTTCGTGATACGCTGGGCGTAAAACACTGCACCATGCTCGGACCATCTTTTGCATAGGGTCACGCCCACTTCCACTTACGCTGGCATGCGCCTTCGAAAATACGCTGGCGTATCTTGGTGAGCAATAGCTTGCTAAATACAGTGCATGCCTCTCCCCGCTGCGCTGGCGTAAATGTAAATCCAGGCCTTTGTATCTACAATGTTGTGTAGTGAGTGTACGGCTTGTATAACAAATCACTCAACACACAGCCAATAATGAGAGAAAAATTTAACCTCTCAGAGGTCCCAAGGAGCTAAAGCTGAAAGGTAGGATCCAACCCCTGGGTGCAGGCACTGCAATAGTATGCAAAATTGTATGGAGAAAAACCAGGACGGCCGCACTCCAAAAAATGTTCCTTTATAATAAAACAGATCACAACATCAACATGTCACAGCAAAAAACAGAAAAGAGCTGACGCATTTCACACCAAAATACAGTGCTTATTCATAGCTATGAATAAGCACTGTATTTTGGTGTGAAACGCGTCAGGTCTTTTCTGTTTTTTGCTATGACATGTTGATGTTGTGATCTGTTTTATTATAAAGGAACATTTTTTGGAGTGCGGCCGTCCTGGTTTTTCTCCATACAATTTTGCACACAGCCATTAATGTCTAAACCGCTGGCAACAAAAGTCAGGACACCCCTAAGTGAAAATGTCCAAATTTGACCCAATTAGCCATTTTCCCCTCCCCCGGTGTCATGTGACTCGTTAGTGTTACAAGGTCTCCGGTGTGAATGGGGAGAAGGTGTGATAAATTTGTTGTTATCGCTCTCTCATACTGGTCACTGGAAGTACAACATGGCACCTCATGGCAAAGAACTCTCTGAGGATCTGATATAAAGAATTGTGTCTCTACATAAAGATGGCCGAGGATATAACAAGATCGGCAAGACCCTGAAACAATCCCCCATAATGACAATGTGAAAGAAGTGTGTTTGAAGTCTTTGCAAATTTATTTAAAAAAAAAGGAATCTGACTGCACACCATGTACATAAGTATCACAGACTCCTCCCACGTACATAAATATCACAGGCTCCTCCCATGTACATAAGTATCACAGACTCCTCCCATGTACATAAGTATCACAGACTCCTCCCATGTACATAAGTATCACAGGCTCCTCCCATGTACATAAGTATCACAGACTCCTCCCACGTACATAAATATCACAGGCTCCTCCCATGTACATAAGTATCACAGACTCCTCCCATGTACATAAGTATCACAGACTCCTCCCATGTACATAAGTATCACAGGCTCCTCCCATGTACATAAGTATCACAGACTCCTCCCATGTACATAAGTATCACAGACTCCTCCCATGTACATAAGTATCACAGACTCCTCCCATGTACATAAGTATCACAGACTCCTCCCATGTACATAAGTATCACAGACTCCTCCCATGTACATAAGTATCACAGACTCCTCCCATGTACATAAGTATCACAGACTCCTCCCATGTACATAAGTATCACAGGCTCCTCCCATGTACATAAGTATCACAGGCTCTTCCTGGATGATGTCATCACAGCAGCAAATGTAGCCCTGGGTGATGTCATCACAGCAGCACCTATAGTCTCAGTGTTATTTATTCCCTCCCACAGAGATCACATCTCAGAATGGCGGTAACATGTTATCCCCTGGCATTGCTATATTTGTTGGTCTATAAATCTCTCTCCTGATTGGTGCAGATGTTTTTCAGCCTTCATGTCCTGATAGGTTCATTGATTCTTCCCCATAATAAAACATCATCACCATAAAATGGCTAAATGGGCTCATTAAGGGACCGGTCATGAATGAGCGAGCTTCAGAGGTCACCCGAGTGTCTGGGGGGGAGCACGGGATGTCTGTCCTCTGGCGCCAGGGGCCTGTATGGCAGAACGGTCAGATGGGTCCGCTGGGGGCGATGACTTATTAGGGCCACATGGCGCACATCACCGTCCTGCAGCCAAATATTTATGTCCTTTATCTTTAAAGGTGAAAGCCGTGGAGAATGAATACCGCCAATAATCCTCCATCGTGATTGGATGCCGTTCATATTCCTCTCCCGGATTGGGATCTGCTGCACTGCAAGACCCAGCAGCTGGGTACAGACTTCCAATGAATACATGTTGCGGGTGGCGGGAGCTGTATGATATGTGATGGCTGGTTTGGGCTCAGGAATGCCCCGAAGCAGAACACCACCGGGACAGGGGTCACCGGGGCCCAACCACCACAGTGGTCACCGCCGGGCCGAACCGCCACAGGGGTCACCGCCGGGCCGAACCGCCACAGGGGTCACCGGGCTCAACCATCACAGGGGTCACCGGGCCGAACCGGCACAGGGGTCACAGGGCTCAACCACCACAGGGGTCAGCGGGCCAACCGGGACAGGGGTCACCGGGTCGAACCGGCACAGGGGTCACAGGGCTCAACCACCACAGGGGTCAGCGGGCCCAACCGGGACAGGGGTCACCGGGCCGAACCGGCACAGGGGTCACCGGGCCGAATCGGCACAGGGGTCACCGGGCCCAACCGGGACAGGGGTCACCGGGCCGAACCGGCACAGGGGTCACCGGGCCGAATCGGCATAGGGATCACCGGCCCCAACCGGGACAGGGGTCACCGGGCCAAACCGGCACAGGACTGACATTTCTTTACTTTAAAATGTTTTTTTTTTTTTTATGTATCGGAAATTTACAAGATCAGAAATACCCGTAACCTCCAATGCTGGCATCAAAGGGGAACTCCGGGATCAGAATATATCATCTGAATCCAGTGGCGGCTGGTGCTCAATTTTCTTAGGGGGGGGGTGGCCTATCCCACAGCTCTGTCCTAACCTTGCGCAGGGGGACTGGTCTTGTCTCCACCCCTCCTCTCGTTTGCTAAAGTCGGTGAAGCCTGCTTAGCCCCTCCCACAGCTTTTCTCCCTCTCCTTGTGCGGTGGGAACGGTCTTGGCTCTGCCCTCCTCTAGTTTTCTTAAGTGGGTGGAGCCTGCTTGGCCCCTCCTACATTTCTGCTCTCTCCTAGTGCAGGGGGACTGGTCTTGTCTCCGCCCCTCCTGTAGTTTTCTATAGCGGGTGGAGCCAGCTTGGCCTATCCCACAGCTCTGCCCTCTCACTTTGTGCAGATGGATTGGTCTTGGCTCCGCCCTCCTCTAGTTTTCTATAGTGGGTGGTGCCTGCTGGGCCCCTCCCACAGCTCTGCTCTTTGTACTTGTGCAGGGTGACCGGTCTTGTCTCTGCCCCCTTTCTCTAGTTTTCTATAGTGGGTGGAGCCTGCCTGGCCCCTCCCACATTTCTGCTCTTTCTCTCTCCTTGTGCAGGATGACAGGTCTTGTCTCCGCCCCATCCTGCAGCTCACTGAACCGAAACGCACATTTATGGCGTGAACTGGCCACTACTCATTTTGTAGGTAAAAAAATCTTCCTATACCAGTTCTTCCTGTTTTCAGATGTGGATTTATCTGTGTGGCTGGATTCCCCTTTATGGAAAAAATAAATAACAAGGACCTTGTTCCCATATTTTCGATGATTGGTCTGCGGCGTGACGGCGCAATCGACATCCCACCGAGGGCAGAAAGGTTTGTTGGGCCGAGTTATTTCCATCAGAGGACTGTGCTGCGTGATTGGAATCACCGGGTGTATTAGGAGATTGCCGGCCAATGCTATAGAAGAAAAGATCCGTAATTATTGGAGATAAAATGATTATTGTTTCCCAGGAATGGAACTCTGACGTGTGATGTCAGAGATGCGATCTGCAGGAAAACAAGTATGAGGCCATTAGTGGGGGCAGAATGGGGGGAGGGGGGGTAAATAAATGGATAATAACGGAAAAGTGCAAATGCCTGGAAGGGCGATAAAAGGGGGAAAAAAGAAATGATAAGGTAGATACAATGACTGGGGGGCTCCTCACCTGATTGCCACGGAGGAGTTTCTGGGGGTCCATGAGGGTCAGATAAAAACTAACATTTACATTCAATATAAAAGACATAAGCAGTAAGGCAGGTTTCATGCCCCACCCACAGGCCCACCTTATATGCCCCACCTATAGGTCCATATTTCATGCCCCACCTACAGGACCACCTTTAATGCCCCACGTTTCATGCCCCACCTATAGGTCCATCTTTCATGCCCCACCCACAGACCTACCTTTTTTGACCCACCTACAGACCCATCTTTCATGCCCCGCCTATAGGTCTACATTTCATGAACCACTCACAGGCCCACCTTTTATGCCCTATGTTGCATGCCCCACCTATAGGTCCATATTAAATGCCCCACCCACAGGCCCACCTTTTATGCCCCACCCACAGGCCCACCTTATATGCCCCACCCACAGGCAGGCCTTTTATGCCCCACCCATATGCCCACATTTCATGCCTCAAATATAGGTCCATATTTCATGCCGCACCCATAGGCCCACCTTTTGTGCCCCACCCATAGGTCCATATTTCATGCCCCTCCCATAGGCCTTCCTTTCATGCCCCACCTATAGGTCCGTATTTCATGCTTCACCCACAGGCCCACATTTTATTCCCAACATTTAATGCCCCACCTATAGGTCCATATTTAATGACCCACCCATAGCCCTACCTTTCATGCCCCATGTTGTATGCCCCATCTTTAGGTCTATATTCCATGCCACACCCACAGGCCCACTCTTTTTGCCCAACGTTTCATGCCCCACCTATAGGTCCATATTTAATGCCCCATCCATAGGCTCACCTTTTATGCTCCACCCACAGGCCCACCTTATATGCCCCACCAATAGGTCCAAAATTCATGCCCCACCCACAGGCCTTCCTTTCATGCCCCACATTTCATGCCCCACCTATAGGTCCATATTTCATGCCCCACCCACAGGCCCATCTTTTGTGCCCAACGTTTCATGCCCCACCTATAGGTCCATATTTCATTGCACACCCAGAGGCCCACCTTTTATGCCCCATGTTTTATACCCCACCTATAGGTCCATATTTAATGCCCCACCCATAAGCCTGCCTTTCATGCCCCACATTTTATAACCATTATTCCAAGAAGTGCATTTGTGAGGTCAGGCACTGATGTTGGCTGAGAAGGCCTGGCTCTCAGTCTCCACTCTAATTCATCAGGTTGAGGTCAGGACTCTGTGCAGGCCAGACAAGTTCCTCCACCCCAAAACTCGCTCATCCATGTCTTTATGGACCTTGCTTTGTGCACTGGTCCAAATCATTTGGGGAAGGGGGGATTATGGTGTGGGGGGTGGGGATTATGGTGTGGGGGTTGTTTTAGGGGTTGGGCTTGGCCCCTTAGTTCCAGTGAACGGAACTCTTAAGGCGTCAGCCTACCAAGACACTTTGGGCAATTTCATGCTCCCAACTTTGTGGGAACAGTTTGGGGATGGCCCCTTCCTGTTCCTACATGACTGCCCACCAGTGCACAAAGAAAAGACGCTAAGCTCAGGAGTGAATGCAGCCTTACAGTCAGTGGCGGAATTATAGGGGTTGCTGAGATTGCCATGGCGACCGGGCCCCTTTCTGCTGGGGGCCCTCGAGGGCCCCCTGTACTCTTTGATAGGAGGTGGCTGAGATTAGCTCCACGATCGTCAGCCGAACTATGCAGGGAGCTTGTCACATTAACCTAAAGGGAAAGTAGTGAGTGCTGTATCCTTTGTCTCCCCCTAGAGTGCAGTACCCGGCAGGAAGAGCCAAAGAGCCACAGTGATGTAATTTGGGCACAGTGGCAGCGTTTAAATGGGCACAGTGGCAGTGTTTAAATGGGCACATTGGCAGTGTTTAAATGGGCACATTGGCAGTGTTTAAATGGGCACAGTGGCAGCGTTTAAATGGGCACAGTGGCGGCATTTCATGGGCACAGTGGCGGCGTTTCATGGGCACAGTGGCGGCATTTGATGGGCACAGTGGCAGCATTTGATGGGCACAGTGGTGGCATTTGATGGGCACAGTGTCGGCATTTGATGGGAACAGTGGTGGTGTTTGATGGCACAATGGCAGCTTTTGATGGGCACAGTGGCTGTAACTGATGGGCACAGTGGCTGCAATTGATGGGCACAGTGGCTGCAATTTATGTTTTTTTTTTTAGTTTGCTTGTGCCATCCTAAAAATGTGGAGCACCATCCGCCACTGGTTTATATGTGCGTGCATATGTGCATTTATATATGTGTGTGTTTTTATGTGTGTGTGTTTTTACATGTATATATGCGCTTTTAATCCTGACCCCCTATATGTGTGCAATCAGAAACAATTGTTTTTATAGTTCATAGTACCAACAAAAAAATGCTGTGCCTCCAAAAAGCGATCCATGCTCAGAACGCTTTTCAGAGGCATTTGACAGATGGTAAAGGGGCCGCCTGTTTTAACCTCTTAAATGCATCATCACTATGAAGTGTAGCCCCATTCACCTAGGTATATACTTCAAGGGTGCCCTGACTGGAAAAAAGATTTGGGAAACACTGACATAGAGGAACCAACCCCCTACACACGAGGCAATCAATTTGTTCAAAACGGTCTGTCCGACCGATTTGAACAAATCTGTCTGTTTGGATTTTGGTTTGCTCGCGTGTACACACGAGCAAACCAAAATCCCCGCCAGCAGACAGCGTGCTGACGTGGCGGTGACGTGGCGGTGACGTTGACGCCGCCACGTCACCGCACCAGGAAGTAAAACACTTCCGCGCATGCGTCGAAATCATTCGGCGCGTGTGCGAGAACACATGTCTGCTGGTTAGCGTACTAACCAGCAGACATGTCGGGCGGACGGGTTCCCAGCCGACAGATTGGTAAGCATGCTTTGAAATCTGTCGGGTGGCCAAATCCGTCGGCTCGCCCGTACACACGATCGAATCTGTTTGCTGGGACGGTCGGGCCGACCAGCAGACAGATTTGATCGTGTGTACGAGGCCTAAGAGAAGCAGGGGGAAACGGGGCCTGTTCCGCCACCGGGCTCGGCGAAAAGAGCTCTGTCCAGGGGTCAGGAGGGCCCTTCATGATTTCTTGCACCGGGGCCCTGAAGGTTCTAGTTACGCCACTGCTTGCAGTCCCTGTACAGCAGAGGTCAGGTAAGAGAATCAGCACAAGGTGCCAATTATTGGTGCACATGCTGATAGATGGAGAGAGCAGAGTGACAGGGTGACAGCTGCTTCTCCTGGTTCTCTGATTAAGGGAGTTCAGCTGTAATAAATCTCACTTCCAATATATGGTAAACAATGTATCACAATGTAAGATTGTTGCCCCGCCCCCCGGTTCTACATTGCTTTCCCTTCAGTGGAAAGTTTTCCTCTCTGCGGGCGGCACATTAGTTAATTCCTTGTCATCTCATATTGATAAATCTGTAGACGCAGGGCGCTCAATCCAGAATCTAGCGACGCTTATCTTTGCCAGCCAGTGGCGTCGCTAGGGGGCGGCTTTTGGGGGCTATAGCCCCAAATATGGGGCCCACAGCCCTGAGTCCCAGGAGTCCCCACCCACAAGACCGTGGGATTTCTGCAGCCCTGCGGCGGCCAGCACGGGGAGGGCTGAGCAGGTGAGAGAGCAGAGATGACATCATCTCACTGCCCAGTCTCTCTCTGGTGACCCTGATGTAAGGGGGGGGCTCTCTGGGGACCCTGATGTAAGGGGGAGGCACTCTGGGGACCCTGATGTAAGGGGGGGCTCTCTGGGGACCCTGATGTAAGGGGGGCTCTCTGGGGACCCTGATGTAAGTAGGGGGCTCTATAGGGACCCTGAAACAAGTCTGAGGCTCTCTGGGGACCCTAATGTAAGTAGGGGGCTCTCTGGGGACCCTGATGCAAGGCTGAGGCACTCTGGGGACCCTGATGTAAGTAGGGGGCTCTCTGGGGACCCTGATGCAAGACTGAGGCTCTCTGGGGACCCTGATGTAAGGGGGGGGCTCTCTGGGGACCCTGATGCAAGGTTGAGGCTCTCTGGGGACCCTTATGTAAGGGTGAGGCTTTTTGGGGACCCTGATGCAAGGCTGGGGCTCTCTGGGGACTCTGATGTAAGGGGGGATCTCTAGGGACCCTGGTGTAAGTGGGGGGCTCTCTGGGGACCCTGATACAAGGCTGAGGCTCTCTGAGGTCCCTGATGTATGGGGGGGCTCTCTGGGGACCCTGATGTAAGAGGGAGGCTCTCTGGAGACCCTGATGCAAGGCTGAGGCTCTCTCAGGACTCTAATGTAAGGGGGCTCTGATGTAAGTCGGGGGATCTCTAGGGAACCCTGAAAACAAGTTGTTTATACTTACAGTGGAATGTTTTTCCTTGTTTTTTGCACAATTGTGTATAACATATATACTGTTTTTGTGCGGCTTTGCAAAATTAAAGTGGGCCGGTCTGGATGAAGTCTTTGGGGACGTCGGAATATTTGCGCCATTCCTTTAATTGAATCTTTACGGCGCCGTCCACACTCAGCGTGGCGCTCGTTCCCCAACATCCCCGAGTTATAAAGCGGTAAACAATCCGGCTGGTTACGAAGGCGATTGCGGTTGCAAGAATTGCGTCCTCACCATCTGCTCTGTTCGTGCTTAATTAGTTTTCTCCACAATAAGAGGAGGAAATAAGCGGGAACACGATTTCCAGCCTCTGTGCGCAGGGCTGGGAATCGCCGCTGCTGTGCCGCAGAAACATCACAATTGCTCTGCCTGGTAATACAAATTCGCCGAAAAACATCGCACTCCAATCTTCCGCCTTCATTTCTCGGGGCCCAATTAGCGGAGCTGTGGGGGCGGCTTAAAGGTAACGTCTACTTTACAAACATTTTTTTTTTTTATTATTATATGTCGGCGAATTTGATCCGTCTGCCATCTTGGCGAGTATAGTCTGTAATTTTATATATATATATATATATATATATATATATATATATATATATATATATATATACTGTATATATATATATATAATTACAGACTATACTCGCCAAGATGGCAGACGGATCAAATTCGCCGACATATATTAAAAAAAGAAATATACGGGGAGACCGCGTATCATCATTACTTATACAGAGTCGACTTCCTGCTAAAGGCTTGTACTTCAATATCTAAGGCTTGGGTCTAAGCTGTGTTCCACGTTCAGATCGCTTTTCAGAGGTGTTTGACAGGCAGGAAGGAGGCAATGTGACACCTCCTCACCAGGCATGTACTGGCCATCGGGACTACCACGAGTTTCCCGGTGGGCCGATGGCTCAGTGGGCTGGTTTCAGTGACAGCCAGTGGCGTCGCAAGGGGGTGGCTTTTGGGAGCTATAGCCCTGAGTCCCAGGAGTCCCCAACCACAGGGCCGTGGGCTTTCTGCAGCCCTGCGGTGGGCAGCACAGGGAGAGCTGAGCGGGCGAGAGAGCAGAGATGACATCATCTTACTGCCCACTCTCTCTCTGGTGACCCTGATGTAAGGAGGGGGGGGACTCTCTGGAACCCTAATGTAAATAGGGGGCTCTCTGGGGACCCTGATGTAAGGGGAGGCACTCTAGGGACCCTGATGTAAGGGGGGCTCTCTAAGGACCCTGATGTGAGGCGGGCTCTCTGGGGAGCATGATGTAAGGGGGAGGCACTCTGGGGACCCTGATGTAAGGGGGACTCTCTGGGGACCCTGATGTAAGGGGGGCTCTCTGGGGACCCTGATGCAAGGCTGAGGCTCTCTGAAGACCCTGATGTGACGGGGTCGCGGCGAGGGTTTGCGAAATCCGCAGTGAGGCTTCTTGATGAAACCATCAGCCGCCGAGGGATTCTGGGCGGCCCGTCAGCTTATGCACATGTATAAGTTTGTTTTCAGTCTATAACTATCGCTTGCGGAGAATTCATCCGCCGGAATAATTGGGTATTATCCGTACCAAAGCCAAACTCGCTAAAGGGAATTTATTAAGGATCCTGAATTATTAGCTGCGCCAGGCAGCAGCAGGTACATAATAATCAGGCCACGCGGTTCACAATGTGATTCTCTTCCCTCCTCTCCTTCAATAAGTGATTTGCCAAGGTTTTTTTTTTTTTATTCTTTTTTTTTTTACTGCAAGCTTATTATAAAAAATACATTTGTCTCTCTGGCTTTGGAAAAATGTATTCTTGATAAGGGCGTCATTGTTCCCTATTTTCTCCCCTCCAATTAGGAACGCGATCCCTATGGCGTTTTTTTTTTTTTTACTTTAACGACAATGCCGGTGAATTCGTTCTGAGCGATCTTGAAAACCTTTAGCCATTAGTACGTCGCGGCACCTGGAGTACAAAGTAAAGAAAAAAAATTAGAAAGCTTTTATTATGGTTTTTAAATTGCCTCGCGCCATAGAGCTCAATATTCCTGACTGAGCGAAAAAAAAAATTTTTATTTTTTTTTGCCACCAAACCGATGACGGCCTCCTAATGCAGTTACATTAAAGCACTTCTCCGAGTATGTAAGCCGGTTTTTAACTAGCTCCTTCGGGCATTGTTAGATATCATCACTTACAGGCGCAGGAGAGACACAGGCTGTAAGTAATCGCACTTCCTGCTCTCCACCATGTGCGCTGTCACTTAGCAAGCACCTGCCTGCGCATGCCGCCGCTACCACCACATCTATCCGCTAACCTTCCTCTTCCTTCCATTTCCATTTATTTTGTCCCGTTTAGCAAACTGGAAGCACTTTATTCCTCCCATCCATTCTGGTCTGTTGACCTCTGTGCAATTCAAGTTCTCTTTTGTCGCCTGCGAGTCCCCGAGGCCATTAAAATGGTCATTTAAGAAACATAGAAATGTGACAGCAGGAAAAGGATCACGTGGTCCATCGAGTCTGCCCCTTTTTTTGTGTTTTTTTATTTGTTTGTTTGTTCTTTAATCTATACCTGTTTTTGTATTTTTTATTTCTATTTTTGTTCATTTATATATTTTTTTAATTTATACATGTTTTTGTATTTTTTAATTCTACTATTTTTTATACTTTATATATGTTTTAGTATTTTCTATTTAATATTTTTAATTTTTACTTGTTTTTGTAGTTTTTATTTCTATTTTTGTTCATTTACATTTTTTTTTTACATGGTTTTGTATTTTTTAATTCTACTTTTTTATACTTTATATATGTTTTTATATTTTCTATTTCATTTTTTTTAATTTTTACTTGTTTTTCTATTTTTTATTTCTATTTTTGTTCATTTATATATTTTTTTTCTTTTTTTTACACGTTTTTGTATTTTTTAATTCTACTTTTTTATACTTTATATATGTTTTTGTATTTTCTTTTTCATTTTTTTTCATTTATACTTGTTTTTGTATTTTTTATTTCTATTTTTGTTTGTTTATATATTTTTAAAAATGTATACATGTTTTGTATTTTTTAATTCTACTTTTTTACAAATTATACATGTTTTTGTATTTTCTATTTCATTTTTTGTTCAATTATATATATTTTTAATTTATAAATGTTTTTGTATTTTTTAATTCTACTTTTTTACACTTTATACATGTTTTTGTATTTTTTATTTCTATTTTTGTTTGTTTATATATTTTTTTAATTTATACATGTTTATGTATTTTTAATTCTACTTTTTTCACGTTATACATGTTTTTTGTATTTTTATTTCTATTTTTGTTCGTTTATATATTTTTTTAATTTATATGTTTTTGTATTTTTTAATTCTACTTTTTTACACTTTATACATGTTTTTGTATTTTCTATTTAATTTTTTTTGTTTTTTAATCTATACATGTTTTTGTATTTTTGTTTTTTATATATTTTTTAATTTATACATGTTTTTGTATTTTCTAATTCTACTTTTTTACACTTTATACATGTTTTTGTATTTTTTATTTCATTCTTTATTTATACGTGTTTTAGTAATTTTTAATAAAAAATTTTCTTATTTGTACATGTTTTTGTATTTTTTATTTCATTTTTTTAATTGATATATGTTTCTGTATTTTTTTTTTTTATTTTTTTTTATCTATACGTGTAATTGAATTCTTTATTTCTATTTTCTTTAAATTTATATATGTTTTTGTATTTTTTATTTAAATTTTTTTATTTATACATGTTTTTGCATTTTTCAATTCTACTTTTTTTTTTACTTTATATATGGTTTTTGTATTTCATTTTTATTTTTAATTTATACTTGTTTTTGTATTTTTTGTTTCAGTTTTATTTAATTGATGCATGTTTTTGTATTTTTTATTTCTATTTCTTTTTATTTATACGTGTATTTGAATTCTTTATTTCTATTTTCTTTAAATTTATATATGTTTTTTTTATTTGTTATTTCAATTTTTTTTATATATATACATGTTTTTGTATTTTTTAATTCTACTTTTTTTTACTTTGGATATGTTTTTGTATTTTGTATTTCATTTTTATTTTTAATTTATACTTGTTTTTGTATTTTTATATAAAAAAAAATGTATACATGTTTTTGTATTTGATACATGTTTTGGAATTTTTTATTTCAATTTTTTTTATTTATACACGTTTTTTATTTTTTTATTCAGTTTTATATATATATATATATATATATATATATATATATATATATATATATATATATATATATATATATATATATATATATATATATATATATATATATATATATATGTTTCTTGTATATATTTATTTATTTATTTATTTATCCACTTCAATACTGGACACTTTCACCCTCTTCCTGTCCAGGCCAATTTTTTTTTTTTACAGTTTGATGTTGGATCTGTGAGGCCTCGTACACACGATCGGACATATCCGATGAAAACGGTCCGCGGACCATTTCCATCGGATATGTCCGATCGGGAGTTTGATCCGATGGCGTGTACACACCATCGGATCAAATTCCCCGCCGCCGGACAGCGCGGTGACGCGGCGGTGACGTTGACGCCGCCACGTCACCACCACGTCACCGCACCAGGAAGTTAAACACTTCCGCGCATGCGCCGAATCCATTCGGCGGCGGCGCGGCGGCGGTGGGGGACGACATGTCTGCTGGTAAGTGTACTAACCAGTAGACATGTCGGGCGGCCAGATTCCACCGGATTGATTTCAAAGCTTGCTTTGAAATCTGTCGGGTGGAGAAATCTGTCCGCTAGCCCATACACACGAGCGGAGATGTCTGCTGAAACGGTCCATCGGACCGTTTTCAGCGGACATATCCCCTCGTGTGTACGCCGCCTGAGTGTTCCCTGCTGGGCTGCGTTCGCTAAGGGGTTAAATATGGACTGTCCTTGTATAATTTATGCACATTTCTTTCATCGCACTTGTACCCTGCGTGTTCTTTGGGGTTACCAACCACGTCTCCAGAGAAAATTATTATTGGGGTTACCAACCACGTCTCCCAGAAGATGATTATTGGGGTTACCAACCACGTCTCCCGAGAAAATTATTAATGGGGTTACCAACCACGTCTCCCAGAAGATGATTATTGGGGTTACCAACCACGTCTCCCAGAAGATGATTATTGGGGTTACCAACCACGTCTCCCCAGAAGATTATTGGGTTTACCAACCACGTCTCCCGAGAAGATGATTATTGGGGTTACCAACCAAGTCTCCTGAGAAAATTATTATTGGGGTTACCAACCACCTCTCCCAGAAGATGATTATTGGGGTTACCAACCATGTCTCCCCAGAAGATGATTATTGGGGTTACCAACCACGTCTCCCCAGAAGATTATTGGGGTTACCAACCACGTTTCCCAGAAGATGATTATTGGGGTTACCAACCACGTCTCCCCAGAAGATGATTATTGGGGTTTCCAACCACGTCTCCCAGAAGATGATTATTGGGGTTACCAACCACGTCTCCCAAAAGATGATTATTGGGGTTACCAACCATGTCTCCCAGAAGATGATTATTGTTACCAACCACGTCTCCCCAGAAGATGATTATTGGGGTTTCCAACCACGTCTCCCAGAAGATGATTATTGGGGTTACCAACCACGTCTCCCAAAAGATGATTATTGGGGTTACCAACCATGTCTCCCAGAAGATGATTATTGGGTTTACCAACCACGTCTCCCGAGAAAATTATTATTGGGGTTACCAACCACGTCTCCCGAGAAGATGATAATTAGGGTTACCAACCACATCTCCCGAGAAAAATATTATTGGGGTTACCAACCACGTCTCCCCAGAAGATGATTATTGGGGTTACCAGCCACATCTCCCAGAAGATGATAATTGGGGTTACCAACCACATCTCCCAGAAGATGATAATTGGGGTTACCAACCACGTCTCCTCAGAAGATGATTATTGGGGTTATCAACCACGTCTCCCATGAAGATGATTATTGGGGTTACCAACCACGTCTCCCCAGAAGATGATAATTGGGGTTACCAACCACGTCTCCCCAGAAGATGATTATTGGGGTTACCAACCAAGTCTCCTGAGAAAATTATTATTGGGGTTACCAACCAAGTCTCCTGAGAAAATTATTATTGGGGTTACCAACCACCTCTCCCAGAAGATGATTATTGGGGTTACCAACCATGTCTCCCCAGAAGATGATTATTGGGGTTACCAACCACGTCTCTCCAGAAGATTATTGGGGTTACCAACCACGTCTCCCATGAAGATGATTATTGGGGTTACCAACCACGTCTCCCCAGAAGATGATAATTGGGGTTACCAACCACTTCTCCCAGAAGATGATTATTGGGGTTACCAACCACGTCTCCCGAGAAGATGATTATTGGGGTTACCAACCAAGTCTCCTGAGAAAATTATTAGTGGGGATACCAACCACCTCTCCCAGAAGATGATTATTGGGGTTACCAACCACGTCTCCCCAGAAGATTATTGGGGTTACCAACCACGTCTCCCCAGAAGATGATTATTGGGGTTACCAACCACGTCTCCCGAGAAAATTATTATTGGGGTTACCAACCATGTCTCCCGAGAAGATCATTATTAGGGTTACCAACTACGTTTCCCGAGAAAAATATTATTGGGGTTACCAACCACGTCTCCCCAGAAGATGATTATTGGGGTTAACAGCCACATCTCCCAGAAGATGATAATTGGGGTTACCAACCACGTCTCCCGAGAAGATGATTATTGGGGTTACCAACCAAGTCTCCTGAGAAAATTATTATTGGGGTTACCAACCACCTCTCCCAGAAGATGATTATTGGGGTTACCAACCACGTCTCCCCAGAAGATTATTGGGGTTACCAACCACGTCTCCCCAGAAGATGATTATTGGGGTTACCAACCACATCTCCCCAGAAGATTATTGGGGTTACCAACCACGTCTCCCAGAAGATGATTATTGGGGTTACCAACCACGTCTCCCCAGCAGATGATTATTGGGGTTTCCAACCACGTCTCCCAGAAGATGATTATTGGGGTTACCAACCACGTCTCCCAAAAGATGATTATTGGGGTTACCAATCATGTCTCCCCAGAAGATGATTATTGGGGTTACCAACCATGTCTCCCCAGAAGATGATTATTGGGGTTACCAACCACGTCTCCCCAGAAGATTATTGGGGTTACCAACCACGTCTCCCCAGAAGATGATTATTGGGGTTACCAACCACATCTCCCCAGAAGATTATTGGGGTTACCAACCACGTCTCCCAGAAGATGATTATTGGGGTTACCAACCACGTCTCCCCAGAAGATGATTATTGGGGTTTCCAAGCACGTCTCCCCAGAAGATGATTAATGGGTTTACCAACCACGTCTCCCGAGAAAATTATTATTGGGGTTACCAACCACGTCTCCCGAGAAGATGATTATTAGGGTTACCAACCACGTCTTCCGAGAAGATGATTATTAGGGTTACCAACCACGTCTCCCGAGAAAATTATTATTGGGGTTACCAACCACGTCTCCCCAGAAGATGATTATTGGGGTTACCAGCCACATCTCCCAGAAGATGATAATTGGGGTTACCAACCACATCTCCCAGAAGATGATAATTGGGGTTGCCAACCACGTCTCCTCAGAAGATGATTATTGGGGTTATCAACCACGTCTCCCATGAAGATGATTATTGGGGTTACCAACCATGTCTCCCCAGAAGATGATAATTGGGGTTACCAACCACGTCTCCCCAGAAGATGATTATTGGGGTTACCAACCACATCCCCCCAGAAGATGATTATTGGGGTTACCAACCACATCTCCCCAGAAGATTATTGGGGTTACCAACCACGTCTCCCCAGAAGATAATTATTGGGGTTACCAACCACGTCTCCCCAGAAGATGAGTATTGGGGTTACCAACCACGTCTCCCAGAAGATGATTATTGGGGTTACCAACCACGTCTCCCAGAAGATGATTATTGGGGTTACCAACCACGTCTCCCCAGAAGATGATTATTGGGTTTACCAACCACGTCTCCCGAGAAAATTATTATTGGGTTTACCAACCACATCTCCCGAGAAAATTATTATAGGGGTTACCAACCACATCTCCCGAGAAGATGATTATTAGGGTTACCAACCACGTCTCCCCAGAAGATGACTATTAGGGTTACCAAACACGTCTCCCAGAAGATGATTATTGGGGTTACCAACCACGTCTCCCCGAAGATGATATTTGGGGTTACCAACCACGTCTCCTCAGAAGATGATTATTGGGGTTACCAACCACGTCACCCATAAAGATGATTATTGGGGTTACCAACCACGTCTCCCCAGAAGATAAAAATTGGGGTTACCAACCACGTCTCCCCAGAAGATGATTATTGGGTTACCAACCACGTCTCCCCAGAAGATGATTATTGGGGTTACCAACCACGTCTCCCAGAAGATGATTATTGGGGTTACCAACCACGTCTCCCATAAAGATGATTATTGGGGCTACTAACCACGTCTCCCCAGAAGATGATTATTGGGGTTACCAACCACGTCTCCCCAGAAGATGATTATTGGGGTTACCAACTATGTCTCCCAGAAGTTGATTATTGGGGTTACCAACCACGTCTTCCCAGAAGATAGTCTCCCTAGAAGATGATTATTCGGTTTACCATCCCCGTCTCCCGAGAAAATTATTATTGGGGTTACCAACCATGTCTCCCAGAAGATCATTATTGGGGTTACCAACCACATCTCCCCAGAAGATGATTATTGGGGTTACCTATCACGTCTCCCCAGAAGATGATAATTGGGGTTACCAACCACGTCTCCCCAGAAGATGATAATTGGTGTTACCAACCACGCCTCCCAGAAGATGATTATTGGGGTTACCAACCACATCCCCCCAGAAGATGATTATTGGGGTTACCAACCACGTCTCCCAGAAGATGATTATTGGGGTTACCAACCACGTCTCCCAAAATATGATTATTGGGGTTACCAACCACGTCTCCCCAGAAGATGATTATTGGGTTTACCAACCACGTCTCCCGAGAAAATTATTATTGTGGTTACCAACCACGTCTCCCGAGAAAATGATTATTGGGGTTACCAACCACGTCTCCCGAGGAGATGATTATTAGGGTTACCAACCACGTCTCCCTAAAAAATTATTATTGGGGTTACCAACCACGTCTCTCCAGAAGATGATTATTGGGGTTACCAAACACGTCTCCCAGAAGATGATTATTGGGGTTACCAACCATGTCTCCCAGAAGATGATAATTGGGGTTACCAACCACGTCTCCCGGAAGATGATTATTGGGGTTACCAACCACGTCTCCCATAAAGATGATTATTGGGGCTACCAACCACGTCTCCCCAGAAGATGATAATTGGGGTTACCAACCACGTCTCCCCAGAAGATGTTTATTGGGGTTACCAACTATGTCTCCCCAGAAGATGATTATTGGGGTTACCAACCACATCTCCCTAGAACATGATTATTGGGGTTACCAACCACGTCTCCCATAAAGATGATTATTGGGGCTACCAACCACGTCTCCCCAGAAGATGATAATCGGGGTTACCAACCACGTCTCCCCAGAAGATGATAATTGGGGTTACCAACTATGTCTCCCAGAAGATGATTATTGGGGTTAACAACCACATCTCCCTAGAAGATGATTATTAGGGTTACCAACCACGTCTCCCCAGAAGATAATTGGGGTTACCAACCACGTCTCCCTAGAAGATGATAATTGGGGTTACCAACTATGTTTTCCCAGAAGATAGTCTCCCCAGAAGATGATTATTGGGTTTACCAACCACTTCTCCCGAGAAAATTATTATTGGGGTTACCAACCATGTCTCCCAGAAGATGATTATTGGGGTTACCAACCACATCTCCCCAGAAGATGATAATTGGGGTTACCAACCACGTCTCCCCAGAAGATGATAATTGGGGTTACCAACCATGTCTCTCAGAAGATGATAATTGGGGTTACCAACCACATCTCCCGGAAGATGATTTTTGGGGTTACCAACCACGTCTCCCATAAAGATGATTATTGGGGCTACCAACCACGTCTCCCCAGAAGATGATAATTGGGGTTACCAACCACGTCTCCCCAGAAGATGATTATTGGGGTTACCAACTATGTCTCCCCAGAAGATGATTATTGGGATTATCAACCACATCTCCCTAGAACATGATTATTGGGGTTACCAACCACGTCTCCCATAAAGATGATTATTGGGGCTACCAACCACGTCTCCCCAGAAGATGACAATTGGGGTTACCAACCACGTCTTCCCAGAAGATGATTATTGGGGTTACCAACTATGTCTCCCAGAAGATGATTATTGGGGTTACAAACCACATCTCCCTAGAAGATGATTATTGGGGTTACCAACCACGTCTCCCCAGAAGATAATTGGGGTTACCAACCACGTCTCCCTAGAAGATGATAATTGGGGTTACCAACCACGTTTTCCCAGAAGATAGTCTCTCCAGAAGATGATTATTGGGTTTACCAACCACGTCTCCCGAGAAAATTATTATTGGGGTTACCAACCATGTCTCCCAGAAGATGATTATTGGGGTTACCAACCACATCTCCCCAGAAGATGATAATTGGGGTTACCAACCACGTCTCCCCAGAAGATGATAATTGGGGTTACCAAAAACGTCTCCCCAGAAGATGATTATTGGGGTTACCAACCACGTCTCCCCAGAAGATGATTATTGGGTTTACCAACCACGTCTCCCGAGAAAATTATTATTGGGGCTACCAACCATGTCTCCCAGAAGATGATTATTGGGGTTACCAACCACGTCTCCCAGAAGATGATTATTGGGGTTACCAACCACATCTCCCCAGAAGATGATTATTGGGGTTATCAACCACGTCTCCCAGAAGATGATTATTGGGGTTACCAACCACGTCTCCCCAGAAGATGATAATTAGTGTTACCTACCAACCATGTCTCCTGAGAAGATGATTATTGGGGTTGCCAACCACGTCTCCCCAGAAGATGATCATTGGGGTTACCAACCACATCTCCCCAGAAGTTGATAATTGGGGTTACCAACCACGTCTCCCCAGAAGTTGATAATTGGGGTTACCAACCACGTCTCCCCATAAGATGGTTATTGTGGTTACCTACTACGTCTCCCGAGAAGATGGTTATTGGGGTTACCAACCGTGTCTCCCCAGAAGATGATTATTGGGTTTACCAACCACGTCTCCCGAGAAAATTATTATTGGGGTTACCAACCACGTCTCCCGGAAGATGATTATTGGGGTTACCAACCACGTCTCCCAGAAGATGATAATTTGGGTTACCAACCACGTCTCCCGAGAAAATTATTATTGGGGTTACGAACCACATCTCCCCAGAAGATAATAATTGGGGTTACCAACCACGTCTCCTCAGAAGATGATTATTGGGGTTACCAACCACATCTCCCATAAAGATGATTATTGGGGTTACCAACCACATCTCCCCATATGATTATTATTAGGGTTACCAACCACATCTCCCAGAAGATGATTATTGGGGTTACCAACCACATCTCCCCAGAAGATGATTATTGGGGTTACCAACCACATCTCATTAGATGATTATTGGGGTTACCAACCACATTTCCCCAGATGATTATTGGGGTTACCAACCACGTCTCCTCAGAAGATGATCATTGGGATTACCAACCACGTCTTCCCAGAAGATGGTCTCCCCAGAAGATGATCATTGTGGTTACCAACCATGTCTCCCCAGAAGATGATTATTGGGGTTACCAACCACGTCTCCCCAGCAGATGATTATTGGGGTTGCCAACCATGTCTCCTCAGAAGTTGATAATTGGGGTTACCAACCAGGTCTCCCAAAAGATAATTATTGGGGTTACCAACCACGTCTCCCCAGAAGATGATTATTGGGGTTACCAACCACGTTTCCCCAGAAGATGAGGCTTGGGAGGTCCAAAATGTTGAACCATTTCTGAAGATGAGATAAGAGGGTCTGTGGTCTGCGGCGTCGCACACAAACATTATCCGCCATAATAGAAGAGATCGGGAGCCCGGGGGGGGGGGGGGAGTGTCCACTCTCAGAGAATGTGTCATACCGAGATTGGAATGGATTAAGAGCCTCCGGGGCCCAGAAATTCACAATTGATTCAGCCGGCGTGATTTTCATCAAAGAGCCGTAATCAGTAACCCACATTATAGCAGCAAGTCTCTGCGACTCCTCCGAGCGAAAACGGAGAGGAGCCTCAACACCATCCAACATCAGAGTCACCGCTGATATCAATTTGTCATATTATTGGAAATGTCACCAATCAGAGTGTGCCAATAACATGACATCTAACTCTCTTCCCCTGATATACTCTGCTCCTTCCTCTATAACTCTCCTCTCCTGATATACTCTGCTGGACGACTCTGCTCCTTCCTCTATAACTCTCCTCTCCTGATATACTCTGCTCCTTCCTCTATAACTCTCCTCTCCTGATATACTCTGCTGGAGGACTCTGCTCCTTCCCCTATAACTCTCTAGGATATACTCTGCTGGAGGACTCTGCTCCTTCCTCTATAACTCTCCTCTCCTGATATACTCTGCTGGAGGACTCTGCTCCTTCCTCTATAACTCTCCTCTCCTGATATACTCTGCTGGAGGACTCTGCTCCTTACTCTATAACTCTCCTCTCCCGATATACTCTGCTGGAGGACTCTGCTCCTTCCTCTATCTCTCCTCTCCTGATATACTCTGCTGGAGGACTCTGCTCCCTCCTCTATAACTCTCCTCTCCTGATATAATCTGCTGGAGGACTCTGCTCCTTCCTCTATTACTCTCCTCTCCTGATATACTCTGCTGGAGGACTCTGCTCCTTCCTCTATAACTCTCCTCTCCTGATATACTTTGCTGGAGGACTCTGCTCCTTCCTCTATAACTCTCCTCTCCTGATATACTCTGCTGGAGGACTCTGCTCCTTTCTCTATAACTCTTCTCTCCTGATATACTCTGCTGGAGGACTCTGCTCCTTTCTCTATAACTCTCCTCTCCTGATATAGTCTTCTGGAGGACTCTGCTCCTAACTCTATAACTCTCCTCTCCTGGAGTTCTCTGCACACGGCGGTGGACAATAACACTCGGCGCGCTTCTGATAAGTGCCGTACATTAGAATTATATATGTGAAGGATAATTTATGCGGCACATCAGAAGTCCGTCTGAAGTCCCTGAAGATCCTGAGGACCCGAGATAAACGCACTGTAGAGTCGGACTCTTCACTTCTATCGCATCCTCATCTCCTCCCTCGGATCAGACGCGTCGGCTCGCTGATGGGGGGTAAAAAACTACAAATGATTTGGCCGTCTTGTTATTTTCTCCCTCTAACATTTTGATATCATTTTCCCAGCGTGAGATTCGGCTTCCCACTGTGAGGGATTCACATCCCGTTCATTCCTCTAGAAGACGTTCAACTTTTCATGAGGAAATGAGAGCGAAGAGGACGAGGAGGACGAGGAGGAGGAGGAGGACGAGGAGGAGAAGGACGAGGAGGACAAGGAGGAGGAGGACGAGGAGGAGAAGGAGGACGTGGAGGACGAGGAGGACAAGGAGGACGAGGAAGGAGGAGGACGAGGAGGACGAAGAGTTCAGTGAGATTTAGAAGTGCTGAAAATTATTCTTGTGTCACTAAACTCAGCGAACAAAATGTCCTCTGGAAGAGTCGCCGCGTCTGACCTCAAAGCGTGAGTCAGACTCCGCCTTCTGGAAGATTCCAAAGCATGTGAAAAACACTTTCCCGGCATATTCATTCCCTGACTTGATTGGGGTAGGCGGTACACTATGATGGGGGTGGATCAGCTACGCCTTGTGACATTTAACATCTGGAAACCCGCCTTCTGACCTTTTACCTCTGGGGGAGGTCCCTGTTCCAATACCTGAGCCCTACCCCTATACTTCAAGGGAAAACCCTAATCCCAAACCTAACCTTAAGCCTAACCCTAACCCTAACTCTAACCCTAACCCTAACTCTAACCCCAACAATAACCCCTACCCTACTGCTAATCCCTAACCCTAACTCTAATTCCTAACCCCAACCCTAACTCTAACCCTATCGCTATCCCTAACTCTAACCCTAACCATAACCCCTAACTCTAACCCCAACTCTAACTTTAACCCTAATCCTAACCTTAACTTTAACCCTAATCCTAACCCTAAGTAAGATTCAGAAATGCTGAAAATTATTCTCGTGTCAGTAAACTCAGCGGAAAAAAAAATTCTCTGCAAGAGTCGCCACGTCTGACCTCAAAGCGCCAAAGAGTCAGATTCCGCCTTCTGAAAAATTCCGAAGTGTACGAAAAACACTTTCCCCGACTTGTTTATTCCCAGACTTCCCAGTTGGGGTAGGCTTTACACTTTGGTGGGGGTGGGTCAGCTACGCCTCATGATCTTTGACCGTTGGCAACCCGCCCTCTGACCTTTTACCTCTGGAGGAGGTCCCTGTTTCAATTTCTGAGTCCTAGCCTTATTCTTCTAGGGAAAACCCTAACCCCAACCCTAACCCCAATAACTCTAACCCTAACCCCCTAACTCTAACCCTAACCCAAAACCCTAATCCTAACTCTAACCCTAACCCGAGCTCTAACTCTAACCCGAACCTTAATCCTAAATCTAAACGTAACCCTAGCTCTAACCCTAACTCTAATCCTAACCCTACTCTAACCCTAACTCTGACACTAACCCTAACTCTAATCCAAACCCTATCTCTAATCTTAACCCTAACTCCTAACTCTAACCTTAACCCTAACCCATAACCCTTACTCTAATCCTAACTCTATGCCTAACTCTAACCCCAACCCCTAAACCCAACCATAACCCTAACTCTAACATTAACCATAACCCTAACTCCTAACCCTAACTCTAACCCTAACCCTAATTCTAACCCTAACTTTAACCCTAACTCTAACCCTAACCCCTAACCCTAACACTAACTTTTAACCCTAACTCTAACCCTAACTATAACCCTAACTCTAACCCCTAACCCTAACTCTAACCCTAACCCCTAACTCTAACCCTAACCCCTAACCCTTACTCTAACCCTAACCCATAACCCTAACTCTCACCCTAACTATAACCCTAACTCTAACCCTAACCCATAACTCTAACCCTAACCCCTAACTCTAACCCTAACCCATAACCCTAACTCTAACCCTAACTATAACCCTAACTATAACTCTAACCCTAACCCCTAACTCTAACTCTAACTCTAACCCTAACTCTAACCCATAACCCTAACTCTAACCCTAACCCCCTAACCCTAACTCTAACCCTAACTCTAACCCTAACGCTAACCCTAACACTAACCCTAAATCCTAACCCTAACTATAACCCTAAACCTAACCCTAACTCTAACCCTAACCCTCTAATCCTAACTCTAACCCTAACCCTAACTCTAACCCTTAACTCTAACTCTAACCCTAACCCCTATCTCGCTTCGGTCCTCCAAGGATATAGAGCATACCCAGCTACCACCAGGACTGGATTTCTCCCGGGTTTCACTGATCAGTCAGGTAGAACGATCGGGAGGCGGTGGGAGGGGGTATCGCTCCTGCTGCTTCTAAAAGTGATCCCACGGTGAATCCGCCCACGGGACCACTTTTATCTGAAAGAGAATCGCCTATTGTGGAAAAAATTACCGGAGTTATGCCAGCTATCTGCTACCATAACATCGAACAAACGACATACTATAGGCCGGCCGGCAAGTGGTTTAGAAGTTGTGATTCTGAATACTTTTGTTTCTTTTTATGTCTAAAATCTCCCCTTTATAGATGCCGGTAAAGTTGTTAATGACAATAATTTTCCAGAATAAGAGACGCATCGCACGGCTGGACCGCGAGCCCCTGAACGCCACCATTCTCCCCCGTAATTTCCCAATCAGCTCGCCTCCCGTGGCTTCCGGCAGCCTTCAGACAAAAAGCCTCTAGACTTCCTTTGGCAATGCCATACGCCAGTTTCTTTAATTGGAAATTGCCGGAGGCGATCAATGAAAAGACCAAAATTGTTTTTTTTTTCTTCTTCTTCTTCTTCTTCTTTTTTTAATTAGAGAAAGTTTTCTTCTCTTTATGTAAAATCCATCACGCCGGGCGCAGCTGTCCCTCTCTGCTGGCTTTTTTCGGAGCTCTGTAAATTTCCGGATCTTATTGACGGAACCGGCAAGGATTATGAGTGCTTGGGGTCCAGATAATCACACAGAATAGATTTCTGGGGGGTCCAGACCTGAGAAGCACTGAGTGCCAATTGGCCAATATTTCAGGAGGAAGCACGGGTCTGTCACATACCTGGTTGTAGAGTCCAACGTGCAGGGAGCGGCCTCTCGTAAGCCTCTGACCCAGGAGTCCCTGATAGAGCAGACAGGGGAACCAGAGTCAAGAGGGGCACAAGCGCCTAGTGGTAGCTGGTGGTGGACCGGAAGAGGACGGAGACAGGTCCTGGCGGGGTCCTGGCAGGGAACCACAGAACGCAGGAACGGTGTTGTAGCGCTTGCTGTGTAAGAGCCCAAGGATTGGTGCACACTGGATCAGATGGCAGATCAGGAAACCGGAACAGATCCGAAGGGGTTAATTCAGTCCAGACTGGTTTAATACAGGCAGATAGCAGATAGCAGAACCAGGGGGTCATGCAGAATCGGTAGTCAGGTGGCGCCAAAACAGTGTCAGCGTGCGCGCGCGCGCACCCGCCGCGCGTGTCACATGCACGGGCGCGAGCGCCGCGCACACGGCCGCGCGCATCGCGCACACTGACGCGCGCATGCGCGCGCAAACGGGCGCCAGCGCGCGTGCGTCGGGATTGCCTGGATCTTCCACCATGACATTGCCCCCCCTCTACGGGCAGCCTCCGGATGCCCAACTGTGCCAACCTTCTTGGATGCGCCCTTTTAAAGGCCTGGACCAGTCTCTGAGCGTGAATGTTGACTTCTGGTTCCCAGGAATTCTCTTCCGGACCGTAGCCCTTCCACTTTACAAGGTATTGTACCTGGTTACGTCTCTTCCGACAATCCAAGATAGATTCCACCTCGAACTCCTCTTCGCCGTTAACAAGCACCGGCTTGGGGGACCGACATTCCGGTTGGTGAAGGGGTCCGGGACTGTGGGCTAGAGCAGTGCCACATGGAAGACTGGGTGGATCCGAAAAGAAGCAGGTAATTTTAATTCGTAGGCCACTTCATTAATTTTTCTGAGTATCTGGAAGGGACCCACAAACTTAGGGCCTAGTTTCTTGGACGGGCAGGCTAATCTTAGATTCAAAGTGGACAGCCAGACTTGGTCTCCCGGTGCCAAGTCAAGTTCTCCGGGCGAGATGCAAGCTACCATTGCTAATATATATTCTGTATATCCTGTTTTTGTATATTTTAGTTTTTGTTTTTGGATTTTATGATATATAATTAAATATTTTTTCTTAAATTGTATGTCCTTGTGATTGCCTGAAAAAGTCCGCCTTCCTACTACTTTCTGTAGTAATTCCTATTTTTGATTGGAGAAAAAACGGGGACTGTTTAGTAGCTGAATGGACTGAATTATTGTAGGCGAACTCTGCAAGGGGCAGCAGAGAGGCCCAATCATCCTGTGAGAAACTGGAAAAGCACCGCACATATTGCTCGAGCGTCTGGTTGGTGCGCTCGGTCTGGCCGTTGGTCTGTGGGTGGTATGCAGATGAGAAAGAGAGTTCAATCTTCAGCGCTCCACATAGCGCTTTCCAGGATCTAGAGGTAAACTGCACCCCACGGTCCGATATGATGTTAGCGGGTACGCCATGAAGTCTCACCACCTCTTTAATGAATATCTTTGCTGTTTCAGCAGCGGAAGGTGTCCCCACCATCGGCAGAAAGTGCGCCATCTTTGAGAGCCTATCAACCACCACAAAGATGGTGGTATAATCTTCAGATGGAGGTAACTCAACAATAAAGTCCATCGAAATCATCCTCCAAGGCTTCTCTGGAACAGGCAGTGGTTTAAGCAACCCCCAAGCTCTGGTTCTGCTACCTTTATGCTGGATACAGGTGGTACAGGATTCTACATAATTTTTACAGTCTTTAAGTAATTGCGGCCACCAGAAGGTACGCTGGAGGAGCTTGGATGTCTTGTGTATCCCAAAGTGGCCTGCTAGCTCATGGTCATGGCAGGACTTGAGAACCGCTATTCGTAGCTGTTGTGGCACAAAGATCTTGTCCTTGTTCCAAAGCAGATCGTCTCTTAACTGAAGAGTAGGGTCTGGGGATAAGGAGATCTCTGAAGAGGCCTGCTTAATTTGGGAAAGAAGATCTCCTTGCAGCATGAGGAAATTGCCGGGAGCAAGAATGGTGTCCGGGGATGAAGGGGCATCAGGCCCATTGAACATCCGGGAGAGTGCATCCGGCTTGGTATTTTTCGAACCAGGTCTGTAGGTTATATGAAAAGAAAACCGAGTAAAGAACAGCGCCCATCTGGCCTGACGTGGCTTGAGTCTTTTGGCAACCTTTAGATATTCTAAGTTTTTGTGATCAGTATAGATCAGGATAGGGTGTGCAGCACCCTCGAGGAGGTAGCGCCATTCTTCAAGAGCTGCCTTGATTGCTAGCAGCTCCCTGTCCCCGACGTCGTAGTTCCTCTCCGCTTCTGATAGTTTGCGGGAGAAAAACGCAACTGGGTGTAAAAGGGATTTGGACCCCTGTCTCTGGGAAAGCACCGCTCCGACCGCCACCTCGGAGGCGTCCACCTCCAAGATATAGGGTAAGGCTGGGTTAGGATGTTTCAGGATGGAGGCAGAGATGAAGAGATCCTTCAAGGTGGTAAAGGCAACTTGGGCTTCGGGAGACCACAGGAACCGGGTGCCTTGCTTGGTCAGACTTGTGATAGGGGCAATTATGGCGGAGAAGCCCTTGATAAACTTTCGGTAAAAGTTTGCAAACCCCACGAAGCGCTGGACCGCTTTCTTATCGGTGGGAGCGGGCCAATCTGTGATTGCAGTGACCTTCTGAGGGTCCATCTTGACACCTTCTATTGAAATTATTAATCCCAAGAACTGAATGCTCACACGTTCAAATTCGCATTTCTCGGCTTTAACGTATAGGCTGTGTTGGCGGAGCCGAGCTAGAACCTTTTGGACATGTTTCCGATGGTCTGACAGGGAGGACGAGAAAATCAGGATGTCATCCAGGTAGATGATGACGAACAGATCGAGGTAGTTTCTGAAAATGTCGTTTACAAAATGTTGAAATGTGGCAGGGGCGTTGCAAAGCCCGAAGGGCATAACTAGGTATTGTCATGATAAGAGAAACAGGAATCTTACCTATACTGACAGCGCCAGGAGAGGTCTGTTTCAGCGCATGCGCGGGGGCGCGCGGGTGCGCGCGCGCGATGTACGCGGCGGGAGCGTGCACGCGGCGGGAGCGCGCGCGCGCTGACGTCATTTCGGCGCCAAGAACCGCTATTTAAACCATCTGATCCCACTGTATCTTGCTGACCAGTCTGCAGCAATTCCTGACTGAATCTGAACCTGTTACCTGTCTGCCTGATTACCGAATACCTGACCCGGCTTCCGTTGACCCTTCTCTGCCTGCAGCCTGCCTCTGACCCCGGCCTGATCCGACTACCGACTCTGCTTGAACCCGTCTTGCTGTCTGCTTACCTGATTCACCGACCCGGTCTGAACCTGATTTAACCCTCGTACCTGTCTCCGTCTCCTGATTGGTGCTTGATCCAGTGTCTGACAATCCCTTGGCTCCTATTCACAAGTGCTACAACACCGTTCCTGTGTTTGCTGGATTTCTGCTAGGACCTCGTCAACACCTGTTCACTTCCTCTTCCGGTCCATCTCCAGCTTCCCACCAGGCACTTGTGTCCCTCCAGATTTTGTACCCCCTGTCTGCTCTACCAGGGGTTCCTGAGTCAGAGGATTACGAGAGGCCGTTCCCTGCACATTGGGCTCCATAACCAGGTACGTGACAGTACTGGTCAGCCATGTCCGAGCCCATGCAGGGGGCGTCTCCCATGGAGGACTTATGCCGCCATTTAGATGGCCTCACCGCGGCCGTACGGACTTTACAAGAAGGATATACCCGCCTGGAAGGACGTGTCCAAACTCTGTCCACAACAGCACCTGCAGCATCTGGAACCGCAGCTGCCCCTTCTGTAGTAATGCTACCACCGGAACCTAGAGTCCCCATCCCGGAGAGATTTTCTGGAGATCGCAGCAAATATAGAGCTTTCCGCAACGCCTGTGAACTTTTTTTTGCCTTACAACCCAGGACCTTTTCACTTGAGGCCACAAAAGTAGGTTTCGTTATCTCGTTATTGTCTGGCGAACCTCAGACCTGGGCGCATCGTCTTCTAGAACGCAAGGAGGAAAGTCTTAACCTACTCAGTACTTTCTTCCAAGCCATGGACCTTATCTATGAGGATTCCCAACTAGCAGCTACCGCTGAAGCAGCATTATGTGCCTTACAGCAGGGACGCAGAGCAGTGGAGGAATATGTAGCTGAATTCAGGCAGTGGAGTTCCGATACCAACTGGAATGATGCTGCCCTGCGTCACCAATTTCGTATGGGACTTTCAGAATCTTTAAAAGACGAATTAGCCCGAGTGGGCATTCCCGCAACACTTGAAGCCCTCATCCTCCTCTCCGTTCAGATCGACAGACGGTTGAGGGAACGCCGTGCTGAACGCACATCCGGCCCCACACGTCCCATATGGATGATGCCACGAGTACCTGGCCCACCACATCTGCCTCCTTCAGGTCCCAGACCAAACCCCATCGATCATCCAGAACCAATGCAAATAGGCCTACTTCGGCCATCCCTGACTCCGGAGGAGCGTCAAAGGCGTCGATCCAATAACCTTTGCATGTACTGTGGAGGATCCGGGCACTATGTAAACACCTGCCCCGTCAAGTTCCGTAAGTGTTCAGTCCCCTCACCGGTTCTCTTCTCTGTCTTACGTAATGATAATACTCACCTGGCTGTTTCAATCTCCCTACAGCTTCCAGGAAGGAACCTCCAAGTCCCTGCAATTATTGACTCTGGTGCTTGCAGCGGTTTTATGGACGCCTCCTTTGCCTTCCGATATGGAGTTCCTCTACGACCACGACACCAGAAACTTACCGTCCATTTAGCCGACGGATCGGCTATCAAATCCGGCCCAGTTACCCAAGAGACAATTCCCCTATACACGCTCATCTCTAAGGACCACCGGGAACTACTCTGTCTGGACATTATTGAATCCCCAATGTTTCCGGTCATTCTGGGTATGCCTTGGCTGAAAGCCCATAATCCTCAGATTGACTGGGAATCTGGGACAATCCACTTTTCTTCCTCTTACTGTCGACAACACTGCCTTCAGAAGCCGGCCAGTTCCCCTCCTTCTTTGATGTGTTTAGAATCCGAAGAGGAGAACCGTCAATTAATCCCAGAAACCTATCATAGTTTCTTAGATGTATTCAGCAAAAGGGGAGCAGAGACGTTGCCTCCACACCGGTCCTACGACTGCCCTATTGAACTTTTACCTGGAGCAGAAATTCCGTTTGGAAGAATATTTCCTTTGACTGGGCTAGAGTTGGTCACTCTCAAATCTTATATTGATGAGAATCTCGAGAAGGGGTTCATCCGCCCTTCCACATCCCCTGCGGGGGCCGGTATATTCTTTGTGGAAAAGAAGGATCACTCTCTACGCCCCTGCGTAGACTACAGGGACTTAAATAAAATCACGATTAAGAACAGGTATCCTCTCCTTCTTGTTCCTGAACTATTTCAGAGACTCGGAGCAGCCACAATCTTTACTAAACTTGACCTCCGTGGGGCTTACAACCTCGTCCGCATAAGGGATGGCGATGAGTGGAAAACCGCATTTCGTACTCGTTTTGGGCATTTCGAATACCTGGTGATGCCCTTCGGCCTTTGCAATGCCCCAGCCACGTTCCAACATTTTGTAAATGACATTTTCAGAGACTATCTTGATTTATTCGTTATTGTTTACCTAGATGACATCCTGATCTTCTCTTCCTCCCTGTCAGATCATCAAAGTCATGTCAAAAAGGTCCTAGCTCGGCTCCGTCAACACAGTCTATATGCTAAAGCGGAGAAATGTGAGTTTGAAAGAGAGAGCATTCAGTTCCTAGGTCTCATCATTTCAATCGACGGTGTCAAGATGGACCCTCAGAAGGTCACCGCCATTACAGATTGGCCCGCTCCCACCGATAAGAAATCAGTCCAGCGTTTCGTGGGATTTGCAAATTTTTATCGAAAATTTATCAAAAACTTCTCTTCCATAATTGCTCCCATCACAGGTCTGACCAAACAGGGTATCCGGTTCCAGTGGTCCCCAGAGGCTCAAGCGGCTTTTTCTACCCTGAAAAACCTTTTCATTTCAGCATCCATCCTAAAACATCCTGATCCAGTTCTACCTTTTATCCTGGAAGTGGACGCCTCCGAGGTGGCGGTCGGAGCAGTGCTCTCCCAGAGACAAGGACCCAAATCCCTTCTGCATCCAGTTGCGTTCTTCTCCCGCAAACTCTCCGAAGCTGAAAGAAACTATGACGTTGGGGACAGGGAACTTTTAGCAATCAAGGCAGCCCTTGAGGAATGGCGTTATCTCCTGGAGGGTGCAGCTCACCCCATCTTGATCTATACAGATCACAAGAACTTGGAATATTTAAAGGTTGCTAAGAGACTGAGGCCACGGCAGGCCAGGTGGGCATTGTTCTTTACTCGGTTTTCCTTCCATATAACCTACAGACCCGGATCAAAAAACACTAAACCCGACGCGCTATCCCGGATGTTCCATGGGCCTGAAGCTCCTTCCTCCCCGGACACCATCCTCGCCCCTGGCAATTTTCTCATGTTACAGGGAGATCTTTTGTCTCAAATTAAGCAGGCCTCTTCATCAATTCCCTCATCTCCAGACCTTACTCTGCAGTTAAGAGATGGCATGCTATGGAACAAAAACAAGATCTTTGTGCCTCAACAACTACGATTGACAATTCTCAAGTCCTGCCATGACCACGAACTAGCCGGACATTTCGGAATCCACAAGACAGCCGAACTCATCCAGCGTACCTTCTGGTGGCCTCAATTATTACAAGATTGCAAAAGCTATGTGGAATCCTGTGCCACCTGTATCCAACACAAGGGTAGCAGAACCAAAGCGTGGGGGTTACTTAAACCACTGCCTGTTCCGGAGAAACCTTGGAGAATGATTTCAATTGATTTTATTGTTGAGTAACCTCCATCTGAAAACTATACTACCATCTTTGTAGTGGTGGACAGACTTTCAAAAATGGCGCACTTCCTACCGATGGTAGGAACACCTTCGGCTGCCGAAACAGCAAAATTTTTTATTAAAGAAGTAGTAAGGCTCCATGGTATACCTGCTAATATTGTATCTGACCGTGGGGTGCAATTCACCTCGAGGTTCTGGAAAGCGTTATGTGGGGCGCTGAAGATTGAACTTTCCTTTTCATCTGCGTACCACCCACAGACCAACGGCCAGACCGAGCGCACCAACCAGACGCTCGAGCAATATCTGCGATGTTTCTCCAGTTTTTCACAAGATGATTGGGCTTCTCTGTTGCCCCTTGCAGAGTTTGCCTACAATAACTCAATCCATTCAGCCACCCAACAGTCCCCATTCTTTGCCAACTACGGCTTTCATCCTCTGTTCTTATCCAACCATATTCCGGAATGCTCAGTACCAGCTGTTCAGGAAACCTTGGATTTTTTTTCCACCAATAACAAGATACTCCAGGAAACAATGGCAAGAACCCAGGAGTATAATAAGGAGGTCTTTGACAGAAAGAGGAGAGGACAACTTAATCTGGTACCAGGGGACCAAGTTTATTTATCCACTTTGAACTTAAAACTAGCCTGCCCAACCAAGAAACTTGGTCCTAAGTTTGTTGGTCCCTTCCAGGTACTCAGAACGATTAATGAAGTGGCTTACGAATTGAAATTACCTGCTTCTTTTAGGATTCATCCAGTCTTTCATGTGGCACTGCTCAAACCCACAGTCCCGGATCCTTTTCCCAACCGGAATGCTGGTCCGCCCACACCAGTACTTATCGACGGCGAGGAGGAGTTCGAGGTGGAATCCATCCTGGATTGTCGGAAGAGACGTAACCAGGTTCAATACCTGGTGAAATGGAGAGGCTACGGTCCAGAAGAAAACTCCTGGGAACCAGAGGCCAACATTCACGCTCAGAGACTGGTCTGGGCCTATAAAAGGGCACACCCAAGTAGGTTGGCCCAGTTGGGCATCCGGAGGCTGCCCGTAGGGGGGGGGGCAATGTCATGATAAGAGAAACAGGAATCTTACCTATACTGACAGCGCCAGGAGAGGTCTGTTTCAGCGCATGCGCGGGGGCGCGCGGGTGCGCGCGCGCGATGTACGCGGCGTGAGCGTGCACGCGGCGCGCGCGGCGGGAGCGCGCGCGCGCTGACGTCATTTCGGCGCCAAGAACCGCTATTTAAAACCATCTGATCCCACTGTATCTTGCTGACCAGTCTGCAGCAATTCCTGACTGAATCTGAACCTGTTACCTGTCTGCCTGATTACCGAATACCTGACCCGGCTTCCGTTGACCCTTCTCTGCCTGCAGCCTGCCTCTGACCCCGGCCTGATCCGACTACCGACTCTGCTTGAACCCGTCTTGCTGTCTGCTTACCTGATTCACCGACCCGGTCTGAACCTGATTTAACCCTCGTACCTGTCTCTGTCTCCTGATTGGTGCTTGATCCAGTGTCTGACAATCCCTTGGCTCCTATTCACAAGTGCTACAACACTGTTCCTGTGTTTGCTGGATTTCTGCTAGGACCTCGTCAACACCTGTTCACTTCCTCTTCCGGTCCATCTCCAGCTTCCCACCAGGCACTTGTGTCCCTCCAGACTTTGTACCCCCTGTCTGCTCTACCAGGGGTTCCTGAGTCAGAGGATTACGAGAGGCCGTTCCCTGCACATTGGGCTCCATAACCAGGTACGTGACAGGTATTCAAAATGCCCAAATCGGGTGCGGAACGCGGTCTTCCACTCATCGCCATCTCTAATGCGGACAAGATTATATGCTCCACGGAGGTCAAGTTTGGTAAAAATAGTGGCTGCTCCAAGTCTCTGAAATAATTCGGGAACCAGAGGAAGGGGGTACCTGTTTTTGATCGTGATTTTGTTCAACTCCCGGTAGTCTACGCAGGGGCGTAGGGAATGGTCCTTCTTTTCCACAAAGAATATGCCGTCCCCTGCAGGGGATGTGGAATGGCGTATGAACCCCTTTTCGAGGTTCTCGTCGATATAGGATTTTAGGGTACCAAAACTACAATTCGGTCAAGGGGAATATCCTTCCGAACGGGATTTCTGCTCCAGGTAAAAGTTCGATTGGGCAGTCATAGGACCTGTGTGGTGGTAAAATCTCTGCTCCTTTTTTGCTAAATACATCCAAAAAACTGTGGTAGGCTTCCGGGACTAGCTGGCGGTTTTCCACTTCAGATTCTGAACACAGCAGGGGGGACAAGGTGCCCGCAGGTTCCTGGAGGCAATGTTGGCGGCAATAAGAGGACGGGAAACAGATTTTTCCAGACTCCCAATCAATCTGAGGGTTGTGGGCTTTCAACCATGGCATGCCCAAGATTACAGGAAATATTGGGGACACGATTATGTCCAGGCAGAGCAATTCCCAATGATTGTTGGAGATGAGTGCATACAAGGGGATTGTTTCGTGCGTGACAGGACCGGACCTGATGGCTGATCCATCGGCTAAGTGAACGGCGAGCTCCTGGCGCCTAGGTCGTAGGGGGATTCCATGACGGGTGGCAAAGGAGGCGTCCATGAAGCCGCTGCAGGCGCCAGAATCAATAATGGCGGGAACCTGGACGTTCCTTCCTGGGGGCTGCAGAGAGATGGAGACAGCCAGGTGAGTATCATTATTAAATCAGGATCACATATAGAACAAAATAGTCCAAAATGATAAACAGCGCTCTAGCTGTTGGTTTAAATGTCCAACATCATCATAAGCATTCAAATAGTGACGGATTTTCTTGCCAGTGTAGTGAAAACAGATAGTGGTTGATCCTACACCTCTTCCCAGGAAAGATTACACCACAAGTGTCCAACTGGCTTCAACAGAGCACGCCCTCTGTTGAAGCCAGTTGGACGAAACCGGTCAGGGCGGAACTTTACAGCGACCCGGAAGTGACGCGTGCGTTCCACGGGTGGTTCATCCAGGAAGTAGATCCGCACGCTGTAGACTATACGCTGCGTTTACATGCTTGGCTTCTGGGGAATCGGATACCAGTAGGATATCGCTACCGTTACTGTCATTTGTGCCTGTAACAATCTACTAAATGGTACGTGCATTTGAAGCGGGGGCTGCATGCATATGAGGGATTGTTACCTTTTAACTTTAATAAACGAGATTACGCTATTTGGAGCCTGCTCTGTGTTTATGTGTTTTATGAGGAACATTATCCTGACGGGTCCCAGCTATAGAGACGGATTATCTGGTGGAAAGATACCTTTTATTGCCTCCATTTGCTAATCATCTGGTGAGTGAGTACCCCGAAGGGGAGTGTGCCCCACTTGTGGTGTAATCTTTCCTGGGAAGAGGTGTAGGATCAACCACTATCTGTTTTCACTACACTGGCAAGAAAATCCGTCACTATTTGAATGCTTATGATGATGTTGGACATTTAAACCAACAGCTAGAGCGCTGTTTATCATTTTGGACTATTTTGTTCTATATGTGATCCTGATTTATTTGTGCATCTTCAGTTTTTTGACTGTTAGATTTTAAATAGCTGCTATAATTTTTACTACTATATATTTCTGCAATATGAAATTATAGTTTTGACTACATATTTTCTCTCTAAAATTATGTCACTTGTCAACTTGTTTATAAGTGATTCCACTGTGAAATATTTTGCATTAAGGCGCTGAGATGTGTCACTAGGCCTGGTGTTACACTACCCTTTCTATGAGTATCATTATTACATAAGGCAGAGGAAAGGACAGGTGGACGGACTGAGCACTTACGGAATTTGACGGGACAGGTGTTTACATAGTGCCCGGATCCTCCACAGTATAGGCAAAGGTTATTGAGTCGGCGCCGCTGGCGCTCTTCCGGAGTCAAGGATGGCCGAAGAAGACCCAGTTGCATTGGTTCCGGGATATCGGAGGAGGCTGGTACAGGATTTGGAGGAAGCAGGTGTGGAGGGCCTGGCACACGTGGCATCATCCACATGGGACGTGTGGGGCCGGTTGTACGTTCAGCACGCCGCTCCCTCAACCGTCTGTCAATCTGAACAGAAAGAAGGATGAGAGCTTCAAGCGTTGCAGGGACGCCCACTCGGGCCAGTTCGTCCTTCAAGGATTCAGAAAGACCCATGCGGAACTGGTGACGCAGGGCAGCATCGTTCCAGTTGGTATCGGAACTCCACTGTCTAAATTCTGCCACATAGTCCTCTACTGCCCTGCGCCCCTGCTGTAGAGCACATAATGCCGCTTCGGCAGTAGCTGCCAATTGAGTGTCTTCATAAATGAGGTCCATGGCTTCGAAGAAGGTGCTGAGGCGGTTAAGACTTTCTTCCTTGCGCTCCAAGAGGCGGTGTGCCCATGTTTGAGGTTCACCATATAGTAATGAAATGACGAAACCCACCTTTGTGGTCTCCAGTGAAAAGGTTCTAGGTTGCAGAGCGAAAAAAAGTTCACAAGCATTACGAAAAGCTCTGTACTTGCTGCGATCACCGGAAAACCTTTCCGGGGTGGGAACTCTGGGTTCTGGTGGCAACATCACCACGGAGGGGGCAGCAGAGGTTCCAGAAGCTGTAGGTGCTGCTGCGGCCAAAGTCTGAACACGCTCCTCCAGACGGGCATAACCTTCTTGCAAGTTCCTTACAGCCGCGGTGAGGCCATCCAAATGGCGACATAAGTCCTCCATGGGAGACGCTCCCTGCGTGGGCTCGGACATGGCTGACCAGTACTGTCACGTACCTGGTTGTAGAGTCCAACGTGCAGGGAGTGGCCTCTCGTAAGCCTCTGACCCAGGAGTCCCTGATAGAGCAGACAGGGGAACCAGAGTCAAGAGGGGCACAAGCGCCTAGTGGTAGCTGGTGGCGGACCGGAAGAGGACGGAGACAGGTCCTGGCGGGGTCCTGGCAGGGAACCACAGAACACAGGAACGGTGTTTTAGCGCTTGCTGTGTAAGAGCCCAAGGATTGGTGCACACTGGATCCGATGGCAGATCAGGAAACCGGAACAGATCCGAAGGGGTTAATTCAGTCCAGACTGGTTTAATACAGGCAGATAGCAGATAGCAGAACCAGGGGGTCAAGCAGAATCGGTTGTCAGGTCAAGCCGGGGTCAAGGGCAGGCTGCAGGCAGAGGTAGGTCACGGGAAGCCGGGTCAGATAAACAGAGGTCAGGCAGGTTAGCAGGTGCAGGTTCTTTCCGGAAACGCTGTAGACTGGTCAGCAAGATGCACCAGGACCAGACAGCTTAAATGGCATTCCTTGGTGCCAAAACAGTGTCAGCGTGCACGCGCGTCACACGCACGGGCGCAAACGCCGCGCGCATCGCGCACACTGATGCGCGCATGCGCGCGCAAATGGGCGCCAGCGCGCGTGCGTCGGGATTGGCTGGATCTTCCACCATGACAGGGTCATACACCACGGGGGGTTTGGACGAGCAGCATACAGCCTCACCATAATGGCAGGAATAAATATGAGCATTTTATTCTGTGTACAGCAGCCCCCCCTCCCCCAGGCCACCCTAATACTTACCTGAGCCCCCTCTTGATCCAGCAATGCCCACAAGAGCCTTGCCTCTTCAGGGACTTGCACTCCTGATTGGCTTTTGGCAGCAGCGAGAGCCATTGGCTCCTGCTGCTGTCAATCACAGCCAGTGAGCCAATCAGGAGATGGAAGCATAGCCGGTGCTATCACTAGTCCAGGGCTCAAAATTTCAAGTCTTGAGCCACTAGCCAGGTCTCAGGGATTACTCGCCACCAGTTTTCCCACCTAATCTATACACTGCGCCGCTCTAAATTCTGCCGCCTAATCACTCCCTCATAAATTATCTCATGAAATTACACTTAAATGTTTTATGCAGAATTAAGTTACAAAAATAAATATTAACAACTTTATCAGTTTCCCTCAGCACAGCCTCACCTGTGCCCATCAATACAGCCTCACCATACCCCCATTGCAGCCTCACCGTTCCCCCTATTGCAGACTCATTGTGCCACACATTGCAGCTTTTGTGTGCCCCACATTGCAGCTTCATTGTGCCCCACATTGCAGCCTCATTGTTCCCCCACATTGCAGCCTCATTGTGCCCCCATTGTGGACTCATTGTTTCCCAATATTGCAGCTTCATTGTGCCCCACATTGCAGCTTCATTGTGCCCCACATTGCAGCTTCATTGTGCCCCACATTTCAGCCTCATTGTGCCCCCACATTGCAGCCTTATTGTGCCCCCACATTGCAGCCTTATTGTGCCACCACATTGCAGCCTCATTGTGTCCCCACATTGCAGCCTCATTGTGCCCCCACATTGCAGCCTCATTGTGCCACCACATTGCAGCCTCATTGTGCCCCCACATTGCAGCCTCATTGTGCCCCCACATTGCAGCCTCATTGTGCCCCCATTGCAGACTCCTTGTGCTCCCACATTGCAGCCTCATTGTGCCCCCATTGCAGACTCATTGTGCCCCCATTGCAGACTCATTGTGCCCCCATTGCGGACTCATTGTGCCCCCATTGCGGACTCATTGTGCCCTCGTTGCGGACTCATTGTACCCCCCTTGCGGACTCATTTTGCCCCCATTGCGCACTGATTGTGCCACCATTGTGCACTGATTGTGCCCCCATTGCGGACTTATTTTACCCCATTGCAGCCTTGGCATGCTCCCATTGGTGGCCAGATCATGACAGGATGAAGAGGAGAGTCGCAGGATCGCAGAGCGGTATAGAGAGCGGTATAGCCGCATTGAAATTTCCTCCACACCGGAGAGCGGGAGAAGAGGCCGGGGAGGAAGCATTGGGATAAGTGCTACCAACCGACCGGGGGTGGGGGGATGATGGTTGTTAGTGGCGTACTGTTTGCCACCCCCTCCCCCCCCAAAAAAAATAACCTCCAGCCGCCACTGCCCCAGAAGCCATAAGGTGACCATTTCCAAATTGTTTCAAATATTTTATTAGAATTTTTTTAATGGAGCCTGGAGGGGCGGGGGTAATATAAGAGGCCCTTGAAGACCCCTTTGCAGTTTGCGTTGAATTACTTTTGCCTTCCTTTAATATAACATACATGGATCATGACAGGGTGAAGAGGAGAGTCGCAGGATCGCAGAGCGGTATAGAGCGGTATAGCCGCATTGAAATTTCCTCCACACCGGAGAGCGGGAAAAGAGGCCGGGTAGAGCGGAGAAGTCGGAAGAGACCCCCGGAGCTGCCTAATAAATTACTTTAAAAATCTGTGTTGGCTGGTGAAGCATTGGGATAAGTGCTACCAACCGACCGGGGGTGGGGGGATGGGGGTTGTTAGTGGCGTACTGTTTGCCGCCCCCTCCCCCCCAAAAAAATAACCACCAGCCGCCACTGCCCCAGAAGCCATAAGGTGACCATTTCCAAATTGTTTCAAATATTTTATTAGAATTTGCTCTCATAAAGCATTTTTTTTTAATGGAGCCTGGAGGGGCGAGGGGGGGGGGGGGGGTAATATAAGAGGCCCTTGAAGACCCCTTTGCAGTTTGCGTTGAATTACTTTTGCCTTCCTCTAATATAACATACATGGATCACACTTCCATCTGCCTGTAAATGTCAGAATCCACAGAACTGATGTCTCTCTATGACTTTGATGTCGATCTCCTACGCCTCCCACTAGGTGGCGTCACTGAGTAGCGTTCTTTCAGTAATAGATTGTACAAAAAAAAAATCAATCTCAGTTTGAACTTCAGCATTAAAAGAGCTCATTAACCCCCCCCACACACACACACACACACAACATCTGCGTTCACATCCATATTGCCGATATGTGCTAATGGGGGGGGGGGGGGTGGGGGTTTGAAGGACAACCAATTCCACTGACTTGACTATTCATTTTAAATGGGAAGCCAATGTGTGAAAGCAAACCGGAAAATGGACATGAAACATGTTTTTTAATGCCGCGCGCCACAAAAAATGGTGCTGCATTATAATGCGTTGTGGTGTACTGCAACGCACACACGTCGGCGCCGTGTAGGGACGTCATTCTTAATGAATGCCACTGGAACACAACGTATTGCAAACGTGTGTTTCCTCCCTTAATACCCTGCCCTGTGCAATCCATGGACATGCAATGAGCAACCAATAGATTTCCATAATGAAGGGCTCAGTTACACCGGCGCAAAATATACCCCATTGCTGACACATTGTGCCCCCATTGCAGCTTCATTGTGCCCCACATTGCAGCCTCATTGTGGACTCATTGTGCCCCCATTGCGGACTCATTGTGCCCCACATTGCAGCTATATTGTGCCCCATATTGCAGCCTCATTGTGCCCCACATTGCAGCGTCATTGTGCCCCCATTGTGGACTCATTGTGCCCCCATTGCGGACTCATTGTGCCCCACATTGCAGCCTCATTGTGCACCACATTGCAGCCTCATTGTGCCCCCATTGCGGACTCCGTGTGCCCCTGTTGCGGACTCATTGTGCCCCCATTGCAGACTCATTGTGCCCCTGTTGCGGACTCATTGTGCCCCCGTTGCGGACTCATTGTGCCCTCGTTGCGGACTCATTGTGCCCCCATTGCGGACTCATTGTGCCCTACATTGCTGCCTAATTGTGCCCCCATTGCAGACTCATTGTGCCCCACATTGCGGCTTCATTGTGCCCAACATTGCAGCTTCATTGTGCCCCACATTGCAGCCTCATTGTGCCCCCATTGCAGACTCATTGTGCCCCACATTGCAGCCTCATTGTGGACTCATTTATCCCCCATTGCAGACTCATTGTGCCCCACATTGCGAACTCATTGTGCCCCCATTGCGGACTCATTGTGACCCACATTGCAGCCTCATTTTGCCCCCATTGCGGACTCATTGTACCCCCATTGCAGACTCATTGTACCTTCATTGCAGCCTCATTTTGCCCCAATTGCAGACTCATTGTACCCCCATTGCGCTCTCATTGTGCCCCCATTTCGATCCGCAATGCCACTTGTTTTTTGTTTATGGATCTGAATACATGTATGTTATGTAATAGGAACATCCAAACAACTGCGCACAGCTTCATAAACTGGACCCGCGTTCATCTGTATATACACCATAGGCATGCGCACAGGGTGTGTCAGGTGTGCCCAGGCACACCCTAATCACCCTGTGCAGCACAGATTCCCCCTCCTTCCCTTGCCCTTTCTCCCACAGCGCTTCCGGCTTCCCTCCTCTCCTTTCCTGCTGGAAGTTGCTGCGGAGATGTTTTAGGATGAGTGTGTGAAGGGGCCGGTAAATATGTAATTTACCGGCCCCTTCCCTTTCTGATGAAACATTGTGAGTGATCAGTAATTTGTGTTAGAACTTTGGGGTGCACACCTATGATATACACTGTATTTACCACTGTAAATAAAATCGGGTTGTAAAGGTAGTACAGACGCCAGAAAAAAAAACGCATTTTTAACGTGATTCTTTCAGCGTTTTGCATTGAATTCAATGCACGTTTTCGCTGTGCTAGCTTTCAGACGCGTTTTCTTTTCTCTATTCAAAATCAATGTTTCCCTATGGGAGCCCATTGATTTGAATAGAGGTCGCACCAGAAGTCGGATCAAGATTATCCGACTTGCGGGGCGACTTGTGTGCTGAGAATCTTGAAGGGGGAACCCCGCGAAAATGTAAAAAAAAAGTTCCCCCAGGATCCATACTAGACTCTTATGCGAGCATGCAGCCCGACAGGTCAGAAAAGTAATTTATTAGTCAGCTCCAGGGGTCTTTTCTGACTTTTCGGGGTCTCTTCTGACTTCGGGGGTCTCTTCCAACTTCTCCGCTCTCTCCTCCCGCTGTCTGGTGTCTTCTGCCGGGCTCCTCCGCTATCTTCTGCCCGCTCTTTTACTAGCGTTGGCCCAGTCTTCTACATTGTCTTCGCCTTCCGGTCTTCTTACAATGTTGACTCGGGGCAGGTGGGGGCACTGTGCCCCCCAAATCAAAGCTCCTTGTCCCCATGTTGATGAGGACATGGGCCTCTTCCCAACAACCCTGGCCATTGGTTGTCGGGGTCTGCGGGTGGGGGGCTCATCGGAATCCGACATCACAGTCCCATCATGCCCCGTGACTGTGACGACATAAGGGGCAGGGTCACCGGATGACATCACTCCGTGACTCCGCCTACATAAGTCGTTGCACACCGTGCACGCAGCATTACAGCGGGAAAGAGCGTCGAGTTAACATCAGAAAAAGACCGGAAAGGAAGAAGACTGGAAGGAAGAAGACCAGAAGGAAGAGGAACGGAAGGAAGAAGACTACGCAGAAGACCGGTCCAAAGCTAGTCAGAAGATAGCGGAGGAGCTCGGCAGAAGACACAGGAGAGCGGGAGAAGAAGCTATGAGTGGGAGAAGAGACCCCCGAAGTCAGAAGACCCCCAAAGTCAGAAGAGACCCCCGAAGTCGAAGGAGACCCCCAAAGTCAGAAGAGACCCCTGAAGTCGGAAGAGACCCCCAAAGTCGGAAGAGACCCCTGAAGTCGGAAGAGACCCCCAAAGTTAGAAGAGACCCCCGAAGTCCGACGAGACCCCCAAAGTCGGAAGAGACCCCCAAAGTCAGAAGAGACCCCCAAAGTCAGAAGAGACCCCTGAAGTCGGAAGAGACCCCCCAAAGTCAGAAGAGACCCCCGAAGTCGGACGAGACCCCCAAAGTCAGAAGAGACCCCTGAAGTCGGAAGAGACCCCCAAAGTCAGAAGAGACCCCCAAAGTCGAAAGAGACCCCCAAAGTCAGAAGAGATCCCCAAAGTCAGAAGAGACCCCCGAAGCTGCCTAATAAATTACTTTAACAACCTGCCTAGTGTGTTATTTTTTATTGACGCTTTTTTCCCAAGGTGAATGGGTAAGGGTATGATGTACCCCATACTCATTCCCATAGGGTGGGATGCCGGGATCTGGGGGCCCCTTTATTAAAGGGGGCTCTCAGATTACGATAAGCCCCCACCCGCGGACCCCGACAACCAACGGGCAGGGTTGTCGGGAAGAGGCCCATGTCCTCATCAACAGCGAATCGTCATTTAAAATCTGCATTTTGTATTTCCTCGGTTATCTTTGTGTAATAATAACATTTGTTTGATTATCTGAAGTGTGACAAATATGCAAGAAAATGTAATAAAAGAATCAGGAAGGGGGGTTAAAACTTTTCACAGCACTGTATATTCATCGACTCATCAATGCATTCCTTATCCCCCGACTCGCACTAAAAAAAGAAGCGATCGCCGCCACGAAGAAAAAGGAACCCTGCGGAAGAGGCGGCGGCTGTTATTTCTCAATCAGACACATTATAAACTTTTCACATAGTGAGGGGTCAGCAACGCTGTGAAGGCCGTTTAGCAAGGTCAGGATGTAATGAGCTGGCGAGTCGGTTATTTGCGATTTGCGACTCGCCGGGATTAATTGTCCTCGCTTTGTCTCTCTGGCAATCTGCGGAGGAATTGTCACAATGATCCATGGCTCTTGTCCCCGGGCCCGCGCTTTCATTACGAAGGTGTGCACTAATCGATACAAGCATTTTTAACATTTAGGACCTTCCATTTTATCAATCCTTATTATCTGACGGGCCAATACCGTGCTGGCGTGCAGAGAAAGGAGAGGAGGGGGAGTGGGGCAGTTTCGACTGCGTTTTGACGGATGGCGACGAGGCCGTTCTATGCATTTCTAATAGCAGCTCATTATCATTATAGAGCGGCGGTCCCCGACGCAGGTCAAAGGAGGGGGAGGGGAGGGTGTTAATTTTTTTTTCTTTTGCTGCTGAATTTTTTACACAACTCTTTTTACAGGTTTCAAGTTTTTTTTGCGGTTTTGCGCGTCGTCATTTTAAGGTCTCCTTGGATGAGCCAAATCGTTTCTGATGGAACTTTCCAAATTTTACGTTTCATCTCGCGGGTTTTACAGCTCGAGAAAATTTCATCTCGGCACTAATTCTCGGCAGATGAGAAGAGTTTAGAGGGATATAAATAGAAATGTTCCTTATTTCGGAGATGATAAACGCATTGGTCAGAGGGTGGGTCCCTCCTTAAAGCCACTTTCTGTCAACTGAGGGCCCTCAGAGTACTGTGAAGAATGTAGAAAGTATGAGAGTTGCAACTGGTCTAAGATCAGGGTGTCTTAGAAAAAAATCTACGGATTTCGGCTCAAAACTCCTCCTTCATCAGGGTGTTATTGTCCTCAACATAAACATGTTGGTCAGAGGGTGGGTCCCTCCTTAAAGCCACTTTCTGTCAACTGGGGTGTCCCTAAGGGTATGATCAGGGTGATAAAGTGGTCCTTTCGGAGATGAGGGCCACATCGACGCATTTTGTCTCAAAGCTCCTCTTTTATCAGGGAGTCATTGTCCTCACTGGTCAATTTTGAGCCCCTGAAGCCCAATGGCTTTTTCTCTTGAATGATTCCAGGTGATAAAGTCAACCTCCGTCTTTCTAAATCCTTATTTTGTAAAGAAGGAACGATCCCGGGTGATAAAGTGGTCCGTTCGGAGATGAGGGCCACATAAACGCATTGATCAGAGGGTGGGTCCTTCCTTAAAGCCGCTTTCTGTCAACTGGGGGTGTCCCTAAGGGTCCTCAGAGTACTGTGAAGAATATAGAAATGATGAAGCTCCTCCTTCATCAGGGAGCCATTGTCCTCAACATAAATGCGTTGGTCAGAGGGTGGGTCCCTCGTTAAAGCCACTTTCTGTCAACTGGTGTGTCCCTAAGGGCCCTCAGAGTACTGTGAAGAATGTAGAAAGAATGAGAGTTGCAACTGGTCTAAGCCCAGGGAAAAATATACACATTTTTGCTCAAAACTCCTCCTTCATCAGGGAGTCATTGTCCTCACTGGTCAATTATGAGGACCTGAAGCCCATTGGCTTTTTCTCTTGAATGATCCCGGGTGATAAAGTCAACCTCCACCTTTTTACATCTTTATTTTGAAGGGGAGGAATGATCCCGGGTGATAAGGATTGTAACGGAATGGCCCGTGACAGACTGAGATATTCCTATGTCTAGGGTCACCTTATTTCCACTAGGGCCATAGGGTGACAAAGAATCATAATTCATATATTACAGAAGACATTAATAAGGGATATTAATAATAATTCATGTTTGCAGGATGTTTTCAAATATCAAAAGCTGTTAGCTATGCAATCTGGGCACACATGCTTTTGAAAGGTGTTAATTCAGGTCTACAAGACCAGAGTGAGTCATACCTTTGTATGCTATGAAATATCTGAAATAGGCTATTGAAATATCTTAAGGTGTTGGCTATTCACTGTAAAGACATTCCGTTGAAGGTGTGGATTGCACCCACTCTCACAAGACTCTGCCATTGTGTGATAAAGCTGTCTAGAGAACTTATTCAACTAGATGTCTGTGTTACTATTCAAGGTTAATTGAACACTATTGAAGATACGGTGCCGACAAGTCTACATGGTTAGCTTACCTGAATGCCTTTTAGAGTGTGATCGAAGCCCCCCATGGTGTGAAGGGGGGTGGAGACTACATTGTCCTGTGATTAACTGCATTATGCTTGAGACTGTATAAGAAGCTGAGAAAATACTAATAAATTGTCATATCTTTGGAAGCAAGAACGGAGCTCTGTCTCTTGAGTGATAAAGTCGACCTCCGCCTTTCTACATCCTTCTTTTAAAGAGAAGGAACAATCCCGAGTGATAAATTGTTCTTTTCGTAGAGGAGGTCAACAAAAACGTGTTGGTCCGAGGGTGGGTTCCCCTGTCAACTGGTCCCTAGGGGGCCCCAGAGTACTATGAAGAATATAGAAAGAATGAGAGTTGCAACTGGTCTAAGCCAAGGAGGTCTTTATAGGAAAAGAAATTACGCATTTCGGCTCAAAACGCCTCCTTCATCAGGGAGTCATTGTCCTTACTGGTCAAATCTGAGGACCTGAAGCCCATTGGCTTTTTCTCTTGAATGATCCCGGGAAATAAAGTCAACCTCCACCTTTCTACATCTTTATTTTGAAAACGAGGAATGATCCTGGGTGATTAGGATGTACGAAGGTGGAGGTCCACTTTATTTTGGAAAAAAAGGAATGATCCAGAGTGATAAAGTTGACCTTTCAGAGATGACGTCAACATAAAAGCGTTGGTCAGAGGGTGGGTCCCATCCTTAAAGCCGATTTCTGTCAACTGGGGTGTCCCTAAGGTGTACTGTGAAGAATATAGAAAGAATGCGAGTTGCAACTGGTCTAAGCCCAGGAAAAAAATCTACACGTTTCGGCTCAAAACCGCTCCTTCATCAGGGAGTCATTGTCCTCACTGGTCAATTTTGAGGACCTGAAGCCCATTGGCTTTTTCTCTTGAATGATCCCGAATGATAAAGTCAACCTCCACCTTTCTACATGTTTATTTTGAAGAGGAGGAATGATCCCGGGTGATAAGGATGGACAAAGGTGGAGGTCCACTTTATTTTGGAAAGAAGGAATGATCCAGAGTGATAAAGTTGACCTCTCAGAGATGAGGTCAACATAAACGCGTTGGTCAGAGGGTGGGTCCCTCCTCAAAGCTGTCAACTGGGTTGTCCTTAAGGGCCCTCAGAGTACTGTGAAGAATATCAAAAAGTGTGAGAGTTGCAACTGGTCTAAGCCCAGGAGGTCTTTATATGAAAAAATCAACGCATTTCAGCTCAAAGCTCCTCCTTCGTCAGAGAGTCAACATCCTCACTGGTCAATTTTGAACTCCTGAAGCCCTTTTTCTCTTGAATAATTCTGGATGATGAAGTCAACCTCTATCTTTCTAAATCCTTATTTTGGAAAGAAAGAATGATCCCGGGTGATAAAGTGGACCTTTCAGAGATGAGGGCCACATAAAAGCGTTGGTCAGAGGGTGGGTCCTATCCTTAAAGTCGCTTTCTGTCAACTGGGGTGTCTCTAAGGGCCCTCCAGAGTACTGTGAAGAATATAGAAAGAATGCGAGTTGCAACTGGTCTAAGCCCAGGAAAAAAATCTACACGTTTCGGCTCAAAACCGCTCCTTCATCAGGGAGTCATTGTCCTCACTGGTCAATTTTGAGGACCTGAAGCCCATTGGCTTTTTCTCTTGAATGATCCCAAGTAATAAAGTCGACCTCCGCCTTTCTACATCCTTCTTTTAAAGAGAAGGAACAATCCCAAGTGATAAAGTGGACTTTTCGGAGAGGAGGTCAACAAAAACGTGTTGGTCAGAGGATGTCAACTGGGGTGTCCCTAGGGGGGCCCAGAGTACTATGAAGAATATAGAAAGAATGGGAGTTGCAACTGGTCTAAGCCAAGGAGGTCTTTATAGGAAAAAAAATTACACATTTTGGCTCAAAACTCCTCCTTCATCAGGTAGTCATTGTCCTTACAGGTCAATTCTGAGGACCTGAAGCCCATTGTCTTTTTTTCTTGAATGATCCCGGGTGATAAAGTCAACCTCCACCTTTCTACATGTTTATTTTGAAGAGGAGGAATGATCCCGGGTGATAAGGATGGACGAAGGTGGAGGTCCACTTTATTTTGGAAAGAAGGAATGATCCAGAGTGATAAAATTGACCTCTCAGAGATGAGGTCAACATAAACGCGTTGGTCAGAGGATGGATCCCTCCTTAAAGCTGTCAACTGGGTTGTCTTTAAGGGCCCTCAGAGTACTGTGAAGCATATCAAAAAGGGTGAGAGTTGCAACTGGTCTAAGCCCAGGAGGTCTTTATAGGAAAAAATCAATGCATTTCAGCTCAAAGCTCCTCCTTCGTCAGAGAGTCAACATCCTCACTGGTCAATATTGAGCTCCTGAAGCCCTTTTTCTCTTGAATGATTCTGGGTGATGAAGTCAACCTCTATCTTTCTAAATCCTTATTTTGGAAAGAAAGAATGATCCCGGGTGATAAAGTGGACCTTTCAGAGATGAGGGCCACATAAAAGCATTGGTCAGAGGGTGGGTCCTATCCTTAAAGTCAATTTCTGTCAACTGGGGTGTCTCTAAGGGCCCTCCAGAGTACTGTGAAGAATATAGAAAGAATGCGAATTGCAACTGGTCTAAGCCCAGGAAAAAAATCTACACGTTTCGGCTCAAAACCGCTCCTTCATCAGGGAGTCATTGTCCTCACTGGTCAATTTTGAGGACCTAAAGCCCATTGGCTTTTTCTCTTGAATGATCCCGAGTGATAAAGTCGACCTCCGCCTTTCTACATCCTTCTTTTAAAGAGAAGGAACAATCCCAAGTGATAAAGTGGACTTTTCGGAGAGGAGGTCAACAAAAACGTGTTGGTCAGAGGATGTCAACTGGGGTGTCCCTAGAGGGCCCCAGAGTACTATGAAGAATATAGAAAGAATGGGAGTTGCAACTGGTCTAAGCCAAGGAGGTCTTTATAGGAAAAAAATTACAATTTCGGCTCAAAACTCCTCCTTCATCAGGTAGTCATTGTCCTTACTGGTCAATTCTGAGGACCTGAAGCCCATTGTCTTTTTTTCTTGAATGATCCCGGGTGATAAAGTCAACCTCCACCTTTTTACATTTTTTTTTTGAAGGGGAGGAATGATCCCGGGTGATAAGGATTGTAACGGCATGGCCCGTGACAGACTGAGATATTCCTATGTCTAGGGTCACCTTATGTCCACTAGGGCCATAGGGTGACAAAGAATCATAATTCATATATTACAGAAGACATTAATAAGGGATATTAATAATAATTCATGTTTGCAGGATGTTTTCAAATATCAAAAGCTGTTAGCTATGCAATCTGGGCACACATGCTTTTGAAAGGTGTTAATTCAGGTCTACAAGACCAGAGTGAGTCATACCTTTGTATGCTATGAAATATCTGAAATAGGCTATTGAAATATCTTAAGGTGTTGGCTATTCACTGTAAAGACATTCCGTTGAAGGTGTGGATTGCACCCACTCTCACAAGACTCTGCCATTGTGTGATAAAGCTGTCTAGAGAACTTATTCAACTAGATGTCTGTGTTACTATTCAAGGTTAATTGAACACTATTGAAGATACGGTGCCGACAAGTCTACATGGTTAGCTTACCTGAATGCCTTTTAGAGTGTGATCGAAGCCCCCCATGGTGTGAAGGGGGGTGGAGACTACATTGTCTTGTGATTAACTGCATTATGCTTGAGACTGTATAAGAAGCTGAGAAAATACTAATAAATTGTCATATCTTTGGAAGCAAGAATGGAGCTCTGTCTCGTCTTATTCTGGGAAAGGATATGGATCGTGTATGCAATATTGTCGGAGTGGGTCAGATAAGCTTGTCGTGGGTGGATGGAAGGTCGTAAGTGGTTGTGACCGTTACATTTGGTGTCACAGCAGTGTGGTGATTCCATCTTCAGAAGGACGGCTACAAGGACACATGACAATGGAGACGCTGTATGAACGGATGAAGCTCTCTTCCCTCATGGACTTACTGGAGACCCGGGGCAGACCGGCCAGCAACCGTAAGAAAAGGGACATTATCGCAGAACTTGTCGAAATGAATAGAGCTAAAAGGCCCAGCGTAACAGACAGGACACCCGAGGAAGAATTTTTTGATCGGGCTGTTAAACATGGATTGGCACAATATGGTCCTAATCCTCCGCCGGAGATCATAGACCGGGTTATAGCGGCTGTAGATGCCACCTTGCGACAGCAAAGAAGTGCTGCGGCAGCTGAAGTCACAGCAGCACCAACTAAAGAGAGAGGAGAGGTACAGATACCAGTCTCCATGGAAGAGGAATTCCAAAGGAGGTTACAAGAGATGCGGATACAGCATAGAGGACCAGTATCAGAGGAGGTCCTGTTGGGATGGTCGGATGTTATTCGGTGCCAACTCTGGAAGGAAGCGTTAGCTCTGGAGCAGCAACACCAAGGAAAGGTCCTGCCCTCCATCTATGCAAGGTACTGGCCGCAGTATGACGTACGAATGCTGTTGTTGGGGGAACAACCGAAGCAGGAGTGGATAGCAGAGTTAAGCAGGCTGATCAGGGCAGAGATGCAGCTGGACGAGAGCTACAGAGCCCTCCGGTGTTATGTAGCCCAAGAGTACCCGTGGTCAGCGGATGACAGCCCCACAGAAGGCTATGACTATGATGGCCTGGGATTGTTGTATTGGAGGATGTCCAGTGATCCAGACTTTGGGGATGATCGGGAGTGGCGCTTGGAGGACATAATGGAGCACAGAGAGGAAAAATTAAATATCTCGGGAGGCCACTGGTCACAGGAAGATTTAGAATTTCTGGCCATTCAAGAATGGGAGCTGGAGGTTGCCTACAGACAGCTGCTAGACTCGGCTCGGCAGCAGGGTGGGGCTCCCATTGCCTGGGACTATGAGGAAAGGTCAGATAACTGTGAAATCATGGCTGATGAATCGGCAGTGGAAAATATGGAGATTTTCATCCCTAAAGCCGAAGCGGATGGTGTGGAGTTCCAGAGAGCCGGGGCGGTTGGCCCCTCTCTCCAACAACAAGCTGAGGTGGTGAAGCTTTTACCCCCAGCTGAATCACTGGCAACAGAACAGAGGGTCACGGACCTCTGCTCTCCACTAACGGAAGAGGGGGACCCTGTGGTGGTGGATGGGACTGTGGTCTCTACTCATAGCAACCCAGCGGAAGAGCTGGCAACAGAGCAGAGTGTCATAGGCCTCTGCTCCTCACTAACAGAAGAGGGGGTTCCTGGGGTAGTGGATGGGACTTCAGTCTCCACTGGCACAACCCCAGAAAATGGTACAGGACTGGGACAGGAGGATGTCTGCTTTGCTTTGCAAGCACCGGGGGGTTTTCACCAAGCACCAGTGGATGGGACTTCAGTCTCTACTGGTATACCCCAGGAAGGGGGGGCAGTTGGCCCAGACCCCCAACAGCATGATGGACTGAGCCCAGCTACCCTGCCTTCTCCCCAGCGGCAGGCGTGTTCTCTAAACGAGGCAGAGGTTGGCGGGGTGAGTAATGCTCAGTTTGGAGCCATTTATTTGGGGTACAGTATGGAGACCAGCATTGGAGGACGGGAACTACTGACGGACTTCGGAGTCAACCCGTTTGGGGTTACCACCTGTGTCCGTCTCCCACCGAAAGGGGAGAGATGTAACGGCATGGCCCGTGACAGACTGAGATATTCCTATGTCTAGGGTCACCTTATGTCCACTAGGGCCATAGGGTGACAAAGAATCATAATTCATATATTACAGAAGATGGGACATTAATAATAATTCATGTTGGCAGGATGTCTTCAAATATCAAAAACTGTTAGCTATTCAGTCTGGGCACACATGCTTTGGAAAGGTGTTAATTCAGGTCTACAAGACCAGAGTGAGTCATACCTTTGTATAATATGCTATTGAAATATCTTAAGGTGTTGGCTATTCACTGTAAAGACATTCCGTTGAAGGTGTGGATTGCACCCACTCTCACAAGACTCTGCCATTGTGTGATAAAGCTGTCTAGAGAACTTATTCAACTAGATGTCTGTGTTACTATTCAAGGTTAATTGAACCTTATTGATGATACGGTGCCGTCATGTCTACCTACCAATTAAAGAATTATCCTTAGTGAGTGAATAGGGGGGTGGAGATTGCATTGTCCTGTGATAAACTGCATTATGCTTGAGACTGTATAAGAAGCTGAGAAAATACCAATACATTTTCATATCTTTGGAAGCAAGAACGGAGCTCTGTCTCGTCTTATTCTGGGAAAGGATATGGATCGTGTATGCAGTATTGTCGGAGTGTGTCAGATAAGCTTGTCGTGGATGGATGGAAGGTTGTAAGCGGTGGTGACCGTTACAAGGATGTACAAAGGTGGAGGTCCACTTTATTTTGGAAAGAAGGAATGATCCAGAGTGATAAAGTTGACCTTTCAGAGATGAGGTCAACATAAACGCATGGGTCAGAGGGTGGGTCCCTCCTTAAAGCCGTCAACTGGGGTGTCCTTAAGGGCCCCCAGAGTACTGTGAAGCATATCAAAAAGGATGAGAGTTGCAACTGGTCTAAGCCCAGGAGGTCTTTATAGGAAAAAATCAACGCATTTCAGCTCAAAGCTCCTCCTTCATCAGGGAGTCATCATCCTCACTGGTCAATTTTGAACTCCTGAAGCCCTTTTTCTCTTGAATGATTCCAGGTGATAAAGTCAACCTCTGTCTTTCTTAATCCTTATTTTGGAAAGAAAGAATGATCCCGGGTGATAAAGTGGACCTTTCAGAGATGAGGGCCACATAAACGCGATGGTCAGAGGGTGGGTCCCATCTTAAAAGCCGCTTTCTATCAACTGGGGTGTCCCTAAGGGCCCCCAGAGTGCTGTGACAAATGTAGAAAGGATGAGAGTTGCAACTGGTCTAAGCCCAGGGTGTCTTTATAGGAAAAAATCGACGGATTTCGGCTCAAAGGGCCTCCTTCATCAGGGAGTCATTGTCCTCACTGGTCAATTCTAAGGACCTGAATTTTGAGCACCAGCCGCCACTAATATACAGTATATACACACACACACATATATATTATACATGCATACATAGACATAAATATACACACAAATTCCTATCTATACACACAAATACAGTATATATACAATACACACGCGCTGTGGGCTCCCGATCACGCGCGTTTTGCGGTGGCGAAGTCAGACATCCGAGGAGAACAGATAATACAAGCCATGAAATGGACACACAGAGAGAGAAAACACATTTACAAGCTCCAGTTGTTACACAATTGAAAATCGTCTCCGTAAAGAGATTTCATAAACTCCCAACGGCTCCGGCATTTTTCATTTTGGCATGAAGATTGGAGACGGAGGTCAAGTTCTGTTATTAATGGGAATTCTCACTCCTCTTTAATAGAAAAGAGAGAGAAGGCCGCCGACAGTGACAGGACGACGCGGCTCGGGGAAAGTCGAATTATAATCATTCTGCGGAAGGGAGGCGAGGGGGACCGGGGGGGGAGGGGCCCCAAAAATGTAATTTTTTTTATGGACAACTGGTCAGGAACTATTACTGACGGCTCAAAGTTTTGTAAGGACACTGCGCCGGGAAAAACGACTGAACCGCCTGTAAATAATGGCGGGGGTCAGCGGGAGTCACAGATCAGGATGGACCTTCTCTGTTTGGAGGTGGAGGCACCTCAGGGGTCCTCCAGCGCCCATCAATGCAGCCTCACCAATGCCCATCAATGCAGCCTCACCAGTGCCCATTAATGCAGCCTCACCAGCGCCCATCAATGCAGCCTCACCAGCGCCCATCAGTGCAGCCTCACCAGCGCCCATCAATTGCAGACTCACCAGCGTCAATCAATGCAGCCTCACCAGCTCCCATCAATTGCAGCCTCACCAGCGCCCATCAATGTAGTCTCACCAGCGCCCATCAAATGCAACCTCACCCATCAATGCACCCATCAACAGCGCCCATCAAATGCAGCCTCACCATTGCCCATCAAATGCAACCTCACCAGCGCCCATTAATGTAGCCTCACCAGCACCCATCAAATGCAGACTCACCAGCGCCCATCAAATGCAGCCTCACCAGTGCCCATCAAATGCAGCCTCACCAGCACCCATTAAATGCAGCCTCACCAGCACCTATCAAATGCAGCCTCGCCAGCACCCATAAAATGCAGCCTCACCAGCGCCCATCAATTGCAGCCTCACCAGCGCCCATCAAATGCAGCCTCACCAGCGCCCATCAAATACAGCCTCACCAGCGCCCATCAATGTAGTCTTACCAGCGCCCATCAATGCAGCCTCACCAGAGCCCATCAAATACAGCCTCACCAGCGCCCATCAAATGCAGCCTCACCAGCACCCATCAAATGCAGCCTCACCAGCGCCCATCAATGTAGTCTCACCAGCGCCCATCAATGCAGCCTCACCAGAGCCCATCAAATGCAGTCTCACCAGCGCCCATCAAATGCAGACTCACCAGCGCCCATCAAATGCAGCCTCACCAGTGCCCATCAAATGCAGCCTCACCAGTGCCCATCAAATGCAGCCTCACCAGCGCCCATCAATGCAGCCTCACCAGCGCCCATCAAATGCAGCCTCACCAGTGCCCATCAAATACAGCCTCACCAGTGCCCATCAAATGCAGCCTCACCAGCGCCCATCAATGTAGTCTCACCAGCGCCCATCAAATGCAACCTCACCAGCACCCATCAATGCACCCGTCACCAGCGCCCATCAAATGCAACCTCACCAGCGCCCAATAATGTAGCCTCACCAGCGCTCATCGAATGCAGCCTCACCAGCGCCCATCAAATGCAGCCTCACCAGCGCTCATCAATTGCAGCCTCACCAGCGCCCATTAATGTAGCCTCACCAGCGCCCATCAAATGCAGCCTCACCAGCGCCCATCAAATGCAGCCTCACCAGCGCCCATCAAATGCAGCCTCACCAGCGCCCATCAAATGCAGCCTCACCAGCGCCCATCAATGTAGTCTCACCAGAGCCCATCAAATGCAGTCTCACCAGCGCCCATCAAATGCAGACTCACCAGCGCCCATCAAATGCAGCCTCACCAGTGCCCATCAAATGCAGCCTCACCAGTGCCCATCAAATGCAGCCTCACCAGTGCCCATCAATGCAGCCTCACCAGAGCCCATCAAATGCAGTTTTACCAGCGCCCATCAAATGCAGACTCACCAGCGCCCATCAAATGCAGCCTCACCAGTGCCCATCAAATGCAGCCTCACCAGTGCCCATCAAATGCAGCCTCACCAGCGCCCATCAATGTAGTCTCACCAGCGCCCATCAAATGCAACCTCACCCCCATCAATGCACCCGTCACCAGCGCCCATCAAATGCAACCTCACCAGCACCCATTAATGTAGCCTCACCATCGCCCATCAAATGCAGCCTCACCAGCACCCATCAAATACAGCCTCACCAGCGCCCATCAAATGCAGCCTCACCAGCGTCCATCAATGTAGTCTCACCAGCGCCCATCAAATTCAGCCTCACCAGCGCCCATCAAATGCAACCTCACCAGCGCCCATTAATGTAGCCTCACCAGCGCCCATCAAATGCAGCCTCACCAGCGCTCATCAAATGCAGCCTCACCAGCACCCATCAAATGCAGCCTCATCAGCGCCCATCAAATGCAGTCTCACCAGTGCCCATTAATGCAGCCTCACCAGTGCCCATCAAATGCAGCCTCACCATCGCCCATCAAATGCAACCTCACCAGCACCCATCAAATGCAGCCCCACCAGCACCCATTAATGCACCCGTCACCAGCGCCCATCAAATGCAAACTCACCAGCGCCCATCAAATGTAGCCTCACCAGCGCTCATCAAATGCAGCCTCACCAGCGCCCATTACTGCAGCCTCACCAGAGCCCATCAAATGCAGCCTCACCAGCGCCCATCAAATGCAGCCTCACCAGCGCCCATCAATGTAGTCTCACCAGCGCCCATTAATGTAGCCTCACCAGCGCCCATCAAATGCAGCCTCACCAGCGCCCATCAAATGCAGCCTCACCAGCGCCCATTAATGTAGTCTCACCAACACCCATCAAATGCAGCCCCACCAGCACCCATCAATGCACCCATCATCAGCGCCCATCAAATGCAGTCTCACCAGTGCCCATTAATGCAGCCTCACCAGTCCCCATCAAATGCAGCCTCACCAGCGCCCATCAAATGCAACCTCACCAGCGCCCATCAAATGCAACCTCACCAGCGCCCATCAAATGCAGCCTCACCAGCGGCCATCAATGCACCTGTCACCAGCGTCAAATGCAGCCTCACCAGTGCCCATCAAATGCAGCCTCACCAGCGCCCATCAATGCACCTGTCACCAGCGTCAAATGCAGCCTCACCAGTGCCCATCAAATGCAGCCTCACCAGCACCCATCAAATGCAGCCCCACCAGCACCCATCAATGCAGCCTCACCAGCGCCCATCAAATGCAGGCTCACCAGCGCCCATCAAATGCAACCTCACCAGTGCCCATCAAATGCAACCTCACCAGCGCCCATCAATGCAGCCTCACCAGCGCCCATCAAATGCAGCCTCACCAGCGCCCATCAAATGCAGCCTCACCAGCGCCCATCAATGCACCTGTCACCAGCGTCAAATGCAGCCTCACCAGCGCCCATCAAATGCAGCCTCACCAGCGCCCATCAAATGCAGGCTCACCAGCGCCCATTAATGCAACCTCACCAGAGCCCATCAAATGCAGCCTCACCAGCACCCATTAAATGCAGCCTCACCAGCGCCCATCAAATGCAGGCTCACCAGCGCCCATCAAATGCAGGCTCACCAGCCCCCATTAATGCAGCCTCACCAGAGCCCATCAAATGCAGCCTCACCAGCGCCCATCAAATGCAACCTCACCAGCGCCCATCAAATGCAGCCCCACCAGCGCCCATCAAATGCAACCTCACCAGCACCCATCAATGCACCCTTCACCAGCGCCCATCAATGCAGCCTTACCAGCGCTCTTTCTTCTGGTTCTGTACAGAGAAGACATGTGATGATGATAAGGATGATGATTATCATGTGCATCGGTCAGATGTCGTATTTCCAGTTTGCAGACGCTTTAAGGCGGTCGGAGCCGCGGGTCACTCTCCGCTGCGGCTGCTGCAATATTTAAAGGTGCGCTATAAATCAGCCGCTATTAACGGATGAAGGATGGAGCATGGCGAGGGGGAGGAGCCGCAGAGATGTAAACGCTATGAATGTTTTATTAAGTTCAATAATGCACAGCGAGCGCAGACTCCACCGAGGAGAAAAAAAACGCACAAAATAGATTAGCGCAATATTCTAACTCGACACCGACGCGCCCCACGCCCGAGGCCCTCGTCTCTTTGGGTTTTATTTTATTTATATTTAGAATTGTTTTCAATGTATATTTAATCGCCGTGTCAGGGTGGGAGGAATGCGTTTAATGCGGAATTTTATACAGAGGGAGCGACTTTTACCGCTGCGGCTTTTCTCTTTCTCCAGCAGAATTCTTCAATCCCTTGATAGTAAAAAAGAAAGGCTCCGCACCATGCAGGTTTTCATGTTATCACCAAGCGCTTATTCACGGCAACGAGCGCACATGATGGTGCAAATAGTGCATGCGCGCGGGTGTGCGTTGTGCAAATAAATCGCTTCCCTAACACTGACCCGCCTCTCAGCCAATCAGGATGCTCAGGTCCGGTTACCTGTCATCTGATTGGCTGAAGTGACAGGCGCTGTGATTGAACGCCTTTTAGGCGTCCAATCATAGCAGAGATGACGGGAAGAGGATGGGAGAAGACATGGAGGTCTCTGAGCATGGAGGACTACACCGAGACAGGTAAGTGCTGGGCGGGGGGCACACTGGCAGCAATTGATGGGGCACACTGGCGGCTATTGATGGGGCACACTGGTTGCAATTGATGGGCAAAGTGGTGGTAATTAATAGGCACAGTAGCAGCAATTGATGGGAACACTGGCGGCAATTCATTGGGCACACTGGCAGCAATTGATGGGGCATACTGGTGCCAATTAATGGTCCACACTGGCGGCAATTGATGGGGCACACTGGCGGCAAATGATGGGACACACTGGCAGCAATTGATGGGGCTCAGTGGTGGCAATTGATAGGCACAGTGGTGGTAATTAATGGGCACAGTGGTGTCAATTTATGGGGCACACTGGCGGCAATTGATGGGGCACACGGGTGGCAATTCATTGGGCACACTGGCAGAAATTGATGGGGCACAGTGGTGGCAATTGATGGGGCACACTGGCGGCAGTTGATGGGGCACACTGGCGGCAATTGATGGGGCACACTGGTGACAATCGATGGGGCACACTGGCGGCAATCGGTGGGGCATACTGGCGGCAATTGATTGGGCACACTGGCGGCAGTTGATGGGGCACACTGGCAGCAATTGATGGGGCACACTGGCGGCAGTTGATGGGGCACACTGGCAGCAATTGATGGGGCACACTGGTGGCAATTGATGGGCACACTGGCGGCAATTGATGGGGCACAGGGGTAGCAATTGATGGGGCAAACTGGCAGCATTTGATGAGCACAGCGGCCACTGTATTTGCGGTGGTTCCTCCATAATCAAAGTAAATTGGATCCGCTCAAACCAGCCGCAGCTTTTATTATCAATGCAACTTCATCAGGTTAATTTTCCTGCGCAGCAGCTAAAGATTGGCGCCTTATCACCGCTTCTCATCAAGCGCGGTTGGGCTCGTCTGTCAGCGTCCGAGGACCCCGGCACTACAATCACCCGATAATCCGGCGACACCTTTTTTTAAAACAAGCGGACTAAGAAACGCCCAGCGCCTATTTTTAGATTGCGGATTGGTAAAGCGCTTATTATTATTATTGGCGAGTGTCGGAAAGCGATTGCCTTTTGCGGCGTAATTGAGCACCGGCAGCCCTCAGAAAAAAATTAAGAGTCTCCCAATTATTATTATTCCCACTTTACGCCGCTCTCCACTTGAAACATTTATAACGCTTTTGAAATGTTAATCGGCCGGGAAAAGTGCGGAGAGACGGATCGCGTTCTCAAAGTATGAACTTTCAGCCAATGTTTTAAACATTCCCATTAGCGGCGAGAACATTTCGCCGAGAAGTCCGTCGGGCTCGGGGGGGGGGGTTTCTCCAGACGTAGAGAACAGGAAAAAAAATAGCCTCAGAAAAGGGAGAAGAGCGAGTAGAAATCTCCTTTATTACGATCAGAAAAATTAGCTATTTATATATTAGATGGCTGATTGGAACGGCGAGCGAGATCAAAGCGTCGCGTCTTCCCGATTAAGGAACCGCTGTCAGCGCCGGATCGGAGGAAGTAGTTTAAGGAGGTTCTCCGGGGAAGAGATCAGCTCCACGTACAGAGAAAGGCCCTTCATCCATTGAAGACCCTCCGCTCATTGACTTCTATGAGAGCAGTGTGGGGCCCGAGCCCCGTCTGGGGTCATTCATGGAGCAGATCCGGGATCACTGAAAGGGCCACATTGTGTCATTAAAAAATATTAATGGGGCCCCGACAGGATGTAACAAATTGGTTCCGTTCTCCATACTACAGCGCTCCCTTCCCAATTGGTATTTTTTCTGTTTTTTTTTTTAAGCTTCATCAACCTTGCACAGCCCAATGGGGTCCCCCAGGGCCGTCTTTAGGGTGGGGCAGAAGGGACAGCTGCCCCAGGCCTAGTCATTGTTGTGGGGTCCAAAGCGCTGCCCCTTGAGCCCACAAATAATTCTTTCTTTCCAGAGCACACACTCCATAGTGGGGCCCCATAATCTCCTATTGCCTGGGGGCCCAATAATCTCCTATTGCCTGGGGGCCCAATAATCTCCTATTGCCCGGTGCCCCATAATCTTCTATTGCCCGGGGGCACCATGCGTTGTCAATCAGCCCCTGCCCTCACCTCCCCAGTCCATGGCATGCAGGCAGTGAGGAGATGATCTGATGTAACCTCTAGCAACCAATAAGTAAGTGGTAATGATGCACAGTAACTCATAGCAACCAATCAGTGAGCGGTAACGATGCACAATAACCTCTAGCAACCAATTAATGAGCATTAATAATGTGCTGTAATCTCTACCAACCAATCAGTGAGTGGTAATGATGTGCAGTAACCACACTAGCAAGCAATCAGTGAACAGTAGTGATCTGCAGTAATCGTTAGCAATCAAGCAGTGAGCAATTGTGATGTGCGGTAGCCTCTAGCAACCATTCAGTGAGCGATAATGATCCACGGTAACCTCCAGCAACCAATCTGTGAGCATTAATAATGTGCTGTAACCTCTACCAACCAATCAGTGAGTGGTAATGATGTGCAGTAACCACTAGCCAGCAATCAGTGAACAGTAGTGATCTGCTGTTATCTCTAACAATTAAGTATTGAGCAATAATGATGTGCAGTAGCCTCTAGCAACCAATCAGTTTGCAGTAATGAATTGCAGTAACCTCTGATTGGTTGACAGAGGTTAATGCACTTTATTATTGCTCACAGATTGGTTGCTAGAGGTTACAGTACACTAGTAACGCTCACTAATTGGATACTGTAAGTTAATGTGCATCATTATTACTGCTCATCCATTGGTTTCTAGAGGTTACTGCACTTCATTACCGCTCACTGTTTGGATGACAGAGGTTACCACACATCAGTACCGCTTACTGATTGGTTAACAGTGAGTGGTAAAATGTTGTGCAGTAACCTCTAGCAACCAATCAGTGAGCATTAATAATGTGCAGTAACCTCTAGCAACCAATCAGTGAGCGTTAAAGTGGTTATAAACCCTTACACACCATTTTTACCAACAGGTAGGCTTATAATAAGGATTACCTGTAGGTACCTTGAATATCTCCTAAACTTGCACTGTATCAGCATGGGCTGACGTCATCTGCACATTCGCACTATAGAAACGGCTCAATCTTACCATTTCTTCAGCCGCTGTGCATGCGTGGGAGTGACGTCATAGGGGCACTTGCGCCCCCCGCTCGCCCCTGACACCGGCCCGCTTGCCCGGCTGCCGCGATCAGAGACAGGCACCCGCTATCGCCCGTTACAAAGCGAGAACCGGGAGCTGTGTGTGTAAACACACTGCTCCCGGTCCTGTCAGGGGGAGAAATGCCTGACCGTCTGTTTATACAATGTATGAACAGTGATCTGTAATATCCCCATGTCAATCCCACCCTCCTTCAGTTAGAACACACCCAGGGAACATGATTAACCCCTTCCTTGCCCCCTAGTGTTAACCTCCTCCCTGCCAGTGGCATTTTTATAGTAATCAATGCAATTTTATAGCACTGATCGCTATGAAAATGCCAATGGTCCAATGGTCCCAAAAAGGGTCCGATGTGTCCGATGTGTCCACCGTAATGTCGCAGTACCGATAAAAATTGCTGATCGCCGACATAAGTAGTAAAAAAAATAATAATAAAAATGCCATAGAACTATCCCCTATTTTGTAGACGCTATAACTTTTGCGCAAACCAATCAATAAACACTTATTGCGATTTTTTTTTTAGGAAAAATAGGCAGAAGAATACGTATCGGTCTAAACTGAGGAAAAAAATGTTTTTTTTATATCTTTTTGGGGATATTTATTATAGGAAAAAGTTAACAATATTGATTTTTTTTTCAAAATTGTCGCTCTATTTTTGTTTATAGCGCAAAAAATAAAAACTGCAGAGATGATCAAATACCACCAAAAGAAATCTCTTTTTGTGGGGAAAAAAGGACACCAATTTTGTTTTGGAGCCACGTCGCACGACCGTGCAATAGTTAGTTAGAGCGACGCAGTGCCGAATCGCAAAAAGGGGCAAGGTCCTTAGCCTGCATAATGGTCCGTGGCTGAAGTGGTTAAGGACACGTCCTTCTTTACTTTGTATCATTAAAAAAGTTTTAGCTGATAGATTAGAAAAGCGACTAAATCATTTTTTTTCCATCTTGGCGTCCGTCTATTTAAATATTCACGTCTTCGCGTCCCAAATTATCAGCGTGGCCTCCAAAGGGTACCGTCGGACGTGACCAATCACGCCTCTCAAACAACAAATGTATCTTTTTTTTTTTTTCTCGAAGTAACGTTTTTTGGCGGAGTAAACTCCGAACCGTCGGAGCGTTTCAACTACACTGCGTGTTGTTTACACCGCTAACTTTTTTTTCTTTTTCCCTCTCGCAAATTCCGCTCAAGGGGCCTATTATTATCGGCAACCCGGCGGTCGCAAAGTCTGGCACGGAAATCACTTGCAGCGATACGGCGGGCGCGTCGTGCTGTGATTTGGCACTGGATAAGAAGGCGGCGCCGTCGCGCCATCGCTCGTCGTCTGGTTTTGGCTGCTGTAGGTGGCTACATGTTCGAGGGAGGGAAAAAAATAAAAAAGCAGAAGCCTAATTAAATTTGTTTATCCGCGTTGTCATGCGGAACGCTCATTTACAAAGATGAAAGTTATGAATTATTAAATAACAGATAAATTGGACTCGGGGGAGCGGGGGAAGGGTTCGGAACTGGGCAGACCTTTCCGATTGCCTAAGCCCAGGTGCGCGGCGGCGGCGCGGGGGCGAGCGGACGCCGACGCTCCATTGGAAAGGCCAGAGTTTTGGCGCCACGCTGGGAGGTTGAGCGGGCGAGGAGCGAGCGATTTCAGTGACAGGCCCTCCCGTCAGATTTTCTTGCGCGTTTGATTAATGAGGGCATTTGAAAGGCAATTAGCGGGAGCGGAGTTCGGCCGCAGCCAGCTTATCAATCAGACGCTTTCCATTCAAAGCTCAGGGCACTTACTTTTTTTTGTTTGTTTTCCGCTTTTTTGCAAAGAGAATCGTATTAGAGATACAATAACAAGCCTTTTTTACAGATCGCGAGGAGGCTCGACACAGTCTGCGGCATAAATTACACTTTAATGTAATACGGAATAATGCACTGCCAGCACACTGGACGCCACCACTGGCAGGGGGTGAAGAATAAACCCTAGTTAAAATCTGTCAACTGTATTAGCGGGTTTTTGGCGTCCTTTACCTCCTTAAAAGCTGCTGACGCACGGGTCAAAGTCCCTTGAATTTACTTTCTATTTCTAAACGACGGAAAAATTGAGGGAGAGGGACAGAGCGCCGCCGCTGAAGATTTTTCTTTTCTTTCTTTTGCCCTTTTCCTCGCCGCGGAATTTTGTCGGCGAAGATATTTTATAGAATCGTGATATATTTGAAACCGCTTGCAAAGCGGCCGATTCATTAGCGGTGCGCGGGTGCATCCCCCGCCTATCCACGTGTTTGTCCCCCTGATCTACATACAAGGCGCCAATGAAGGTTTTTTTTTTAATATAGTGATATATTGCGCTAACCAGAATAAACCAAAAGGTAAAAGAACAAGCCGCCAACACAACAAAATTGGATAATTTGTGGAGAAAAATGAGTGAAAAGTGTAGCGCTAATAAGGGGGTCACTTGCAAGGTGTCCCCATGTGATATGAGAAATAGTAATCAAACCATGCCAGTCAGAAAATAATTTTTCTCCTTGTGAGGATGTGAAAACATACACACTAGAAATAAAAATAATAAAAAATTTGTATCAACCTTAGGGTGGTCCCTATGTGTGTCCTTAAGACTAATGGATTCAAATCAATCAGTCCGGACCGACATTGGGAAAAAACAATCAAAAAGGTAAGTGATAAACCAGTGATATGTGACTTCCTATAGGTGGATAACAAAAATATGAGCCAACAGATAACACAAAAATATATCAATCATGTGACTTATGAAAAAAGTCCTGCGACAAGAGAGTGTCTATGGCACAAAAAGTCCTCTGTGGATATTGCGGGGTCACTGAACGTAAGGATTTTAATCCCAGCATCTAATAGGGGTGACACGTAAGTATTCCTTCAAGATCACCTTAGATGCAGTGTATAGATCAAGCAATACTTTCCACACTTTGCACAAATATAGATGGGTAACCTTACCGGATCAGGTGGACCCTCATCACACCATATGGCGGGGGGTCTTAAGAGCTTTCACAGACCGATTGTCTGATCCGGATAACACCAAGTTATGAGTGGTTTCCCAGGGTGCGTCTGTGTCCACAGGTTGGAATTTCACACTAGGGTAGTGCACAGCAGTAACTCTCAAGCGCAAAAATAGAAAAGAAAAAAAAAGGGAACAAAGGCTCCTCATAGCGTAAAAAAGTTGAGTTTTTAATTAAAAACAGTCCAAAGTCACACACAATGTGATAAGGATCAGACAAAAAAATATATTAAAAAACCACACACGTGTAGAATCATAACAAGTAAATGGATATAAAAATAAAAATGAAAAAAGGACAAAAACAGCAATTCTCCCCCTTTGATGGAAGGACAAGAGTGTTTCAAAAAATGCAGTGGAGATTGGCATAGAATCTGCAGGGTTGCAGATTCTATGCCAATCTCCACTGCATTTTTTGAAACACTCTTGTCCTTCCATCAAAGGGGGAGAATTGCTGTTTTTGTCCTTTTTTCATTTTTATATCCATTTACTTGTTATGATTCTACACCTGTGTGGTTTTTTAATATATTTTTTTGTCTGATCCTTATCACATTGTGTGTGACTTTGGACTGTTTTTAATTAAAAACTCAACTTTTTTACGCTATGAGGAGCCTTTGTTCCCTTTTTTTTCTTTTCTATTTTTGCGCTTGAGAGTTACTGCTGTGCACTACCCTAGTGTGAAATTCCAACCTGTGGACACAGACGCACCCTGGGAAACCACTCATAACTTGGTGTTATCCGGATCAGACAATCGGTCTGTGAAAGCTCTTAAGACCCCCCGCCATATGGTGTGATGAGGGTCCACCTGATCCGGTAAGGTTACCCATCTATATTTGTGCAAAGTGTGGAAAGTATTGCTTGATCTATACACTGCATCTAAGGTGATCTTGAAGGAATACTTACGTGTCACCCCTATTAGATGCTGGGATTAAAATCCTTACGTTCAGTGACCCCGCAATATCCACAGAGGACTTTTTGTGCCATAAACACTCTCTTGTCGCAGGACTTTTTTCATAAGTCACATGATTGATATATTTTTGTGTTATCTGTTGGCTCATATTTTTGTTATCCACCTATAGGAAGTCACATATCACTGGTTTATCACTTACCTTTTTGATTGTTTTTTCCCAATGTCGGTCCGGACTGATTGATTTGAATCCATTAGTCTTAAGGACACACATAGGTTTTTTTTTTGAAGCATGTGATTAGAGCCCGAGGCTCTAATTGGCTCCAAGAAAGGGCGGGCTTGGGGCGCAGAGCATTGCGCCCCAAAGCCTACCCTGTTTTTGACAATAGTGAATGAATATTCGCTATAGCCACACTGTTCCTCCTTCCAGGCTAATCGAGAAGCGGGGCTTGAGACCCGTCATCCATTTGGCTGAAAGGATGCCTAGCGCTTAGGAGGAGGAGAGAGGAAACTCACGGCGGAAGCCGCCATGATGAAGGATAGGAAACACAAGCCGCTGCCTGCAGCCCGCTGCCCGCCGCCCGTCACCCGCCACCCAGATGGGGTAAGTGCCAGATCGACCGGGAGACAGCGAACGGGTGGGTGGGTAGCTTGGTCGTGTAAGTGCAACACAGACAGGTTGGAGGAGAAGGCGGGGAATGTCCTCCAATGAGCACACAGTGGTTGGAGGAGTAGGCGGAGAATGTCCACCAATGAGCACACAGTGGTTGGAGGAGAAGGCAGGGAATGTCCACCAATGAGAAAACAGTGGTTGGAGAAGAATGCGGGGAATATCCACCAATGAGCACACAGTGGTTGGAGGAGAAGGCAGGAAATATCCACCAATGAGTACACAGTGGTTGAAGGAGAAGGTGGGGAATGTCCACCAATGAGCACACAGTGGTTGGAGGAGAAGGTGGGGAATGTACACCAATGAGCACACAGTGGATGGAGAAGAAGGCGGGGAATGTCCACCAATGAGCACACAGTGGTTGGAGGAGAAGGCGGGGAATGTCCTTCAATGAGCACACAGTGGTTGGAGGAGAAGGCGGGGAATGTCCACCAATAAGTACACAGTGGTTGGAGAAGAAGGCGGGGAATGTCCACCAATGAGCACACAGTGGTTGGAGGAGAAGGCGGGGGAATGTCCACCAATGAGCACGCAGTGGTTGAAGGAGAAGGCGGGGAATGTCCACCAATGAGTACACAGTGGTTGGAGAAGAAGGCGGGGAATGTCCACCAATGAGCACACAGTGGTTGGAGGAGAAGGTGGGGAATGTCCACCAATGAGCACACAGTGGTTGGAGGAGAAGGTGGGGAATGTCCACCAATGAGCACACAGTGGTTGGAGGAGAAGGTGGGGAATGTCCACCAATGAGCACACAGTGGTTGGAGGAGAAGGCGGGGAATGTCTACCAATGAGCACACAGTGGTTGGAGGAAAAGGTGGGGAATGTCCACCAATGAGCACACAGTGGTTGGAGGAGAAGGCGGGGAATGTCCACCAATGAGCACACAGTGGTTGGAAGAGAAGGCGGGGAATGTCCACCAATGAGCACAGAGTGGTTGGAGGAGAAGGCGGGGAATGTCCTCCAATGAGCACACAGTGGTTGGAGGAAAAGGTGGGGAATGTCCACCAATGAGCACACAGTGGTTGGAGAAGGCGGGGAATGTCCACCAATGAGTACACAGTGGTTGAAGGAGAAGGTGGGGAATGTCCACCAATGAGCACACAGTGGTTGGAGGAGAAGGTGGGCAATGTCCACCAATGAGCACACAGTGGATGGAGAAGAAGGCGGGGAATCTCCACCAATGAGCACACAGTGGTTGGAGGAGAAGGCGGGGAATGTCCTCCAATGAGCACACAGTGGTTGAAGGAGAAGGTGGGGAATGTCCACCAATGAGTACACAGTGGTTGGAGGAGAAGGCGGGGAATGTCCACCAATGAGTACACAGTGGTTGGAGAAGAAGGCGGGGAATGTCCACCAATGAGCACACAGTGGTTGGAGGAGAAGGTGGGGAATGTCCACCAATGAGCACACAGTGGTTGGAGGATAAGGCGGGGAATGTCCACCAATGAGCACACAGTGGTTGGAGGAAAAGGTGGGGAATGTCCACCAATGAGCACACAGTGGTTGGAGGAGAAGGCTGGGAATGTCTACCAATGAGCACACAGTGGTTGGAGGAGAAGGCGGTGAATGTCCACCAATGAGCACAGAGTGGTTGGAGGAGAAGGCGGGAAATGTCCACCAATGAGCACACAGTGGTTGGAGGAAAAGGTGGGAAATGTCCACCAATGAGCACACAGTGGTTGGAGAAGGTGGGGAATGTCTACCAATGAGCACACAGTGGTTGGAGGAGAAGGCGGGGGAATGTCCACCAATGAGCACACAGTGGTTGGAGGAGAAGGCGGGGAATGTCCTTCAATGAGCACACAGTGGTTGGAGGAGAAGGCGGGGAATGTCCACCAATAAGTACACAGTGGTTGGAGAAGAAGGCGGGGAATGTCCACCAATGAGCACACAGTGGTTGGAGGAGAAGGCGGGGAATGTCCACCAATGAGCACGCAGTGGTTAAAGGAGAAGGCGGGGAATGTCCACCAATGAGTACACAGTGGTTGGAGAAGAAGGTGGGGAATGTCCACCAATGAGCACACAGTGGTTGAAGGAGAAGACGGGGAATGTCCACCAATGAGCACACAGTGGTTGGAGGAAAAGGTGGGGAATGTCCACCAATGAGCACACAGTGGTTGGAGGAGAAGGCGGGGAATGTCTACCAATGAGCACACAGTGGTTGGAAGAGAAGGTGGGGAATGTCCACCAATGAGCACAGAGTGGTTGGAGGAGAAGGCGGGGAATGTCCACCAATGAGCACACAGTGGTTGGAGGAAAAGGTGGGGAATGTCCACCAATGAGCACACAGTGGTTGGAAAAGGCGGGGAATGTCCACCAATGAGTACACAGTGGTTGAAGGAGAAGGTGGGCAATGTCCACCAATGAGCACACAGTGGATGGAGAAGAAGGCGGGGAATGTCCACCAATGAGCACACAGTGGTTGGAAGAGAAGGCGGGGAATGTCCTCCAATGAGCACACAGTGGTTGGAGGAGAAGGCGGGGAATGTCCACCAATGAGTACACGGTGGTTGGAGGAGAAGGCGGGGAATGTCCACCAATGAGTACACAGTGGTTGGAGAAGAAGGCGGGGAATGTCCACCAATGAGCACACAGTGGTTGGAGGAGAAGGTGGGGAATGTCCACCAATGAGCACACAGTGGTTGGAGGAGAAGGCGGGGAATGTCCACCAATGAGCACACAGTGGTTGGAGGAAAAGGTGGGGAATGTCCACCAATGAGCACACAGTGGTTGGAGGAGAAGGCTGGGAATGTCTACCAATGAGCACACAGTGGTTGGAGGAGAAGGCGGTGAATGTCCACCAATGATCACAGAGTGGTTGGAGGAGAAGGCGGGGAATGTCCACCAATGAGCACACAGTGGTTGGAGGAAAAGGTGGGGAATGTCCACCAATGAGCACACAGTGGTTGGAGGAGGTGGGGAATGTCCACCAATGAGCACACAGTGGTTGGAGGAGAAGGCGGGGGAATGTCTACCAATGAGCACACAGTGGTTGGAGTAGAAGGTGGGGAATGTCCACCAATGAGCACACAGTGGTTGGAGGAAAAGGTGGGGAATGTCCACCAATGAGCACACAGTGGTTGGAGGAGAAGGCTGGGAATGTCTACCAATGAGCACACAGTGGTTGGAGGAGAAGGCGGTGAATGTCCACCAATGATCACAGAGTGGTTGGAGGAGAAGGCGGGGAATGTCCACCAATGAGCACACAGTGGTTGGAGGAAAAGGTGGGGAATGTCCACCAATGAGCACACAGTGGTTGGAGGAGGTGGGGAATGTCCACCAATGAGCACACAGTGGTTGGAGGAGAAGGCGGGGGAATGTCCACCAATGAGCACACAGTGGTTGGAGTAGAAGGTGGGGAATGTCCACCAATGAGCACACAGTGGTTGGAGGAGAAGGCAGGAAATGTCCACCAATGAGCACACAGCGGTTGGAGGAGAAGGCGTCGAATGTCCACAAATGAGCACACTTTTTTTCACTTTTTCGTATTGTTATCAAATAGGTGCTGATGAGCCCATGACAGGTTCTCTTCAATGAGACATCGGTGGTTCTATTAGAAAATAAGGAAGTGGCGTCTCCAGTGCCGGTGACGGCCAATAGTTGGACGGCGACTAATCCGAAGCTTAATTAATGGCGGAATCTTTTTATTGCTCAATAAATAACGGCGAGAGAACGCGGCAGGAAAGCCGGAGTCTGTTTAATAAGCGCGGACTGGATTGGTGTTCATTACAGCCAGGAAACAGGAGAGAGCTTTCAGCACATTCGGAATCGTTCGATCTCGGGGCGGACGCGCGTTTTCCTGGGAACGTAATGAAAATTTACCAATTAAAAAAATAAAAATTAAGTGAAGGGAAATAATGGGACTCTCGGCTCCGTGACATTAATATTCCCGGCTGATGAAACGGCACAAAAAAAAAACCTTGGAAGGAAATTGTTGATGTTATCGGCGCAATTCCATTTTTATTATTTGGAGAGAAGAGAGAGAAAAGACGACTCACGGTACTTTCATCTCTCCAGATGTTACTGAATGAAACTGGGCCAAAAAATTATAATAATGGCGGTGGGCGCTCAATGGTGGGCCCCTCGCTGAACCAGGTGGTATTGTTAGTTTTTGGCATAATGACCTCAACAACAGCATAAAAAAAAGTATAGACCATTAAAAGATAAAATAATAATAAAAAATGCCTTCTATGGATGCAATATTCAGCTATTTCCTCTGTAGTACTTCTTTCCTGCCACTAGATGTCCTCAGTCTGATAGTCAGCATCATTTAACCAACTTCCAGGTCATCCTGGACGAGCCCCCAATCAGTGACTGGACATTGAATGGAAAAGCGGCACAGTGTTTAGCTCATCTCTCTGTCACTCTGCTCTCTCCTCCTATCAGAATACTTCTTGATGGATCAGTCTGATAGCTAGCATCATTTAACCGACTTCCTCTCAGACTGGGTTATCCCGGACCAGCCCTCAACCTGTGACTGGACATTGAAAGGAGAAGCAGCACAGTGATGAGCTCATCTCTCTGTCACTCTGACCTCTAGTCCTATCAGCATGCTTATTGACAGCACATGGTCTGATTGGTTCATTGTGCTGTTTCTACCTCCAGCACTGCTTTACAAGGACTAAAACAGCACCTGCCCCCTCCCTTTTCCTGGTCCTGATCATGAGCCCCTCACATACCTGGTGGCCCCTGCGCAGTGCCCAGGTGTACCCGTTCATTAAGAGAGCCCTTGAATCAGTGCTAGCCGGGGGTAGCAGGGTGAGCTGAGCTGCAGAGTCACTATTGGGAGGAGGTAGTAGGGTCAGCTGTGCTGCAGAGTAACTGCTAGGAGCGGGAGGAGGGGGAGCTTTACTGCAGAGTCTCTACTGGGAGGGGAGAGAAGTGTGACGTGAGCTGCTGAGCCACTACTGAGAGGGGGTAGCAGGATGAGCTGAGCTCAAGAGTCACTAGTGAGAGAGGGAGGAGGGAGAGATGAACTGCAGAATCACTACTGGGAGGGGAGAGCAGTGTGAAGTAAGCTGCAGAGTATTTAGTGGGAGGGGTTATTAGGACAAGCTGAGCTGCAGAGTCACTAGTGGGAGGGGTAGCAGGATGAGCTGAGCTGCAGAGTATTTAGTGGGAGGGGATAGTAGGACAAGCTGAGCTTCGGAGTCACTAGTGGGAGGGAGGAGCAGGGTGAGCTGAGCTGCAGAGTAACTGCTAGGAGAGGGAGGAGAGAGAGCAGGGGAAGCTTAACTGCAGAGTCACTACTGGGAAGGGGTAACAGTGTGAACTGAGCTGCTGAGCTACTACTGAGAGGAGGTAGCAGGGTGAGGTGATCTGCAGAGTCACTGCTTGGAGGAGGTAGCAGGGTGAGCTGAGCTGCAGAGTCACTGCTGGGAGAAGGGTGAGCTGCTGGGAAGCAGGGTGAGCTGAGCTGCAGAGTCACTGCTGGGAGAAGGGTGAGCTGCTGGGAAGCAGGGTGAGCTGAGCTGCAGAGTCACTGCTGGGAGGAGGTAACAGGGTGAGCTGAGCTTCAGAGTCACTGCTGGGAGGAGGGTGAGCTGCTGGGAAGCAGGGTGTGCTGAGCTGCAGAGTCACTGCTGGGAGGAGGGTGAGCTGCTGGGTGGCTATGATGATGGCGTCTATGATGATGGCGTCTATGATGATGGCGTCTATGACGATGGCGTCTAGCAGTCTACCAACATTCCTAAACTCTGATTGGCTCATGTCAAAAACATCATTAAATTCCACTCATTTCCTTGTGAAAATTTTTCAGAATTTCTTCCATCTTCCAGAAGCTTCTTTCTCCTCGGTCGCTGTCAGTGATGGCGTCTATGAACAAGGTGTCTATGATGATGGCATCTATGATGATGCTGGCGTCTATGAAGATGGCGTCTATGATGATGGCGTCTGTGACGAAGGCGTCTATGATAATGGTGTCTATGACGATGGCGTCTATGATGATGGGGTCTATGACGACGGCGTCTATGAACATGCCATCTATTACGATGGCGTCTATGAACATGGCGTCTATGAACATGGCGTCTATGACAATGGCGTCTATGATGATGGCGTCTATGAACATGGCGTCTGTAACGGTCACCACCGTTTACAATTTCCCTTCCATCAACCACGACAGCTTATCTGACACTCCAACCAACAGGACCCGATCCATCTCATTTCCCAGAATAACCGAGACACAGCTCTGGTACTGGTTTCAAAATGAATGAACAAACTCTTTAATGGTTAGCTCTCTTATATACAGTACAAGGCATGTTTCAGTAATCACAGGAACAATCAAACTCTCCACCCCCAACATCACACCATGGGGGGCTTCCGTCACATTCTTTTAGATAATGACATCCAGTTGAGCTAATCATTAGTCATCCCCCAGACGTCCGGTCTCCGCAATTAGAGGAGGTAATTACTACAGCTTGACAAGTCACATTCCTTTACTAAACATAATTGACATGCTAATTCCCTAACCCTGAAAGGAGACATCTGACCTTTAGACTGCTAACACACAACACATATCTATCATCAATTTTTTTTTTACACAATTAAAGGTCTTATGAGCAGACGTACTTAGCATCTCAACAGCCAATGTTAAGCATTGAAAGAGTAATTCTTATTGACCGGTTGTGGGTCAGAATGAAATCACCTGTAATCTGTCCCATCTTCTGCAATACATGAATTATGATTTATCAGCCACCCTTTTCTTAAAAGGGGCACAGGGTGACCCTAGACCCAAGAGTCCTTAGGGACGCTGGCGCAGGAGTATCCCCCATCCCTCAAAAGTCTCTGGGCATCACAGGTCATTCCGTTATAGTGTCTATGACAATGGCATCCATGATGATGGCGTCTGTGATGATGGCGTCTGTGATGGTGGTGTCTGTGATGATGGCGTCTATGATGATGGCGTCTATGAACATGGCGTCTATGATGATGGCATCTATGAACATGCCGTCTATGATGATGGCGTCTACGATGACAGCGTCTATGATGATGGTGTCAATGATAATGGCGTCTATGACGAGGGCGTCTATGACAACGACGTCTATGACAATGGCGTCTATGAACATGGCGTCTATGATGATGGCGTTTAAGATGATGGCGTCTATGAACATGGTGTATATAATGATGGTGTCTATAAACATGGTGTCTATGATGATGGCGTCTATGAACAAAAATTGGACCTCTTACTATTCAGATACAATGTTACAATGTATAGTCTGTATTGTGTAATCATCTGATATTATTATCAGTGACATGAGGTGACATACATCCAGGTGCTGGACGATGGTATCTATGACGATGGCGTCTATGACGATGGCGACTATGAACATGGCGCCTATGATGATGGTGTCTATGACGACGGCGTCTATGACAATTGCGTTTATGATGATAGCGTCTATGATGATGGCGTCTATGATGATGGCGTCTATGGACATGGCGTCTATGATGATGGTGTCCATGAACATGGCGTCTATGATGATGGCGTCTAAGAAGATGGCGTCTATGAACATAACGTCTATGATGATGGCGTCTATGATGATGACGTCTATGAACATGGCGTCTATGATGATGGTGTCTATGACGATGGCATCTATGATAATGGCGTCTATGAACATGGCATCTATGAACATGGCGTCTATGATGATGGCGTCTATGACGATGGCGTCTATGACGATGGCGTCTATGACAATGGCGTCTATGATGATGGCGTCTATGAACATGGCGTCTGTAACGGTCACCACCGTTTACAATTTCCCTTCCATCAACCACGACAGCTTATCTGACACTCCAACCAACAGGACCCGATCCATCTCATTTCCCAGAATAACCGAGACACAGCTCTGGTACTGGTTTCAAAATGAATGAACAAACTCTTTAATGGTTAGCTCTCTTATATACAGTACAAGGCATGTTTCAGTAATCACAGGAACAATCAAACTCTCCACCCCCAACATCACACCATGGGGGGCTTCCGTCACATTCTTTTAGATAATGACATCCAGTTGAGCTAATCATTAGTCATCCCCCAGACGTCCGGTCTCCGCAATTAGAGGAGGTAATTACTACAGCTTGACAAGTCACATTCCTTTACTAAACATAATTGACATGCTAATTCCCTAACCCTGAAAGGAGACATCTGACCTTTAGACTGCTAACACACAACACATATCTATCATCAATTTTTTTTTTACACAATTAAAGGTCTTAGGAGCAGACGTACTTAGCATCTCAACAGCCAATGGTAAGCATTGAAAGAGTAATTCTTATTGACCGGTTGTGGGTCAGAATGAAATCACCTGTAATCTGTCCCATCTTCTGCAATACATGAATTATGATTTATCAGCCACCCTTTTCTTAAAAGGGGCACAGGGTGACCCTAGACCCAAGAGTCCTTAGGGACGCTGGCGCAGGAGTATCCCCCATCCCTCAAAAGTCTCTGGGCATCACAGGTCATTCCGTTATAGTGTCTATGACAATGGCGTCCATGATGATGGCGTCTGTGATGATGGCGTCTGTGATGGTGGTGTCTGTGATGATGGCGTCTATGATGATGGCGTCTATGAACATGGCGTCTATGATGATGGCATCTATGAACATGCCGTCTATGATGATGGCGTCTACGATGACAGCGTCTATGATGATGGTGTCAATGATGATGGCGTCTATGACGAGGGCGTCTATGACAACGACGTCTATGACAATGGCGTCTATGAACATGGCGTCTATGATGATGGTGTTTAAGATGATGGCGTCTATGAACATGGTGTATATAATGATGGTGTCTATAAACATGGTGTCTATGATGATGGCGTCTATGAACAAAAATTGGACCTCTTACTATTCAGATACAATGTTACAATGTATAGTCTGTATTGTGTAATCATCTGATATTATTATCAGTGACATGAGGTGACATACATCCAGGTGCTGGACGATGGTATCTATGACGATGGCGTCTATGACGATGGTGACTATGAACATGGCGCCTATGATGATGGTGTCTATGACGACGGCGTCTATGACAATTGCGTTTATGATGATAGCGTCTATGATGATGGCGTCTATGATGATGGCGTCTATGGACATGGCGTCTATGATGATGGCGTCCATGAACATGGCGTCTATGATGATGGCGTCTAAGAAGATGGCGTCTATGAACATAACGTCTATGATGATGGCGTCTATGATGATGACGTCTATGAACATGGCGTCTATGATGATGGTGTCTATGACGATGGCATCTATGATAATGGCGTCTATGAACATGGCATCTATGAACATGGCGTCTATGATGATGGCGTCTATGACGATGGCGTCTATGACGATGGCGTCTATGACGATGGCGTCTATGATGATGGTGTCTATGATGATGGCGTCTATGACAACGGCGTTTATGACAATGGCGTCTATGATGATGATGTCTATGATGATGGCGTCTAAGATGATGGCGTCTATGACGATGGCGTCTATGACGATGGCTTCTATGATGATGGTGTCTATGATGATGGCGTCTATGACAACGGCGTTTATGACAATGGCGTCTATGATGATGACGTCTATGATGATGGCGTCTAAGACAATGGCGTCTATGAACATGGCGTCTATGATGATGGCGTCTATGATGATGGCATCTATGATGATGGCGTCTAAGACGATGGCGTCTATGATGATGGCGTCTATGATGATGGCGTCTTTGATGATGGCGTCTATGACGATGGCGTCTATGATGATCGCATCTATTAACAAGGCGTCTATGATGATGGCGTCTATGAACATGGCGTCTATGATGATGGCGTCTAGTGGTCTACCAGCATTTCTGAACTCTGATTGGCTCGTGTCGAAAAAAACAACATTAAATTTCGCTCATTTCCTTGTGACAATTTTTCAGAATTGTTTCCAGAAGCTTCTTTCTCCTCCGTTGCCGTCAGTTGTCTCCGTCATTTCACACAAAAGCCGCTGAAGTCAGATCATTAATAAAAACTAATTAGTTTTCTAAATATTAATTAATGTAATATCATGTTTTTTAATTCAGAAATGTGATGGGCAAAAGCGCTTAATGACAAGATCTGTTCGGATTGCTAAATAAGTGGAATTAATTAGTCGGGGGAGCGGCGCCGGAGCAGCGGAAAGCCGAGGTACTACTGCACTGTATGTTCAAACATGAGGCTGAGATGCATTTTTACCACCCACCGCAGCAATAATTATACACATTGCCCCCCCCCCTCCCCTGTTATCCACGCATTTAAGTGAAGAGAGCCAATCCATAAGCATGTGAAATGCAGGTGATTGCAGCGGAGTGGTGCAGCTTCCTCAGACAAGCTTCAAAATAAAATCTTCACTGTGCGTTCGTCTTTAAACATCCAGGAGTGCCGCTCCATTTTGAAATATAAATAAATAAATATATAATAATAAAAATAACATTAGGATAATAAACAATATACTGTAATAATAATGATGATAATAAAAAAAATACTATGTAAGTAAATTATAATAATGATAACAAATAATATAATAATATAAAGATAGTAAATAACGATAATAGTAATGATGATAAATTTGCCCAGCGAAAAGAAACAAATAGAAAAATTTCCATATCACAAACATAACGGGTATTTTTTTTGTTACTTTTACACAAATGATGAATGTTGCAAATCAATTTATTTCTTTAAACGTAGATCTCTTTGAGTTTAGCGCCTAAAAATATATATAGGATTGATTCTCTTCTATTTCTCTCTCTCTCTCTCTCTCTCTCTCTCTCTCTCTCTCTCTCTCTCTCTCTCTCTCTCTCTCTCTCTCTCTCTCTCTCTCTCTCTCTCGGTCAGTGCAGGTCCACCAATCAGCTCAGGGAACAATTCTCTCTGTTTTGGAATATATTTTTATTTATTTATAATAATTTAAAAAAAAATAACATTATGATAATAAACCATATACTGTATTAATAATGATAATGATAATAAAAAAATAATAATATATAAGTAAATAATAATATGATAACAAATAATATAATAATACAAAGATATTAAATAACGATAATGGTAATGATACATTTGCCCAACGGAACAATACTTTCTGTTTTGGAATATAAAAAATAAAAATAAAATATATAATAACAAAAAAAAAATAACATCCTCTCTGAATATTCAAACATCAGTTGTTCAGCAAGGATGCTGCCTGAATGCCTGTTTGCACAGCCGCCACTAGGTGGAGAATAAACAGACCTGCATATGAAATACTTTCAGCGGGCGAATCCAGTAAATGCATAAGAATAGTAATAACCCGCTAAAAAAAAGTACAATCTGGTTTCCTGGTAAAGGAGGTGAGAGATTGAGACTTCAGACTCTGATTTCTGGGGGGAAGGAGATTTCAGGAGTGACGCGAGACTCAAACAGGAATCAATTAAGATGACAAATTGCGTCTACTTTGAATAATAGCGGATATTATCTCGATGTTCCCGAGTCGGGCCGGTTGCTGCCATCCCTCGCTGCCGTTGATAGAGACGAGTATTTTATCTGGAGGTGCATATTACCGCTGACTGTATTATCTGACAGTATCGCTCCAGATTCTAATTAAGACAGCTCAGAATGGAGGAGGAGAGAGAGAGAGACGGCACTTTGTATGGATTAAAGGGGAACGGCGGCGTATTTCTAGAGAAGACGCATTTCAAGTTATTATTTGATTACTTACCCAAATTCTTAAGTGACTTTCACATCTTTACAGGTTTGCTGAGCCATATTTCCAGACTGGAACTGCATAGATACACCTGATAGTGCTCCCTCTAGTGGCTGAGTAATAGCAGTATTGGTCATTGAGTTCCAAACCAACAAACACGTGTAAAACCTCCTGCGCTTGAGAGTAGACCCCAAAGGTGGTGGCTTTGATTGTAGCCCGCGAACGGCCCTCGGCGGCCAGCGGGCCGTATGTCACGTCTCCCCAGGGGTGTACACCACCAACACAGCGCCAGATAGAGAGAGATCAGCTGGGGTATCATAGCCAGCTCTGACACTTCTCCCCTCCCCTTGCTGCCCCCACGGCCAGTTAGAGGAGAGGAGCTGCTTCTACTCCTCCCCCTCCTCTCTTCTTCTCCTCCCGTATCTGCCCCGCCCACTCTCCCGACGGACACTGTTCTGCTGCCTAAGGGATGTGGGCGGGAAGATTCAAGCCCAGCAATCAGAAAGGAAAGATGGAGTCTGATATCCATCCATCCAGTCAGTCCCTCCTGCCTCTGAGTACTGTACACTGATGTATGGGGTGCCCTTCATTCCCTTCTCTCGCTCTCTCTTCACCTTTCTTTCTTTCTCTCTCTCTTTTTTTTTTTTTTCGTTTGCACCCCCCCACCAGCTGCCACTGTAGATAGATAGATAATAATCTATCTAGCTATCTATCTACAGTGGTGGCTGGTGCTCAAAATTTTTGGTGGGCGCAAATGAAAAAAACAAAAACAATTGCAGCCTCACTGTGCCCATCAAACGCAGCCACTGGGCCCATCAATTGTCACCACTGTGCCATGCCATCAAACACAGCCACTGTGCCATGCCATCAAACACAGCCACTGTGCCATCAATTGTCACCTCTGTGCCATGCCATCAAACACAGCCACTGTGCCATCAATTGTCACCACTGTGCCATGCCATCAAACACAGCCACTGTGCCATGCCATCAAACACAACCACTGTGCCATCAATTGTCACCTCTGTGCCATGCCATCAAACACAGTCACTGTGCCATCAATTGTCACCACTGTGCCATGCCATCAAACGCAGCCACTGTGCCATCAATTCTCACCACTGTGCCATGCCATCAAACACAGCCACTGTGCCATCAAGTGTCACCACTGTGCCATGCCATCAAACACAGCCACTGTGCCCTTCAATTGTCGCCACTGTGCCAATTGATGCCCCTGTACCCTTAAATTGTTGCCACTGTGCCCATTGTCGCCCCTGTGCCCATTTTCGCCACTGTGCCCATTGTCGCCACTGTGCCCATTGTCGCCACTGTGCCCATGGTCGCCACTGTGCCCATCGTCGCCACTGTGCCCATTGTCGCGGCTGAGCCAGAGGGGGCGGCGCTCCGGCGCCCTCTATAGACGCACCGCCACTGTCTATCTATATCTATCTATCTATCTATTTATCTTTATCTATCTTCCTTCCTTCCCTTCTTTATCTATCTATCTATCTATCTATCTTCCCTTCTTTCTTTATCTATATTTCTTTCTTTATCTATCTTCCTTCCTTCCCTTCTTGCTTTATATCTTTATCTATCTTTCTTGTTTATCTATCTATCTTTCTATCTATCTATCTTTCCTTCCTTCCCTTCTTGCTTTATATCTTTATCTATCTTTCTTGTTTATCTATCTATCTTTCTTGTTTATCTATCTATCAATCTATCTATCTATCTATCTATCTATCTATCTATCTATCTATCTATCTTTCTATCTATCTTCCCTTCTTTCTGTATTTATATTTCTTTCTTTATCTATCTTCCTTCCTTCCCTTCTTGCTTTCTATCTTTATCTATCTTTCTTGTTTATCTATCTATTTATCTATCTTTATTGTTTATTTATCTTTCTTGTTTATATATCTATCTATTTTTCTTGTTTATCTATCTATCTTTCTTGTCTATCTATCTATCTATCTATCTATCTATCTATCTATCTATCTATCTATCTATCTATCTATCTATCTATCTATCTATCTTCCCTTATTGCTTTCTATCTATCTATCTATCTATCAATCTATCTTCCTTCCTTCCCTTCGTTCTTTTTATCTTTTCTATCTTTCCCCCCCCCCCCGGGGCTGCTCAGTCTAAAATGCCCAGGCCTATTTTTTGTCCCAGTCCGGGCCTGCCTGCAGCTGCCGCTGCCGAGTCTCTCACTCTCTCTCTCTCTCATCACCAGGGCCGGTAGGCTGCCTGTCCTGAGGCTGCTTTGAGCTGTAGCTGACTGCAGCACTCCCCTCTCTGCTGCGTGTATGACATTGGGCATCTCTGGCTGTGTGTGAGAGCTGGATCTGTGTTCGGCTGTGCTGCCTGTGCTAGACCTGCTCGTGTGATAGTAGATGGAGATGGAACACTGATTGAATCAGTGTTTTGTCTATCACACAAGCCCGTCTAGGGGGGACCTTGCTAGAGCACACTGCCCTGCCGAACACAGACCTACAGCTCCTGTTTGTTTCATGACACACGTCGGGAGAGGAGATACCTGCTGTGTGTGATCGAGGTAATGCCATGGTGAGTGCCATGCACAGTGTGGCTGCATTAATAGACAAAAGTGGGGCTGCATTAATAGACAAAAGTGGGGATGCATTAATAGACAAAAGTGGGACTGCATTAATAGACAAAAGTGGGACTGGATTCATAGACCAAAGTGGGACTGGATTCATAGACAAAAGTGGGACCGGATTCATAGACAAAAGTGGGACTGGATTCATATACAAAGGTGGGACTGCATTCATATACAAAGGTGGGACTGCATTCAGATACAAAGGTGGGAGTGCATTCATATACAAAGGTGGGGCTGCATTGATATACAAAAGTGGGACTGCATTAATATACAAAAATGGGACTGCATTAATATACAAAAGTGGTAGTGCATTAATAAACAAAAGTGGGACTGCATTAATATACAAAAGTGGGACTGCATTAATATACAAAAGTGGGACTGCATTAATATACAAAAGTGGGACTGAATTGTTATACAAAGGTGGGGCTGCGTTCATATGCACAGTGAGGCTGCAATGATGGGCACTGATGAGGCTGCATTGATCTCTTGTACCATGTCTTCAGTCTCTAAACATCCCTTGTACCATGCCTGCAGTCTCTGACCATCCCTTGTACCATGCCTGGCGTCTCTGACCATCCCTTGTACCATGCCTGCAGTCTCTGACCATCCCTTGTACCATGCCTGCAGTCTCTGACCATCCCTTGTACCATGCCTGCAGTCTCTGACCATCCCTTGTACCACGTCTGCAGTCTCTGACCATCTCCTGTACCACGTCTACAGTCTCTGACCATCCGTTGTACCACGTCTGCAGTCTCTGACCATCTCTTGTACCATGTCTGCAGTCTCTGACCATCTCTTGTACCATGTCTGCAGTCTCTGAACATCTCTTGTACCATGTCTGCATTCTCTGACCTTCTCTTGCACTATGTCTGCAGTCTCTGACCATCTCTTGTACCATGTCTGCAGTCCCTGACAATCGTCTAGAAACTATGGGATAGATTTATGGCATTTATATTTAAATATTTTTTACTAGTAATGGCGGCAATCATTGATTTTTTAGCGGCACTGCAACATTGCAGCGGACACATCGGACACCTAATTGAGTTCTGTAAGCAACACCTTATTTTCTGGCAGTGCCCCTCCCGAGACTAGACTCTGGATCCGCCCTTGTTGCCAAGATGCCCATATTGGCTTTAATGGACATGCTGTGCCTTGCAGGCTCTCTGAGGAAGAGGGAAGCCCCTCAAAACGCATTAGCCTGTTGGATTTATGAGTTGTGAGTATTATACTTCGGATTTTTTGATAAAAACACATCATTTGAGGATAATGCACTTGGCTGGTGCGTTTTCGGTTTTTATTGGTTATTTAGTGACTGCTGCAAAAAAAAAAATCAATAGCAGGATAAGCCACAGGACTGGACTTTCAGTGGTTTCGAAGGGTTAAAAAAGTTTCTTTAAACTATTGTGGACCTGTCCTTGTACCCAAAATGACCCTTCATTATGCTCAAGGTTATTCTTTTGCCTTCTTCATTTATGCCAATGCAATGTACCAAAATGTTGCCAAAATTTTCAAATTTTTGCAGAAATTTTTCAAGAAAAGGAAAACTCTAAATTTAGATAAAAACTGGCAAAATTTTGCCAACATTTTCAGATTTTTGCAGCAATTTTGGGGAATGGAAAACTCTTACACCGCGTACACACGATCATTTTTCGGCTTGTAAAAAACTACGTTTTTCAGCCTCTAGAAAAAAACGAAGTTGTTCGCAACTTCATCATTAAAACGACATTGCCCACACACGATTGTTAAAAAAAAAATGCTCTAGCAAAGCACGGTGACGTACAACATGTACGACGGCACTATAAAGGGGAAGTTCTATTTGCCTTGGGGCTGCTTTAGCTGATTCTGTGTTAGTAAAATTCGCTCTTTTTTGTTTGTAACAGCGTGATGAATGTGCTTACTCCATTATGAATGGTAGTTTTACCAGAACGATCGCTCCCGTCTCATAACCTGCTTCTGAGCATGTGCGGGTTTTTAACGACGTTTTAGCCCACACACAATAATTTTTTACAATCCGAAAAAAAACATTGTTTTTAAAACGTCGTTAAAAAATGCAGCATGTTGGGAAAAAAATTGTCGTTTTTTTCAGAACCCAAAAAATGATGTGAATCCCACACACGATAATTTTAAATAAAATTTAAATTTTTTAAAAACAAAGTTTTTTTCATGCCGAAAAATCATCGTGTGTACGCGGCATTACTATAGTTTACCCCTTTTAGGGAAACTGTTGACGAGGGAATTTTTAATTTGCCTCCTCTAGATGAAAGCCTCAGGAAACCTGAAACGTTGACTTTTTTCAGCGTTTTCTACGATGTAATTATGTAACAAAACAATGAAGTATACACGTAGCATGCACTTTCTACAATTTATTAAACCTGGAAACAAGAATATATTACTCTATGACCACAATACATTGTTCTACTATAACTGATGGATATCGGAGATGAGACTTCTCTTTTTCTTTTAAAACTTTTTCCTTTAAAACTTTTTCCTTTAAATGTCAGTTTTAGGATGGCTTTAACGGGCAGCAATGGACTTTTAGTGATTTTGAAGGGTTAAAAAATCTTCCTCAATCTATTGTGGACCTGTTCTTGTACCAAAAATGACCCTTCATTATGCGGAAGATAATCCATTTGCCTTCTTCATTGATGCCAAAATTCTGCCAAAATTGTTCCAATTTTTGCAACAATTTTTCAAGAAAAGGAAATCTCTACATTTTTCCAACATTTTTTGATTTTTCCAGATATTTTGGGGAAAGGAAAACTCTTACTCTGGCTTACCCGTGTTAGTGAAACTGATGTCAAGGGATTTTATTTTAATTCTTCTCCACTAGATGAAAGCCTCAGGAAACGCGAAACGTTGACTTTTTTCAGCGTTATATCTACAATGTAATTATGTAACAAAAGAATGAAGTAGACACATATCTCGTACTTGCTACAATTTCTTTAACCTGGAAGCAAGAATACATTAAGCTCTGACCACAATACATTGCTGAGTTCTACATTAACCGACTGATATCGGAGATGAGACTTTGATGATCAGAGTTCTCTTTTTCTTCTGAAACCTCTGAAAAGTTTTAGGGTGGCTTTAATGGGAAGCGATTGGCTTTCAGTGGTTTTGAAGGGTTAAAAAAGCTATTTTTAAAGTTTGAAACAATTTTTGGGAAACAAACTCTAATTTCAGCTTACCCATGCTGGTCAAATTGTTGACATGGGATTTTGATTTGCCTACTTTAGATCAAGCTTGCAGGAAATGTGAAATGTTGACTCCTTTGAACGCTATGCAACACTTCAGTGGTTTTGAAGGGTTAAAAAAGCTTCTTTCATTTATTGTAGACCTGTTCTTGTACCAAAAAATGACCCTTCCTTATGCTCAAGATAATCCATTTTGCCTTCTTCATTGATGTACCAAAATTCTGTCAACATTTTTCCAATTTTTGCAGCAATTTTTCATGAAAAGGAAAACTCCAAATTTAGATCAAACTGGCCAAATTTTGCCCAAATTTTTAAATTTTTGCAGCAATTTTGGGGAAAGGAAAACTCTTACTCTAGCTTACCCCTCTTAGTGAAACTGTTGACAAGGGAATTATTGATTTGCCTCCTCTAGATGAAAGCTTCAGGAAACGTGAAACGTTGACTTTTTTCAGCGTTATCTATGATGTAATTATGTAACAAAACAATGAAGTATACAACCTGGAAACAAGAATACATTAAGCTCTGGCCACAATACATGCCGAGTTCTACTATAGCCGACAGATATCGGAGATCAGACTTTGATGGTCGGAGTTCTCTTTTTCTTCTGAAACATTTTCCTTTAAATGTCAGTTTTAGGGTGGCTTTAACGGGAAGCAATGGGTTTTCTGTTATTTTGAAGGGTTAAAAATTCTTCTTCAATCTATTGTGGACCTGTTCTTGTACCAAAAATGACCCTTCTTTATGCGCAAGATAATCCTTTTGCCTTCTTTATTGATGCCAAAATTCTGCAAAGATTTTTCCAATTTTCGCAGCAATTTTTCAAGAAATGGAAAACTGTAAATTTCTCCAACAATTTCAGATTTTTGCAGCAATTTTGGGGAAAGGAAAACTCTTACTCTAGCTTACCGTGTTAGTAAACCTGTTGACAAGGGATTTTGATTTTCCTCCTCTAGATGAAAGCCTCAGGAAACGCAAAACGTTGACTTTTTTCAGCGTTATATCTACAATGTAATTATGTAACAAAAGAATAGTAGACACATATCTCGTACTTGCTACAATTTCTTTAACCTGGAAGCAAGAATACATTACTCTCTGACCACAATAATTTGCTGAGCTCTACTTTAACCAATGGATATTGGAGATGAAACTTTGATGATCGGAGTTCTATTTTTCTTCTGAAACTTCTGAAAAGTTTTATAGTGGCTTTAATGGGAAGCGATTGGCTTTCAGTGGTTATGAAGGGTTAAAAGGGCTCTTTTTAAAGTTTGCAAACATTTTTGGGAAACAAACTCTCATCAGCTATCCCATGTCAACAATTTGAACGCTATGCAACATTTCAGTGGTTTAGAAGGGTTAAAAAAGCTTCTTTCATTTAATATGGACCTGTTCTTCTACCAAAAAATGACCCTTCATTATGTTTAAGATAATCACTTTTGCCTTCTTCATTTATGCCAATGCAAAATACCAAAATTTTGCCCAAATTTTACAAATTTTTGCAGCAATTTTTTTAAGAAAAGGAAAACTCTCAATTTAGATTACCCCTGCTAGTCAAATTTTTGACAAAGGATTTGATTTTCCTCCTCTAGATGAGAGCTTCAGTAAATGTGAAATGTTAACTTTCTCCAACACTATCTACAATGTAATTATGTAACAAAAGAATGAATTATAATCTTCTTGAATCGATTGTGGACTTGTTCTTGTACCAAAAATGACCATTCATTATGCTCAAGATAATTATTTTGCCCTCTTTATTTATGTCAATGGAATGTACCAAAATTTTGCCCAAATTTTCAAATTTTTGCAGCAATTTTTCAAGAAAAGGAAAACTCTAAATGTAGATTGAACTGGCAACATTTTCTAATTTTGGAACAATTTTGGGGAAAAGAAAACTCTTATTCCGCGTACACACGGTCAGATTTTCCGTCAGCATAAGTATGATGCTTTTGAACGGAAATTCCGACCACGTGTATGCTCCATCGGACTTTTACTGTCGGAATTTCTGCCAACAAAAATTTGAGAGCTGGTTCTCAAATTTTCAGATGGAAAAAATTCCAATCGTGTGTACGCGGCATTGGATTAAACCGGCAAAATTTGGCAAACATTTTCCGATTTATGCAGCAATTTTGGGGAAAGGAAAACTCTTACTCTAGCTTACCCCTGTTAGTGAAAATGTTGACAAGGGATTTTGATTTTCCTCCTCTAGATGAAAGCCTCAGGAAAGTGAAATGTTGACTTTTTTCAGCGTTATCGACATTGTAATTATGTAACAAAAGAATGAAGTAGACACATATCTCGTACTTGCTACAATTTATTTAACACGGAAGCAAGACTATGTTACTCTCTGACCACAGTACATTACCAAGTTCTTCTATAACTGATGGTTATCGGAGATGAGACTTTGATGGTCGGAGTTCTCTTTTTCTTCTGAAACGTTTTCCTTTAAACGTCAGCTTTAGGGTGGCTTTAACGGGAAGCAATGGGTTTTCAGTGGTTTTGAAGGGTTAAAAACAAACTTCTTCAATCTATTGTGGACCTGTTCTTGTATCAAAATGACCCTTCATTATGCTCAAGAATAATTATTCTGCCTTTTTCATTGATGCCAATGCAATGTACCAAAATGTTGCCAAAATTTTCCAATTTTTGCAGCAATTCTTTTAAGAAAAGGAAAACTCCCAATTTAGCTTACCCCTGCTGGTCAAATTTTTGACAAGGGATTTTGATTTTCCTCCTCTAGATGAAAGCTTCAGGATGTTTGAAACTTTGACTTTTTTTGACACTATCTACAATGTAATTATGTAACAAAAGAATGAAGTATAATCACCTTTAATCTATTGTGGACCTGTTCTTGTACCAAAAATTATCCTTCATTAAGCACAAGATAATCTTTTTGCCTTCTTCATTGATGCCAATGCATTGCACCAAAATTCTATTTTTGCAGACATTTTTCAAGAAAAGGAAAACTCTCAATATTCGATTAAACTGGCAACATTTTGCCAACCTTTTCAGATTTTTGCAGAATTTTTGGGGAAAAAAAAACTCTTAGGCCGCGTACACACGATCGGTCCAAACTGATGAAAATGGACTGAGGTCCAGTTTGATCGGTCCAAACCGACCATGTGTATGGCCCATCAGTCCGTCGTTCTTCGGACCAAAGTTTTAAAACTTGCTTTAAAATCGGACTCATGGACGATTGACCATCGGTCCAAATCGATTGTTAGTATGCAAAAGCATCGGTTCAAAAACCCACGCATGCTCAGAATCAAGTCGACGCATGCTTGGAAGCATTGAACTTCGTTTTTTCAGCACGTCGTTGTGTTTTACGTCACCGCGTTCTGACATGATCGGTTTTTGAACTGATGGTGTGTACGCACATCAGACCATCAGGCCACTCTGACCCGATGAAAATGGTCAGTTGGATCACTCTCATCGGGTTGGACCGATCGTGTGTATGCGGCCTTATGCCGCATACACACTGGATCCACTGAAAACCGTGTTTTTTTTTTCAACGGATGTTCGCTGAAATTTGTCTTGCATACACACGGTCACACAAATGTTGTCAGAGCTTTTTTTTTTAATTTAGATCAAGCTTGCAAAATTTTGCCCAAATTTTCAGATTTTTGCAGCAATTTTGAGGAAAGGAAAACTCTAATGCCCTGCACACGCGATCGGTTTGTCTGATGAAAATGGACCGTTTTCATCGGACGAACCGATCGTGTGTGGGCACCATCTAATTTTTTCCCATTGGTGAAAAAAAATAGAACCTGTTTTAAATTTTTCTTATGGTTAACAAAAAAAAATAGAAAAAAACGATCGTCTGTGGGGAAATCCATCGGTCAAAAATCCATGCATGCTCAGAATCAAGTCGACGCATGCTCGGAAGCATTGAACTTAATTTTCCTCAGCACGTTGTTCTGTTTTACGTCACCGCGTTGGACATGATCGGATTTTTAACCGATGGTGTGTAGGCAAGACTGAAGAAAGTCAGCTTCATCAGATATCTGATGAAAAAATCCATCGGTTCGTTTTCATCGGATGAACCGATCATGTGTACGTGGCATTATGCCGCGTACACACTGGATCCGCTGAAAACCATTGATTTTTTTCGGACGAATATTCGCTCAAATTTGTCTTGCACACAAATGATGTCGGAGCTTTTTTTCAATTTATTTTCAACATTTTCCGATTTCTGCAGCAATTTTGGGGAAAGGAAAACTCATTTTAAATGACGTTTTTGAAAACGTTGTTTTTTTTCATCTCTAGCTTACCCCCTTCTGGTCAAACTGTTGACAATGGATTTTTATTTTCCTCTTCTAGATGAAAGCCTCAGGAAAGTGAAATGTTGTATTTTTTCAGCGTTATCTACAATATAATTATGTAACAAAAGAATTAAGTAGACACATATCTCGTACTTGCTAAAATGTATTTAACCTGGAAGCAAGAATACATTAAAGAGGTGTTTCAGCCCATTTTTATGTTTAATTAACCACTTCCCGACGGCCGTACGAATATATGCGGCCGTCGGGCTGTCCTGAATCTCTGACAGGGCGCATATATGCGCCCTGTGCTTTTAATGGCCACTAGAGGGCGCGCGAGCGCCGCCGGCGGCGCGCGTGCCCGCTGCATTCCTGAGATGCCGATGCGCGTGCCCGGCGGCCGCGATGTCCGCCAGGCACTCGCAATCGGCGGTTACAGGGACAAGACATGGATCTCTGTGTGTAAACACAGAGATCCACGTCCTGTCAGGGAGTGAGGTGACCGATCTGTGTCTCTTATACATAGGGACACAGCATCGGTCACCTCCCCCAGTCACCCCCCCTCCCCCCACACAGAACACACCCAGAATACATTTAACCACTTCCATGCCCCCCTAGTGTTAACCCCTTCACTGCCAGTCACATTTATACAGTAATCGGTGCATTTTTATAGCACTGATCGCAGTATAAATGTGAATGGCGCCAAAAATGTGTCAAAAGTGTCCGATGTGTCCACCATAACGTCGCAGTCCCAATAAAAATCGCAGATCGCCGCCATTACTAGTAAAAAAAAAATTATAAAAATTAATAATAATTCTGTCCCCTATTTTGTAGGCGCTATAACTTTTGCGCAAACCAGTCGCTTATTGCGATTTTTTTTTTCTTTACCAAAAATATGTAGAATAATACGTATCGGCCTAAACTGAGAAATTTTTTTATTTTATTTTTTTTAAAATGGGCTATTTATTATAGTAACAAGTAAAAAATATTGACTTTTTTTCAAAATTGTCGCTTTTTTTTTGTTTATAGCGCAAAAAATAAAAACCGCAGAGGTGATCAAATACCACCAAAAGAAAGCTCTATTTGTGGGGAAAAAAGGACGCCAATTTTGTTTGGGAGCCACGTCGCACGACCGCGCAATTGTCAGTTAAAGCGACGCAGTGCCAGAAGCTAAAATTTCACCTGGTCAGGAAGGGTTATAAGTGCCCAGTAAGGAAGTGGTTAAAAGTCAGCAGCTACAAAAAGTGTAGCTGCTGGCTTTTAATAAACATACACTTACCTGCTCCAGGGTTCCAGCAACGCGCCGGCTGGGGCTCCGCGCCTCTCCCCCCCTCCCCGGCCGGCGTCTTTAATGTAAGTGTGGGCACCCGGCCGTGACAGCTTTCGGCTTCACGGCCGGGAACCCACTGCGCATGTGCAAGCGGCACTGCGCATGCACGAGCAGCACGGCGCTGCGCCTTTCGAATGGACAGGCGATCGCCTGGAACCTGTGACATGTCCCAGGCGATCGCCTACAGGGAGGGGCTGAACATAGGCGATTGAGCTAATCGCCTTACCAGCCCCTCGGCAGAAGTAGGAAGTGGGACAGGAAGTCCCACTCCTCCTGAAGCCCCCACTCCCCCCCCCCCAAAAAAAAATGACATGCCAAATGTGGCATGGGGGTGAGAAGTGGGTTAAGAAGAAGTACAATTTTTGATTGGAACTCCGCTTTAAGCACTGACCACAATCATTTGCCGCATTCTTCTTTAACCAACGGATATCGGAGACGAGACTTTGATGGTTGGAGTTCTCTTTTTTTTTTTTTCTTCTGAAACTTTTTTTCCTCCAAAACGTTGTCTTTTTTAAAAAGCCGAAGTTTTGTTGAATTAAAGGCGGAATTATGCCAAGCACAAGGCAATGAGTTCCGTCTCCCCGCTCTGACAGACATGTATATTAATAGTTGGCACTTATTGAACTGAAATATGAATATTCATTCTCATTTATTTTTCAAGGCCTTTTCATTCCTAGAGGACCGGCCCCTGCTTTTGAGCAATTTTCATCCGCGTTAGAAAATGACAGGCTTCACTCCTGGGTCCTGACAGAGGTCTGCACAATCCATCGGAGGTCCCGGAACGAGGGAGCCCCCAGCTGTCCGCAAACACTCATTAAGAGAGGCAAATACCCAGCCGGATCTCTGGGAGCATTGTTAATCACGCAACGACTCCGCTAATTAGGTAGCTGATGGGGCAGCGAGAGCACAAGGACAAATTCTTTAAACAAAGGACTGCAAACTTTAAGAGCTCCTAATTACTCGGGCAAAAGAGTTCATTCCTGAGCGCCGGAGCTAGCGGCTCGGCGAACAAGACGGAGTGGCGGGAGGCGGCAGGCGCATTTTATTATTTTTTTTCCTCCGTTATTCGGCTCTGCGCGGGACACCGCTCTGCAGGAGAATCGCTCGTAATGAACTATTATCCTTGATTGGGGCCATTGTCGTCGGTGTAAAAGGCGAAAACAGCGCGTGCGAGGGTGACGAACCGCGACGCCTTTGTGCGTTCCGAGGAGACAAAAATACCGGAGAGCCATTGGGAGATGGGGGAGAGGGGGGGACATGTTAAATATAAAGAAAGGTGCAGAATTGTTTTGTGGAAAGGAAGAAAAAAGTTTGAGGTACAAAAAGAGAAAGAAGTAAAATTATTAAAGTGGAAATTCAGGCGCAAGAAATATTCCCTTATGCCCGCTACAAACCTGTCCGTCGGATCTGTCCGCTGGTTAGTACACTAACCAGTGGACAGAACTGTCCGCGGATGCGTGCGTGGAAAGATTTCACTTCCTCGTTTGGTGACGTGCGGCGTCAACGTCACCGCCACGTCACCCCGTTCCCTGGCCGAGGGGATTTTCATCCAATGGTGTGTACACACCGTCGGACGAAAATCCGGAGGAGACATGTCCACTGGAAACGGTCCGTCGGACATGTTTCATCGAACATGTCCCTCCGTATGTACACGGCCTCAGAGTTAGGGTTAGAGTTAGGGATAGAGTTAGGGTTAGCGTTAGGGTTAGCGTTAGGGATAGCGTTAGGGTTAGAGTTAGGGATAGTATTAGGGATAGAGTTAGGGATAGTGTTAGGGATAGCGTTAGGGATAGTGTTAGGAATAGTGTTAGGGTTAGCGTTAGGGATTGCGTTAGGGATAGCGTTAGGGATAGTATTAGGGATAGAGTTAGGGATAGCCTTAGGGATAGAGTTAGGGATAGTGTTAGCGTCAGTTAGGCTTAGTGTTAGGGATATTGTTAGATAAAGTGTAAGTGTTAGGGGTAGTGTTATAAATAGTGTTAGTGTTAGGGATATTGTTAAGGATGGTGTTAGTGTTTGTGTTAGGTATAGTGTTAGGGTTAGTGTTATGGAAGTGTAAGGCCACGTACACACGATCAGTCTATCCCAGGGGTGGCGAACACGCGGCTCTCGAGCCGCATGCGGCTCCTGGCCAAAATGAATGCGGCTCTTTGCCTCTTATCATTATTTTGTATACTGTGGCTCTTTGCCAAGTTTGGATTTTGTTATGCTGCTTCTGAGGAGGGACCTCTGAGGAGACATCTCCGAGCGCGTAGTCCCGCCCCCCAGGCTGCGTCATCACGTCTCCCATCCCTCGGAAACAACTGCACGGGCCAGAGAGCGTGGGGACCCGTGTGTCACATGTTGTGTCACATCTTGCCGTTAGTTCTTAGTGTGGAGGACGCAGCACACCCTCACCATCACTGCAGGATTTTTACCCTCACTCAAAATGGCAAAATGCAAAGCTAAACGAAAATATGAAGATGAACACAGGACATTTTTGGAAGAATGGGAAGATGCTTTCTTCTTATTGAACGGAATGGGAAAGCGCTGTGTTTAATATGCAATACTATGATATCACATTTCAAGGCTTCAAATCTTCAGCGTCATTTTAGCACTCTCCATGCTAATATTGACAAGGAATTACCCAAAGGTACTGAACCACGCAAGCAAAAATTGAGCACCTTGAAAAGCCAGGTAAAAAGACAGTCTCAAATGTTTCAGCAATTAATCAAGCATGGAGAAACTGTGACCCTTGCATCCTATAAAGTGGCGTGGAACATTGCCCGTGCTAAAAAACCATACAATGAGGGGGAGTTTCTAAAACAGTGTTTTGCGGATGTAATTGAAACCTTGGCTCCAGACAATAAAAAACTGCCAGAAATCTCACTGAGATTATCATCCCATCACTCCAACAAGGTAACAAAAAACACCTGACTGAGCATGGTATATTATGGGCCAGATTCACGTATTCCAGAGCATCTTTGCTCTGGAGTAACGCTTCTGATTTGCGTTGCGCTGCCGAAATTTTAGGAGCAAGTGCTGTCATTCACGAAGCACTTGCTCCTAAAGTTGCGGCAGCGCATCACAAATGAGCCGGCGGAATTCAAATGTCGCGGGTACGGGGCGTGTAGTATGCTAACTACGCGCGATCCCGCCGCCAACGTACTGCGCATGCGTCGAGTGTCAAAACATCCCCGTGCGCATGCTCCAAAATCTGTGAATGAACGTCAATGACGTCACATTCCCATTCATGACCGTTTTACGCAAGCGACGGTTTTTTTTTTTTTTTCCGACGCGATGACGACGCCTATACCTAACATAGGATACTCCAACCCCATGTAGGTATATCTATGCGCCGCGTATCCCGTCCGGAAACGTCGTATCGTCATTGCGTCGCGCCGGATTTCGATCGTGAATTGCCGATTTCCGCTCATTAACATATTTTTTGAGCGGAAATCGGCGGGAACGCCCCCGGCGCCATTTTTAAGTTGAAGTAACGATGCGATGGCGAAACTCAGTTACACTGCTCGCATCGGAACTTCAACCCGGCGTTTCTTGTTTTCTGGTTACAGAAAACAGAAACGCCGGCTCAAAGCCACAGTTAGGCTGGCGGATCACTCGATCCGCCAGCGTAACCTTTCCTGAATCTGGCCCTATGTGTTTAATATATTATTGTTAAAATTATATGCTTTTGTGTGAGTGTTTGTCTGTTTTGGCAGGTCACTGCGTGGTGTGGCTCTCTGACTCTCACAGTTTAAAATTTTGGCTCTTTTTGTCGAACTTGTTCGCCACCCCTGGTCTATCCGATGAGAACGGTCCGAAGGACAGTTTTCATCGGTTAACCGATGAAGCTGACTGATGGTGTGATGTGCCTACACACCATTGGTTAAAAAAACAATCGTGTCAAAACGCGGTGACGTAAAACACAACAACGTACTAAAAAAATGAAGTTTAACGCTTCCAAGCATGCGCCGACTTGATTCTGAGCATGTGCAGCCTTTTAACCAATGCTTTTGCATACTAACGATCGGTTTTGACCCATCGGTCAGGCGTCCATCAGTCAAATTTTAAAGAAAGTTCTCTTTTTTTTGATCGAAGGATAACTGACCAATGGGGCCCACACACGATCGGTTTGGACCGATGAAACGGACCTTCAGTCCATTTTCATTGTTTTTGACTGATCGTGTGTACGTAGCCTTAAGGTTAGCATTAGGGATAGTGTTAGGGTTAGGCTTAGCGTTAGGGATATTGTTAGGCATAGTGTTAGAGATAGTGTTAGTGGTATAAATAGTGTTCGTGTTAGGGATAGTGTTAGGCCTCGTACACACGATCAAATCTGTCTGCTGGAAACGGTCTGCTAGACCGTCCCAGCAGACAGATTCGACCGTGTGTACGGGCGAGCCGACGGATTTGGCCACCCGACAGATTTCAAAGCATGCTTTGAAATCTATCGGGTGGGAACCCGTCCGCCCGACATGTCTGCTGGTTAGTACACTTACCAGCAGACATGTCGTCTCGCACCGGCGCCGAATGTCACCGAATGGCGCCACGTCACCGACACGTCAGCGCGCCGTCTGCTGACGGGGATTTTGGTTTGCTCGTGTGTACACGCGAGCAAACCAAAATCCAAAGAGACAGATTTGTTCAAATCGGTCGGTCCGACCGATTTGAACAAATGAATTGCCTCGTGTGTACGAGGCCTTAGGGTTAGGGTTAGCATTAGGGATAGTGTTAGGGATAGTGTTAGTGTTAGGCCGCATACACACGACTAAATAAATCCGACGCCGCCACGACACTAACCAGCGGACATGTCGGACGGACGGGTTCCCAGCAGACAGATTTTAAAGCATGCTTTAAAATTTGTCTGCTGGAAAAACCTGTCTGCTCGCCCGTACACACGATCGAATTTGTCTGCTGGAACGGTCCGTCAGACCGTTTCAGCAGATAAATTTGATCATGTGTACGCGGCCTTAGGGATAGTGTTAGGGATAGTGTGAGGCGGCGTACACACGACCGAGGTTCTCGCTGGAAACCAGCGAGAACCTCGCTGGAAGCTGCATTCCAGCGAGGACCTCGGCCGTGTGTACACAGAGCGCTCGCCCCGCCCGTCGGGAATCCCGTCGAGCGAAAAGAGAGCACGCTCTCTTTTTGCTCGACGGCCCGCCTGGATGAATGGCTGGTTGCCATTCCCGACGGGCGGGTCGCCGATTTCGACGGCCGGCAGAGAACCTCGACGGGCGGAACGATGTGTTCTGCCCGTCGAGGTTTCTGCCGTGTGTACACGGCCTTAGGGATAGTGTTAGGAAAAGTGTTAGGGATAGTGTTAGGGATAGTGTTAAGAAAAGTGTTAGGGATAGTGTTAGGGATAGTGTTAGGAAAAGTGTTAGGGATAGTGTTAGGGATAGTGTTAGTGTTAGGGATAGTGTTAGGGATAGTGTTAGTGTTAGGGATAGTGTTAGTGTTAGGGATAGTGTTAGCGATAGTGTTAGGGATAGTGTTAGGGATAGTGTTAGTGTTAGGGATAGTGTTAGGGATAGTGTTAGGGATAGTGTTAGTGTTAGGGATAGTGTTAGCGATAGTGTTAGCGATAGTGTTAGGGATAGTGTTAGTGTTAGTGTTAGGGATAGTGTTAGTGTTAGTGTTAGGGATAGTGTTAGGGATAGTGTTAGTGTTAGTGTTAGGGATAGTGTTAGTGTTAGGGATAGTGTTAGGGATAGTGTTAGTTTTAGGGATAGTGTTAGGGATAGTGTTAGTGTTAGGGATAGTGTTAGGCTTATTGTTAGGGATAGTGTTAGAGTTAGGGATAGTGTTAAAGTTAGGGATAGTGTTAGGGTTAGTGTTAGGCCGCTTACAGTGGCGTAGCGTGGGTTGTCAGCGCCCAGGGCAAGGCAAGAAATTTGCGCCCCCTAACCTGGGACTCTCCGAGTCCCTCCCCTTCCTACAATAGTACTGACCAGCCTGATTCCTATACTGACCACTACACAGACTTACATGATTCGTAGACTGACCTTTACACTTACCTACCTGTCCACTGCACTGACCTATCCAATTCCTACACTGACCACTGCACTGCACATCACACTAAACACCACACTGACCACCAGGGCTGGTGCAAGGATCTATGACACCCTAGGCATTATCTAATTTTGCTGCACCCCGACTCCACTTTACCCTGCCCCTGCAACACATGTGACCTATCTGACCCCTGACACACCTACCTGACACATGCACTGATCCAACTGAATCCTACTTCCTGCACTACTTACATTACACTGGCCTACCTGACACCTACACTGGCCTACCTGACACCTACACTGACTGACCTGACACCTACACTGGCCTACCTGACACCTACACTGACTGACCTGACACCTACACTGACTGACCCGACACCTACACTGACTATTACACTGACTGACACCTACACTGACTGACCTAACTGACACCTACATGGACTGACTGACCTGACACCTACATTGACTATTACAATGACTGACCTACGCTGACTGACCTGCCACCTACACTGACACCTATGCTGACTGACCTGACACCTACACTGACCTGACACCTACATTGATTATTACACTAACTGACACCTACACTGACTGACCTGACACCTACGCTGACCTAACCGACACCTATGCTGACCTAACCGACACCTACCCTGACTGACCTGACACCTACGCTGACCTAACTGACACCTACGCTGACCTAACTGACACCTACGCTGACCTAACTGACACCTACGCTGACCTAACTGACACCTACGTTGACCTAACTGACACCTACACTGACATAACTGACACCTACACTGACTATTTCACTAACTGACACCTACGCTGATCTGACACCTACGCTGACCTGACACCTACGCTGACCTGACTGACACCTACACTGACTGACCTGACACCTACACTGACCTAACTGACACCTACACTGACCTAACTGACACCTACATTAATTATTACAATGACTGACATCTACGCTGACCCTACTGACACATACACTGACCTAACTGACTACTACAATGACTGACACCTACACTGACTAACTGACACCTACACTGACTACTACAATGATTGACACCTATGCTGACCCCCCTTCCTGACACCTACACAGACCCACCTGACTCCTACTTCCTGCACTACTCACACACACCACCCTCCACACAGCTTCGGTGCAGATCTATCCTCCTCCTTACCTCTGCTCTTGTGGCTTCCCCTCCATCGCCATCCACCCGCTCATTCCATGGTGTCCCTGCCGGAGCCAGGACAGCACCATCCACCCGCTCACTCCATGGTGTCCCCGCTGGCCCGGGGCCAAGTCAGGCCAGCGCTATCCACCCACCAGCTTCACGATGACCCTGCCGGGGCGGGAGCTGGAGGTCAGCTATCAGACCCTGCGCCTCCATGCTCCCATCTCCACCAAGCCCCGTCCGCTGTACACACAGCGCCGCACCACAGGGACAGGCAGAGGATAAGCCCCGGCGGCTCACAGTTTCCAGTCAGTGCTCTGCCGAGCCCGGCGGCCATATTCAGTGTTTCCCGCCGCACTGTGATTGGGCGTTTAGGGGTCATGTGCAGAGGCGGCACTTCAAGAGCAACCGTAATTGGCCAGCCCCACGCCGCACATGTCCCCCATACACCCAATCACAGGGTGCCTGACAGTAAACATGACCGGAGATTCGGGGCACACGGAAACTAAAATTACGAGACAGCAGCCAGTAGTGACACTACTGTCACAAAATGTTGTGCCCCTCTAAATTTTGCGCCCGGTGCTACGGTCCCCCCTGCCCCCCCCACGCTACGCCAGTGGCCGCATACACACGATCAGACATGTCCGATGAAACATGTCCGACGGACCGTTTTCATCGGACCAGGCTGAAGTGGTCTGTTGGTCTGATGTGCGTACACACCATTGGACCAAAATCCCCTCGGATCAGAATGCGGACCAGTTTCAACGGACATGTTCGATCATGTGTACGCAGCCTTAGGGTTAGTCTTAGGGATAGAGTTAGTGTTGGGGGTATTGTTAGGGTTAGAGTTAGGGATAGTGTTAGGGTTAGTGTTAGGGATAGTGTTAGGGTTAGAGTTAGGGATAGTGTTAGGGATAGTGTTAGGGATAGTGTTAGGGATAGTGTTAGGGTTAGTGTTAGGGATAGTGTTATGCCGCGTACACACGATCACTTTTTGTGATGAAAAAAAACAACGTTTTTCAAACTTCATTTTCCAAAACGACGTTGCATACACACCATCGTTTTTCCAAAATGCTCTAGCAAAGCGTGGTGACGTACACCACACACCATCACTTTTTATGACACAAAAAATGACGTTTTGAAAAACGACACAAAAAATTCAAGCATGTTTGAATTTTTTTTGGTCGTTTTTTTAAAGACATAAAACGACGTTTTGCCCACACACAGTGATTTTAAATGACGTTTTTGAAAACGTTGTTTTTTTTCATCACAAAAAGTGATCGTGTGTACGCTGCATTAGTGTGAGGCCGTGTACACACGGCAGAGAACCTCGACGGGCAGAACACATCGTTCCGCCCGTCGAGGTTCTCTGCCGGCCGTCGAAATCAGCGACCAGCCCGTCAGGAATGGCAACCAGCCATTCATCCAGGCGGGCCGTCGAGCAAAAAGAGAGCGTGCTCTTCTTTCGCTCGACGGGATTCCCGACGGGCGAGGCGAGCGCTGCGTGTACACACGGCCGAGGTCGAGAACCTCGGTCGTGTGTACGCCGCCTCAGGGTTAGTGTTAGGGATAGTGTTAGGGATAGTGTTAGGGATAGTGTTAGGGATAGTGTTAGGCTTTTTACTATGGATAGTGTTGGGGTCGGTGTTATGCTACATTTACAAGTACGGCAAGAATGCTGTACCTCTGAAAAGCGATCCACATTCTGAGCACTTTTTAATAGTGTTTTTTCAGACAGTGATATTAACCCTGTAAATGCTGCACCAATGGGTTGGGTTTGTTAGTGGTCCTGTCCGCCGAATGTGACAGCAGCCATATTTTTTCTGCGGCAGCATGGGAACACCCCCGTCCGTGACCTTCACAGATTAACCACTTAAGGACCGCCGCATGTACATTTACGTTGGCAGAATGGCACCGACAGGCACATCAACGTATATATACGTTGGTGCCTTGAGGTGGGTCGGGGGTCCGATCGGGACCCCCGGTCCCCGCGGCTGTACGAGCGATCCGACAAGAGGGGGCGGCTATTCGTTTTTGTCCGCCCCCTTCGGATCGCTCTCAGCCAATGCATACACAGGAAGGTGGAAGCGATGTGATCTCTCCCTCGGCGGTTTTTTCAACCACCGCTGAGGAGAGATCACATCACAAGTAAGTCTGCACTAACACTACACTGACACACAGACACATAGGCACATTTAACCCCCGCGATCGCCCCTCCCCCCTGTCACAGTGTCACTGAATGCAGTAATCATACATGTATGGTTACTGTATTTAGTGTCAGTGTGACAGGCAGTGTGACAGGCAGTTAGTGTTAGGTCCTGGGTAGCCCCCGTACCCCCCCTAATAAAGTTTTAACCCCTTGATCACCGCCCTAGTTAACCCTTTCACTCCCTATTGCCAGCATCACTAAGCGATCATTTTTCTGATCGCTGTATTAGTGTCGCTGTTCCCGCTTGGTAGCTAATTTATTTTTTATTGCGATTTTTTTTTACTAAAGACATGTGGCTAAATACATTTTGGCCTAAATGTTTGACTAAAATTTAGTTTATTGATTTTTCTTATAACAAAAAGTAAAAAAATATAGATTTTTTTTCAAAAATGTCGCTCTATTTTTGTATATAGCGCAAAAAATAAAAATCGCAGAGGCGGTCAAATACCACCAAAAGAAAGCTCTATTTGTGGGAAGAAAAGGACGCAAATTTTGTTTGGGAGCCACGTTGCACGACCGCGCAATTGTCAGTTAAAGCGACGCAGTGCCGAATCGCAAAAACCCCTTGGGTCATTTAGCAGCGTATTGGTCCGGTCCTTAAGTGGTTAAGGCGGCATTCAATAGGAAACAATGTATCAGGACTGACCAATGATTGGACCTTGTATAGTACCCATAGAGATCGTTTTAATAGAACCCGCGAGCGGCTGGTCCCGTCTCTTTCCCTTTAAGTCATTGTGTCGCTTTATTCTTCCCCCCGTATATTTTGATGGCGTTTTGCTGCGAAGCACCGCGGCGGCGATATGCTAAGCGTGCAATATAAATGTTAAAAATTCCCGTTTCCTAAAAAAGTCAATGAATGCGAGGCTGGAGACCCGCAGACATTAACCGCTGCATCGTAGCCAGATCCATGATGAATATTTAGTCATAAACGTTTGTTCTCGTTTTCCGAACCACCAGTCCGCCCGCCGCCGATGTCGATTCATATAATGTATGGGGGGATAGAAGGATGCGGACGGCAGTCAGTATTTCAGACACTGTCTAATGTCTCATTACAGCGCAGTGTTTCCAGTCCTAAATACACCATCAATAACGGAGCGCGCTTTTATGTCCCGCGTGTGGTAATTTATGGCGGTGTGTGGCGGTTGGGACGGCATTACCCACTCAGAGTGAGGATACAAAGCGCCGCTATACTGTATAATGATTGTGGTTTATATGGGGGCCAGAAATGAGATTTTAAGGGTTGCGCAACTGGGGAATGGCGCAACGTTTGTGACGTTACGTGATTGGACTGAAGGCGACGTGATGGTGGAAACAGCGCGGCTTACACTCCATCTCTGCGCTGAATACGAGGCTCAGAGATCTATTGAGGGTAAATGTAACCTGCTGAGAGCTTTGTAAAGGGGGCCCATCCATATGGGGTGCAGGGGTGCCACCCCCCTAATCCATGCACCCAACCCCCTAATCTGTGTGCCCCGCCCCCTAATCTACATGTAGGGTGCCGGACACATAGATTCCAATGTTTTTTTTCATTGTGAGTGGGAGAAATAGTGTCCCAACATTGGTATCAGTGGGAGGAATAGTGCCCCATCATTGGTGTCAGTGGGAGGAATAGTGCCCCATCATTGGTGTCGGTGGGGAGGAATAGTGTCACATCATTGGTATCAGTGGGAGGAATAGTGTCCCATAATTGGTATCAGTGGGAGGAAAAGTGTCCCATCATTGGTGTCAGTGGAAGGAATAGTGTCCCATCATTGGTGCCAGTGGGAGGAATAGTGTCCCATCATTGGTGTTGGTGGAGAGGAATAGTGTCACATCATTGGTATCAGTGGGAGGAATAGTGTCCCATCATTGGTATCAGTGGGAGGAAAAGTGTCCCATCATTGGTGTCAGTGGGATGAATAGTGTCCCATCATTAGTATCAGTGGGAGGAATAGTGTTTCATCTTTGGTGTCAGTGGGACGAATAGTGTCCCATCATTGGTATCAGTGGGAGGAATAGTGTCCCATCATTGGTGTCAGTGGGAGGAATAGTGTCCCATCATTGGTGTCAGTGGGAGGAATAGTGCCCCATCTTTGGTATCAGTAGGAGAAATAGTGTCCCATCATTGGTATCAGTGGGAGGAATAGTGCCCCATCATTGATGTCAGTGGGAGGAATAGTGCCCCATCATTGGTGTCAGTGGGAGGAATAGTGTCCCATCATTGGTGTCAGTGGGAGGAATAGCGTCCCAACATTGGTATCAGTGGGAGGAATAGTGCCCCATCATTGATGTCAGTGGGAGGAATAGTGCCCCGTCATTGGTGTCAGTGGGAGGAATAGTGTCCCATCATTGGTGTCAGTGGGAGGAATAGCGTCCCAACATTGGTGTCAGTGGGAGGAATAGTGTCCAATCATTGGTGTCAGTGGGAGGAATAGTGCCCCATCCTTGGTATCAGTAGGAGGAATAGTGTCCTATCATTGGTATCAGTGGGAGGAATAGTGCCCCATCATTGGTGTCAGTGGGAGGAATAGTGTCCCATCATTGGTGTCAGTGGGAGGAATAGTGTTCCATCATTGGTGTCAGTGGGAGGAATAGTGTCCCATCATTGGTGTCAGTGGGAGGAATAGTGTCCCATCATTTGTGTCAGTGGGAAGAATAGTGTCCAATCATTGGTGTCAGTGGGAAGAATAGTGTCCCATCATTTGTGTCAGTGGGAGGAATAGTGTCCCATCATTGGTGTCAGTGGGAAGAATAGTGTCCAATCATTGGTGTCAGTGTGAGGAATAGTGTTCCATCATTGGTGTCAGTGGGAGGAATAGTGTCCCATCATTGGTATAAGTGGGAGTGTGCTGTTCAATAGCACCTAAATGCATTTGCTGTTACTGCACGTGTGCTGTCTAATAGCACCTAAACGCATTTGCTGTTACTGCACGTTTTCTGTTTAATAGCACCTAAACGCATTTGCTGTTACTGCACGTTTGCTGTTTAATAGCACCTAAACGCATTTGCTGTTACTGCACGTGTGCTGTTTAATAGCAACTAAACACATTTGCTGTTACTGCTAGTGTGCTGTTTAATAGCACCTAAATGCATTTGCTGTTACTGCACGTGTTCTGTTTAATAGCACCTAAACGCATTTGCTGTTACTGCACGTTTGCTGTTTAATAGCAACTAAACGCATTTGCTGTTACTGCACGTTTGCTGTTTAATAGCACCTATACGCATTTGCTATTACTGTACGTGTGCTGTTCAATAGCACCTAAACGCAGTTGCTGTTACTGAACGTGTGCTTTTTAATAACACCTAAGCATCCTTTGTGTTACTGCACTTGTGCTGTTTATTAGCACCTAAACATACTTCTTGTTACTGCACTTCTGCTGTTTATTTGCACCTTAACGTAGTTGGTGTTACTGCACTTGTGCTGTTTATTAGCACCTAAACGTACTTGTTGTTACTGCACTTGTGCTGTTCAGTTGCACCTAAACGTCCTTTGTGTTACTGCACTTGTGCTGTTTATCAGCACCTAAACGTAGTTGGTGTTACTGCACTTGTGCTGTATAGTTTTCACTTAAACCTACTTGGATTTTGCTGCACTTGTCCTCTCCAGTTTGTACCTAAAGGTACGAGGTGTGTGTACTGATTTTGTCCTGTGCAGGCCATTAAAATGTCTGGAAGGACAACAAAGAGAGGCAGAGAGTCACGAGGGCAAGCAGGCTCTGCATCTAGAGGCAACGCTGGTGGTGGACACGTGCATCCTCTTCAGCACGTGGCCGTGGCCGCTCGTCCTTCTTTTCGGTAGCTGGCCTTGTTGAGCTTCAACATGCAGAGAAATTAGTAGAGTGGATGACCAAGCCATCCTCATCCTCCTCATCCTCTCTCACTCAGGTTGAGTTTAGTTTGTCTGGCAATGCAGCTGCCAAGGCATCCCTTTCCCTCTGCACAATGGCATCACACAATCCTTCCCTAGTCCCACCATGTCCTTCTGAGGAGTCCCCCGAACTGTTTCAACACAGTGTTGGGTACATGCTGCCTGAAGATGCACAGCGTTTTGAAGGCTCCGATGATGGAACACAGATAGAGTAAGGCATTGAGGTGAGCCCAGAGAGAGGGGGTGCCAGAGAGGGACAGCAATCTGGCAGTGATGTTCCCCCAGCTGGAGCATACTGCTAGGTTTTCGACAGTGATAAAGAGGGAGGGGATGATGAGGTCACTGACTCTACGTGGGTGCCTGATAGGAGAGAGGAGGTGGAAGAGGAGGAGAAGGAGGAGGAGGAGGAAGAGGCACAGGCACATCTCCAAAGAGGCAGGATGCTCTCCAGGGGCCAGCTTAAGGGCAGCACACCAACTGCATTACATCGCAGAGCTACGCCTGTGCAGGGTGCTGCTGTGTCTCAACGTTACTGCAAAAGTTCTTTGGTGTGGGCCTATTTTGAGACATGTGCATCAGATCGCACAGTTGCTATTTGCAACATATGTCTCAAGCGTATCTCGCGTGGCCAAAGCATCACCCGCTTGGGCACCACATGCTTGACACAACATATGTTGACCTGCCATGCAGTTCGTTGGCAAGCACACCAGAAAGACCCACACCAAAGAACAAAGTGGACCTCCCCTTGCCCCTCATCAGCTGGGACCTCCAACCCCACTAGACCCTCAGTCCTCTCTGAAGCCTGCACTGATAGGACTGAAGGTGTAGAAATAGGTGTGTCACAACCTAGTAGTACATGTGGGCAATCTACTGATAGGACCAGACAAATTTCCCCGCCCCAGCTGCTGCAGCACCGAAAGAAGTACTCTCCCAGCCATCCACATGCCCAGCGGTTGAATGCTAGCTTAGCGAAATTGCTAGCACTTCAACTGCTACCTTTTCAGTTGGTAGATTCTGCCCCCTTCCGTGAGTTTGTGGAATGTGCAGTACCTCAGTGGCAAGTACCCAAATGCCACTTTTTCTCACGGAAGGCGATTCCGGCTCTCTACCGGCACATGGAAGGCAATGTCCATGCCTCGCTGGACAGGGTGGTCAGTGGTAAGGTGCATCTTACCGCTGACTCATGGTCCAGCAGGCATGGACAGGGACGTTACCTCTCTTTCACGGCACATTGGGTGACTCTGCTGGCAGCTCGGAAGGATGCAGGGCAAGGTACAATAGTGTTGGAGGTTGTTCCGCCACCACGCCTCCAAAACACTACTACTGGTTTTGACACACCTCTCTCCTCCACCCCCTCCTCTTCTCCTTCCGCTGTGGCCTCTTCCTGTGCTGATGTCTCCTCGGAAAACCAGCCATGCTCCGTAGGCGTACGAGGGGCTACGCAGGAATGCAGGCCAAGACATGCCATGCGGTGCTAAAGCTGGTGTGCTTGGGAGACAGGAGGCACACTGGGGCATAGGTTCTGTCAGCTCTGCAGGGGCAGGCTCAGAGGTGGTTGACGCCACACCAGCTTAAGCGTGGAATGGTGGTTAGTGACAATGGCACCAACCTCCTCTCTGCCCTGCGACAGGGAAAACTGACCCATGTGCCCTGTTTTGCGCATGTCCTAAATTTGGTGGTGCAGCGGTTCTTGGGCAGGTACCCGGGCTTACAGGATGTCCTGAAGCAGGCCAGGAAAGTCTGTGTGCATTTCCGGAGGTCATATAATGCCATTGCTCGACTGACAGACCTCCAAAGGGAATACAACCTGCCCAAGAACCATCTAATCTGTGACATGCCCACCAGATGGAACTCTACATTGGCCATGCTGCAGCGGCTGCACACGCAGCAGAGGGCCATAAATGAGTACCTGTGCCAATATGGCAGCAGAACTGGGTCAGGGAGCTTGGTTTTTCCCCCCACGCCAGTGGGCTATGATCAGGGATGCATGCACTGTCCTGTCACCATTTGAGGAGGCCACGAGGATAGTGAGCAATGACAGTGCATGCATCAGTGAGACTGTCCCTCTTATTCACATGTTGAAGCACACGCTACGTGGAATAATGGACAGGGCCCTTGAGGCAGAACAGAGGGAGGAAGAGGAGGACTTCCTTACCTCTCAAGGCCCCCTTTATCCAGACAGTGGTGCTGCTTGCCCACCTAGCACACAGGAAGAGGACGAGGAGGAGGAAGAGGATGATTGTATCAGCAGCATGGAGGTGGAGCCTAGCACTCAGCATCAGCAGTCTTCAAGGGATCACTTACAGTCCCAAGGAACCCATGGACTTTTACGTGGCTGGGATGAGGTGGCTGAGGATCCTGTCATCCTCAGTGACCCAGAGGACTGTGCCCCGAATGCCTTAGTAAACCTACGCTGCATGGCCTCTCTGATCCTGCAAAGGCAAAGGCTTCGGTGAGTCACAGAAGGAGCGGTGGAGAAGGTGGCCGTCTGACCGATGCCTTCAGACAATTTTTTAGTCCGCAGCCCCAAGGTCTGACCGGTTCCAGCAACCATCGCCAGCGTCTGGTTTACATGGTGCGGGAATACCTAGGGGCAAGATCCGACTGGACACCTTCCCCACCGAAAATCCTCTGGCTTACTGGGTCTTGAGGATGGATCACTGGCCAGAGCTTGCACAGTACGCAATTGAGCTACTGGCTTGCCCTGCATCCAGCGTTCTTTCAGAACGCACATTCAGTGCTGCTGGAGGCTTTGTGACCGATCACAGGGTGCGCCTCTTCACCGACTCCGTCGATCGACTGACCTTCATCAATATTAATCAGGCTTGGATCAACACCAGCTACCAAGCACCTGATGCTGATGTAACTGAATAATTTTTTTGAAATGTCAGATCCCTTTGAGACTGCCTATGCTGATGCTGAGTGACTGTCCTGTTATGCTGCTGATGGAATATCCTTTTTCTCCTCACTGATCTTGCTGATAGCTAGTAAGAAAATGTTTGTTTCTGGGCTATGCCACCAGTGCCTAAGGCAAATAAAAAAATTTGATGCAATACTTTGCATGTGGCTCTTTGTTGCGCTCCAATTACAGTATGTGTGAGGCAGCGTACACACGATCGGATATATCCGATGAAAACGGTCCGCGGACCATTTCCATCGGATATGTCCGATCGGGAGTTTGATCCGATGGCGTGTACACACCATCGGATCAAATTCCCCACCGCCGGACGGCGCGGTGACGTAGTGGTGACGCGGCGGTGACGTTGACGCCGCCGCGTCACCGCCACGTCACCGCACCAGGAAGTAAAACACTTCCGCGCATGCGCCGAATCCATTCGGCAGCGGCGCGGCGGCGGTGGGGGCCGGAATGTCTGCTGGTAAGTGTACTAACCAGCAGACATGTCGGGCGGACAGATTCCCACCGGATAGATTTCAAAGCATGCTTTGAAATCTGTCGGGTGGAGAAATCTGTCCGCTAGCCCATACACACGAGCGGAGATGTCTGCTGAAACGGTCCATCGGACCGTTTTCAGCGGACATATCCCCTCGTGTGTACGCGGCCTGAGGGGTTGCAGTTGTGTGTTGTGCCTAAGGCCACATTTTTCTGCCCCTGTTTAACAGGGCGTCTAATAAAAAATGTTGATGCAATACTCTGCATGTGGCTCTTTGTTGCGCTACAATTACAGTATCTGTGAGGGGTTGCAGTAGTGTGTTGTGCCTAAGGCCCAATTTTTCTACCCCTGTTTAACAGGGGCGTCTAATAACAATTTTTGATGCAATACTTTTCATGCGGCTCTTTGTTGCGCTTCAATTACAGTATATGTGAGGGGTTGCAGTGTTGTGTTGTGCCTAAGGCCAAATTTTTCAGCCCCTGTTTAACAGGGGTGTCTAATAACAATTTTTGATGCAATATTTTGCATGTGGCTCTTTGTTGCGCTCCAATTACAGTATGACATGGTTCAGATTCTACTTAACAAACCTACAGTCCTTGTCTTGTTTGCACCGCCTGTATAGTGCTGTTCAAAGTATATAGGGCCAAAGGGTCTTGTCAGGGCCGATCCTCGCTATAGGCTTACTATGCAAGCCGCTTAGGGCCCCGCAAAGCTGCAAAGGGCCCCCCAAATTACTAGAGGCCCCGCCTGGTGAGAAGTAATTTTCGCCCCCTCAACCCACTTCTAAACTTGCTGGCTGAGTCATCAACTTTCTTTAATGTGACATGTCACTGTCGTCAGTGCTCCTGCTTCTCATTTTTAATGTGCCATGTCATTTTGCTTAGGGCCCCAGGGAGGTCAAGATTGGCACTGGGTCTTGTAATGACCTGGGGGGAGTGGTGGCGGGGAAACTCATGTTATTTTTTTCAAAGATTTGTATCCATATTGCAGGGACCAAACATTACATTAAAGCCGCAAGCAGTATTACATTTATTTTTTCTTATAGTAATCTCATGTTGTGCAGGGACATTTCTAAACATGTGCCAATAGTATAGACACCCAGCAGGTACGATATTTAAAGGAATTTTTCTTTTTTTTTTCACTTTAAAAGTCATTAAAATCGCTGCTCCAGAAAAAACGACCATTTTTAAAACTTTTTTTTTTCGATTGATACATGTTCCATGGGGCAACATCCGGGTTCTCAAAGACGTTTTCCAACAATAACTTGAATATTGGTCTTTAACCACTTGTGTAATGGGCACATACACCCCCCTCCTGCCCAGGTGAAATTTCAGCTTCCGGCACTGCGTCGCTTTAACTGACAATTGCGCAGTCGTGCGACGTGACTCCCAAACAAAATTTGACGTCCTTTTTTTCCCACAAGTAGAGCTTTCTTTTGGTGGTATTTGATCGCCTGTGCAGTTTTTATTTATTGCACTATAAACAAAAAAGAGCGACAATTTTGAAAAAAAATACAATATTTTTTACTTGTTGCTATAATAAATATCCCAATTTAAAAAAAAAAAAAAAAAAAATTTTCTCAGTTTAGGGCGATACGTATTCTTCTACATATTTTTGGTAATAAAAATCGCAATAAGTGACTGGTTTGCGCAAAAGTTATAGCGCTTACAAAATAGGGGACAGAATTATTATTATTATTATTTTTTTTACTAGAAATGGCGGCTATCTGCGATTTTTATTGGGACTGCGACGTTATGGCAGACACATCGGACACTTTTGACACATTTTTGGCGCCATTCACATTTATACTGCGATCAGTGCTATAAATATGCACTAATTACTGTATAAATGTGACTGGCATTGAAGGGGTTAACACTAGGGGGTGAGGAAGGGGTTAAATGTATTCCCTACATAGTGTTCTAACTGTGGGGGGAGGGGGAGTGACTGGGGGAGGTGACCGATATGTGTCCCTATGTACAAGGGACACAGATCGGTCTCCTCTCCAGAGACAGGACGCTGTCTCTGTGTAAAACGGCAATGAGAGATGATCTTATATGTTTACATATGAGATCATCTCTCATTGGCCGGGCAGATCGCATAGCAAGCGGCCACTCTGATTGGCCGTTCACCGCGATCTGTGATTGGACAGGGCTAACACAGAGCTTCCCCGCTGCGTGCTCTGGAGCGCGCGGGGGGAACTCCCAAAGGGGCGGCCGTCAAAAGACGGCGGCTTGGATTTTCAGGTCTGCGCTGTAGCTGTCATTCGGCTATAGCGTGGGCCTCAAGTGGTTAAAATTAGCACTTTTGAATTCGAACGTTCGAGTCCCATAGACTTTAATGGGGTTCTAAATGTTCGCGCGAACGGTCGGTCTGTTCGAACGTTCTGGTGCGAACCGAACGTGGGGGTGTTCGGCTCATCCCTACTCGGAGGAATAGTGTCCCATCATTGGTATTAGTGGGATGAATAGTGTCACATCATTGGTGTCAGTGTGAGGAATAGTGCCCCATCATTGGTGTCAATGGGAGGAATAGAGTCCCATCATTGGTGTCAGTGGGAGGAATAGTGCCCCATCATTGGTGTCAGTGGGGAGGAATAGTGCCCCATCATTGGTGTCAGTGGAAGGAATAGTGTCCCATCATTGGTGTCAGTGGGGAGGAATAGTGCCCCATCATTGGTGTCAGTGGAAGGAATAGTGTCCCATCATTGGTGTCAGTGGGACGAATAGTGTCCCATCATTGGTGTCAGTGGAAGGAATAGTGTCCCATCGTTGGTGTCAGTGGGATGGAATAGTGTCCCATCATTGGTGTCAGTGGGAGGAATAGTGTCCCATCATTGGTGTCAGTGGGGAGGAATAGTGCCCCATCGTTGTTGTCAGTGGGAGGAATAGTGTCCCATCATTGGTGTCAGTGGGAGGAATAGAGTCCCATCATTGGTGTCAGTGGGAGGAATAGTGTCCCATCATTGGTGTCAGTGGGAGGAATAGTGTCCCATCATTGGTATCAGTGGGAGGAATAGTGTCCCATCATTGGTGTCAGTGGGGAGGAATAGTGTCCCATCATTGGTGTCAGTGGGAGGAATAGTGTCCCATCATTGGTGTCAGTGGGAGGAATAGTGTCCCATCATTGGTATCAGTGGGAGGAATAGTGTCTCATCATTGGTGTCAGTGGGGGGGAATAGTGTCCCATCATTGGTATCAGTGGAAGGAATAGTGTCCCATCATTGGTGTCAGTGGGAGGAATAGTGTCCCATCATTGGTGTCTGTAGGAGGAATGGTGCCCCATCTTGAAGTTTTGAGACAAAGGTTTCCCGCACCTCGCAGAGACCTTTTCCCTCCCGCCACCTCTCTCCATTCGAATCGTCATCCTCACATAATTGAATTGATCGGTTTCCCCCGCTCCGCCCATCGCCGGGATAAGGTCAGGCCTAGCCATGTGTGGACGCTAAAAATCATTATTTCCACCGAAAAGCGAGCGGCGGACGCCGTCGAGCGGCACGGAGAGCCGAATGAGATTCTATTAGACTCCATTACCGCGACAATTATAGAGCGCGGCCGATATTAGGGGAGGAAATGAAGTCATCGGAGGAAAGCCCAGAGGGAAACGATCATCTATTTCCAGATAGAAAGTTGATGGGAAGACGGGAGGTGGATTTTTATTCCTCCAATATTACTTCTTCTACAACCTCCCCGGACCGCGTCCTCCGCGCCAAGACGTGGGATAAAAAACACCATATGTCTGAGGAAAGCGGGAAAAGGGATTATTGGTGCAATCCTCAGGGACTGTGGGGGAGGGGACATTAGTGTGTAAGCTCCTCTGTACAGAGACTGATGTGACTGTGGGGGGGGGGACATTAGTGTGTAAGCTCCTCTGTACAGAGACTGATGTGACTGTGGGGGGGGGACATTAGAGTGTAAGCTCCTCTGTACAGAGACTGATGTGACAGTGGAGGGAGGGGACATTAGAGTGTAAGCTCCTCTGTACAGAGACTGATGTGACTGTGGGGGAGGGGACATTAGTGTGTAAGCTCCTCTGTACAGAGACTGATGTGACTGTGGGGGGGGGACATTAGAGTGTAAGCTCCTCTGTACAGAGACTGGTGTGACAGTGGAGGGAGGGGACATTAGAGTGTAAGCTCCTCTGTACAGAGACTATGTGACTGTGTGGGGGGGGGGGACATTAGAGTGTAAGCTCCTCTGTACAGAGACTGATGTGACTGTGGGGGGGGGGGCATTAGAGTGTAAGCTCCTCTGTACAGAGACTGATGTGACTGTGGGGGAGGGAACATTAGAGTGTAAGCTCCTCTATACAGAGACTGATGTGACTGTGGGGGGAGGGGACATTAGAGTGTAAGCTCCTCTGTACAGAGACTGATGTGACTGTGGGGGAGGGAACATTAGAGTGTAAGCTCCTCTGTACAGAGACTGATGTGACTGTGTGGGGGGAGGGGACATTAGAGTGTAAGCTCCTCTGTACAGAGACTGATGTGACTGTGGGGGGAGGGGACATTAGAGTGTAAGCTCCTCTATACAGAGACCGATGTGACTGTGGGGGGAGGGGACATTAGAGTGTAAGCTCCTCTGTACAGAGACTGATGTGACTGTGTGGGGGGAGGGGACATTAGAGTGTAAGCTCCTCTGTACAGAGACTGATGTGACTGTGGGGGAGGGAACATTAGAGTGTAAGCTCCTCTATACAGAGACTGATGTGACTGTGGGGGGAGGGGACATTAGAGTGTAAGCTCCTCTGTACAGAGACTCATGCGACTGTGGGGGGGAGGGGACATTAGAGTGTAAGCTCCTCTGGTACAGAGACTGATGTAACTGTGGGGGAGGGGAGCGCGAGGGGTAATTCTGTGGCTCTGTCTTTTTCCCCGATTCACTGAACCGTTGTATTTTTTTGTGAATTAGTCGCTCCATAACAACAGCATGTCGCTTGTGAGGCGCACGATTCCCGCGGCGCTCGCCCCTCATCCTCCAGAACACAAATGGCGCACACTTGGGAAATGAAGTTCCCATTAAGCTCCGTGTTCCTCGGAATAACACGGCTGCGCTCTCCGACGCTTCGGATAAAACGTGCTTCGGCTGAGGTGCGTCCGCCCCCTCGGGGGGTTCCCAATCGATTGCGCCGTTCGGCTTCTTTCTCTGAGTTAAAGAGAGAGGGGAAAAAATAAAAATCCGGAGTTCTGGGCGAAGTTTCAGGGACTCGTCGCACTCCGGCGGCAGAAGAAAAAAACCGAGTGCGCTTAACATTTCCTCCACGTCCCCTTATTGTCTAGAAGACAACGCGCTGCAATTAATCCACCGCACCTAACAGGATTCAACCTGCTCACTTTTAATGAGATCCCAGAGGATCCCTAATAAGAAGAGGAGAGCCAGTCTTACCCTCCGCTAATCGGTGGGCGCCGTGCCTCCAACTTACAGTTCTGCTGACAGCTTCAATTCTGTATTTTTTTCCAGTTTTAAATTTTTTACAGGTTTATTGTAAATACCGGCACGGCGGTGAGAAGGTGAGCGCCGGCCGGCACAAAGGTCCCGTTCACACTTGGGCGTAGTAAAAACACAGAGAAGCGAATGAAGAGATTGGAATGGGATTTTTATAGGCGCAAAGCCCTCAAAATCCCAAATATCACCACCAGTGCCGCTGATAGAAATCATGGGGGACACTCATGGAATGGCGGCAAACTTCTGTACCTAAAAATCTCCATAGGCGACGCTTTAAAATGTTTACAGGTTACCAGTTTTTTTTTATGTCACGCGGTATTTATGCAGCGGTTTTTCCAATGCAATTTTTGGAAAAAAATACACTTTAATATTTAACCACTTTGCAACCGCCCTATAGCGAAAGTACGGCTACAGGGCGATTGCTTAATTCTAAGTGGCCGTTAATTAACGGCCTCTTAGAATCGCGCTCCCGCGCGCCCCCTGAGGCGCGCACACGGGAGCATCACGGATCACGGTAAATCGCCGCTGATAGCGGAGGTTTGCCACGTGATCGCTCCGTCCAATGACGGAGCGACCACTTGTAAACAAAGCGACGTCATGTGCTGACGCCGGTTCCTCCCTCCTCTCTCTGTACCGATCGGTACAGTGTGAGAGGAGAGGGGAGGGAGCGGATGGCAGCGCCAGTGTTGCGGGCTGGATCTGTGACAAATGTAGTCACAGATCCATCCATCCCTCCCTCCCTGCTCAGCCATCCCTGCTGCAATACTCTGCAATACTGGGCAATACTCAGCTGGGCATACTCTGCAATACTTGGGCATATACTCTGGCAATACTCTGGGCATACTCTGCAATACTCTGGGCATACTCTGCAATACTCTGGGCATACTCTGGGCATACTCTGGGCATACTCTGCAATACTCTGCAATACTCTGGGCATACTCTGGGCATACTCTGGGCATACTCTGCAATACTCTGCAATACTCTGGGCATACTCTGGGCATACTCTGCAATACTCTGGGCATACTCTGCAATACTCTGGGCATACTCCGCAATACTCTGGCAATACTCTGGCAATACTCTGGCAATACTCCGGCAATACTCTGGCAATACTCTGGGCATACTCTGGGCATACTCTGGCAATACTCTGAGCATACTCTGGCAATACTCTGGGCATACTCTGGGCATACTCCGCAATACTCTGGGCATACTCCGCAATACTCTGGGCATACTCTGGGCATACTCTGGGCATACTCTGGCAATACTCTGGCAATACTCTGGGCATACTCCGCAATACTCTGGGCATACTCCGCAATACTCTGGGCATACTCTGGGCATACTCTGGGCATACTCTGGCAATACTCTGGGCATACTCTGGGCATACTCTGGCAATATTCTGGGCATACTCCGCAATACTCTGGGCATACTCCGCAATACTCTGGGCATACTCTGGGCATACTCTGGGCATACTCTGGCAATACTCTGGGCATACTCTGGGCATACTCTGGCAATATTCTGGGCATACTCCGCAATACTCTGGGCACACTCCGGCAATACTCTGGGCATACTCCGGCAATACTCCGGCAATACTCCGGCAATATTCTGGCAATACTCTGGCAATACTCTGGGCATACTCCGCAATACTCTGGGCATACTCTGCAATACTCTGGGCATACTCTGCAATACTCTGGGCATACTCCGCAATACTCTGGGCATACTCTGGCAATACTCTGGGCATACTCTGGCAATACTCTGGGCATACTCCGCAATACTCTGGGCATACTCTGGCAATACTCTGGGCATACTCCGCAATACTCTGGGCATACTCCGCAATACTCTGGGCATACTCCGGCAATACTCTGGGCATACTTCGGCAATACTCTGGCAATACCCCAGATGATGTTCTTTTTGTAACGAAACATGTCGGGATGGACTACTGTTGTTCCTGCTACCCTTTTTCTATAAGCTCTATTGACCATTGCAAAATGTGAGTTTTTCTCTTTATAATAAATATCGATTTTTATTACGGAATTACGCTATGTACGCCTTGCCTTCTCTTTTTCATGCTTATCGGTTGGAGTACTGATATGCCCTCTGAGTGATCTGTTGAGAGTTGCTGCTTGCTGGGAAGTATTTTTGAATCATCTGTCTGAGGTTTGCCTTCATTGATACCGAATCGCATGACGTGTATGGTGTACCCGCTTCAGTATATCAACTTTAACAAAGCTTGATTGGCCTAGTGGGTATATGCCTGTCTAGGTCCAATCGGTCCGGTAAGCCCCTTGTCATAAGCGGTGGTGGATTTTTCACTTCTTTATGCACTGGATTTTGTGTATCTGTTTTACTCAAAGAAACCGACTCACCGATTCATTCAAAACATTTATGGACTTTTGTATACCATTCATTCACATGCGGTGTTGCATGATTTAATCTTTATTGTATTATCATTATTTGTGTCATTATTAGCGCTACACTTTTCCACACAATACTCTGGCAATACTCTGCAATACTCTGGGCATACTCCGCAATACTCTGGGCATACTCTGGGCATACTTCGCAATACTCTGGGCATACTCCGCAATACTCTGGGCATACAGCGTCCCTGTCCCTGTGAGCTTGCATGCAGAAGCGAACGCATACGCAAGTCCCCCCCACATATGAAAACGGTGTTCAAACCACACATGTGAGGTATCTTTATATAATGTTTTGGGGTTCTATGTAATTTTCTAGCAAATAAATTATGATTTTTACATGTAGGAGAGAAATGTCACAATTGGCCTGGGTGCTCCCTGCATGTTGGGCCTCTGTATGTGGCCGCACTGTGTAAAAGTCTCACACATGGGGTATCGCCATACTCGGGAGGAATAGCAGAATGTGTTTTGGGGTGTAATTTGTGGTATGCATATGCTGTGTGTGAAATAATATGAAAATTTGATGAAAAAAAAAATCTTGATTTTGCAAAGAATTGTGGGAAAAAATGACAACTTTAAAAAACTCACAATGCCTCTTTCTAAATACCTTGGAATGTCTTCTTTCCAAAAATGGGTCATTTGGGGGGTATTTGTACTTTTCTGGCATGTTAGGGTCTCAAGAAATTAGAGAAGCTGTCAGTACTTCAGGTGTGATCAAATTGATCAATTTTCAGTAATTGGTACCATAGCTTGTAGACCCCATAACTTTCACCCAGACTAAATAATATCCAACTTTTTTTTTTTTTTTACCAAAGATATGTAGCAGTATACATTTTATGCCAAATTTATGAAGAAAAATTACTTTTTTGCAAAATTTTATAATAGAAATTAAGAAAAATTATTATTTTTTGCAAAATTTTGTTCTTTTTTCATTTATAGCAAAAAAAATAAAAACCGCAGAAGTGATCAAATACCACCAAAAGAAAGCTCTATTTGTGGGAAAAAAAGGACAAAAATTTCATTTGGTTACAGTGTTGTATGACTGAGTTATTGTCATTCAAACTGTGAGAGCATTGGTCTGGTTATTAAGGGGGTTTTAGTGCCCAGTGGTCAAGTGGTTAAATTGTTTTATATATATATAATTTTATTTTATTTTTTTAAATCATTAATGTGTATAAAATGCATTGGGAAAAAGCTGCGTAAATACCGTTTAAATAAAAAAAAATGGTAACCTGTAAAAAAGTGTCACCTATGGAGATTTTTAGGTACGGGAGTTTGGCGGCATTCCACGAGTGTAAATAGATACCTAACATGTCATACTTTCAAATTGCACACGCTCGTGGAATGGAGCCAAACTCCCAAACCTAAAAATCTCCATATTTTTTTTTTACATGTTACCATTTTTTTTTAGGTCAAACTGTATTTTTGAAAAAAAAAATCCCCTTAATAATTAAAAAAAAGTACACATAAAATCATATATATATATATATATATATATTTATATATATATATATATATATATATATATATATATATATATATATATTCCAATTTTTTTTTAAATGTGGAAGATGATGTTACGCCGAGTAAATAGATACATAAAGTGTCATGATTTAAAATTGCGCACACTCGTGGAATGGCGCCAAACTCCTGTACCTAAAAATCTCCATAGGCGACGCTTTAATAATGTTTACAGTTTTTTTTTTTATGTCAAACGCTATTTATGCAGCTGTTTTTCCAACGCAATTTTGGGGGGGAAATACACACTTTAATATTTAAAAAAAAGTAATACATATATACATATATATATATATATATATATATATATATATATTCCACATTTTTTGTAAAATATAAAAGATGATGTTACGCTGAGTAAATAGATACCTAACATGTCATACTTTAAAATTGCGCACACTTGTGGAATGTCGCCAAACTCCCGCACCTAAAAATCTCCATATGGGATGAGAAAGAAAGTTTACCGCTCAGAGGTCCCAGGGAACTGCAAGGTGGAGTCCAAACGCCTGGGTGCAGGCACTGCAATAGTATGCAAAAATGTATGGGGAAAAACCAGGACGGCCGCACTCCCAAAAAATGGTTCCTTTTAATAAAACTGGTCACAACATGAACATATCACAGCAAAAAATCAGGAGGAAAGCTGACGCGTTTCACACTATCATACAGCTATGAATAAGCACTCTCCATAGGTGGCGCTTTGAATTCTTTTTCCAGGTTACCAGTTTTTTTTATGTCACACGGTATTTACCCAGCGTTTTTTCCAATGCAATTTTTGAGGGGAAAAAATACACATTAACCACTTCCCGCCCGGCCAATAGCCGATTTACGGCCGGGAAGTGGTTATGAAATCGTGACAGGCCGTTCTCAAACGGCCTGCACGATTTCATGCCGCACGCGCCCGTGCGGGCGCGCAGCGCGGCGATAGTGATGCGGGGTGTCAGTCTGACACCCTGCACCTCTGATCTCGGTAACGAGTCTCCGGCGGAGCCTCGTTACCACGTGATCAGCCGTGTCCAATCACGGCTGATCACGATGTAAACAGGAAGAGCCGCCGACGGCTCTTCCTCACTCGCGTCTGACAGACGCGAGTACAGGAGAGCCGATCAGCGGCTCTCCTGACAGGGGGGGTTCGCGCTGATTGTTTATCAGCGCAGCCCCCCCTCGGATCGCCACACTAGACCACCAGGGAAATAAAAAAAATACAAAAAAAAATACAAAAAAAAATGACAAAAAAAAAAATGACAAAAAAAAAAAAGGGGGGCAGTAAAAAAAAATGATGCCAATCAGTGCCCACACATGGGCACTGATTGTCAACATTGATCCATCAGTGCCACCCCTCAGTGATCATCAGTGCCACCCCAGTGTCTGTCAGTGCCACCCCACAGTGCCAATCCATGCCCAGTGCCCACCTACCAGTGCCCACCTGTGCCACCTATCAGTGCCCACCTGTGCCGCCTATCAGTGCCCACCTGTGCCGCCTATCAGTGCCCACCTGTGCCGCCTATGAGTGCCCACCTGTGCTGCCTATGAGTGCCCAGTGCTGCCTATGAGTGCCCATCAGTGCCGCCCATGAGTGCCCATCAGTGCCGCCCATGAGTGCCCATCAGTGCCCAATACCAGCGCCGCCTATCAGTGCCCATCAGTGCTACCTAATCGGTGCCCATCAGAACTACCTCATCGGTGCCCATCAGTGCCACCTCATCGGTGCCCATCAGTGCCACCATATCAGTGCCCATAATTGAAAGAGAAAACATACTCATTTACAAAAAAATTAACAGAAAAAAATAAAAACTTTATTTTTTTTTTCCAAATCTTCGCTCTATTTTTAGTTGTTGCACAAAAAAAAAAAACGCAGAGGTGATCAAATACCACCAAAAGAAAGCTCTATTTGTGGGGAAAAAAGGACGCCAATTTTGTTTGGGTGCAGTGTAGCATGACCGCGCAATTGTCATTCAAATTGCGACAGTGCTGAAAGCTGAAAATTGGCTTGGGCGGGAAGGTGCGTAAGTGCCTGGTATGGAAGTGGTTAATGATAGAAATGTATAAATTTAATTTATTTAATTTATTTATTAATTTATTAAATTTTTTTGTAAAATATAAAAGAAGATGTTACGCCGAGTAAATAGATACCTAACATGTTATACTTTAAAATTGCACACGCATCAATTTTGTTTGGGAGCCATGACGCACAGTGCTTAAAAATCTCCATAGGCAACGTTTTGAGATTTTCTACAGGTTACCAGTTTAGACTTACAGAGGAGGTCTAGGGCTAGAATTATTGCTCTCGCTCTGACGATCGCGGTGATACCTCACATGTGGGGTGCGAAATTTTTTACATATGTGGGCGTAACCTACGTACGCGTTCACTACCACTAAGGTACTAAGGCTTACCTGTAGGTGAATATATCCAAAACTTGCCGTAACGTCAGTGGCGGCTCATGCACATCGAAGGGAGCGGGCCGCCCTATGCGCAATGTGTGAAATCACCTTAAAATTGCGCAACAAAAACCGTGAGTGGGAACACAATGCTGTATGTGAACGGGGGGCCAAAAGTTGTCATTAAGCCAACATGGCGGCTGATGTAAAGTAAACGGCGCGGTGAAGTTCCAGAACTCAGGAGAAGTTTGCACAATTTTTTTGTTACATTGTTTATGTATATTTTGAGGGTTAATTGATCTTTTTATCTCCCGTTTTTAATGTCGGTACTTATAGTTCACGGTGGATGCGATCTAACTGGGTGGGGAAACACTCCATCAATTAATGATGGGGGGTCCTCAGACGGCGGAATACTCCGAATTAATGGGGGGGTCTTCAGATGGCAGAATACTCCATTAATTAATAGAGGGGAGGTCCTCAGATGGCGGAATACTCAGAATTAATGGGGGGTCCTCAGACGGCGGAATACTCCGAATTGTTGGGGGGTCCTTAGACGGTGGAATACTCCAAATTAATGGGGGGGAATCTTTAGACAGAGGAATACTCCATTAATTAATGGGGGGGGTCCTTAGACGGTGGAATACTCCATTAATTAATGGGGGGTCCTCAGCTGGCAGAATACTCCATTAATTAATGGGGGGGAGTCCTCAGACAGTGGAATACTCCATTAATTAATGGGGGGTCCTCAGGTGGCAGAATACTCCATTAAATAATGGGGGGGTCCTCAGATGATAGAATACTCCATTAATTAATGGGGGGGGTCCTCAGATGGCAGAATACTCCATTAATTAATAGGGGGGTCCTCAGACGGCGGAATACTCCATTAATTAATGGGGGGGTCCTCAGACGGCGGAATACTCCGAATTAATGGGGGGAATCCCCAGACGGTGGAATACTCCATTAATTAATGGGGGGGTCCTCAGACTGAGGAATACTCCATTAATTAATGGGGGGGTCCTCAGATGGCAGAATACTCCATTAATTAATGGGGGGGTCCTCAGATGGCAGAATACTCCATTAATTAATGGGGGGGTCCTCAGATGGCAGAATACTCCATTAATTAATGGGGGGGTCCTCAGACATGGAATACTCCACTAATTAATGGGGGATCCTCAGATGGTGGAATACTCCATTAATTAATGGGGGGTCCTCAGACGGCAGAATACACCATTAATTAATGGGGGGGTCCTCAGATTGCAGAATACTCCATTAATAAATGGGGGGGTCCTCAGACGGCGGAATACTCCATTAATTAATGGGGGGGGGTCCTCAGACAACGGAATACTCCATTAATTAATGGGGGTTCCTTAGACAGCGGAATACTCCATTAATTAATGGGGGGGGGTCCTCAGATGGCAGAATACTCCATTAATTAATGGGGGGTCCTTAGACGGTGGAATACTCCATTAATTAATGGGGGGGTCCTCAGATGGCAGAATAATCCATTAATAATCCATTAATTAATGGGGGGGTCCTCAGACGGTGGAATACTCCATTAATTAATGGGGGGGCTCCTCAGACGGCGGAATACTCCATTAATTAATGGGAGGCTCCTCAGACGGCCGAATACTCCATTAATTTAAGGTGGGGGTCCTCAGATGGCGGAATACTCCAATAATTAATGGGGGGGGCCCTCAGATGGCAGAATACTCCGAGGAGCAGAACTGCGTGCTGCAGAAGGTCATACACCATGCGCAGTCAGCTGCGTTCCCGGGCCCCCGGGGGCCAGCCAATCAATGTCTTTGACTTGAGCCCGGTCCGTGAATCCATTAAACTACCTGCCTCAGAAATAAACGCTCTCTGGGCGGCTCAGATAGAAATTAGCCGCGACTTTAGAGACTTGTGTTGGCCGAGCGCCAGACCACCGAATTAATAGGACGCCGGCGCCTCCCGAGGGTTAAATCCCATTTCTGGGAGGGAGGGATCCGTTTAATGGCGTGCCGCAGCGCTGACCCCGTACATCTCTTCATCGAAATATCCCACATTGAGAAATCCCCGCCCCTGTTCAAAGAGAGCGGAGAGATTCCTAATGACCGCCCGTTTCTTTCCTGCGCAAAACCGCACGACCGCCGCTCTGCGGCCTTTAATAAAATGAGTTTACATTTCATGAACATTATTAATAAATGAGTTACAATTATTTAAAGTGACAATTTTTACATTTTGATACTGCGGGTCGTATTCGGCAAAGCAAAAGTGTGCAACGAACTGCAGCAGCCAATCAGAAAATGCCTTCCTCGTTCTGATTGGCTGCACTTCACTCTCACGCATCTTTACTCTTCAACTACTTTATTGCATAATTCTCATATATGGCATATATATATGAGGACCGTAGACGCAGTGGTCGGGTAACATTTAGGAGCATAGACCCAGTGGTCAGGGACTGTTGAGGAGCGTAGATGCAGTGGTCAGGGAACGTTGAGGAGTGCAGGCGCAGTGGTCAGGGAACGTTGAGGAGCGCAGGCGCAGTGGTCAGGGAACGTTGAGGAGCGTAGACGCAGTGGTCAGTGAACATTGAGGAGCGTAGACGCAGTGGTCAGGGAACGTTGAGGAGCGTAGACGCAGTGGTCAGGGAATGTTAAGAAGTGTAGATGCAGGGGTCAGGGAACGTTGAGGAGCGTAGACACAGTGGTCAGGGAACGTTGAGTAGCGTAGACACAGTGGTCAGGGAACATTGAGGAGCGTAGACACCGTGGTCAGGGAACGTTGAGGAGCGTAGACACAATGGTCAGGGAACGTTAAGGAGCTTGGCGCAGTGGTCAGGGAACGTTGAGGAGCGCAGACGCAGTGGTCAGGGAACGTTGAGGAGCGCAGACGCAGTGGTCAGGGAACGTTAAGGAGCGTAGACGCAGTGGTCAGGGAACGTTGAGGAGTGTAGACGCAGTGTTTAGGGAAGGTTGATGAGCGTAGACACAGTCGTCAGGGAACGTTGAGGAGTGTAGACGCAGTGGTCAGGGAACATTGAGGAGCGTAGACGCAGTGGTCAGGGAATGTTGAGGAGCGTAAACGCAGTGGTCAGCAAACATTGAGGAGTGTAGACGTAGCGGTCAGGGAACATTGAGGAGCGTAGTCGCAGTGGTCAGGGAACATTGAGGAGCGTAGACGCAGTGGCCAGGGAATGTTAAAGCCTGTAGATGCAGTGGCCAGGGAATGTTGAAGAGCGTAGACGCAGTGGTCGGGTAACATTTAGGAGCATAGACCCAGTGGTCAGGGACTGTTGAGGAGCGTAGATGCAGTGGTCAGGGAACGTTGAGGAGTGCAGGCGCAGTGGTCAGGGAACGTTGAGGAGCGCCGACGCAGTGGTCACGGAACGTTGAGGAGCGTAGACGCAGTGGTCAGTGAACATTGAGGAGCGTAGACGCAGTGGTCAGGGAACGTTGAGGAGCGTAGACGCAGTGGTCAGGGAATGTTAAGAAGTGTAGATGCAGGGGTCAGGGAACGTTGAGGAGCGTAGACACAGTGGTCAGGGAACGTTGAGTAGCGTAGACACAGTGGTCAGGGAACATTGAGGAGCGTAGACACCGTGGTCAGGGAACGTTGAGGAGCGTAGACACAATGGTCAGGGAACGTTGAGGAGCGTAGACGCAGTGGTCAGGAAACGTTGAGGAGCGTAGACGCAGTGGTCAGGAAACATTAAGGAGTGTAGACGCAGTGGTCAGGGAACGTTAAGGAGCGTAGACGCAGTGGTCAGGGAACGTTGAGGAGCTTGGCGCAGTGGTCAGGGAACGTTAAGGAGCTTGGCCCAGTGGTCAGGGAACGTTGAGGAGCGTAGACACCGTGGTCAGGGAACATTGAGGAGCGTAGACACCGTGGTCAGGGAACGTTGAGGAGCGTAGACACAATGGTCAGGGAACGTTGAGGAGCGTAGACGCAGTGGTCAGGGAACGTTGAGGAGCGTAGACGCAGTGGTCAGGAAACATTAAGGAGTGTAGACGCAGTGGTCAGGGAACGTTAAGGAGCGTAGACGCAGTGGTCAGGGAACGTTGAGGAGCTTGGCGCAGTGGTCAGGGAACGTTAAGGAGCTTGGCGCAGTGGTCAGGGAACGTTGAGGAGCGCAGACGCAGTGGTCAGGGAACGTTGAGGAGCGTAGACGCAGTGGTCAGGGAACGTTAAGGAGCGTAGACGCAGTGGTCAGGGAACGTTGAGGAGTGTAGACGCAGTGGTCAGGGAAGGTTGATGAGCGTAGACACAGTCGTCAGGGAACGTTGAGGAGTGTAGACGCAGTGGTCAGGGAACGTTGAGGAGCGTAGACGCAGTGGTCAGGGAATGTTGAGGAGCGTAAACGCAGTGGTCAGCAAACATTGAGGAGTGTAGACGTAGCGGTCAGGGAACATTGAGGAGCGTAGTCGCAGTGGTCAGGGAACATTGAGGAGCGTAGACGCAGTGGCCAGGGAATGTTAAAGCCTGTAGATGCAGTGGCCAGGGAATGTTGAAGAGCGTAGACGCAGTGGTCAGGGAACGTTGAGGAGCGTAGACGCAGTGGTCAGGGAACATTGAGGAGTGTAGACGCAGTGGTCAGGGAATGTTGAAGAGCGTAGACGCAGTGGTCAGGGAACGTTGAGGAGCGCAGACACAGTGGTCAGGGAATGTTGAGAAGCGTAGACGCAGTGGTCAGGGAACATTGAGGAGCATAGACGCACTGGTCAGGGAACGTTGAGGAGTGTAGACGCTGTGGTCAGGGAACGTTGAGGACCGTAGACGCAGTTGTCAGGGAATGTTGAGGAGCGTAGACGCAGTGGTCAGGGAACGTTGAGGAGCGTAGAAGCAGTGGTCAGGTAACATTGAGGAGCGTAGACGCAGTGGTCAGATAACATTGAGGAGCGTAGACGCAGTGGTCAGGGAAGGTTGAGGAGCGTAAACGCAGTGGTCAGGGAACATCGAGGAGCGTAGACGCAGTGGCCAGGGAATGTTAAAGCCTGTAGATGCAGTGGCCAGGGAATGTTGAAGAGCGTAGACGCAGTGGTCAGGGAACGTTGAGGAGCGTAGACGCAGTGGTCAGGGAACGTTGAGGAGCGTACACGCAGTGGTCGGGGAACGTTGAGGAGCGTACACGCAGGGGTCAGGGAACGTTGAGGAGCGTACACGCAGGGGTCAGGGAACGTTGAGGAGCGTAGACGCAGTGGTCAGGGAATGTTAAGAAGCATAAACGCAGTGGTCAGGGAACATTGAGGAGCGTAGACACAGTGGTCAGGGAGCTTTCAGGAGCGTAGACGCAGTAGTCGGGGTGACGTTGAAGAGCATAGATGCGGTTGTTGGGTAACAATAAGGACGGTAGGTGCAGTGGTCGGGTAACGTTGAGGAGCATAGAGGCCGTGGTCGGCCAGCAGATGAAAGCCACATCATGATCGCTTTCCTTCTATATTGGAAGATGTCCAGCAGTGCCATCAGCAAAAAAAAAAAGGAAACCAGTGGGACCCAGGTACCCCCACTACTGTCCGGAGAAGTCTGGAGGAAACCAGTGGGACCCAGGTTCACCCACTACTGTCTGGAGAAGCCTGGTGGAAACCAGTGGGACCCAGGTACCCCATCTACTGTCCGGAGAAGTATGGAGGAAACCAGTGGGACCCAGGTACACCCATCTACTGTCCGGAAAAGTCTGGAGGAAACCAGTGGGACCCAGGTACCCCCATCTACTGTCCGGAAAAGTCTGGAGGAAACCAGTGGGACCCAGGTACCCCCATCTACTGTTCGGAGAAGTCTGGAGGAAACCAGTGGGACCCAGGTACCCCCATCTACTGTCCGGAGAAGTCTGGAGGAAACCAGTGGGAATCAGAAACCACCCTCTACTGTCTGGAGACGTTTGGTGGCAGCCAGTGGGACCCAGGGATCCCCATCTACTGTCCAGGGAAGTCTGGAGGAAACCAGTGGGACCCAGGTACTCCCATCTACTGTCTGGAGAAGTCTGGAGGAAACCAGTGGTACCCAGGTACCCCCATCTACTGTCCGGAAAAGTCTGGAGGAAACCAGTGGGACCCTGGTACCCCCATCTACTGTCCGGAGAAGTCTGGAGGAAACCAGTGGGACCCAGGTACCCCCATCTACTGTCTGGAGAAGTCTGGAGGAAACCAGTGGGAATCAGAAACCACCCTCTACTGTCTGGAGACGTTTGGTGGCAGCCAGTGGGACCCAGGTATCCCCATCTACTGTCCAGGGAAGTCTGGAGGAAACCAGTGGGACCCAGGTACTCCCATCTACTGTCTGAAGAAGTCTGGAGGAAACCAGTGGGACCCAGGTACCCCCATCTACTGTCCGGAGAAGTCTGGAGGAAACCAGTGGGACCCTGGTACCCCCATCTACTGTCCGGAGAAGTCTGGAGGAAACCAGTGGGACCCAGGTACCCCCATCTACTGTCTGGAGAAGTCTGGAGGAAACCAGTGGGAATCAGAAACCACCCTCTACTGTCTGGAGACGTTTGGTGGCAGCCAGTGGGACCCAGGTATCCCCATCTACTGTCCAGGGAAGTCTGGAGGAAACCAGTGGGACCCAGGTACTCCCATCTACTGTCTGGAGAAGTCTGAAGGAAACCAGTGGGACCCAGGTACCCCCATCTACTGTCCGGAGAAGTCTGGAGGAAACCAGTGGGACCCTGGTACCCCCATCTACTGTCCGGAGAAGTCTGGAGGAAACCAGTAGGACCCAGGTACCAGGGCCGGACTGGGAGTAAAAACCAGCCCTGGAAAACATTTCATACCAGCCCCATAGCATTAATATACCAGCCCAACATCATAACGTCATTATTTTCTTGTTCATAAAAGAGAAAATCATACATTTTAAAAACATTTAAAGAGCGTATTATATAAAGATAAGACAGATATGAAAGCACATAGGGCTAGGGAGATATATATATAAATATATACACACATACAGTGGAACCTCAGATTCAGCATGCCACTTGCCATCCGTCCCCTGCCACCAGATTTAGTGTGTCACTTGCCACAGTCCCGTCACCAGATCAGCGTGTCACTTGCCACCCATCCCGTCACCAGATTCAGGGTGTCACTTGGACTGGGTGACAGCAGGGGGACTGGCTGACAGCAGAGGACTGGGTGACAGCAGAGGACTGGGTGACAGCAGGGGACTGGGTGACAGAGGACTTGGCGACAGCAGGGGACTGGGTAACAGAGGACTTGGCGACAGCAGGGGACTGGGTGACAGAGGACTTGGCGACAGCAGGGGACTGGGTAACAGAGGACTTGGCGACAGCAGGGGACTGGGTAACAGAGGACTTGGCGACAGCAGGGGACTGGGTGACAGAGGACTTGGCGACAGCAGGGGACTGGGTGACAGAGGACTTGGCGACAGCAGGGGACTGGGTAACAGAGGACTTGGCGACAGCAGGGGACTGGGTGACAGAGGACTTGGCGACAGCAGGGGACTGGGTAACAGAGGACTTGGCGACAGCAGGGGACTGGGTAACAGAGGACTTGGCGACAGCAGGGGACTGGGTGACAGAGGACTTGGCGACAGCAGGGGACTGGATGACAGAGGACTTGGCGACAGCAGGGGACTGGGTAACAGAGGACTTGGCGACAGCAGGGGACTGGGTAACAGAGGACTTGGCGACAGCAGGGGACTGGGTAACAGAGGACTTGGCGACAGCAGGGGACTGGGTGACAGAGGACTTGGCGACAGCAGGGGACTGGGTGACAGAGGACTTGGCGACAGCAGGGGACTGGGTGACAGAGGACTTGGCGACAACAGGGCATTGGGTGACAGAGAATTTGGCGACAGCAGGGGACTGGGTGACAGAGGACTTGGTGACAGCAGAGGACTGGGTGACAGCAGGGGACTGGGTGACAGAGGACTTGGTGACAGCAGAGGACTGGGTGACAGCAGGGGACTGGGTGACAGAGGACTTGGCGACAGCAGGGGACTGGGTGACAGAGGACTTGGCGACAGCAGGGGACTGAGTGATAGAGGACTTGGCGACAACAGGGCATTGGGTGACAGAGAATTTGGCGACAGCAGGGGACTGGGTGACAGAGGACTTGGTAACAGTAGGGGACTGGGTGACAGAGGACTTGGTGACAGCAGAGGACTGGGTGACAGCAGGGGACTGGGTGACAGAGGACTTGGCAACAGCAGGGGACTGGGTGACAGAGGACTTGGTGACAGGGGACTTGGTGACAGCAGGGGACTGGGTGACAGAAGGGGACTGGATGACAGCAGGGGACTGGGTGACAGCAGGGGACTGGGTGACAGAAGGGGACTGGATGACAGCAGGGGACTGGATGACAGCAGGGGACTGGGTGACAGAGGGCTGGGTGACAGAGGGCTGGGTGACAGGGGACTGGGTGACAGCAGAGGACTTGGCGACAGAAGGGGACTGGGTAACAGGGGACTGGGTGACAGAGGGCTGGGTGACAGGGGACTGGATGACAGCAGGGGACTTGGTGACAGCAGGGGACTGGGTGACAGAAGGGGACTGGATGACAGCAGGGGACTTGGTGACAGCAGGGGACTGGGTGACAGAGGGCTGGGTGACAGAGGGCTGGGTGACAGGGGACTGGGTGACAGCAGAGGACTTGGCGACAGAAGGGGACTGGGTAACAGGGGACTGGGTGACAGAGGGCTGGGTGACAGGGGATTGGGCGACAGCAGGAAACTGGGTGACACAGGACTTGGCAACAGCAGGGGATTTGGCGACAGAAGGGGACTGGGTAACAGGGGACTGGGTGACAGAGGGCTGGGTGACAGGGGATTGGGCGACAGCAGGAAACTGGGTGACACAGGACTTGGCAACAGCAGGGGATTTGGCGACAGAAGGGGACTGGGTGACAGGGGACTTGGCGACACCAGAGGACTGGGTGACAGAGGACTTGGTGACAGCAGGGGACTGGGTGACAGAAGGGAACTGGGCGACACAGGACTGAGTGACAGGGGACTGGGTGAAAGCAGAGGACTTGGCGACAGAAGGGGACTGGGTAACAGGGGACTGGGTGACAGAGGGCTGGGTGACAGGGGACTGGGTGACAGCAGGGCACTGGGCGACAGCAGGAAACTGGGTGACACAGGACTTGGCAACAGCAGGGGATTTGGCGACAGAAGGGGACTGGGTGACAGGGGACTTGGTGACAGCAGGGGATTGGGTGACAGCAGGGGACTGGGTGACAGAGGGCTGGGTGACAGAGGGCTGGGTGACAGGGGACTGGGTAACAGAGGACTTAGAGACAGCAGCCTTTTTTTTTTTGTACCTCCATGTTCTGGCCAGAACTTGGGACCGTGCGATCATCACTGAGGCCGGTTGCTTCGCCCCCCAGTAACAGGCGGGGCCACACCCCCTCACGAGTCCCGACCATTGTGAGTGAAGGAGGCGGGCCAGCTCCTAAGCATCAGAGCCCTGAGCCGCCGAATGGCTCAGCAGCTGGAGGAGTCGGCGGGAGGGAACAGTCAGTGTCCTGCATGCGATAGTTCCCTCCCCGCGGCCGCGCCCCCCGCACAATCCACGGCAGCAGACATTTCCTCTCCACCTCTGGTACACGCTGCTGCAGGTGCGCCCTGGTCTAGGAGGGAGGGACTGTCACTTTTATCACAGCAGCGCGGCAAAAGTTTTAACACTGAGCCTTCTGACACACAGGCACAGCGGGAGTCGGGAGATGCCCGCTGATTGTGCGTAACATTGTGCGTAGTGGAGGGGAAGGAGGAGGAGGGAGCGGATCTCTGCGCTGCAGCCACAGCTCGGCCCAAAACAGACCAGGGCAGGCAGCCTGCCGGGAAATTTCCCGGTATCCCGGTAGGCCAGTCCGGCCCTGCCAGGTACCCCCATCTACTGTCCGGAGAAGTCTGGAGGAAACCAGTGGGACCCAGGTACCCCCATCTACTGTCCGGAGAAGTCTGGAGGAAACCAGTGGGACCCAGGTACCCCCATCTACTGTCTGGAGACGTTTTGTGGAAGCCAGGTATCCCCATCTACTGTCCAGGGAAGTCTGGAGGAAACCAGTGGGACCCAGGTACCCCCATTTACTGTCCAGAGAAGTCTGGAGGAAACCAGTGGGACCCAGGTACCCCTATCTACTGTCTGGAGAATTCTGGAGGAAACCAGTGGGACCCAGGTACACCCATCTACTGTCCAGAGAAGTCTGGAGGAAACCAGTAGGACCCAGATACACCCATCTACTGTCCGGAGAATTCTGGAGGAAACCAATAGGACCCAGGTACACCCATCTACTGTCTGGAGAAGTCTGGAGGTAACCAGTGGGAATCAGGTACCACCCTCTACTGTCTGGAGACATTTGGTGGAAGCCAGTGGGACCCAGGTATCCCCATCAGTGGCGTAACCAGAGTTATGGGCGCCCGGGGCAGAACTATTTTTTTTGTCCCCCCCCCCCCTGGCACTAGCGCATGACCACATACGCCCAATCACAGGGCGCCATGCCATCAAATGCAGCCACTGTGTCATCAATTGTCAGCACTGTGCCATGCCATCAAACGCAGCCACTGTGTCATGCCATCAAATGCAGCCACTGTGCCATCGATTGTCACCACTGTGCCATGCCAACAAACGCAACCACTGTGCCATCAATTGTCACCACTGTGCCATGCCAAACGCAACCACTGTGCCATGCCATCAAATGCAGCCACTGTGCCATCAATTGTCACCACTGTGCCATGCCAACAAACGCAACCACTGTGCCATGCCATGAAATGCAGTCACTGTACCATGCCATCAATTGTCACCACTGTGCCATCAATCGTCACCACTGTGCCACCAATTGTCACTGTCCAGACATCTATCCACCTCGGAGCTTTATATTATAACCTGCTGGGACTTGTAGTTCTCCATCGTCTCCTGGGGCTCAGGTGCATGAGATCCACCATCTTTGTTCAGTTTTTCTTACTGCTGGGACTTGTAGTCCCATAGATGGTGGATCGCATGCACCTGAGCCCCAGGAGACGATGGAGAACTACAAGTCCCAGCAGGTTATAATATAAGGCTCCGAGATGGATGGGTGTCCGGACATCCATCCACCTCGAAGCCTTATATTATAACCTGCTGGGACTTGTAGTTCTCCATCTTCTCCTGGGGCTCAGGTGCATGCGATCCACACCCATCCACCTCAGAGCCTTATTGTATGTATAACCTGCTGGGACTTGTAGTTCTCCAATCTCCATGAGCCCCAGGAGAAGATGGAGAACTACAAGTCCCAGCAGTCTTACTAAAATGACAGGCTCTGAGGTGGATAGGTGGGGATCTGGCAGTGCACCCCTTTAGATTTACACCGACCCCCCCCCCTTCTCTCTCTCCCCTGCGGTACAGGAGAGTGTTTTGCTTACCTTGCTGGAGATGGAGAAACTTGCCGCCGCGCTGTAAACACATGTTCCAACTTCCAGGCCAATCAGCGCAGCACAGAGGTACAGCACCTCCCACTCCACCGCCCGCCAATCGGTGCTCCTGCGCCGTTATCTGTTTTTTTTAGCCCTTCCGCCTGGTTGGCTGGTGTTTCCCGCCACTCCCACATCAAGGGAGACAGACAGTTCCACCAGCCAACCAGGCGGAAGGGCTGAAAAAAAAACTCATCGCGCGCCGCCGCCGGGTGTACCAAGATGGCCGACAGCTCCAGAGCTAGGCCAAAGCCGCGGCCTTTCCTAAGGCGGCGGCGCGTTCCGTGGACGCCAGGATTTCGCCCCCCCTGCAATTTTTCGCCCGGTGCAGGAGCCCCCCCTGCCCCCCCCCCCCCCCGCTACGCCAGTGATCCCCATATACTGTAGGACCCAGGTACACCCATCTACTCTCAGGAGAAGTCTGGGGGAAACCAGTGGGACCCAGGTACTCCTATCTACTGTCCAGAGAAGTCTGGCTAGAAGTGGTCTTCATGGACGAATTTCCGTCAAAAAGCCTCCGATGTGGAAACGTAAGTGGCAGTTTGTTGGGGGAAGGGCTGGAGAATAGTACAATAATGAGTGTCTGCAGCCAACTGTGAATCATGGTGGAGGTTCCTTGCAAGTCTGGGGCTGCATTTCTGCAAATGGAGTTGGAGATTAGGTCAGGATCAATGGTGTCCTCCATGGTGAGAAATACAGGGAGATACTTCTCTATCATGCCATACCATCAGGGCTCCAAATGTATTCTGAATCAGGACCATCCTAAACATCCAGCCAGCGTCATGAAGAACTACCTTCAGTGTAAAGAAGAAGGAGGAGTCCTGGAAGTGATGGTTTGGCCCCCACAGAGCCCTGATCTCAATCATGGAATCTGTCTGGGATGAAGGATCGGATACAGTTGGCATCCACAGATCTATGGTTAGTTTTCCGAGATGTACAGAGAACAACCTACCTGCCAAGTTCCTTCACCAAGTCTACCTAGAAGAAGGCAAAGGGGGAAGGGGGACCCCAAATATTGATTAGATTTGGATTTCTCTTTATTACCCATTTTGTTAATTGATAAAAAATAAATTAACACTTCGATATCCAAAGCCATTCTTCATTTATAGCAGCACATCTGCCTAAAATGTTTGCACAGAGGTGTATATTTATGATATTTATATCTCTTCTTTCTAATGGATAGTAGCCTCCTCACTGGTAATGACATCACAACTATCATTACATTCCCTGCTGCTGACAGGCCACTTTTTCCTCTTTTTATAGACAATTCTCTGAGGGTCCCGGAGTTCCCAGGAGGATCTCTAGTGATTGGCATCCCCCTCCCATAGACGCTGATGGATCACATGACAAGGCGCGAATCCTATAGAGAGAAATCCTTCTTCCTCTTTTCCTGGAAGGTCCCAGCAGAGCACGACGAGGAAATTAACGTATGCTTAATTAAGGCATCGCTGCGCTTTACTTAAAAGTATTGATCGCCCCCGATCGGACAGAGATACGAGGCAGAGCAGAGGAGCATGTAAAACGGTCACCAAGGTCAGCGACGCTTCGCCTACTCAAAAAAGTAATTATCAGTTTCCTGCTTTCCCCGATAGAACAGCTTTGGGATGAATTAGAGTGGAGACTGCGAGCCAGGCCTTCTCCTCCAACATCAGTGCCTGACCTCACAAATGCTCTTCTGGAAGAATGGTCAAACATTCCCATTCAGGTGTGTTCCTTGTTCTTCATGATGCTATCTGCACTTTAAACGGACCTCTGAGACTATCACAGTGCAGGTGCATTTTTACAGAGACTTGATTACACACAGGTGGATTCTATTTATAATCATTAGTCATTTAGGTCAACATTGGATCATTCAGAGATCCTCACTGAACTTCTGGAGAGAGTTTGCTGCACTGAAAGTAAAGGGGCTGAATAATTTTGCACGCCCAATTTTTCAGTTTTTTATTTGTTAAAAAAGTTTGAAATATCCAATAAATTTTGTTCCACTTCATGATTGTGTCCCACTTGTTGTTGATTCTTCACAAAACATTACAGTTTTATATCTTTATGTTTGAAGCCTGAAATGTGTCAAAAGGTCGCAAAGTTCAAGGGGGCCTAGTACTTTCTCAAGGCACTGTATATAAATATAATATATATATATATATATATATATATATATATATATTATATTTATAAAAAAAAATATTATTTATTATTATTATTTATTTTTATTTATATATTATTATTTATATATTATTATTATATTATTCATTATTATTATTTGTATATTATTTATATATTATTATTATTATTATTTATTATTCCTGGGTGCGCAGTGTTTTATCCGGAGTTCTCTTTTAAAAACGACTAATGAATCTTTTCTTTTTTTTCTTTTTTTTTTTCTCTTTGTCCTTTTGATGCCCTCTGAATTCAGCAATCAATGTAGCGGTGAGACAGTTTGATCCTGACCTTCGCCCCGTCACTCACCCCGCAATAAAACGACATGCAAAGGGAATTAATGGCGTTACAAGGACAACAGGCGGAATCTGCCGGCGCATTAATACCCCTGATTGAGATTCCGGCGCGGAGCGCACAGTGATCTCCGTGTCAACACTGCGGGAGACCTCTGCACCGCACATCAATAGCGCTATTTGCATACGATATTGATTAGGAGTCATTGGAATTAATATTGTGGTTTGTCTGAAAATCCTCTTTTTTAAGCGCCTGTCTGGACCAACGCGCCACAGATGACCCGGACAGAGCGCCGCGCTGATAACGAGACATTGTACAGGGATCGGACGCCAAAATCTGGAGGATGGGGCAAATCAAAGAAAGGAGACAAATACAGGACAATCTTAGAAAAAAACCTGCAAAAGACTTGAGACTAGGTGGGGGGGGGGGGCGGGGCGGTTCACCTTCCAGCAGGACAACGACCCTAAAGTACAGCCAGAGCTACAATGGAATGGTTTAGATCAGGGGTCTCCAAACTGTGGCCCGGGGGCCAGATGTGGCCCTTTGCTTGCTTTTATCAGGCCCTTGGGGCACTCTTGCATCCACTGATTCCAACAATGGGGTGCAATTCCTCCTCACTGACACCAAAGAAGGGGCCCAATTCCCCACAATGACGCCAATTATGGGGCACAATTTCTCCCAATACCATTAACAACGGGGACCAATTCCTCCTGCTGACACCAACGATAGGGCATTGTTTTTTCCTCACTGCCTTCGGACCTTTTCCACTCCCAGTGACCACAGTCTGGCCCTCCTAAAGTCTGAAGGACAGTAAACTGGCCCTTTGTTTAAAGAGTTTGGAGACCCCTGGTTTAGATCAAAGCCTATTCATGTGTTAGAATGGCCCAGTCACAGTCCAGACCTAAATCCCATTGAGAATCTGTGGCAAGACCTGAAAATTGCTGATCACAGACGCTCTCCATCCAATCTGACAGAGACTGAGATATTTTACAAAGAAGAATGGGCAGAAATGTCCCTCTCTAGATGTGCAAAGCTGGTAGAGACACCCCCAAAAAGAGAGAAAGGGGGTTGTACAAAGTATTGACTCAAGGGGGCGCCATACAAATGCCCCTCCCCCTACACTTTTCACATATTTATTTGTATCATTTATCATTTTCCTTCTACTTCACAATTACAGTATGTGACACTTTGTGTTGGTCTATCACATAAAATCCCAATAAAATACATTTATGTTTGTGGTTGTAACATGAGAAGATGTGGGGAATTCCAAGGGGTGTGAATACTTTTTCAAGGCTTTGTATAAATAGGTTTCCACTGTGACTACCAGGCTTTGAATGTTATATGAGAAATTAAGAAATGATCCAGGGATATCCAATTAGCGGCCCTCCAGCTGTTGCAAAAAAGTCCCATCATGCCTCTGGCTGTCAGAGTCTTGCTATGCCTCATGGGACTTGTAGTTCTACAACAGCTGGAGGTCCCTGCCTTTGAGGTTCAGCTGAAGTCAAAGACTCTTCGTTTGGCCTGAGTGGGGTCTGTGGGTTCCTGAGGGGTCCGCTTGTTGAGAACATCTTCCAGCCAGGCAGGGCCACCATCAGGGAGGTACAGGCAGTTCACCTGTAAGGGGCCCTGAGGTCCCCAGGTCCCCCTTTTTTTTGTATTTTTTTTTTTTATAATTTTTTTTATTATTCATTTTTTTAATATATTATTATTTTCTTTTCTTTTTTTATTAAAGAGCCCAGAGGTCCCCAGGGGCCCGGTCGCCCGGATGGCAACCAACTTTTTTTATTATTTATTTATTTATATATATATATTATTAAAGAGCCCAGAGATGGCGACCTCCCTTTTATTTTTTTTATTTTTTTATTTATTTATATATTTTTTTTTTATTTAAGAGCCCAGAGGTGGCAACCCCCCTTTTATTTATTTTTATTTTTTTATTTATTTATATATATTTTTTTATTAAAGGGCCCTTTTTTTTTATTTTTTATTTTATTTTTATTAAAGGGCCCAGAGGTGGCAACCCCCCTTGTTTTATTTTTTTTTATAATATTTTTATTTATTTATATATATATATATATATATATATATATATATATTTTTTTTAATGCGCCCAGAGGTGGCAACCCCTTTTTTTCTTTTTTTCTTTTTTTTATATATATATTTTTTTTATTTAAGGGCCCAGATGTGAAAAACCCCTATTTTTTGTAAGGGGCCCAGAGGTCCACAGAGAAACCCCCCCCCCCCTTTTTTTTGTTCGTCAGCACCCAAAGCTCCCCGGCTTCAATTCGCGGCAGAACTCCCCCCCCCCCCCCCTCCCTCCTCCGGTTCTCTGCTCCAGGGATGCCTGAAGCTGTGTAAGGGGCCCCATAATTCCTGATGGCGGCCCTGCGGCCAGGTATCGCTGAGCCTGATCAGTAGGCATGTACGGAACACAGACCAAACACAACACCCACCATAAGGAGCCAAAAAGGTCAACTTGCCACAGGGTCCATAATAACTCCTTGTATTTATGACCCTATCACATGGTCCTATTCTGCACCCCCCCCCCCTCTACCTGGGCGGATCTTATTTGCCGCATTCATACATCTTATGGGATCACTCAGGGATCCTATTTTCCGATTTTGGAATTGGACTATTTTTGACTAATTCTATTTTAAAATCTGAAAACCAGCCGCGTGTAAGGATTTAGAATTGAAGGCGGGCATCAGTGCCGGGGCAGCGTCACGCTGCGTGTACCTTTTTATGTCAGGCTGGTGAGCGCAGAGGAATAATGAGATATTGGAATGAAGGTGACTTGACATCGACACCAAGAATGTCTCTACAGGGCCCCGACGGCAGAGCAATTGATGGGCACAGTAGCAGCAATTGATGGGCACACTGGCAGCAATTGATGGGTACAGTAGCAGCAATTGATGGGCACACTGGCAGCAATTGATGGGGCACAGTAGCAGCAATTTATGGACACACTGGCAGCAATTTATGGGCACATTAGCAGCAATTGATGGGCACACTGGCAGCAATTGATGGGGCACAGTGACGACAATTGATGGGCACACTGGCAGCAATTGATGGGCACAGTGTCAGCAATTAATGGGCACAGTAGTGGCAATTGATGGGCACACTGGTAGCAATTGATGGGCACAGTGTCAGCAATTGATGGGCACAGTGTTAGCAATTGATGGGGCACACTGGCAGCAATTGACGGGGCACACTGGCAGCAATTGATGGCCACACTGGCAGCAATTGATGGGGCACATGTCAGCAACTAATGGGCACAGTAGCGGCAATTGATGGGCACACTGGCAGCAATTGATGGGCACACTGGCAGCAATTGATGGGGCACAGTAGCAGCAATTGATGGGCACACTGGCAGCAATTGATGGGCACAGTTGCAGCAATTGATGAGCACACTGGCAGCAATTAATGGACACACTGGCAGCAATTGATGGGGAACAGTGGCAGCAATTGATGGGCACAGTAGCAACAATTAATGGACACATTGGCAGCAATTGATGGGGCACACTGGCAGCAATTGATGAGCACACTGGCGGAAATTGATGGGCACAGTAGCAGCATTTGATGGGCACAGTAGCGGCAATTGATGGGCACACTGGCAGCAATTGATGGGCACACTGGCAGCAATTGATGGGCACAGTAGCAGCACAGTAGCATCAATTGATGGGCACACTGGCAGCAATTGATGGGGCACACTGGCAGCATTTGATAGGCACAGTAGCGGCAATTGATGGGCACACTGGCAGCAATTGATGGGCACACTGGCAGCAATTGATGGGCACAGTAGCAGCATTTGATGGGCACAGTAGCGGCAATTGATGGGCACACTGGCAGAAATTGATGGGCACAGTAGCAGCACAGTAGCACCAATTGATGGGCACACTGGCAGCAATTGATGGGGCACACTGGCAGCATTTGATAGGCACTGTAGCGGCAATTGATGGGCACACTGGCAGCAATTGATGGGCACACTGGCAGCAATTGATGGGGCACACTGGCAGCAATTGATAGGGCACACTGGCAGCATTTGATGAGCACACTGGCAGCAATTGATGGGCACAGTAGCTGCAATTGATGGACACACTGGCGGCAATTGATGGGCACAGTAGTGGCAATTGATGGGCACAGTAGCGGCAATTGATGGACACACTGGCACCAATTGATGGGCACAGTGTCAGCAATTGATGGGCACACTGGCAGCAATTGATGGGCACGCTGGCAGAAATTGATGGGCACACTGGCAGCAATTGATGGGCACAGTAGCAGCAATTGATGGACACTCTGGTGGCGGCGGTGGGGTTGGCGGCGGCGGCTAATTTCTTGGGAAAGGCTTCTCACTAAAAGGATTGCATTTTTCGAGGTTGGACCGGGGTGGGGGTCATGTGACCGTTTTCCATACAAATAGTACTTAGCGGAGTCCTTTCAGAGTATAACGATTATTTCTGCCATGGCGGAGCGGCTCCACGGCGCGAATCATCTTCACAAATTGGCTGAAGCTCCGACGTTTGAAAAGAGTGGAAGTGACATTTAGAAATGTCTCGGCGCAGCGGGGGAGGGTGTAGCAGATGGTAAAGAAACAAATTTTACCTACAAAGTCACAGCGTGACGCGACTTGTAAAACAGCACAAGAGATACAAATGGAAGAAGATCGCGCTAATTCATTAATTCTCCCAGAATGTGCGCGTCCGACCGCCGGCGGCAAGATGATACCTGCAGGACTGCGCCAAATTCCATCTATATTACCGGCAATAGTTACAAATAGAACTCTGAGAGCCCCGATCCCTACAACTCTGACTGTGGGGGAGGGGACATTGATCAGACAGGAGATAGAGAGATACAAAGTAACATTGTTTATAAACATTGATCAGATGGGAGATAGAGAGATACAAAGTAACAATGTTTATAAACATTGATCAGACAGGAAATAGAGAGATACAAAGTAACATTGTTTATAAACATTGATCAGACAGGAGATAGAGAGATACAAAGTAACATTGTTTATAAACATTGATCAGACAGGAGATAGAGAGATACAAAGTAACATTGTTTATAAACATTTATCAGACAGGAGATAGAGAGATACAAAGTAACATTGTTTATAAACATTGATCAGACAGGAAATAGAGAGATACAAAGTAACATTGTTTATAAACATTGATCAGACAGGAAATAGAGAGATACAAAGTAACATTGTTTATAAACATTGCTCAGACAGGCGAGAGAAAGATACAAAGTAACATTGTTTATAAACATTGTTCAAACTGGAGATAGAGAGATACAAAGTAACATTGTTTATAAACATCGTTCAGATGGGAGATATATACTGTGTATATATATAAAATGTGGAAAAGGTCAATATACAGGTTTGGAATGTAAAGTCACATCAGAGACGTATTCCCACCGACGTTCCAATAATGGTGAGAATCGGGCGCGGTTTCCCTTTAAGCGGTTTCTGGTCGCTGCCGATGGTTTGCGGAACGTCTCACCTCTCTGGCAGAGCAAACATTTAATTAATCGCGTATTTAATTTATGCAAATCATGAAAGCAAAGAAACGCGACGAATCTCTCGGTAATGAGGTCAGATCTTCTATTATTTAGCGGTTCAGGCCCGGAGGTGGCCGCGGTTAATTAGCGGTCTTCTTGTTTGGAATTAGGTCTCCCGTTCGCAAATCGCTTCATCGCAGTCGCGTAATATGGATCATTAGCGGCCCTTTCAGACCGATGGACCGCCGCAAACCGCCGCTGACTGGTCACAGCAGACTGCCAGAGTTTTGGCCCCTATTTTCCCAGGAAAGGGTCGTCCCGGGATTTGTGTCGCCTCAGATCCGATTTTAATTCAACGGATTCGCCTTCCATTGATATCAATGGGGATTGGCCTCCGATATTCACCGAACCGAACCCAAGGCTCTCCTCTACTCCTTCTCCACCAATCAGGATGTGTCATGTGGACCTCTTATTCTCCAGGAGTCATATCAGAGGCGTAACTAGAACCTTAAGGGCCCCGGTGCAAGAAATCATGAAGGGCCCCCCCTTGACCCCGACCGGGGCCCTTCCCACTGTTCCCAGGGCCCCTTACTCCCAGTGTGGGATCCGGGCCCGGGACCAGTAGACACTAATATGGCGGACATAGACTGGGCCTGGGGAAGCGGAGGGGCCTGTTTACTTGCAGAGGGGAGGAGGCCTAAAATAGGTGGAGCCTGGATATAGGGGTGGGCAGGAGGGTTGCGCCGCAGCTCTATTTTCATTGTAGCCACTCGGCAGACTCTGCTTCTTGTTTCAAACTTGTCTGGACTTCTGGAAAATGGCGGCTGAAGACATTATCTCTGCTGGCTGCGGCCCTCTAGCGGCGGTGGTGAAAAATCGTGAAAAAGGGGATTTCCCGGGACGCTTTCCTAGGAAACACAAAAATTCGGGAAAGGGGTCTAAATCACGGAAATGTCCCGGGAAATTCGGGACTATTGGGAACTATGTGTATTATGGTCCCGGATTGGGGCCACTTTTCTGATGTTTTGGGGCCGTTGTAACAACAGAGAGCCCAGTCGCCCAGTCACCCAGTTGCGACCCCGGTACTTGCACCACTGGTGTCAAAGCCTGGACCAAACACAGCACTGCTCCGAGCACGGCGGGAAGCGGGAGGGACCGGGGCGGGCGGTTGGGCGGCGCTGCAGCTCTATTTCCATTGTAGCCACTCGACAGGCTCCGCTTCTTGTTTCTAACTTGTCTGGTCTTCTGGAAAATGGCGCCTGAAGACATTATCTCTGCTGGCTGCGGCCCTCTAGCGGTGGTGGTGAAAAATCGTGAAAAAGGGGATTTCCCGGGACGCTTTCCTAGGAAACACAAAAATTCGGGAAAGGGGTCTAAATCACGGAAATGTCCCGGGAAATTCGGGACTATTGGGAACTATGTGTATTATGGTCCCGGATTGGGGCCACTTTTCTGACGTTTTGGGGCCGTTGTAACAACAGAGAGCCCTGTCGCCCAGTCACCCAGTTGCGACCCCGGTACTTGCACCACTGGTGTCAAAGCCTGGACCAAACACAGCACTGCTCCGAGCACGGCGGGAAGCAGGAGGGACCGGGGCGGGCGGTTGGGCGGCGCTGCAGCTCTATTTCCATTGTAGCCACTCGACAGGCTCCGCTTCTTGTTTCTAACTTGTCTGGTCTTCTGTAAAATGGTGGCTGGTGGAGACGTTATCTCTGCCAGCTGCGGACCTCTAGCAGCAGCGGTAAAAAATCGTAAAAAAAGGGATTTCCCGGGACATTTTCCCAGGAAACACTAAAAATTGCGAAAAGGGTCTAAATCCCAGGAATGTCCCGGGAAATTCGGGACTATTGGGAACTATGTGTATTATTGTCCCAGAGTGGGGCCACTTTCCTGACGTTTTGGGGCCGTTTGAACAACAGAGAGCCCAGTCACCCAGTTGTGACCCCGGTACTTCCACCACTGGTGTCATCGTTTTTTTTCTGTCAAATTGTTTCTATGGGACGTTGGGTCGCCATTAGAGGGGATATTGGAGTCTATAGATGCGTCTTTATATTGATTATTTATAAATGAAGACAGAAAGTAGCAGCGCTTGGACTCTATTATTCCAAAATGAATAAATCAATACTCATAGGGCCAGATTCACAGAGCGATTACGCGTGCGCAACTGCTGTTGCGCGTGCGTAAGTCTAAATGTGCGCGTGCGTATAGTTGGACGCGATTCACAAAACAATATACGCCAGAAATCTACGTTTTTTGGTCCGGCGTAATTGAGTTAGACATTCGCTTCCCTTCGCGCAAAACTGCGCTAGACACACCATTGATTTGCTAGTCAAATATGCTAATGAGGGAGTTACGGGGATCCACAAAAAAACGCAGTTGCTGCGCAGGCTACGCGATGTGCGCAACAGCAAAATGTTCTGTCTAAAGTTAGAGGACCTAAAAGCTGGTCTAAATTTTGAAAAAAAGTCTAATTGTCAGATAAAGCAACACTGTTAGTGAGGAGTTCAGCAGTCACACGTGTTGCCCAACAATCTGTATGCCAACATGCCAGGGGCATCGTCGCGCATAGCTATACTACTGACTTTAGATGAACAAAGAAGGAGGAGGGCACGGAGGATGGCACTAAGGAGGGCACGGGAGATGTTTTTTTTTAATTTTTTTATTTGCTTATATAAAATTTACAATTTAAATTAATCTAATACAATATTCTTATCTGATACAAGCCCCTCACTCTTCACTTGATATATCACACACGCATAGACATCTATGGCATGAGTGATTCTGAGGTGTCTCGCATCTTCAGATTCACCCCTCATGCCATCATGGAATTACCACAACCCTGCAGGAGGACATCACCAGCCCAACACATGGCACCACCCATGACACCCATGACAGCTACATATACAATCAGAGCCCCATCCCCACAGATTTCCAACAGAACATGTATGGGGACAGCTGGCTGGTTGGTGAGTGACATGGGTGGCAGGCATGACTATCCCCTCCCGTGATGCACACCTCACAAGTGGCACATGCATGACTAACATCCTCCTGTCTTTTCCCTTCAAGGTGACTCTGCATATGCACTGGTACCCCATCTCATGACCCCATCTCATGCCAGCTCACATTATGCATCTTTGCACGTTAAACACACACATTAATCATGGCACAATGAGAATGCATGCATGCACACCACTGTGGTCCCTAGCACACACACCCCACATCCTCATCACATTGGACTTGTGAGCTGCAACGCCATGCCACGGCTCCAATTATGTCACTGTACATTCATACACCATTCACACAGACCTGGCGATCACTTCTCCACCACAAATGAGGGTGACACCCCTTTTCCCGCAGGAATATCACCCCCACATTCCAAAATCATACACAAACAGAACCAAAAAAATTAAATTAATGACGAGCAAAAATAAAAAATGCCCAGCAAAAATATAATTTAAACAAAATAACAACAAAGACATAAAAGACAAAAATCACTCTGCAAAACAGTCCCCAAATATCTCAAAGACACGTCACAAACAAACAAAAGCACCTTGCTGTATAGGGAGGGATACAAAGGGATGTACTTTTGCAAAGGAAGTGCATTTGTGTCTGTCTATTTATGCTGTCTGCGTAGTTCACAAAGTTGCCCTAGTCCATTTCCAATTTCACTGATTGCGCCGCTCCCGAGTTGTGAGCATGCGCACAACGGAGCTGACATGGTTTCCTTCACGCGCGCATGCGCGAGTCGGCCGGCCCTTCATTTGCATGGGGTCACGGCTCATTTCAATGTAACACGCCCACGTCCCTCCCAATTTGTATTACTCCTCCTTACGCCTACGGAAAAAACCTTACGTTTGCGCAAGCTCTTGCGTAAAAGCTACGTGAATCGCCGGATTACGCGGCTAGATTGCGCAAGTCTAACGGAAAAGTGGTGCGCTACGCCGGAATGATAATGCGCCGATCTACGTGAATCTGCCCCATACTTCTTATATTGGCATTGTGATGATTCATCAAAAGGCTTCACATTCAGGATTACTCCTGTCTTCCTCAGGTATGATGTGTCTGGATCAAACTTACAAAAGTATCTCTTCCAATATACAAGGGAGCCGGAAATGACACAATTGTATCCAATAACATCTTCACTATTAACCACTTGCCGACCGCCGCACGCCTAAGTACGTTGAATGGCACAGGCAGGCAGGTAGGTACGTCCATTTGAATCTGCCGCCGTGTGCCCCTCGAGTGCGGCTGCGGGTCCCGGGAACGCGATGTTCCCAGGAGGCCCACGATTGCCGTTCGGCAAGAGAAGAAAGGGGGGATGTCTTTGTAAACAAATTAAATTGTAAACAAAACCTTATTCTGCCTAGTGACACTGTCACTGATGACCGTTCCCCCGTGATCGGAAGGGGTCATCAGTGATGTGTCACGTGTAGCCACGCCCCCTAACAGTAAGAATCACTGCCTAGGAAACACTGAACCCCTGCAGCGCCGCCTAGTGGTTAACCCCCTTCACTGCCAGTGTCATTTTTGCAGTAATCAGTGCATTTTTATAGCTGGTGTCAAAAGTGTCCTAAGTGTCCGCCGTAATGTCGCAGTCACGTTAAAAATCGTAAAACTAGTAAAAAATATATATTAATAAAAATGCCATAAAACTATCCCCTATTTGTAGACGCTATAACTTATGTGCAAAACGATCAATAAACGCTTATTGCGATTTTTTTTACCAATAATAAGTAGAAGAATACGTATCGGCCTAAACTGAGGAAAAAAATGTTTTTTATATATTTTTGGGGGATATTTATTATAGCAAAAAGTAAAAATATTGGCCCAGATTCACAGAGCGATTACGCGTGCGCAACTGCTGTTGCGCGTGCGTAAGTCTAAATGTGCGCGTGCGTATAGTTGGACGCGATTCACAAAACAATATACACCAGAAATCTACGTTTTTTTGTCCGGCGTAATTGAGTTAGACATGCGCTTCCCTTCGCGCAAAACTGCGCTAGACACACCATTGATTTGCTAGTCAAATATGCTAATGAGGGAGTTACGGGGATCCACAAAAAAACGCAGTTGCTGCGCAGGCTACGCGATGTGCGCAACTGCAAAATGTCCTGTCTAAAGTTAGAGCCCATAAAAGCTGATCTAACTTTTGAAAAAAAGTCTAATTGTCAGATAAAGCAACACCGTTACTGAGGAGCAGACCACACACACGTGTTGCACTACAATTTGACTGCCAACATGCTAGGGGCATCGTCGCTCATAGCTGCACTAGTGAATATAGATGACCAAAGAAGGAGGAGGGCACGGAGGATGGCACGGGAGAGGGTATACCGCACCCGCATACACCTGTTTGGCATGAATGATTCAGAGGTCTTTCGCATCTTCAGATTCCCCCCTCATGCCATCCTGGAATTAACCACAACCTTGCAGGAGGACATCACCAGCCCAACACAACGCTCACATGCAGTGCAGCCACTGGTGAAGGTACTGGCAACACTCCATTTCCTTGCCAGTGGCTCTTTTCAGCGTACAAGTGGAGTGGTGGCTGGGATGTCACAATCCTCCATGAGCAGATGTGTGCACCAGGTTGTCCCTGCAATCCTCACACGCTTGGCCAACCAAATCATCAAACCCACCACTGAGGAGCTGCGAATCAAGGCAATGGCAGATTTCTACCGAATTGCCAGATTCCCACGCACCATCGGGGCCATAGATTGCACACATGTGGCACTCCAGCCCCCCCATGAGACCGAGCACATGTACCGCAATCGGAAGAATTGGCATTCCATCAACGTACAGGTGATAGTCGATGCCCAAGGCCTCATATGGCACGTTCGTGCCAAACACCCCGGATCCACCCATGACAGCTACATCTACAATCAATGCCACATCCGAACGGAATTCGAACAGAACGTGTATGGGAACACCTGGCTGGTTGGTGAGTGACATGGGAGTCAGGCATGACTATCCCCTCCCGTGATGCACAACAGAAGTGGCACATGCATGACTAACATTCTCCTGTCTTTTCCTTTACAGGTGACTCTGCATATGCCCTGGGACCCCATCTCATGACTCCTATCCGGAACCCCCAAACCCCAGGAGAGGAACGATACAATGAAGCACACATCAAAACCCGTGCAGTGGTGGAGCGCACCTTTGGCCTCCTGAAGTCACGTTTCCGATGCCTGGATAAGTCTGGGGGTACACTGTTGTATTCCCCAAACTTCGTGTGCCATATCATCGTTGCATGTTGCATGCTGCACAATCTCGCAGTGAGGAAGGGCCTGCAGATAGAGGAACGTGATGACCTAACCCCCCAACCAGACAATCAACCCCTAACCGAGGATACCCCGTCTTCTGAGGGAAGAGCAGTCAGGAGACAGCTCATATTGGGCATCTTTGCACGTTAAACACACACATGAATCATGGCACAATGAGAATGCATGCATGCACACCACTATGGTCCCTAGCACACACACCCCACATCCTCATCAAATTGGATTGGCACCAGTCCACCATGCAAGACTGGTGAGCAGTAACGCCACGTCAAGGCTCCAATTATGTCACTGTACATTCATACACCACTCACACGGACCTGGAGATCACTTCTCCCTGGTCCTGGGGAACCCTTCTCCACCAAAATTGAGGATGACACCCCTTTTCCAGCAGGAATGTCACCCCCACATTCAAACATCATTCACAACCCAAAATATGCCAAAAATGTCAGGAAAAAAAAAATGCATAGAAACAAAAATTGCATCGAAAAAAATAAATAAGCAGAGAACAAAAATAAAAATGCTTTCAAAACAAACAAAAGGGGGAAAAAAAAATTAATGCCCTCTGCCTGAGCCACGCCTGGGGCGCCCCCGGCCACGGCCCCGGACCCTCAGGGGAGACGCATGGGGGAGGGGAAAAGCCGGGGAAGGAGGAGCAGCCCCTGAGATTTGCCCACCTGGCGGCCTGCCCTCCAAGGCCACGGCTATTCTGTCCAGGGCAGCACCAAGTGTTGCCGTGTTGCCCTGGATAGCCTGGGTAAGGGCCCTCACATCCTGCCCAACGCCTGCTGCTGTAGTTTGCAGGTCATTTAGGCAGGTTGTGGAGGCCCGGGAGTGGGAGTCCAGGTTACCCAGGCTATCGTTAATGGAGGACAGGCTCTGATCCACCCGCCCCATAGTCTGGCAGAGCTGTCTCAGAAGGCGGGTCTGGGTGGCCAGGTTCCTTCTCAGACAGGCGGGCAGGAGATTGGGCGCCCCCCTGGTGCTCTGGGATGACCTCCTGGCTCCAGCTGATGGTTGTGGCCGGGGAGAAGGGGAGGCCCTTGTGAGGGGAGCCATGTTGGGGGAGGAGGGGGGGGGGCTCACCCTTAGGGAGGGCAGGCTTCTTGCAGCCAGAGGGGAAGAGTCCGCAGAAACCAATCGGCCAGTGCCTTCCATGGACTCCTCCTCCTCATGATTCTCCTCCTCCTCATGATCGTCCTCCGCATGATCCTCCTCCTCCTCTTGTTCCTCCTCCGCGGACTCTGGCCTTGTTGGGGGGGCCTCATTAGGCTGCTGTCCTGGCGTTGGAGCGGTCAGGCCAGATGGCCCTGCACCCTCCTGCACATCTGTGGATGACACAAACCATTCACAGGTTGGAGGATCCACACACTTGCCACATATTCCCTTTCACCCCCTCCCCCACACATGCTACACACCTGAGAGAAATAAAAACCTTACCTGGCACCGCGGGGACCGGACTTGTGTCAAAGCCTGGCAGGCCCTCCACTTCATGCCGGTGAAAGGTCAGGGCCACCACACGCTCCGTCGCTGTAAATCTAACCCGGCATGGTGGGCCCCCTCCTGTGCCCCTGGCATGGGCATTTATTGCGGCCAGTTTTTTTTTCACCTCACGCCGGAGGTCATTTATTTTCTTTTCAATCCCAGAGCGGGTCCGTGTCTCCCCCTCCCCCGATGAATTGACCTGCTCCGTGATTATATCCAATATCTCCCTCCTCCTGGCCGGGGTGGTGGTGGCACTCTGCGGGCCGTGGAGAAAACGTCCATACTCGCTAATGGCCCGGGCAAGAATTCTTTTTTCCCCCACAGTAAAATTGAGCTTTCTTTTTCTCTCAGTCATACTTCCAAACAAACTCACTAGCAGTCACCAAAAATCTGTCACAAATACAAGCACAACCAATCAGACAAGAACACACACAAAGAGAAAAAGAACAGCCAAAAATCACACTAGCACTCAGCAAGAAACACACACAAAAAAATCAGATGAAAAAATAAAGCAAGAAAACAAACGCTCAGAAATATATCAATCAAACAAACAGTCTCAAACACTTATCAAAATACACTTTCACAAAACTACCAACAAGCACTATATCACACAGAACACTAATCTCACAACTACAAAACACACTCTAACGAACAACAGAGCAAAAGCACTTGATTCAATGGGAAGGGACACAAAGGGATGTACTTTTGCAATGGAAGGGCGTTTGTGTGTGTCTATTTATGCTGTCTGCGTAGTTCACAACATTGCCCTAGTCCATTTCCAATTTCACTGATTGCGCCGCTCCCGAGTTGTGAGCATGCGCACAACGGAGCTGACATGGTTTCCTTCACGCGCGCATGCGCGAGTCGGCCGGCCCTTCATTTGCATGGGGTCACGGCTCATTTCAATGTAACACGCCCACGTCCCTCCCAATTTGTATTACTCCTCCTTACGCCTCAGGAAAAAACCTTACGCTTGCGCAATCTCTTGCGTAAAAGCTACGTGAATCGCCGGATTACGCGGCTAGATTGCGCAAGTCTAACGGAAAAGTGGTGCGCTACGCCGGAATGATAATGCGCCGATCTACGTGAATCTGGGCCATTGTGTTTTTTTTTTCAAAATTGTCGCTCTATTTTTGTTTATAGTGCAAAAAATAAAAACCACAGAGGTGATCAAAAACCACCAAAAGAAATCTCTATTTGTGGGAAAAAAAGGACGCCAATTTTGTTTGGGAGCTACGTCGCATGACCGCGCAATTGTGAGTTAAAGCGACACAGTGCCGAATCACAAAAAATGGCCCGGTCATTGGGCAGCCAAATGGTCCAGGGCTAAAGTGGTTAAAGTAGCATGGTGCTGAATAGCAAAAAATGGCCTGGCCGTGAAGGTGGGTAAAATCCCCTGCTGAAGTGGATGATACCAGTCTTTTATTATTATTATTATTATTATTATTATTATTAATAATTATTGTTACCATTATTATTATTATTATTATTATTATTATTAATTATTATGATTACTAATAAATAATTATTGTTACCATTATTATTATTATTATTATTATTATTATTATTATTAATAACAATAATTATTGTTACCATTATTATTATTATTATTATTATTATTAATTATTGTTACCATTATTATTATTATTATTATTATTATTATTAATAATAATAATTATTGTTACAATTATTATTATTAATAATAAATAATTATTGTTACCATTATTATTGTTATTATTATTAATAATAAATAATTATTGTTATTATTATTATTATTATTATTATTATTATTAATTATTGTTACCATTATTATTATTATTATTATTTTTTACCTTTCAACTCAATCTATTTTTATTTTTTAATTCACAGAATTTACTCCGCCTCTTGCGCTTGTCATCTTTCTCGCTCACCCATCACCCTGTCCATCTCAGATTTTTCGGGAGGCAGCCTGGCATATGGGCAGAGGGAGGGCCGTGTCATAAACACAGTGGGAGCGTCGTAATTAAGACAGACTCAATCTGTGACTCGCGTGATTGACGAAAAGGAAGAATATAGCAACACCTGTCCGCGATATATCACCGCCCGACAAGCCGTTCTTTATTTACTGTACAAAGGAACCGGCGAAAAATAAAAGAGGCATCTATAACGCTGTGCGCCAATTAAGGATGCCAAATTGTATCAAAGAATTATGATTATTAACTAAAAAAAGGATCCGAAACTCCAAATCCAAGTATGAGCGCCAAAAGAGCGATATAAATGTATAATAATAATAAAAATAATAGTGCGTGAGTGTAAATTATTGTTCAATTAAAATCTTGCAAGCATACCGCTTGGTAATAAAAGATATTTACATATATATATATATATATATATATATATATATATATACCGTATATATATATATATATATATATATATATATATATATATATATATATATATATTATATATATATATATATATATATATATATATATATATATAAAACATAATACATATAAAATTAAATAAAAAATAATATATACATAAATAAATAAAAGATAATATATACAAAAATAAATAAAAAAAAATATATACATAAATAAATAAAAATTATAAATACATAAATAAACAAAAACAAACAGCAGACGTCCAAAAAATGAAATGTCTTTTTACAAAAAAACATAAACAGAACGATATACAAAGAAACATAATTGTATCACTAGAAAACTACAAAATAATAATAATAATAATAATAATAATAAATAAATAAGAAATGTGATCCTATCATAATCTGGGGGGATGTGAAAGGACAAAAAGAAAGCCGCACACCCAGAGACTGACAGACAGTAACTGCGGGGACCTGACCTTCCTCCACGCCCTCCGGCGGCCACCCTTAAGGCCCCCGAATCTTCCCAACCATACCCAGAATGTTGGGCACCCCCACCTCGACAGGAGGACTTTTTTCTTAGTGGAAACCTGACACCGTGCATTCCGCATGAAGTAACGGACTACTAAGCTAAGTAGAAAAAGCGTCTCAAAATCAAAATCCCAGTGAGTTTGAAAGGCCCCATATGACCACTCGGCATAACTCAAGTAGGGAAAGAAAAGGGATACCCAGAGCCCAACCCACCTGTTTGTAGACTTTTACATTGAAGGGGCACTGAAGCAAGAAATGGCCCATCGTCTCCTCCACACTCGAACATTTGTGAAATTGTTGTGTTTTTTAGTGAAATTGCTTTCTAGAAGTGAAGATAACATGCAATCTATTGGCGGATCAGACATGCAGGGGGAGGGGTACCGCGGAGCGCTGCGGTCGTTGCGATCGTGTATTACTTTTCCTAAGCTGAGATGATGTCATTAGTCTGCTGCAGGCCTGAGGAAGCATTTCCTCAGTCCCCACCCCCCATCCCAGTGAACAGACTACAACATTGTAAGTTTTCTAAAGCTGAGATGATGTTTTCATTTTGCTGCAGGCAGGAGGAGACATTTCCTCAGTCTCCCCTCCCCCCCAGTGATCAGACTGTACATTGAAACTTTGTAGAAGGAGGAGGAGTCATTTCCTCAGTCTCCCCTCCCCCCAGTGACCAGACGGTACATTGTAACTTTGTAGAAGGGGAGAAGCCATTTCCTCAGTCTCCCTCCTCTCCCTCTCTTCCTCTCTCTCTCCTCTCTCTCCCTCTCTCTCTCTTCCTCTTCCTCTCTCTCTCTCTCTCTCTCTACCTCTTCCTCTCTCTCTCTCTCTATATCTCTCTCTTCTCTCCATCTTTCTCTCTCTCTTCTCTCTCTCATCCCCCCTCTCTCTCTCTCCCTCTCTTCTCTCTCTCCTCGCTCTCTCTCTCTCTCTCTTCTCTCTCTCCTCTCTCTCTCTCTGTCTCTCTCCTCTCTCTCTCTTCTCTCTCTCTCCTCTCCCTCTCTCTCTCTTCTCTCTCTCTTATCTCTCTCTCCTCTCTCTTCTCTCTCTCTTTTCTCTCTCTCTTCTCTCTCTTCTCTCTCTCCTCTCTTCTCTCTCTCTCCTCTCTCTCTCTCTTTTCTTTCTCTCTCTATCTCTTTTATCTCTCTTCTCTCTCTCTCTCTTCTACTTCTCTCCCCTCTCTCTTCTCTCTCTCCTCTCTTCTCTCTCCTCTCTCTCTCTCTTTTCTTTCTCTCTCTATCTCTTTTATCTCTCTTCTCTCTCTCTCTCTCTCTTCTACTTCTCTCCCCTCTCTTTTCTCTCTCTCCTCTCTCTCCTATCTCTTTCTTCTCTCTCTCTCCTCTCTTCTCTCTCTCTCCTCTCTCTCTCTCTCTCTCTCTCTTTTCTTTCTCTCTCTATCTCTCCTCTCTCTCTTCTCTCTCTCTCTTCTCTCTCTCTCTCTCTCCTCTCTCTCTCTTCTCTCTCTCCTCTCTCTTTCTCTCTCCTATCCATTTCTTCTCTCTCTCTCTCTCTCTCTCTCTCCTCTCTTCTATCTCTCTCTCCCCCCCTCTCTCTCTCTCTTTTCTCTCTCTCCTCTCTCCCCCTTTCTTCTCTCTCTCTTCTATCTTTTCTCTCTTCTCTCTTCTCTCTTCTCTCTCTCTCTCTCTCTCTCTCTCTCTCTCTCCTTCCACATTATGCTAAACCACGAGCCTCATAATTTATGTAGATTCCGGAATTATCCGCCCCCCCTCCCCTCCCCCGCTCCCTTCAAGGTGTCCAGATGTGCCGAAATAAAACTAAGCACATGATCTGCATATATTTACATACATGCAAATGAGGGCTTATTACCGGCAGCCTCAACCCCCGGCGCCGAGAGACACGCGCTGTTCCGGGCGCTAATGGCGGGGGAAAAGCGGAACGTGGAATCCGTAGAAAACAGAAACAACAATAAAAAATTAAAATAGAAATAAAAAGTGTCAGAATGAAAGTTACCTGGAAATAAGGTGGGCGTTTTTTTTTTTGCGAGTGACGCTAACATTCTCCCCACGGTTTTTAGAATTCCACTTTCTCCTATGAGCCAATTAAAAGTGGTGAAAGCCCAGCGCCCGACACCCTCCCAAACTATGAGGTGTATTGATGAAATATTTGTGGGAGAATCTCCTGGTGTAATATGGGGGGAATAGGGGAGCCCCCATCTTTCTCTCTCCCCCACCCTCTCACCCCCTTCTCTCCCCTCTCTCTCCTCTCTCTCCGCATTTCTTTCCCCCCCTTTCTCTCTCCCCCTCCCTCTCACCCCCCTCTCTCTCCCCCCCACCTCTTTCTCCCCCCCACCTCTTTCCCTCTCCCTCTCACCCCCTTTCTTTCTCCTCTCTCTCTCCTCATTTCTTTCCCCCCTCTCTCTCTCCCCCTCCCTCTCACCCCCTTTCTCTCACCCCTCTCTCTCTCCCCCACCTTTTCCCCCTCCCTCTCACCCCGTTTCTCTCACCCCCCCTCTCTCTCCCCCTCTCTCTGCATTTATTTCCCCCCTTTCTCTCTCCCCCACCTCTTTCCCCCTCTCTCTCCCCTCTCTCTTTGCATTTCTTTCCCCCCTTTTCTCTCTCCCCCACCTCTTTCCCCCTCCCTCTTACCCCCTTTACCTCTCTCTCTCCCCCATCTTTCTCTCTATTCACACTTCTTTCCCTCTCCCTCCATCTCTCACTCCCCACTCTCTCTCTCTTCACACCTCTCTCCCCCTCTATTTCTCTCCCCCCTCTTTATATCTCCCCCCACCTCTTTCCGCCTCTCTCGTACCCCCCTTTTTTTATCTATTTTTTTTATTTTTATTCTAACTCTTCATTGGAGACAGACATGACCGGGTCCGAGTGTACCCTCCTGGGTGTTTTGTGTTTTAAGTTAAGTTGTATTTTATATGTTGTATGATGAAATTCGGTTGAATAAAAAGGAAAAAAAAAGTGATTAAAAAATAAATAAATAACGAATAAATGAGAGAAAAAATTTGAGGTCGGAGACGTCGCGGGGAGTTGCGTCGCTCTCTCGTTAAAAATTTTGAAGGCCTAAAAAAAAAAATAATGTCGGCGTCGGAAAGCTCCGCAGACCAATTTTTGCGAAATTATCAGAAATAAACTTAATAACAAAAGAAGAGCACGGTATTTATTTAAGATAAAAGGGGTCTTTAGGAACACCAAAAAGGCACTAATATGTTTTTCTTTTAGACGTTTTTTTTCTTAAAATGCAGAGTTAGAAAAAAATAAAAAAATAAAAATGAAAAAGTAAATATATAGATACAAAAAATAAAAAGCCCTTACAATTCCAATTCCCTTTCACCCTTCAGGGTGAAAGGGAAATGGAATTGTAAGTTTTTTTTTTTGTTTAATCTATTTATTTATTTTTTCACTTATTTTTTATTTTATTTTAATCTATTTTTTTTTAATTTTTATTTTTTATTATTCTAACTCTTTATTGGAGACAGACATGACTGGGTCCGAGTGTACCCTCCTGGGTGTTTTGTGTTTTAAATTGATGAATGTACTTGTATTTTATTTGTTGTATGATGAAATTTGGTATAATAAAAAGGGAAAAAAATGTGATTAAAAAAAATACAATAAAGAATAAATGATAGAAAAAATAAAAATAAAATCAGTAACAATTCTTTTAGACTTTTTTTCTTAAAAAAGGGGGGAAGGGGGCAAGGAAATTTGAATTGTAAGTTTTTTTTTTTATCTATTTAAAAAAAAATTGTATCTATTTATTTATTTTTTATTCTAACTCTTTATTGGAGACAGACATGACCGGCCCGGGTCAGAGTGTACCCTACGGGGGAGGGGGTGTTTTGTGTTTTAAGTTAATGAATGTACTTGTATTTTATATGTTGTATGATGAAATTTGGTAGAATAAAAAGAAAAAAAAAGAAAATATATTTAAAAAAAAGGTAAAAGATAATTATATAAATTAGTATTTGGGAAAACCACAAATGATGCGAAACCAAAGAAGAGACAACATTAAAGAATGAAATCATGAGCAAGTCTCTTGCTGTGGTGGAGTCTGAAGTGGTTTTAATAAAAAATAAAATAAAAAATAAAGAATAAATAATAAAAAAAAAACTAAAAATAAATCGGTAACAATTTTAGTGACTATGTAGTATATTAGTAATACACTGCAGCGATTTTGACCCTTTGAGGTTGGACGTCGCGGGGAGTTGCGTCGCTCTCTTGTAAAAAAATTCGAAGGCCTAAAAAAAAATAACATTGGCGTCGGGAAGCTCCGCAGACCAATTTTTGTGAAATTACCAGAAATAAACATTATAAACGTTATAAACATAACAAAAGAAGAGCACAGTATTAATTTAAGATAAAAGGGGTCTTTGGGAACACCAAAAGGGCACTAATAAGTTTTTCTTTTAGACGTTTTTTTTCTTAAAATGAAGAGTTAAAATAAAAAATAAATAAAAAAATAAATAAATAGATAAAAAAAAACTCACAATTCGATTTCCCTTTCACCCTTCCGGGTGAAAGGGAAATGGAATTGTACGTTTTTTTTTTTTTTTGTTTAATCTATTTACTTATTTTTTTCATTTATTTTTTATTTTAATCTATTTTTTTTTTCATTTTATTTTTATTTTTTTATTCTACCTCTTTATTGGAGACAGACATGACAGGGTCCGAGTGTACTCTCCTGGGTGTTTTGTGTTTTAAGTTAATGAATGAACTTGTATTTTATATGTTGTATGATGAAATTCGGTAGAATAAAAAGGAAAAAAATGTGATTTAAAAAATAAATAAAGAATAAATGATAGAAAAAATTAAATTAAATCGGTAACAATTCTTTAAGACATTTTTTCATAAAAATAAATTAAAAAGATGAAAGGGAAATGGAATTGTAAGGTTTTTTTTTGTTTAATCTATTTATTTATTTTTTCATTTTTTTTGTTATTTATTTTTTATTCTATCTCTTCATTGGAGACAGACATGACCGGCTCTGAGTGTACCCTCCTGGGTGTTTTGTGTTTTAAGTTAATGAATGTACTTGTATTTTATATGTTGTATGATGAAATTCGGTAGAATAAAAAGGAAAAGAAATGTGATTAAAAAAATAAATATAAAAAAAAAAAAGTAAAAGATAATTATATAAATTAGTATTTGGAAAACGATAAATGATGCAAAACCGAACAAGAGATGACATTAAAGAATGAAATCATGAGCAAGTCCCTTGCTGTGGTGGATTCTGACGTGGTTTTAATAAAAAATAAAAAAAAAATATAAAAAAAATAAAGAAAGAAAGAATAAACAATTTTAGTGACCACCATGTAGTATATTAATAACACACTGCAGCAAATTTTGACCCTTTGAGGTCGGACGTCGCGAGGAGTTGCGTCTCTCTCTCGTAAAAATTTCGAAGGCCTAAAAAAAAAAATAATGTTAGCGTCGGGAAGCTCCGCAGACCAATTTTTGTGAAATTACCAGAAATAAACTTAATAACAAAAGAAGAGCGCGGTATTAATTTAAGATAAAAGCGTCTAAGTCCGTTATCTGGATGCCGCTAATCCTTTATTGTGCAATAAAAAAAAAAGAAGAGATTTCCAACTCGCGGTATCTTCGCAGTAGCGTCTCCCCCTTCGCCTTCTCATTAATTTAAAGTCAATAATAATGGTTTTCCACTATTGATTATACATAAGTCTTTTGTCTCTCCGTAATGAACTTTCGGCGGCGGCGTTCCCCAAACTATTATTTCAACCTTGTAAAACGGCAGATTTGACGAATTGGTGCGGGCGGCTGATAGAGGCGGGAGGGTTATCCTTAATAGCTTTTTGTTTACCTGAGCGCTTGTCATTTACGGCTTTTTGTTCGCTGCGTTAAAAACCGCCGCAGATTCGTCCCTGAGGAAAATCTCCCAACAGAATTGTAATCTCCTGCGAATGGAGTTTGTAATTCTTCACCAGATTTTTTTTTTTTTTTTTTTATGTTTTTCAAAATTGGAGAAAAAAGAATTTGAAAACTTTTTTCAACAGTTTTGAAGGAGTTTGTAAATGTTGGGTAGAAATTATTATTATTACAAATTACTGTTTTGATTTCCCTGCTGTAATTAGTGTCTCTGCCCCTCCCACATTAGTGAGATTTCCTGCAGTAGTTTGTGTCTCTGCCCTTCCCACAATGGTGAGATTTCCATCAGTAGTTTGTGTCTCTGCCCCTCCCACAATGGTGAGATTTCCATCAGTAGTTTGTGTCTCTGCCCCTCCCACAATGGTGAGATTTCCATCAGTAGTTTGTGTCTCTGCCCCTCCCACAATGGTGAGATTTCCTGCAGTAATTTGTGTCTCTGCCCAATCCACAATGGGGAGATTTCCCTGCAGTAGTTTGTGTCTCTGCCCCCTCCCACAATGGTGAGATTTCCTGCAGTAGTTTGTGTCTCTGCCCCTCCCACAATGGGGAGATTTCCTGCAGTAGTTTGTGTCTCTTCCCCTCCAACTATGAGGAGATTTCCTTCGAGTAGTTTGTCCTCTGCCCCTCCCACAATGGGGATATTTCCTGCAGTAGTTTGTGTCTCTGCCCCTCCCACAATGGCAAGATTTCCTGCTGTAGTTTTTGTCTCTGCCCCTCCCAAAATGGGAAGATTTCCTGCAGTAGTTTGTGTCTCTGCCCCTCCCACAATGGGAAGATTTCCTGCAGTAGTTTGTGTCTCTGCCCCTCCCACAATGGGGAGATTTTCTGCAGTAGTTTGTGTCTCTGCCCCTCCCACAATGGGAAGATTTCCTGCAGTAGTTTGTGTCTCTGCCCCTCCCACAATGGTGAGATTTCCTGCAGTAGTCTGTGTCTCTGCCCCTCCCACAATGGGGAGATTTCCCTCTGTAGTTTGTGTCTCTGCCCCTCCCACAATGGGGAGATTTCCCGCAGTAGTTTGTGTCTTTGCCCCTCCCACAATGGTGAGATTTCCTGCAGTAGTTTGTGTCTGCCCCTCCCACAATGGTGAAATTTCCTGCAGTAATTTGTGTATCTGCCCCTCCCACAATGGTGAGATTTCCTGCAGTAGTTTGTGTCTCTGCCCCTCCCACAATGGTGAGATTTCCTGCAGTAGTTTGTGTCTCTGCCCCTCCCACAATGGGGAGATTTCCTGCAGTAGTTTGTGTCTCTGCCCCTCCCACAATGGGGAGATTTCCTGCAGTAGTTTGTGTCTCTGCCCCTCCCACAATGGGGAGATTTCCTGCAGTAGATTGTGTCTCTGCCCCTCCCACAATGGGAATATTTCCTGCAGTAGTTTGTGTCTCTGTTCCTCCCACAATGGGGAGATTTCCCTGCAGTAGTTTGTGTCTTTGCCCCTCCCACAATGGGGAGATTTCCCTGCAGTATTTTGCGTCTCTGCCCCCTCCCACAATGGTGAGATTTCCTGCAGTAGTTTGTGTCTCTGCCCCTCCCACAATGGGGAGATTTCCTGCAGTAGTTTGTGTCTCTTCCCCTCCAACTATGAGGAGATTTCCTTCGAGTAGTTTGTGTCTCTGCCCCTCCCACAATGGGGATATTTCCTGCAGTAGTTTGTGTCTCTGCCCCTCCCACAATGGGAAGATTTCCTGCAGTAGTTTGTGTCTCTGCCCCTCCCACAATGGGGAGATTTCCCTGCAGTAGTTTGTGTCTCTGCCCCCTCCCACAATGGTGAGATTTCCTGCAGTAGTTTGTGTCTCTGCCCCTCCCACAATGGGGAGATTTCCTGCAGTAGTTTGTGTCTCTTCCCCTCCAACTATGAGGAGATTTCCTTCGAGTAGTTTGTCCTCTGCCCCTCCCACAATGGGGATATTTCCTGCAGTAGTTTGTGTCTCTGCCCCTCCCACAATGGCAAGATTTCCTGCTGTAGTTTTTGTCTCTGCCCCTCCCAAAATGGGAAGATTTCCTGCAGTAGTTTGTGTCTCTGCCCCTCCCACAATGGGAAGATTTCCTGCAGTAGTTTGTGTCTCTGCCCCTCCCACAATGGGGAGATTTTCTGCAGTAGTTTGTGTCTCTGCCCCTCCCACAATGGGAAGATTTCCTGCAGTAGTTTGTGTCTCTGCCCCTCCCACAATGGTGAGATTTCCTGCAGTAGTCTGTGTCTCTGCCCCTCCCACAATGGGGAGATTTCCCTCTGTAGTTTGTGTCTCTGCCCCTCCCACAATGGGGAGATTTCCCGCAGTAGTTTGTGTCTTTGCCCCTCCCACAATGGTGAGATTTCCTGCAGTAGTTTGTGTCTGCCCCTCCCACAATGGTGAAATTTCCTGCAGTAATTTGTGTATCTGCCCCTCCCACAATGGTGAGATTTCCTGCAGTAGTTTGTGTCTCTGCCCCTCCCACAATGGTGAGATTTCCTGCAGTAGTTTGTGTCTCTGCCCCTCCCACAATGGGGAGATTTCCTGCAGTAGTTTGTGTCTCTGCCCCTCCCACAATGGGGAGATTTCCTGCAGTAGTTTGTGTCTCTGCCCCTCCCACAATGGGGAGATTTCCTGCAGTAGATTGTGTCTCTGCCCCTCCCACAATGGGAATATTTCCTGCAGTAGTTTGTGTCTCTGTTCCTCCCACAATGGGGAGATTTCCCTGCAGTAGTTTGTGTCTTTGCCCCTCCCACAATGGGGAGATTTCCCTGCAGTATTTTGCGTCTCTGCCCCCTCCCACAATGGTGAGATTTCCTGCAGTAGTTTGTGTCTCTGCCCCTCCCACAATGGGGAGATTTCCTGCAGTAGTTTGTGTCTCTTCCCCTCCAACTATGAGGAGATTTCCTTCGAGTAGTTTGTGTCTCTGCCCCTCCCACAATGGGGATATTTCCTGCAGTAGTTTGTGTCTCTGCCCCTCCCACAATGGGAAGATTTCCTGCAGTAGTTTGTGTCTCTGCCCCTCCCACAATGGGGAGATTTTCTGCAGTAGTTTGTGTCTCTGCCCCTCCCACAATGGGAAAATTTCCTGCAGTAAATTGTGTCTCTGCCCCTCCCACAATGGTGAGATTTCCTGCAGTAGTCTGTGTCTCTGCCCCTCCCACAATGGGGAGATTTCCCTCTGTAGTTTGTGTCTCTGCCCCTCCCACAATGGGGAGATTTCCCGCAGTAGTTTGTGTCTTTGCCCCTCCCACAATGGTGAGATTTCCTGCAGTAGTTTGTGTCTGCCCCTCCCACAATGGTGAAATTTCCTGCAGTAATTTGTGTATCTGCCCCTCCCACAATGGTGAGATTTCCTGCAGTAGTTTGTGTCTCTGCCCCTCCCACAATGGTGAGATTTCCTGCAGTAGTTTGTGTCTCTGCCCCTCCCACAATGGTGAGATTTCCTGCACTAATTTGTGCCTCTGCCCTTCCCACAATGGGGAGATTTCCCTGCAGTAGTTTGCGTCTCTGCCCTCTCCCACAATGGTGAGATTTCCTGCACTAGTTTGTGTCTGCCCCTCCCACAATGGTGAGATTTCCTGCAGTAGTTTGTGTCTCTGCCCCTCCCACAATGGGGAGATTTCCTCCAGTAGTTTGGGTCTCTGCCCCTCCCACAACTGTGGGATTTCCTGCAGTAGTTTGTGTCTCTGCCCCTCCCACAATGGGAAGATTTCCTGCAGTAGTTTGTGTCTCTGCCCTTCCCACAATGGTGAGATTTCCTGCATTCGTTTGTGTCTCTGCCCCTCCCACAATGGTGAGATTTCCTGCAGTAGTCTGTGTCTCTGCCCCTCCCACAATGGGGAGATTTCCCTCTGTAGTTTGTGTCTCTGCCCCTCCCACAATGGGGAGATTTTCTGCAGTAGTTTGTGTCTCTGTCCCTCCCACAATGGTGAGATTTCCTGCAGTAGTTTGTGTCTGCCCCTCCCACAATGGTGAGATTTCCTGCAGTAGTTTGTGTCTCTGCCCCTCCCACACTGGGGAGATTTCCTGCAGTAGTTTGTGTCCCTGCCCCTCCCACAATTGTGAGATTTCCCTCTGTAGTTTGTGTCTCTGCCCCTCCCACAATTGTGAGATTTCCTGCAGTAGTTTGTGTCTCTGCCCCTCCAACTATGAGGAGATTTACTTCCAGTAGTTTGTGTCTCTGTCCCTCCCACAATGGGGAGATTTCCTTCAGTAGTTTGTGTCTCTGCCCCTCCCACAATGGGAAGATTTCCTGCAGTAGTTTGTGTCTCTGCCCCTCCCACAATGGGGAGATTTTCTGCAGTAGTTTGTGTCTCTGCCCCTCCCACAATGGGAAGATTTCCTGCAGTAGTTTGTGTCTCTGCCCCTCCCACAATGGTGAGATTTCCTGCAGTAGTTTGTGTCTCTGCCCCTCCCACAATGGTGAGATTTCCTGCACTAGTTTGTGTCTCTGCCCTTCCCACAATGGGGAGATTTCCCTGCAGTAGTTTGCGTCTCTGCCCTCTCCCACAATGGTGAGATTTCCTGCACTAGTTTGTGTCTGCCCCTCCCACAATGGTGAGATTTCCTGCAGTAGTCTGTGTCTCTGCCCCTCCCACAATGGGGAGATTTCCCTCTGTAGTTTGTGTCTCTGCCCCTCCCACAATGGGGAGATTTCCCGCAGTAGTTTGTGTCTTTGCCCCTCCCACAATGGTGAGATTTCCTGCAGTAGTTTGTGTCTGCCCCTCCCACAATGGTGAAATTTTCTGCAGTAATTTGTGTATCTGCCCCTCCCACAATGGTGAGATTTCCTGCAGTAGTTTGTGTCTCTGCCCCTCCCACAATGGGGAGATTTCCTGCAGTAGTTTGTGTCTCTGCGCCTCCCACAATGGGGAGATTTCCTGAAGTGGCTTGTGTCTCTGCCCTTCCCACAATAGTGAGATTTCCCTGCAGTAGTATGTGTCTCTGCCCCTCCCACAATGGGGAGATTTCCTGCAGTAGATTGTGTCTCTGCCCCTCCCACAATGGGAATATTTCCTGCAGTAGTTTGTGTCTCTGCTCCTCCCACAATGGGGAGATTTCCCTGCAGTAGTTTGTGTCTTTGCCCCTCCCACAATGGGGAGATTTCCCTGCAGTAGTTTGCGTCTCTGCCCCCTCCCACAATGGTGAGATTTCCTGCAGTAGTTTGTGTCTCTGCCCCTCCCACAATGGGGAGATTTCCTGCAGTAGTTTGTGTCTCTTCCCCTCCAACTATGAGGAGATTTCCTTCGAGTAGTTTGTGTCTCTGCCCCTCCCACAATGGGGATATTTCCTGCAGTAGTTTGTGTCTCTGCCCCTCCCACAATGGGAAGATTTCCTGCAGTAGTTTGTGTCTCTGCCCCTCCCACAATGGGGAGATTTTCTGCAGTAGTTTGTGTCTCTGCCCCTCCCACAATGGTGAGATTTCCTGCAGTAGTCTGTGTCTCTGCCCCTCCCATAATGGGGAGATTTCCCTCTGTAGTTTGTGTCTCTGCCCCTCCCACAATGGGGAGATTTCCCGCAGTAGTTTGTGTCTTTGCCCCTCCCACAATGGTGAGATTTCCTGCAGTAGTTTGTGTCTGCCCCTCCCACAATGGTGAAATTTTCTGCAGTAATTTGTGTATCTGCCCCTCCCACAATGGTGAGATTTCCTGCACTAGTTTGTGTCTCTGCCCCTCCCACAATGGTGAGATTTCCTGCAGTAGTTTGTGTCTCTGCCCCTCCCACAATGGTGAGATTTCCTGCACTAGTTTGTGTCTCTGCCCTTCCCACAATGGGGAGATTTCCCTGCAGTAGTTTGTGTCTCTGCCCCCTCCCACAATGGGGAGATTTCCTGCAGTAGTTTGTGTCTCTGCCCCCTCCCACAATGGTGAGATTTCCTGCACTAGTTTGTGTCTCTGCCCCTCCCACAATGGGGAGATTTCCTGCAGTAGTTTGTGTCTCTTCCCCTCCAACTATGAGGAGATTTCCTTTGAGTAATTTTTGTCTCTGCCCCTCCCACAATGGGGATATTTCCTGCAGTAGTTTGTGTCTCTGCCCCTCCCACAATGGCAAGATTTCCTGCAGTAGTTTGTGTCTCTGCCCCTCCCACAATGGGAAGATTTCCTGCAGTAGTTTGTGTCTCTGCCCCTCCCACAATGGGAAGATTTCCTGCAGTAGTTTGTGTCTCTGCCCCTCCCACAATGGGGAGATTTTCTGCAGTAGTTTGTGTCTCTGCCCCTCCCACAATGGGAAGATTTCCTGCAGTAGTTTGTGTCTCTGCCCCTCCCACAATGGTGAGATTTCCTGCAGTAGTTTGTGTCTCTGCCCCTCCCACAATGGTGAGATTTCCTGCACTAGTTTGTGTCTCTGCCCTTCCCACAATGGGGAGATTTCCCTGCAGTAGTTTGCGTCTCTGCCCCCTCCCACAATGGTGAGATTTCCTGCACTAGTTTGTGTCTGCCCCTCCCACAATGGTGAGATTTCCTGCAGTAGTCTGTGTCTCTGCCCCTCCCACAATGGGGAGATTTCCCTCTGTAGTTTGTGTCTCTGCCCCTCCCACAATGGGGAGATTTCCCGCAGTAGTTTGTGTCTTTGCCCCTCCCACAATGGTGAGATTTCCTGCAGTAGTTTGTGTCTGCCCCTCCCACAATGGTGAAATTTTCTGCAGTAATTTGTGTATCTGCCCCTCCCACAATGGTGAGATTTCCTGCAGTAGTTTGTGTCTCTGCCCCTCCCACAATGGGGAGATTTCCTGCAGTAGTTTGTGTCTCTGCCCCTCCCACAATGGGGAGATTTCCTGCAGTAGATTGTGTCTCTGCCCTTCCCACAATAGTGAGATTTCCTGCAGTAGTATGTGTCTCTGCCCCTCCCACAATGGGGAGATTTCCTGCAGTAGATTGTGTCTCTGCCCCTCCCACAATGGGAATATTTCCTGCAGTAGTTTGTGTCTCTGCTCCTCCCACAATGGGGAGATTTCCCTGCAGTAGTTTGTGTCTTTGCCCCTCCCACAATGGCGGGATTTCCCCCAGTAGTTTGTGTCTCTGCCCCTCCCACAATGGTGAGATTTCCTGCAGTAGTTTGTGTCTCTGCCCCTCCCACAATGGGGAGATTTCCTGCAGTAGTTTGGGTCTCTGCCCCTCCCACAATTGTGAGATTTCCTGCAGTAGTTTGTGTCTCTGCCCCTTCAACTATAAGGAGATTTCCTTCCAGCAGTTTGTGTCTCTGCCCCTCCCACAATGGGGAGATTTCCTGCAGTAGTTTGTGTCTCTGCCCCTCCCACAATGGTGAGATTTCCTGCAGTAGTTTGTGTCTCTGCTCCTCCCACAATGGGGAGATTTCCTGCAGTAGTTTGTGTCTCTGCCCCTCCCACAATGGCAAGATTTCCTGCTGTAGTTTGTGTCTCTGCCCCTCCCACAATGGGAAGATTTCCTGCAGTAGTTTGTGTCTCTGCCCCTCCCACAATGGGGAGATTTCCTGCAGTAGTTTGTGTCTCTGCCCCTCCCACAATGGGGAGATTTCCTGCAGTAGTTTGTGTCTCTGCCCCTCCAACTATGAGGATATTTACTTCCAGTAGTTTGTGTCTCTGCCCCTCCCACAATGGGGAGATTTCCTGCAGTAGTTTGTGTCTCTGCCCCTCCAACTATGAGGATATTTACTTCCAGTAGTTTGTGTCTCTGCCCCTCCCACAATGGGGAGATTTCCTTCAGTAGTTTGTGTCTCTGCCCCTCCCACAATAGGGAGATTTCCTGCAGTAGTTTGTGTCTCTGCCCCTCCCACAATGGGGAGATTTTCTGCAGTAGTTTGTGTCTCTGCCCCTCCCACAATGGCAAGATTTCCTGCTGTAGTTTGTGTCTCTGCCCCTCCCACAATGGGAAGATTTCCCTCTGTAGTTTGTGTCTCTGTCCCTCCCATAATGGGGAGATTTCCCTGCAGTAGTTTGTGTCTCTGCCCCTCCCACAATAGTGAGATTTCCCTGCAGTAGTTTGTGTCTCTGCCCCTCCCACAATGGGGAGATTTCCTGCAGGAGTTTGGGTCTCTGCCCCTCCAACTATGAGGAGATTTACTTCCAGCAGTTTGTGTCTCTGCCCCTCCCACAATGGTGAGATTTCCTGCAGTAGTTTGTGTCTCTGCCCCTCCCACAATGGGAAGATTTCCTGCAGTAGTTTGTGTCTCTGCCCCTCCCACAATAGGGAGATTTCCTGCAGTAATTTGGGTCTCTACCCCTCCCACAATTGTGAGATTTCCTGCAGTAGTTTGTGTCTCAGCCCCTCCCACAATGGGGAGATTTCCTGCAGTAGTTTGGGTCTCTGCCCCTTCCACAATTGTGAGATGTCCTGCAGTAGTTTGTGTCTCTGCCCCTCCCACAATGGGGAGATTTCCTCCAGTAGTTAGTGTATCTGCACCTCCCACAATGGTGAGATTTCCTGCAGTAGTCTGTGTCTCTGCCCCTCCCACAATGGGGAGATTTCCCTCTGTAGTTTGTGTCTTTGCCCCTCCCACAATGGGGAGATTTTCCGCAGTAGTTTGTGTCTCTGTCCCTCCCACAATGGTGAGATTTCCTGCAGTAGTTTGTGTCTGCCCCTCCCACAATGGTGAGATTTCCTGCAGTAATTTGTGTCTCTGCCCCTCCCACAATGGTAAGATTTCCTGCAGTAGTTTGTGTCTCTGCCCCTCCCACAATGGGGAGATTTCCTTCAGTAGTTTGTGTCTCTGCCCCTCCCACAATGGGGAGATTTTCTGCAGTAGTTTGTGTCTCTGCCCCTCCCACAATGGCAAGATGTCCTGCTGTAGTTTGTGTCTCTGCCCCTACCACAATGGGAAGATTTCCTGCAGTAGTTTGTGTCTCTGCCCCTCCCACAATGGGAAGATTTCCCTCTGTAGTTTGTGTCTCTGTCCCTCCCACAATGGGGAGATTTCCCTGCAGTAGTTTGTGTCTCTGCCCCTCCCACAATGGGAAGATTTCCTGCAGTAGTTTGTGTCTCTGTCCCTCCCACAATGGGGAGATTTCCCTGCAGTAGTTTGTGTCTCTGCCCCACCCACAATAGTGAGATTTCCTGCAGTAGTTGGTATCTCTGCCCCTCCCACAATGGGGAGATTTCCTGCAATAGATTGTGTCTCTGCCCCTCCCACAATGGATAGATTTCCTGCAGCAGATTGTGTCTCTGCCCCTCCCACAATGAGGAGATTTCCTGCAGTAGTCAGTGTCTCTGCCCCTCCCACAATGGGGAGATTTCCCTGCAGTAGTTTGTGTCTCTGCCCCTCCCACATTGGGGAGATTTCCTGCAGTAGTTAGTGTCTCTGCCCCTCCCACAATGGGGAGATTTCCTGCTGTAGTTTGTGTCTCTGCCCCTCCCACAATGGGGAGATTTCCTGCAATAGATTGTGTCTCTGCCCCTCCCACAATGGATAGATTTCCTGCAGCAGATTGTGTCTCTGCCCCTCCCACAATGAGGAGATTTCCTGCAGTAGTCAGTGTCTCTGCCCCTCCCACATTGGGGAGATTTCCTGCAGTAGTTAGTGTCTCTGCCCCTCCCACAATGATGAGATTTCCTGCAGTAGTTTGTGTCCCTGCCCCTCCCACAATGGGGAGATTTCCTGCAGTAGTTTGTGTCTCTGCCCCTCCCACAATGGCGAGATTTCCTGCAGTAGTTTGTGTCTCTGCCCCTCCAACTATGGGGAGATTTCCTTCCAATAGTTTGTGTCTCTGCCCCTCCCACAATGGGGAGATTTCCTGCAGTAGTTTGTGTCTCTGCCCCTCCCACAATGATGAGTTTTCGCTTCAGTAGTTTGTGTCTCTGCCCCTCCCACAATGGGGAGATTTCCCCGCAGTAGTTTGTGTCTTTGCCCCTCCCACAATGGGGAGATTTCCATCAATAGTTTGTGTCTCTGCTCCTCCCACAATGGGGAGATTTCCTGCAGTAGTTTGTGTCTCTGCCCCTCCCACAATGGGGAGATTTCCTGCAGTAGTTTGTGTCTCTGCCCCTCCCACAATGGGGAGATTTCCTGCAGTAGTTTGTGTCTCTGCCCCTCCCACAATGGGGAGATTTCCTGCAATAGATTGTCTCTCTGCCCCTCCCACAATGGGGAGATTTCCTGCAGTAGTTTGTGTCTCTGTCCCTCCCACAATGGGGAGATTTCCTGCAGTAGATTGTGTCTCTGCTCCTCCCACAATGGGGAGATTTCCCTGCAGTAGTTTGTGTCTCTGCCCCTCCCACAATGGGGAGATTTTCCTGCAGTAGTTTGTGTCTCTGCCCCTCCCACAATGGGGAGATTTCCTGCAGTAGTTTATGTCTCTGCCCCTCCCACAATGGGGAGATTTCCCTGCAGTAGGTGAGGAACTCTAATCACATTTTGGGTGGTGCTGCCCTTTAATTCCTGTCCAGATCCTCAGCTGTATAAAGGGGGTGGAGTCTCGGGCAGGGAGAGGTTAATGGAGTGTCGGAGTTGATCCTTGCAGTGGGTCTCTGTGATTTCTATAAACACGACATCTTCCACGCCGATGGCGCCGCAGACGGGGATCGTTAGATAACAAGGCGTCCCAAATACCCCACAGCGGTGCAGCCGGTTACACGTAAAGTCTTTTTCTGCTCTCCCCCGGCTCTTGTCAGCGGCAGCAATTACCTGCCTAGAGGGGCCCCCGGGGGGCCGCATCCAGCGTTGCCCCATTAACCGCTGTCGTCTCAAATTACGACAAGGTTTATTCCCCCCGCAGGTAGCCTGCGTGCGCCGCGTTCCCTGGGAAATGCTGCAACATTGTTCGTCGGCTACAATCCCGGCAATGAGAAATAAAAAAATAAAAAAGCGGTTATAATGGGCGAGTTTAGGAGGTCGAAGCTCCGACCAACGCGTTTCTCCCCGGTCAATGAGGCTGTAAGTGAAGTTAAAAACGCTTATGACGTGGTGGTGCAGGACAGACGAGCGCGGAGGTACCCCTACGCCACAGCGTAGGCGCCCTCCATAGTGGGGCCCTACAAAGACCACCAAGAGGGGCCGAAGGGCCAACAACGCCTTGTATTAGGGAAGAGCAAATATGAGGGGTCCCCGATCCCAAATATTTCTGGGTGGTTTTTAGGGATGCAACGGACTTATAGTGGCTCCTTGGGGTTAAGGGTATGGAGGTTCCATTGGTCTATTCTATTCTGGACCTGCTCTTGTGACAGAAAAAAAATGAATAAATAAATATATATGAAAATGAAGCTAAACTAATCTAAATACACAAAAAACCCACAACCCTCTAAATGAAGAAAATAAAAATAGATATAAAAATGAAAATAAATACACTAATCTAAACATACAAAACCCCAAGACCATCTAAATTAAAAAAAACACAAAACAAAAAAAACTAAATATATATAAATAAATGTAAATAAACGAATCTAAATATACAAAAAAATCCAGACCCTCTAAACATATACAGTGCAGAAAATAAGTATTTGAACACCCTGCTATTTTGCAAGTTCTCCCACTTGGAAATCATGGATGGGTCTGAAATTGTTATCGTAGGTGCATGTCCACTGTGAGAGACATAATCAAAAAAAAAAATTCCAGAAATCACAATGTATGATTTTTTTAACTATTTATTTGTATGATACAGCTGCAAAGAAGTATTTGAACACCTGAGAAAATCAATGTTAATATTTGGTACAGTCGCCTTTGTTTGCAATTACAGAGGTCAAATGTTTCTTGTAGTTTTTCACCAGGTTTGCACACACTGGAGGAGGGATTTTGGCCCACTCCTCCACACAGATCTTCTCTAGATCAGTCAGGTTTCTGGGCTGTCGCTGAGAAACACGGAGTTTGAGCTCCCTCCAAAGATTCTCTATTGGGTTTAGGTCTGGAGACTGGCTAGGCCACGCCAGAACCTTGATATGCTTCTTACAGAGCCACTCCTTGGTTATCCTGGCTGTGTGCTTCGGGTCATTGTCATGTTGGAAGACCCAGCCTTGACCCATCTTCAAAGCTCTAACTGAGGGAAGGAGGTTGTTGCCCAAAATCTCGCAATACATGGCCCCGGTCATCCTCTCCTTAATACAGTGCAGTCGCCCTGTCCCATGTGCAGAAAAACACCCCCAAAGCATGATGCTACCACCCCCATGCTTCACAGTAGGGATGGTGTTCTTGGGATGGTACTCATCATTCTTCTTCCTCCAAACACGGTTAGTGGAATTATGACCAAAAAGTTCTATTTTGGCCTCATCTGACCACATGACTTTCTCCCATGACTCCTCTGGATCATCCAAATGGTCATTGGCAAACTCAAGACGGGCCTTGACATGTGCTGGTTTAAGCAGGGGAACCTTCCGTGCCATGCATGATTTCAAACCATGACGTCTTAGTGTATTACCAACAGTAACCTTGGAAACGGTGGTCCCAGCTCTTTTCAGGTCATTGACCAGCTCCTCCCGTGTAGTCCTGGGCTGATTTCTCACCTTTCTTAGGATCATTGAGACCCCACGTGGTGAGATTTTGCATGGAGCCCCAGTCCGAGGGAGATTGACAGTCATGTTTAGCTTCTTCCATTTTCTAATGATTGCTCCAACAGTGGACCTTTTTTCACCAAGCTGCTTGGCAATTTCCCCGTAGCCCTTTCCAGCCTTGTGGAGGTGTACAATTTTGTCTCTAGTGTCTTTGGACAGCTCTTTGGTCTTGGCCATGTTAGTAGTTGGATTCTTACTGATTGTATGGGGTGGACAGGTGTCTTTATGCAGCTAATGACCTCAAACAGGTGCATCTAATTTAGGATAATAAATGGAGTGGAGGTGGACATTTTAAAGGCAGACTAACAGGTCTTTGAGGGTCAGAATTCTAGCTGATAGACAGGTGTTCAAATACTTCTTTGCAGCTGTATCATACAAATACTGTAAATAGTTAAAAAATCATAAATTGTGATTTCTGGAATTGTTTTTTTTGGATTATGTCTCTCACAGTGGACATGCACCTATGATGACAATTTCAGACCCCTCCATGATTTCCAAGTGGGTGAACTTGCAAAATAGCAGGGTGTTCAAATACTTATTTTCTGCACTGTATATATATATATATATATATATATATATATATATATATATATATCACAAGTCCTCGTTCACAGAGTCCCCGTTCACCGAGTCCCCGATCACAGAGTCCCCGATCACAGAGTCCCCGATCACCGAGTCCCCGATCACCGAGTCCCCGATCACAGAGTCCCCGATCACCGAGTCCCCGATCACAGAGTCCCCGTTCACAGAGTCCCCGATCACAGAGTCCCCAATCACAGAGTCCCCGTTCACCGAGTCCCCGTTCACCGAGTCCCCGATCACAGAGTCCCCGTTCACAGAGTCCCCGTTCACAGAGTCCCCGATCACAGAGTCCCCGATCACAGAGTCCCCGATCACAGAGTCCCCGTTCACCGAGTCCCCATTCACCGAGTTCCAATCACAGAGTCCCCGATCACCGAGTCCCCGATCACCGAGTCCCCGTTCACAGAGTCCCCGTTCACAGAGTCCCCGATCACAGAGTCCCCGATCACCGAGTCCCCCGATCACCAAGTCCCTGTTCACCAAGTCCCCGATCACAGAGTCCCTGTTCACTGAGTCCCTGATCACCGAGTCCCCGATCACCGAGTCCCCCAGATCAAGGGGAGTGTTGGGGGGGGGCGTGGCCCCCAGATTTTAGTTGGGCCTCCCCAGGTCTCTAAGAGCGCATCCACTATTTCTTAAGCAGTCTCATGGGGACGGTTGATGTAAGGGGGGACTCTGATGGGGGCAGTTGATGTCAGGGGCACTCTAAGGGGAGCACCTGATGTAAAGCGGGACTCTGATGAGGACCCCTGATGTAAGGGGGGGGGGACACTGAGACTTGATATAAGGAATCACAGGTTCTGTAAGGGGAGCTCTAATGGGGACAATTGACATGAATGGGACAGTCCCCACTCCCTGATTTTTATTTTTTTTTATTTTTTTTTCCACTTTCAGCTTTTACTGCACAAGAGAGACCAGCTCATGGTAGAGGTGCTTAATTTTCGTCTCTGTTTCAGATTTGCATCATTTGTGGAAATTTCCTTTTTTTTTTTGTTTTGGATTTGTTATATATATATATATGTTGTAAAAATTATTGTGCTACCTTTATTTATGTATTTATTTATTCCTCTTTTCGCCAACCCCCCCCCCCTCCCTCCCCACCATAACTCCAGTTGATGCTCTCTTATCTTATCAGGTTAAATTGTGCCCCGGGTCGCAGGTTTTCTACATAGCTCCATGATCTTTTAAAAGCTCTCCAACTTTCCCATTTTGTATTGTCCCAATTATCTTCAAAGCTATCCCTAAGATCTTCCATCGTATATGTTTCCTCCACGGTATCTATCCATTCCCATATCGTGGGACATTCTGTTTCCTGACACTTTCTTGGGATCAGCCTTTTGGCGGCATTTAATAGATGTGGTACCACAGATTTCCTATATTTCTTAATCGCTTCCCCCCCTCCATGGAAAAGGACCGTCCAAGGCTCTATTTTTATTTTTTCCTTTGTGATATCTTTTGTTTCTCTTTTGTGAATGGGACAGTCCCCACTCCCTGATTTCTAATGTGATTGGTAGCTTCAATGGCCAATAAGGAAAGCTCAGGAGACCAGAGGGGCGTGCCCAAGATTGACCTCTACAGGAAAAGTCAAGATCCGCACATAACTTCAATTGCCTCTCTCTGAACTTTTCATCGCCTTGACATGGTGTGACCTTCAGGGCCGATCCTAGGCAGGGTGCGCAGGGTGCTTTGCACCCAGGCGCCTGCAGAGGTGGGGGCGCTGATGTGTATACACACACTAAAGTGCCTTAGAGAAGCTACTTGTAGGAAGTCATTGGACGTCCCGCCAGCGCAGTGCCCCAGTGTGAAAGCACCCGGCACTCACACTGGGATTGCAGATGAGACTTTTTTTGTAGTATGTCTGCAGTCTCTGACCATCTCCTGTAGTATGTCTGCAGTCTCTGACTGTCTCCTGTACTATGTCTGCAGTCTCTGACCATCTCCTGTACTATGTCTGCAGTCTCTGATCGTCTCCTGTACTATGTCTGCAGTCTCTGACCATCTCCTGTAATATGTCTGCAGTCTCTGACCATCTCCTGTACTATGTCTGCAGTCTCTGATCGTCTCCTGTACTATGTCTGCAGTCTCTGACCATCTCCTGTACTATGTCTGCAGTCTCTGACCATCTCCTGTAATATGTTTGCAGTCTCTGACCATCTCCTGTACTATGTCTGCAGTCTCTGACCATCTCCTGTAATATGTCTGCAGTCTCTGACCATCTCCTGTAATATGTCTGCAGTCTCTGACCATCTCCTGTACTATGTCTGCAGTCTCTGATCGTCTCCTATACTATGTCTGCAGTCTCTGACCATCTCCTGTAATATGTCTGCAGTCTCTGACCATCTCCTGTACTATGTCTGCAGTCTCTGATCGTCTCCTGTACTATGTCTGCAGTCTCTGACCATCTCCTGTACTATGTCTGCAGTCTCTGACCATCTCCTGTAATATGTTTGAAGTCTCTGACCATCTCCTGTAGTATGTCTGCAGTCTCTGACTGTCTCCTGTACCAAGTCTGAGTCTTTGACCATCTCCTGAACTATGTCTGCAGTCTCTGATCGTCTCCTGTACTATGTCTGCAGTCTCTGACTGTCTCCTGTACCATGTCTGCAGTCTCTGACCATCTCCTGTACTAAGTCTGCAGTCTCTGACCATCTCCTGTACCATGTCTGCAGTCTCTGACCATCTCCCGTATCATGTCTGCAGTCTCTGACCATCTCCCGTACCGAGTCCCCGTTCACAGAGTCTCCGATCACAGAGTCCCCGTTCACCGAGTCCCAATCACTAAGTCCCCGATCATGAGTCCCCGTTCACAGAGTCCCGTTCACCGAGTCCCCGATCACCGAATCCCCAATCACCGAATCCCCAATCACCGAGTCCACGATCACAGAGTCCCCGATCACAGAGTCCCCATTCACTGAGTCCCCGATCACAGAGTCCTCGTTCACTGAGTCCCCGATCACCGAGTCCCCGTTCACAGAGTCCCCGTTCACAGAGTCCCCATTCACAGAGTCCCCATTCACAGAGTCCCCGTTCACAGAGTCTCCGATCACAGAGTCCCCGATCATCGAGTCCCAATCACCGAGTCCCCAATCACCAAGTCCCCGTTCACAGAGTCCCCGATCATCGAGTCCCAATCACCGAGTCTCCGTTCACAGAGTCCCCGTTCACAGAGTCCCCGTTCACAGAGTCCCCAATCACAGAGTCCCCAATCACAGAGTCCCCGATCACCGAGTCCCCGTTCACTGAGTCCTCGATTACCGAGTCCCCGTTCACCGAGTCCCCGTTCACCAAGTCCCCGTTTACCGAGTCCCCGATCACCGAGTCCCCGTTTACCGAGTCCCCGATCACCGAGTCCCCCCATCACCGAGTCCCCGATCACCGAGTCCCCGTTCACCGAGTCCCCCGATTAACAAGTCCCCGTTCACCGAGTCCCCGATCACCGAGTCCCCGTTCACCGAGTCCCCGATCACCGAGTCCCCGTTCACTGAGCGATGAGGATGACAGCGTCAGGTTTATTTCCTTTCGGCGGGCGCCATTCGCACAACGTGAATTTTCTTGCGATAATTTCCCTCCAGTAATTAGCGTTGTTGTGACGGAGCGATTGTCGCCGTCACAGAAATCACATCTTATTTTGGAGACGGCTCCAGGTAAGGCGATAAAGCCGCAGCTGCAGCCCTCCCCACCCCTCCCCTCCCCAATCACGCGGCATTAATATTGTATTAGACAATAGAGATCACTTCTTCACCCTTAATTGGTACTTCCATTTTTTTTCTCTGGTGAAATTGCTGATTGATTTGAAGTTTAAATGAACTCATTTATTATAATTGCGGAAGTCCTGAATACAAAGCAGTTTAAAATAAGGAATGTCGCGGCGAGATTGATGGTCGCGCTGCGCATAAAATGCCATACGTCTTTCCCCCGACTTCACCAACGGCGCTTGTAAATTGCGGGAGGAATTACAAATATAAAAAAAAGGAAGTAAAATCATCTTAATTTAGATGACGGGACGGGGGAGGAGGCGGGAGACGCAGATAAATAGAATGCCGGCCGCAATCCCAAAACGTGACCTTTCCCGCTGGAAAGACTATCAGATTTGACGCTGCTATAAAAAGGCCGTCATCTTGGAACGATCAAAATATTTTTTTTTACAAATTTCCCCAAAAGGGGTGGTTTATGCCTCACTTCCTGTCTGGACAGGAAGTTATAGAAAATTTCCCCACAAATGGGGGGGATTTACCCGTCACTTCCTGTCTGAAAAGGAAGTGATAGAAAATTTCCCATAATGAGGGGGATTTACAAAGGGGGGATTTACCCCTCACTTCCTGTCTGGGCAGGAAGTGATAGAAAATTTCCTGCAAAGGGGGGTGGATTTACCCCTCACTTCCTGTCTGGACAGGAAGTGATAGAAAATTTCCCACAAAGGGGACGAACAAAATTTTTTTTTTTACAAATTTCCCACAAAGGGGCGGATTTACCCCTCACTTCCTGTCTGGACAGGAAGCGATAGAAAATTTCCTAGAATGAGGTGGATTTACAAAGGGGGGATTTACACCTCACTTCCTGTCTGGACAGGAAGTCAAAGAAAATTTCCCACAAAGAGGGACGATCAAAATAAAAATTGTTACAAATTGTCCACAAAGGGGGGATTTACCCCTCACTTCCTGTCTGGACAGCAAGTGCTAGAAAATCTCTTTTGATTTTCCCCCACTATAATTACTGGCTGTCAGACCTCCTCCTCTGTGTGAACTGACACTCGTAGTCTACAATAGTCATTGTGTAAATACAATGTAATGATGTATTTTTACATTGTATTTACCATTTCATTCATTTGTAGGTGGGACCTTTGTCTGTGGTGGAAATCACTTAAAATGTTTTTATTTTTTGAATACATTTATTTTTTAACCCCTTATTGATCCCAATCAACCCTAATTATATCCTCCTCCCCATAGCTATTACCAGGCCCAGATTTTAGTTGGGCCGCCCCAGGTCTCTAAGAGTGCATCCACTATTCCTTAAGCAGTCTGATGGGGGCAGTTGATGTCAGGGGCACTCTAAGGGGAGCACCTGATGTAAAGCGGGACTCTGATGAGGACCCCTGATGTAAGGGGGGGGACACTGAGACTTGATATAAGGAATCACAGGTTCTGTAAGGGGAGCTCTGATGGGGACAATTGACATGAATGGGACAGTCCCCACTCCCTGATTACTAATGTGATTGGTGGCTTCAATGGCCAATAAGGAAAGCTCAGGAGACCAGAGGGGCGTGCCCAAGATTGACCTCTACAGGAAAAGTCAAGATCCGCACAGAACTTCAATTGCCTCTCTCTGAACTTTTCATCGCCTTGACATGGTGTGACCTTCAGGGCCGATCCTAGGCAGGGTGCGCAGGGTGCTTTGCACCCAGGTGCCTGCAGAGGTGGGGGCGCTGATGTGTATACACACACTAAAGTGCCTCAGAGAAGCTACTTGCAGGACGTTTTTGGACGTCCCGCCAGCGCAGTGCCCCAGTGTGAAAGCACCCGGCTCTCACACTGGGATTGCAGATGAGGCTTTTTTTTGTAGTATGTCTGCAGTCTCTGACCATCTCCTGTAGTATTTCTGCAGTCTCTGACTGTCTCCTGTACTATGTCTGCAGTCTCTGACCATCTCCTGTAGTATGTCTGCAGTCTCTGACTGTCTCCTGTACCAAGTCTAAGTCTTTGACCACCTCCTGTACCAAGTCTGCAGTCTCTGACCATCTCCTGTACCAAGTCTGCAGTCTCTGACCATCTCCTGTACTAAGTCTGCAGTCTCTGACCATCTCCTGTACTAAGTCTGCAGTCTCTGACCATCTCCTGTACTAAGTCTGCAGTCTCTGACCATCTCCTGTACCATGTCTGCAGTCTCTGACCATCTCCTATACTATGTCTGCAGTCTCTGACCATCTCCCGTATCATGTCTGCAGTCTCTGACCATCTCCTGTATTATGTCTGCAGTCTCTGACCATCTCCTGTATCATGTCTTTAGTATGTCTGGGGGTCTTTCTAACAGAAGCCCTCTCTGTGTCCATCACAGAGCCCCCCCTCCAGGTCCCAATAAAGTACTCTGCTTCTCTTCCTGTATTTTGTTTATTGTTAAGAGATCATGTAAGGATCCCAGGGTAATGAAGACTTTGTGGGGGAGCATCTCTGTGGTTTAGTAGTTGCCATAGAAACATGTGTAAAGAAAATATTGTCCAGAAATATTTCTGCACCCAGGCGCCTGTGACCCTAGGATCGACTCTGGTGACCTTCCATGATGTATTCATTCATCGTATACTCAAACTGGATATCCCAGGTTTGTCTAGACATGCTGGGACTTGTAGTACCCCAGAGAGCTCCCACAATGCTGTGTGCCTCTAACCCTCCCCCCACACCCCACCAACAATCCATCTACTCACAGGTTGAAAATCTTTAATGGAGATGAAGATCTGGGAATGGTAACACATTGTAACATACAACTGATTGTAACAAGCAGCAGGTCGAAGGTCAAGCGTTCGCTACAAATGGTTAGTAATCAGAACAACGTTTGAGCAGCAGAAAATAAAAAACATTGCGCAGCACAACTCATGACAACAATGTGACGTCATCAGGACAGCAACCCCCCCCAAAAAAAACGAATTTCCACCAAGCCGCTCAAAGATCGGTCTGCAAAAGGGGTCCCAAGATGGGAAAAATGTTCTAGGATAGGCCGGAGGGAGGATTTCATTGTTGCAGGTTGAACTTTGAACCCCGACTTTTTCAAGCTCACACTAACTGAAAAAAACAACTGGATACAATAAGAGGAGAGTGGACTAGTGAATATAGAATTCAGGAGCCATTCAGGCACTTCCCCAGTTTTAAATTTCACTAGAAACCCCTCCAATAAGTCAGGCACCCCCGTGATTTCCCAGGGCGGCACGCCGGTATCGCTTCCTTTGATAAAAGTTTCGGATTGTTTGGTTCCGAAATTTCTCCACAAGGTGCAGTCCATTATTTTCTGAGACCTTTAATTAAAGACCTCTACGTTTTCTCCTCAGTTCAGGTGTCGGCTTTCGGACTCGATAACACTTTGCGGAGGAGAATGAACGCCAACTTCCGAGTACACTATTTTTTGGGCTCTGTCCCCCATGTTTTTGGCAAAACAGAAAAATGTTTTCGAACGTTCCCTAAAATGTTTTCTTGACCCGTGTTGTGGCCAGCTGTCCCTGGGAGGGTTTCTGGCCCTGGCTGGTGGCCGGCTGTCCTTGGGAGGGTTTCTGGCCCTGGCTGGTGGTCGGCTGTCCTTGGGAGGGTTTCAGGCCCTGGCTGGTGGCCGGCTGTCCTTGGGAGGGTTTCAGGCCCTGGCTGGTGGCCGGCTGTCCTTGGGAGGGTTTCAGGCCCTGGCTGGTGGCCGGCTGTCCTTGGGAGGGTTTCAGGCCCTGGCTGGTGGCCGCTTGTCCTTGGGAGGGTTTCTGGCCCTGACCGTTGGCCGGCTGTCCTTGGGAGGATTTCTGGCCCTGGCTGGTAGCTGGTTGTCCTTGGGAGGGTTTCTGGCCATGGCTGGTGGCCATTTTTTCTTGGGAGGGTTTCTGGCCCTGGATGGTGGCCGGTTGTCCTTGGGAGGGTTTCTGGCCCTGACTGGTGGGCGGTTGTCCTTGGGAAGGTTTCTGGCCCTGGCTGGTGGCCGGTTGTCCTTGGGAAGGTTTCTGTCCCTGGCTGGTGGCCAGTTGTCCCTGGGAGGGTCTCTGGCTTGTGGCCGATTGTCCCTGGGAGAGTCTCTGGCTGGTGGCCTGGTATGGTTTCTCGCTCCGGCCGGGAGAAGGGACCGGTCTGTTTGGCACGGAATTCTCGTGACTGTCCTTGCGAGGCTTGTGCTGCGGAGATGTTTTTCTTTCGGCAGGCTGCGGGTTAGGACACAGAACACCGTTAGATTGGAAACTGCAGGAACAACTTGAAAATAGAATTTGTGTCCTCACCTTAAAATCCTTTTCTTGGGAGTCCATTGAGGGACTTGGAAAGTGATATACAGCGTGTTGGGATATATTGCTGCCTGAAGGAGGCTTGTACCCAGGCAAATAAAAAATTCTGTAGGCTAGCCCTTCCTATTACCAGCAAGCAGTAATAAGAACATGATCCTAAATATAGAGGGGGTGGGACCTGTGTCCCCACAATGGACTTCAAGAAACAGGATTTTACAGTGAGTAAAAGGGAGGGACACAAGAAGTCATATACAGTTTCTCGGGTTATACTGCTGTCTACAGGGGCACTGCACATTGGCAATACATTTTTTTGTAGTCCAGCCTCTCCTATTCCCAGCATGCTTCAGTTTGTAGCAAGCAATACCAAGAGAGAGAGAAGAGTGGGATCTATGTCCCTCAACGAACCACAAAAAAATGATTATTTTATGTCTGTTGAGGGACACAGGAAGTCTAAAACCTTCAAGTCATCCAAAATTGGTCCAAACGAGGGATGGGAAAAAGCAAACAACCACTAACTGGCCCAATAATGACTAAAAATTGGAGCTTCCATACAATTCAAGGACTAATGCCCAAAGATGGTATTGGATGAGGCCAAACCTTCCCACCGGGTAGGAAGAACACCAGACCAGGCGGTGACCAGCACAGGAACTAAGCCTAAAGCCAGAAGACCATGAATACTCATACTAGTGAGAGAGACACGGCATGGAGGGAACCCAATACATAGACCAGAACATGGAAACTGCTCTACCTGATCCATGGAAAGGAGAAGAAGGCAGCAAAAAAAATGGAGACATTTACCAGCAGAGCTGAAGAGTTCCATCTTCCTAGGACACTAGCAAACAACTGAGGCATGCTGGGAGTAGGAGGAGTTATTCTAGGCTGGTTTAAAGTTCTTTTTTTCTGGTGTCAAAGCTTCTTGTAGTAGGCAGTATAACCCAACAGTATATGACTTCTGTGTCCCTCGATGGACGAGAAAGAAATAAAATATGTACATGAAGTGCGGCAAGATGCTCCAAAAATTACATTTTTACGTTTTAGGTTTTCTTTTTAGACATTTATTGGCTGGGAGTGGCAGATGCAGCCGACGTGGACAGGGCCACCATCATTAATTATGGGGCCCCTTACACAGCTTCAGGCCCCCTGGAGCCGAGAACCAGGGCGGGGGGGCTTCCGCGAACTGAGAAGAAATAAAAAAGAAATATATATATATATAAAAAAGGGGGGTAGCCATCCGGGCCCTGGGGACCTCTGGGCCCTTTAATAATAATAATAAATAAATTATATATATATATATATATATATATATATATATAAAATAAAAAATATATAAAAAAAATATTTTTTGTCATCCGGGGCCATGGGGATCTCCAGGTCTTTTTATAAAAAATAAATAAAAAAAAAGGGGGGGGGGGGTTCCCATCTGGAAAAAAAAATGATTTTTCTTTAAAGGGGGTTGCCATCCGGGCCACTGGGGACCTCCGGGCCCCTTACAGGTGTACTGCCTGTACCCCCCTGATGACGGCCCTGAACGTGGACATTCAGTTGGCTGCCTTTAGAGCCATCGGGAGACGCCACCCCTGAAGGGGGAGGGGTTGTTTCCCCTGAAATGTGTTGGCTTCATCTGATGCTCTTACCCAATAAATGTTTAAGAAAGTTCTTCAAGGCTCTCCTCTGTACACATCTAGAAATGTATCATCTGGCGAGAGATTCCCATGCAGGTATAAATAGTAGGATGTCCCATGTGGGTATAAATAGTAGTATGTCCCATGTGGGTATAAATAGTAGTATGTCCCATGTGGGTATACATAGTAGTATGTCCCATGTGGGTATAAATAGTAGTATGTCCCATGTGGGTATAAATAGTAGTATGTCCCATGTGGGTATAAATAGTAGAATGTCCCATGTGGGTATAAATAGCAGAATGTCCCATGTGGGTATAAATAGTAGTATGTCCCATGTGGGTATAAATAGTAGGATGTCCCATGTGGGTATAAATAGTAGGATGTCCCATGTGGGTATAAATAGTAGGATGTCCCATGTGGGTATAAATAGTGGGATGTCCCATGTGGGTATACATAGTAGTATGTCCCATGTGGGTATAAATAGTAGTATGTCCCATGTGGGTATAAATAGTAGGATGTCCCATGTGGGTATAAATAGTAGGATGTCCCATGTGGGTATAAATAGTGGGATGTCCCATGTGGGTATAAATAGTAGTATGTCCCATGTGGGTATAAATAGTAGGATGTCCCATGTGGGTATAAATAGTAGGATGTCCCATGTGGGTATAAATAGTAGTATGTCCCATGTGGGTTTAAATAGTAGTATGTTCCATGTGGGTATAAATAGTGGGATGTCCCATGTGGGTATAAATATTGGGATGTCCTATGTGGGTATAAATAGTAGTATGTTCCATGTGGGTATAAATAGTAGTATGTCCCATGTGGGTATAAATATTGGGATGTCCCATGTGGGTATAAATATTGGGATGTCCCATGTGGGTATAAATAGTAGTATGTCCCATGTGGGTATAAATAGTAGTATGTCCCATGTGGGTATAAATAGTAAGATGTTCCATGTGGGTATAAATAGTGGGTTGTCCCATGTGGGTATAAATAGTAGTATGTCCTATGTGGGTATAAATAGTAGTATGTCCCATGTGGGTATAAATATTGGGATGTCCCATGTGGGTATACATAGTAGTATGTCCCATGTGGGTATAAATAGCAGAATGTCCCATGTGGGTATAAATCATGGGTCTTCAAACTACGGCCCTCCAGGTGTTCAGGAACTACAATTCCCATCATGCCTAGTCATGTCTGTGAATGTCAGAGTTTTACAATGCCTCATGGGAAGTGTAGTTCCGCAACAGCTGGAGGGCCGTAGTTTGAGGATCCCTGGTATAAATAGTAAGATGTTCCATGTGGGTATAAATAGTAGGATGACCCATGTGGGTATAAATAGTAAGATGTTCCATGTGGGTATAAATAGCAGAATGTTCCATGTGGGTATAAATAGTAGTATGTCCCATGTGGGTATAAATAGTAGTATGTCCTATGTGGGTATAAATAGTAGTATGTCCCATGTGGGTATAAATATTGGGATGTCCCATGTGGGTATAAATAGTAGTATGTCCCATGTGGGTATAAATAGTAGTATGTCCCATGTGGGTATAAATATTGGGATGTCCCATGTGGGTATACATAGTAGTATGTCCCATGTGGGTATAAATAGCAGAATGTCCCATGTGGGTATAAATAGTAGTATGTCCCATGTGGGTATAAATAGTAGTATGTCCCATGTGGGTATAAATAGTAGTATGTTCCATGTGGGTATAAATAGTAGTATGTCCCATGTGGGTATAAATAGTAGGATGTCCCATGTGGGTATAAATAGTAGGATGTCCCATGTGGGTATAAATATTGGGATGTCCCATGTGGGTATACATAGTAGTATGTCCCATGTGGGTATAAATAGCAGAATGTCCCATGTGGGTATAAATAGTAGTATGTCCCATGTGGGTATAAATAGTAGTATGTCCCATGTGGGTATAAATAGTAGGATGTCCCATGTGGGTATAAATAGTAGGATGTCCCATGTGGGTATAAATAGTAGGATGTCCCATGTGGGTATAAATAGTAGTATGTCCCATGTGGGTATAAATAGTAGGATGTCCCATGTGGGTATAAATAGAAGAATGTCCTATGTGGGTATAAATAGTGGGATGTCCCATGTGGGTATAAATAGTGGGATGTCCCATGTGGGTATAAATATTGGGATGTCCCATGTGGGTATAAATAGTAGTATGTTCCATGTGGGTATAAATAGTAGGATGTCCCATGTGGGTATAAATAGTAGTATGTCCTATGTGGGTATAAATAGTAGTATGTTCCATGTGGGTATAAATAGTAGTATGTCCCATGTGGGTATAAATATTGGGATGTCCCATGTGGGTATAAATAGTAGTATGTCCTATGTGGGTATAAATAGTAGTATGTCCCATGTGGGTATAAATATTGGGATGTCCCATGTGGGTATAAATAGTAATATGTCCTATGTGGGTATAAATAGTAGTATTTCCCATGTGGGTATAAATATTGGGATGTCCCATGTGGGTATACATAGTAGTATGTCCTATGTGGGTATAAATAGTAGTATGTCCCATGTGGGTATAAATATTGGGATGTCCCATGTGGGTATAAATAGTAGTATGTCCTATGTGGGTATAAATAGTAGTATGTTCCATGTGGGTATAAATAGTAGTATGTCCCATGTGGGTATAAATATTGGGATGTCCCATGTGGGTATAAATAGTAGTATGTCCCATGTGGGTATAAATATTGGGATGTCCCATGTGGGTATACATAGTAGTATGTCCCATGTGGGTATAAATAGCAGAATGTCCCATGTCGGTATAAATAGTAAGATGTTCCATGTGGGTATAAATAGTAGTATGTCCCATGTGGGTATAAATAGTAAGATGTTCCATGTGGGTATAAATAGTAGTATGTCCCATGTGGGTATAAATAGTAGTATGTCCCATGTGGGTATAAATAGTAGGATGACCCAGGTGGGTATAAATAGTAAGATGTTCCATGTGGGTATAAATAGCAGAATGTCCCATGTGGGTATAAATAGTAGTATGTTCCATGTGGGTATAAATAGTAGTATGTCCCATGTGGGTATAAATAGTAATATGTTCCATGTGGGTATAAATAGTAGTTTGTCCCATGTGGGTATAAATAGTAATATGTTCCATGTGGGTATAAATAGTAAGATGTTCCATGTGGGTATAAATAGTAAGATGTTCCATGTGGGTATAAATATTGGGATGTCCCATGTGGGTATAAATAGTAAGATGTTCCATGTGGGTATAAATAGTAGTATGTCCCATGTGGGTATAAATAGTAAGATGTTCCATGTGGGTATAAATATTGGGATGTCCCTTGTGGGTATAAATAGTAAGATGTTCCATGTGGGTATAAATAGTAAGATGTTCCATGTGGGTATAAATATTGGGATGTCCCATGTGGGTATAAATAGCAGAATGTCCCATGTGGGTATAAATAGTAGGATGTTCCATGTGGGTATAAATACCGGGATGTGTTCTGGACACTCATTAGAATGGAGGAAATCATGGGAATAAATTCCATTCTCAATGGCGGATTGTTGCGTTACGTACGGAGCTAGAAGTCTTCAGAACGGAGGTTTTCTTCCCAGACGTTCCGTTGGGGAAAGGACCAGATTTCTTACCGACGGGCTGAAAAACACATTTTTAGAAAAGTTCTGGTACATTTGTTCTGTTTGAATAGTTCAAAATCAAATGTTCTCTTGCTATTTCCTCTACGGGTCAAATGTTATTCAGACATAAAAAAAAAAAGAAAAAGAGCAGGTCGGGAAAATACTGCATTTTGGTCACTAGATGGTAAATTTGGAAGTTCGTATAAACAAAAAATCTGAATTAATAACTAATAAATTATAAATATTGGAATTTCCTTTCAAATTTGGCTTTTAGTGAACGTAACGAATGTGAATTTATCCAAATCAAGGAATGGCGCATCTAAACGAAAGGAGCGTAAAGAATAATAATAAATAACAATAATAATAAAAACTTGTTATTATTCATTTGTTCCGTTCCATTCGTTTAGATGCGCCATTCATTATTTTGGATAATTCGTAACTTCGGATAAATTCATATTTGTTACATAACAGTTACATAACAGCCAAATTTTAAAGGAAAGTCCCACGATCGGGTCACAGGACCTGAAGAACGAGGAGAGGTGAGTGTAAACACACCTTCCCCATTCTTCACAGTGGCAGTGATCGTCTGTTCCCTGATATAGGGAAAGGCGATCAATGACGTCACATGTCCAGCTCCGCCCCCCTACAGTTAGAAACACATATGAGGTCACACTTAACCCATACAGCGCCCCCTAGTGGTTACCTTCCAAACTGCAATTGTCATTTTCACAGTAATCAGTGCATTTTTATAGCACTTTTCGCTGTGAAAATGACAATGGTCCCACAAATGTGTCAAAATTGTCCGATGTGTCCGCCACAATGTCGCAATCACGGAAAAAATCGCTGATCGCCGCCATTAGTAGTAAATAAATAAATAAATGTTTTTTTTATAAATTTTTGGGGATATTTATTATAGCAAAAAGTAAAAAATATAGGCCCAGATTCATAAAGCAATTACGCCTGTCTAACTGGTGTTAGACAGGAGTAATTTCAAATTTCGCACGCCGTATCACTAGTTTGAATCCTCAAACCATGATACGGCGGCTTCGGGCTTCGATCCGAGAGGCTTACGTCTTCGTAAGCCTTCGGATCTACGCTGCAATATTTTTGCGGCCGCTGGGAGGAGTTTGCGTCGTTTTCATGCGTCGGGATATGCAAATGTGTTTTTACGGCGATCCACGAAGATACGAGCGGTCTTCGCAATCGCTTACGTCTGTTTTTTTTTTACGTACTGTTAGACCAGCTTTTTGCTGGTCTAACGGTGCGTAGCCCATGTTTAGTATGGCCCTCGTTCCCGCGTCGAATTTAAATTTTTTTTTTTTTTTTTTTGCGTAACTCGTTCGGGAATAGAAATGTCCGTAAACGACGCTACTCAAACAACGAATGACGCAACGACGTGATTTCGCGCAATGCACGGCGGGAAATTTGCGAACGGAGCATGCGCAGTTCGATCGCCGCGGGAACGCGCCTATTTTAAATGCTTCACGCCCCCTACTCGTCTAGATGGATTGCGACGGGAGAAATACACTACGCCGCCGTCGTTTACTGGACAAAAGCTACCTGGATTCCACGTAGAGCCATGTAAAATACGGCGGCATAGTGTATTTCTGATACGCTACGAGAATCCAATTCTCTCTGAATCTGGGCCAAAGTTTTTTATTTCAAAATTGTCGCTCTATTTTTGTTTATAGCACAAAAAATAAAAACCGCAGAGGTGATCAAATACCACCAAAAGAAATCTCTATTTGTAGGGAAAAAAAGACGCCAATTTTGTTTGGGAGCCACGTCGCATGACCGCGCAATTGTCAGTTAAAGCGACGCAGTGCCGAATCACAAAGAATGACCGGGTCCTTTACCTGCATAATGGTCCGGGGGTGAAGTGGTTAATAGTTAGTTATTCTTTGGAATTTTCGTTCTTTTGCATTTTTGGATTTTTTTTTTTTTATTATATTCGAATTTACGATGACCCGAATTTTTTTTTTTTATAAAAATGTATGAAATGAAAACATTTGTTGGCAGTGCACTTGTCTAGAAGTAAATAGGGAGATTATAAAAAGTATGAATGCAACACAGAGGAATATTAAAGCGGAGTCCTGCTGAAAAAATAAAAGTCAGCAGCTACAAATACAGCAGCTGCTGACTTTTAATATATGGACACTTACCTGCCCTGGGCCCCCTGCGATATCGGCACCAAAAGACGCCGTCATCTTTGGTAAGGGAATCAGGAAGTGAAGGCTTGCGGCTTCACTTCCTGGTTCCCTACTGCGCGTGCGCGACTCGCACTGCGTGTTCCCACTGGTCCCTGCTGTCTTCTGGGACCTGTGTGTCTCCCAGAAGACAGCAGAGGGGGGGGTGGAGGAGGCGCCGGACGTGGCGTAGGTCACTGTGGTGATCTATGCCTGGAAGTGGGAGCAAATACCTGGATTACACAGGTATCTGCCCCCCCCCCCCACACCAGAGGGGGGATTCCAAAAAGTGGAAGTTTCATTTTTGGGTGGAACTCCGCTTTAAAAAAATTCTAGACAGTATATGTAACTAAATATAATGAATGTATCTAAAAGGTAACCAAGGAAATAATAATGAATGCAGGGCTGTCTTTAATGCAAGGCAAAAGGGAAACTGCTCCGGGCCCAATCATTGTTGTGGGGCCCAAAGCAGCTGTCCCTTAAGCCCCCTCCCCCTGCCTGCAAATAGTTGATAAGTAGACAGGGTCCAATAAATATTAAAGACGGACCTGAATGGATGTCTCTTTAGGTAACCATGGAAATACATATAATGGAAGTGTCTACATGTAATCATGGGGGGGAGGGGGGTGTAACCATGGGAATATATATAATAAATAATATATATCTTTATAATTATGGAAATAGATACAATGAATCTCTCTATCCGCACGCAATTACATATACATCAACAGAATGGCACGGATAGGCAAATGGGCCGTTTAATGTGCCGCTGTCTGGTGGCGCGCCATTGCTGCCCTATCGCAAGCTTTGTGACCAAGGGACCCATGGACTTGATGTCACGGCAAGCCACACCCCCTAACAGTTAGAAACACTCCCTAGGACACACTTCAGTGCCCCCTACAGGTTAACCCCTTCCCTGCCATTGTCATTTACACAGTAATCAGTGCATATGTATAGCTCTGATCGCTGTATAAATGACAATGGTCCCAAAAATGTGTCCGCCATAATGTCGCAGAAACGATAAAAAAAAAAAAAAAATCGCAGATCGCCGCCATTACTAGCCGTCGTAAGTACAAATCTGCGCCGTCATGTTGTTACGCCGATTCGCGAAGCTAGATACATCGTAAAACAAGGCTTCAGCCGCCCGACGTAACTTGCCTATGCCCGCGTATAGTGGGTGCAAAGTTACGCTGGACGCATTCGGCGTACCCATGTTAAATATGCAAACTAGTAAGATACGCCGATTCACGGACGTACTTGCACCCGGCGCACTAATATACGCGGGTTACGTAAGGCGTAAACGTACCCCTCATAAAGCAGGGGTAAGTCATGCAAAGGTACTGTATGGACGAGGGAACAGCCGTCGTATTGTACGTCGTTTACGTAGTACTATGTGAATAGGGCTGGTCGTAGGTTACGTTCAGTGATTCGACGTATCTTAGGCGTTTGTCCCGACGTGATTCTGCGCATGCGCACTGGGAAGCGTCCACGGGACGGCGCATGTGCCGTTCGTTCGGCCCTTCATTTACATGGGGTCACGCTTCATTATAATAAATCACGCCCACTTCCACCTAATTTGACTTACATCCACTTACGCCGACAACTGTACGCTACGCCGCCGCAACGTTGCGCGTATTTCCTTCGTGAATACCAGGCTTGACTCTCAATGTTGCGGCGGCGTAGCGTAAACAAGATACGCTACGCCAGAATAAAGATGCGCCCAGGTACGTGAATCCGGGCCTATAACTTTTGCGCAAGCCAATCAAACGTTTATTGCGTTTTTTTTTATAACAAAAATATGTAGAAGAATACGTATCGGTCTAAACTGAGGAAAACATTTTTTTTATATATATATTTTTGGGGGGATATTTATTATAGCAAAAAGTAAAAAATATTGCATTTTATTCAAAATTGTCGCTCTATTTTTGTTTATAGCGCAAAAACTAAAAACCGCAGAGGCGATCAAATACCCCCAAAAGAAAGCTCTATTTGTGGGGGGAAAAGGACGTCAATTTTGTTTGGGAGCCACGTCGCACGACCGCGCAATTGTCTGTTAAAGCGACGCAGCGCCGAAACGCAAAAAGTGCTCTGGTCTTTGGGCAGCTAAATGGTCCGGGGACTGAAGTGGTTGAAGACGGCCCTGAATGGATGTCTCTTTAGGTAACCATGGAAATATAAACCATGGAGGTGTCTACATGTAATCATGGAAAAATGTGAATATATATAATCAATGTATCTTTATGTAATGATGAGGAATAAATATAACGAATGTCTCTCTCTGGGATGACAGAAGGAATTACGATCGCACCGTGTTGATCGTCCGGATGATTTTCTCCTGCCGTTTTTCTGCGCAGTAATACATCCAAAAAAAAGAAACAAATGTGCGTTTACGAGCCACTGCATTGTCGCCATAAAGTCGGCGCGGGACGTTTACAGTCCAGTAAAAAGATATTTAAAACGTCTTTTGGAAATATAATCCAGTTAAAGGAAAATATTAAATTCTCCAATAAGAAGAAGATAAAACAAAGAGAGTTTATGGGACAATCACAGGAAACCCGACTTGTGTGTCCAATGAGATCCGTCCCGAGAGAGAGATAAATCCCCGGAATGTTCCACACCAAGGATTGTATGGATGGGAGACTGGGGGGGAGGGGGGACACAGAGACATGGGGGGGTCTCTTCATAAATGTGACTGTGGGGGGGAGTGGACATTAGAGTGTAAGCTCCTCTGTACAGAGACTGATGTGACTGTGGGGGGGAGGGGACATTAGAGTGTAAGCTCCTCTGTACAGAGACTGATGTGACTGTGGGGGGAGGGGACATTAGAGTGTAAGCTCCTCTGTACAGAGACTGATGTGACTGTGGGGGGAAGGGACATTAGAGTGTAAGCTCCTCTGTACAGAGACTGATGTGACTGTGGGGGGAAGGGACATTAGAGTGTAAGCTCCTCTGTACAGAGACTGATGTGACTGTGGGTGAGGGGACATTAGAGTGTAAGCTCCTCTGTACAGAGACTGATGTGACTGTGGGGGAGGGGACATTAGAGTGTAAGCTTCTCTGTACAGAGACCGATGTGACGGTGGGGGGGGGGACATTAGAGTGTAAGCTCCTCTGTACAGAGACTGATGTGACTGTGGGGGAGGGGACATTAGAGTGTAAGCTCCTCTATACGGCGACTGATGTGACTGTGGGTGGAGGGGGGACATTAGAGTGTAAGCTCCTCTGTACAGAGACTGATGTGCCTGTGGGGGGGGGGGGGATGTTAGAGTGTAAGCTTCTCTGTACAGAGACTGATGTGACGGTGGGGGAGGGAGAACATTAGAGTGTAAGCTCCTCTGTACAGAGACCGATGTGACTGTGGGGGGGGAGGGGACATTAGAGTGTAAGCTCCTCTGTACAAAGACTGATGTGACTGTGGGGGGAGGGGACATTAGAGTGTAAGCTCCTCTGTACAGAGACTGATGTGACTGTGGGGGGGAGGGGACATTAGAGTGTAAGCTCCTCTGTACAGAGACCGATGTGACTGTGGGGGAGGGGACATTAGAGTGTAAGCTCCTCTGTACAGAGACTGATGTGACTGTGGGGGGAGGGGACATTAGAGTGTAAGCTCCTCTGTACAGAGACTGATGTGTCTGTGGGGGGAGGGGACATTAGAGTGTAAGCTCCTCTGTACAGAGACTGATGTGACTGTGGGGGGGAGGGGACATTAGAGTGTAAGCTCCTCTGTACAGAGACTGATGTGACTGTGGGGGGAAGGGGACATTAGAGTGTAAGCTCCTCTGTACAGAGACTGATGTGACTGTGGGGGAGGGGACATTAGAGTGTAAGCTCCTCTGTACAGAGACTGATGTGACTGTGGGGGAGGGGACATTAGAGTGTAAGCTCCTCTGTACAGAGACTGATGTGACTGTGGGGGAGGGGACATTAGAGTGTAAGCTCCTCTGTACAGAGACTGATGTGACTGTGGGGGGAAGGGACATTAGAGTGTAAGCTCCTCTGTACAGAGACTGATGTGACTGTGGGGGGAAGGGACATTAGAGTGTAAGCTCCTCTGTACAGAGACTGATGTGACTGTGGGTGAGGGGACATTAGAGTGTAAGCTCCTCTGTACAGAGACTGATGTGACTGTGGGGGAGGGGACATTAGAGTGTAAGCTTCTCTGTACAGAGACCGATGTGACGGTGGGGGGGGGGGGGGACATTAGAGTGTAAGCTCCTCTGTACAGAGACTGATGTGACTGTGGGGGGGAGGGGACATTAGAGTGTAGCTCCTCTGTACAGAGACTGATGTGACTGTGGGGGGAGGGGACATTAGAGTGTAAGCTCCTCTGTACAGAGACTGATGTGACTGTGGGGGAGGGGACATTAGAGTGTAAGCTCCTCTATACGGCGACTGATGTGACTGTGGGTGGAGGGGGGACATTAGAGTGTAAGCTCCTCTGTACAGAGACTGATGTGCCTGTGGGGGGGGGAGGGGATGTTAGAGTGTAAGCTTCTCTGTACAGAGACCGATGTGACGGTGGGGGAGGGGGAACATTAGAGTGTAAGCTCCTCTGTACAGAGACTGATGTGACTGTGGGGGGGGAGGGGACATTAGAGTGTAAGCTTCTCTGTACAAAGACTGATGTGACTGTGGGGGAGGGGACATTAGAGTGTAAGCTCCTCTGTACAGAGACTGATGTGACTGTGGGGGGAGGGGACATTAGAGTGTAAGCTCCTCTGTACAGAGACTGATGTGACTGTGGGGGGGAGGGGACATTAGAGTGTAAGCTCCTCTGTACAGAGACCGATGTGACTGTGGGGGAGGGGACATTAGAGTGTAAGCTCCTCTGTACAGAGACTGATGCGACTGTGGGGGGCGAGGGGACATTAGAGTGTAAGCTCCTCTGTACAGAGACTGATGTGACTGTGGGGGGAGGGGACATTAGAGTGTAAGCTCCTCTGTACAGAGACTGATGTGTCTGTGGGGGGAGGGGACATTAGAGTGTAAGCTCCTCTGTACAGAGACTGATGTGACTGTGGGGGGGAGGGGACATTAGAGTGTAAGCTCCTCTGTACAGAGACTGATGTGACTGTGGGGGGAAGGGGACATTAGAGTGTAAGCTCCTCTGTACAGAGACTGATGTGACTGTGGGGGGAGGGGACATTAGAGTGTAAGCTCCTCTGTACAGAGACTGATGTGACTGTGGGGGGAAGGGGACATTAGAGTGTAAGCTCCTCTGTACAGAGACTGATGTGACTGTGGGGGGAGGGACATTAGAGTGTAAGCTCCTTTGGTACAGAGACTGGTGTGACTGTGGGGGGGAGGGGACATTAGAGTGTAAGCTCCTTTGGTACAGAGACTGGTGTGATTGTCTCAGTGATCTTTGTACAGCACTATGGTATATGTCAGAGCTATATAAATGTATAACATCAAAGAGAGGGGTCCCATTGCACATTTGGGGTCACAGCACTCCCTGATATAGAGGACAGAAGACAGGGGGCGCTCTATTACGGTTTTGTTGGTGTGGACGGTTTGCTGCTGCTGCTGTCGGTCTCAGAGGTTCCGTTGCTGCTGATTGGACTGGAGCGGTCTTCCATCGTGTCCAATGGGCTTCTCAGGACGGAGGATGAGCCATCAGAGTCCCCATCAACATTGTCATCGCTGTCCACGCTGTTCCTCCAAGTCTTCATCATCTGGACGATGTTGGGTGTGCGCTGGACGGTCCCTGTGTTCCCCTGGGAAGGGAAAGTTTTACATGTTAATGAGAAAGAAACTTGGTGCTCTGGTGAGGAGGCACTGATGGGAAGGCACTGGTGAGGTGGCACTGATGGGGAGGCACTGGTGAGGAGGCACTGGTGAGGTGGCACAGATGGGAAGGCACTGGTGAGGAGGCACTGGTGAGGAGGCACTGATGGGAAGTCACTGGTGAGGAGGCACTGGTGAGGAGGCACTGATGGGAAGGCACTGGTGAGGAGGCACTGGTGAGGAGGCACTGATGGGAAGGCACTGGTGAGGAGGCACTGGTGAGGAGGCACAGATGGGAAGGCACTGGTGAGAAGGCATTGGTGAGGAGGCACTGGTGAGGAGGCACTGATGGGAAGGCACTGGTGAGGAGGCACAGATGGGGAGGCACTGGTGAGGAGGCACTGATGGGGAGGCACTGGTGAGGAGGCACAGATGGGGAGGCACTGGTGAGGAGGCACAGATGGGGTGGCACTGGTGAGGAGGCACTGGTGAGGAGGCATTGGTGAGGAGGCACTGATTGGCAGCACTGGTGGGCACTGTAGGGACTGTCCTGATTATCAGTGTTGATGTCCCTTTAACAGAAGCTGGTTATCAGCTCTCTCCTGTCCTCCTCATGCTGTCAGCGTGAGGAAAGAAAACTCAACAACCGTCTTGTGTGTACGTTGTTACTCAGCTTCGAAAACCGAAAATCAGAAGAAAATCAGAAAATTTAAAATAATAGCTAACTAATAATAACCAACTATTAAATTATAGGTATCAGAATTTCCTTTCAAATCATGGGAGGATCTTTGGAGGAAAATGAAAGGATCATTGGAGAATCGTGGGAGGATCGTGGGAGAATCATTGGAGGATCTTTGGAGGATCTTGGGAGGATCTTGGGAGGATCTTGGGAGGATCAGGGGAGAAAAATGGGAGGATCAAGGGAGGAAAATGGGAGGATCATGGGAGAATCCTGGGAGGATCTTTCAAGTAAAATGGGAGGATCGTAGGAGGATCTTTGGAGGATCATGGGAGGAAAATGGGAGAATGTTATGAGGATCATGGGAGGAAAATGGGAGGATCATAAGAGGATCTTTGTAGTAAAATGGGAGGATCGTTGGAGTAAAATGGGAGGATTATGGGAGGATCATAGGAGAATCTTTGTAGTAAAATGGGAGGATCGTTGGAGTAAAATGGGAGGATCGTTGGAGTAAAATGGGAGGATTATGGGAGGATCATAGGAGAATCTTTGGAGGATCTTTGGAGGATCATGGTAGGTCACTCATTATGAAGGGATCTGGACTCACTGTGATCCAGGGGTCGTCCAGTAATTCGTTGGCTGTGATCCGTTCTGCGGGATCCACTCTAAGGAGTTTCTGCAAAACGTCTTTGGCTTGAAGAAAAAACAAACAAATAAATAAAACGGACTGCTTCCTCTGAATGTGACAACCAAAATCCCATCAATCCCAACATTTCCAACCAATCAGAAGCAGAGATCCTGAGCAGTGAAATGATAAACATTCTGTGGAATTCGGCGGAATAGTGTCCCATCATCAGTGTCAGTGGGAGGAATAGTGCCCTGTCATTGGTGTCAGTGGGAGGAATAGTGTCCCATCATTGGTGTCAGTGGGAGGAATAGTGTCCCATCATTGGTGTCAGTGGGAGGAATAGTGTCCCATCATTGTGTCAGTGGGAGGAATAGTGTCCCATCATCAGTGTCAGTGGGAGGAATAGTGCCCTGTCATTGGTGTCAGTGGGAGGAATAGTGTCCCATCATTGGTGTCAGTGGGAGGAATAGTGTCCCATCATTGGTGTCAGTGGGAGGAATAGTGTCCCATCATCAGTGTCAGTGGGAGGAATAGTGCCCTGTCATTGGTGTCAGTGGGAGGAATAGTGTCCCATCATTGGTGTCAGTGGGAGGAATAGTGTCCCATCATTGGTGTCAGTGGGAGGAATAGTGTCCCATCATTGGTGTCAGTGGGAGGAATAGTGTCCCATCATTGGTATCAGTGGGAGGAATAGTGTCCCATCATTGGTGTCAGTGGGAGGAATAGTGTCCCATCATTGGTGTCAGTGGGAGGAATAGTGTCCCATCATTGGTGTCAGTGGGAGGAATAGTGTCCCATCATTGGTGTCAGTGGGAGGAATAGTGTCCCATCATTGGTGTCAGTGGGAGGAATAGTGTCCCATCATTGGTATCAGTGGGAGGAATAGTGTCCCATCATTGGTGTCAGTGGGAGGAATAGTGTCTCATCATTGGTGTCAGTGGGAGGAATAGTGTCCCATCATTGGTGTCAGTGGGAGGAATAGTGTCCCATCATTGGTGTCAGTGGGAGGAATAGTGTCCCATCATTGGTGTCAGTGGGAGGAATAGTGCCCCATCATTGGTGTCAGTGGGGGGAATAGTGCCCTATCATTGGTGTCAGTGGAAGGAATAGTGTCCCATCATTGGTATCAGTGGAAGGAATAGTTTCCCGTCATTGGTGTCAGTGGAAGGAATAGTGTCCCATCATTGGTGTCAGTGGAAGGAATAGTGTCCCATCATTGGTGTCAGTGGAAGGAATAGTGTCCCGTCATTGGTGTCAGTGGGAGGAATAGTGCCCCGTCATTGGTGTCAGTGGGAGGAATAGTGTCCCATCATTGGTGTCAGTGGGAGGAATAGTGTCCCATCATTGGTGTCAGTGGGAGGAATAGTGCCCCATCATTGGTGTCAGTGGGAGGAATAGTGACCGGTCATTGGTGTCAGTGGGAGGAATAGTGCCCCATCATTGGTGTCAGTGGGAGGAATAGTGCCCCATCATTGGTGTCAGTGGGAGGAATAGTGACCCGTCATTGGTGTCAGTGGGAGGAATAGTGTCCCATCATTGGTGTCAGTGGGAGGAATAGTGACCCGTCATTGGTGTCAGTGGGAGGAATAGTTCCCCACCATTGGTATCAGTGGGAGGAATAGTTCCCCACCATTGGTATCAGTGGGAGGAATAGTTCCCCACCATTGGTATCAGTGGGAGGATCTCTGTATCTTTGTATCTTTTTTTGCCGCTGCTCGTTGTCCCCGGCGGAGTCGCCCCGGCTGGACGCTGATTCTGTATCTTTGTATCTCTGTCCCTCTGTCTCTCCGTACCTCTGTATGTATCTCTGTCTCTCTGTCCCTCTGTATCTGTGTAACTTTTATCTTTGTATCTCTGTCCCTCTGTATCTGTGTAACTTTTATCTTTGTCTCTCTGTACCTCTGTATGTATCTCTGTATCTCTGTCTCTCTGTATCTTTTTTTGCCGCTGCTCGTTGTCCCCGGCTGGACGCTGATTCTGTATCTCTGTATCTTCGTATCTTTTTTTGCTCGTTATCCCCGGCGGAGTCGCCCCGGCTGGACGCTGATTCGAGGCGATGGGAAGTGAAAAGCAGCGGCATGTCCTTTCCTTTGTTAAGCGCGGCGAGCGGATGGGAACGTCGGGAATCGCTGAGCGCACTTAAGAGGAAAAGGTTGCAGACGTTCCCCCTGGAAGGTTGTTTGTGCATTAAAGCCGTGACATTTCCTCGCTATGATACGCGATTCGCCGTGCCGCTTTCCATTGTAAAGACAAAAGACTAAATGCGATCGATCGATACCAGAACCTTTCCTAAAGTACGCTTTCATGTCCGCCGCAAACAATAGCGCCTTCTGCCCCGGCGTGCCGGCTGCTTAAAAAGGCCTTTTTATTTTCCCCGCCGCGTCCGCTTTTCCCTGGAGCGCCGCGGTCCCGGCGCTACGATTCCGACAGCTATTAAAAGCCCCGAGCCGCACGCTGCGCCTGTCCTGAAAGCCGAACATAAAAACACACAATGTGACCGTCGGCTGTGCCGCCACTTACCAGCGCTGCCGGCGCTCTGCCACGCCGCGTGGGAAAAGTTCAACTCTCCTTTCTTTATCACCTCGAAAAGTTTCTCGTCCGGTTGCGCCATGAACGGCGGATCGCCGCACAACCTGGTAAATAAAAAAACCTTTGTCAGACGCTGCGATGGGAATCTGACGGGGAGCTGTTAGTAAAACTTTACAAGTTCCTAATATGTCACAATATGACTTATTCTAGGCTGAGATGATGTCATCGGTCTGCTGCGGACAGAAGGGAGCATTTCCTTAGTCTCCCCACCCCTCAGAGATCAGATTTACATTATAACTTTGGCTAAACTGAAATTATGTTAGTAATCTGCTGCAGACAGGAGGAAGAATTTCCTCAGTCTCCACTCCCCCCAGTGATCAGACTGTACATTGTAACTTTGCCTAGGCTGAGATGATGTCATCAGTTCACTGCCGACAGGAGGGAGCATTTCCTTGGTCTCCTTTCCCCAGAGATCAGACAACAAAATTGTAACTTTGTCTAGGCTGAGATGATCCCATCAGTATTCTGCAAGCAGGAGGAAGCATTTCCTCAGTCTCCTCTCTTTCCAGTGATCAGACTGCAGCAGAGTTACTTTGCCTAGGCTGAGATGATGTCATCAGTTCACTGTGGACAGAAGGGAGCATTTCCTCAGTCTCCTTTCCCCAGAGAGCAGTCAACAAAATTGTAACTTTGCCTAGGCCGAGATGATGTCATCTGCAGGCAAGAGGAAGCATTTCCTCAGTCTCCTCTCTCTTAGTGTTCGGACTGCAACACTGTAACCTTGCCTAGGCTGAGATGATGTCATTAGTTTGCTGCGGAGAGAAGGGAGAATTTCCTCAGTCTCTCCACCCCAGTGATCGGACTGCAACATTGTAACCTTGCCTAGGCTGAGATGATGTCATCAGTCTGCTGCGTGCGAGAGGGAGCATTTTCTTAGTCTCCTCAACCCCCCCCCAGAGATCAGATTGTACATTATAACTTTGCCTAGGCTGAAATGATTTTAGTAATTTGCTGCAGGCAGGAGGAAGAATTTCCTCACTCTCCGCTCCCCCAGTGATTGTACTGCAACAATTGTAACCTTGCCTAAACTGGGATGATGCCATCAGTCTTCTGTGGACAGAAAAGAGCATTTCCTTAGTCACCCCTCCCCCAAGTGATCAGACTGCAACATTGTAACACTGCCTTGGTTGAAATGATGTTAGTAATCTGCTGCAGGCAGGAGGAAGAATTTCCTCACTCACCACTCCCCCGGTGACTGCAGCATAGTAACTTTGCCTAGGCTGAGATGATTTTATCAGTTCACTGCGGACAGAAGGGAGCATTTTCTCAATCTCCTTTCAGACAACAAAATTGTAACCTTGCCTAGGCTGAGATGATGTCATCAATCTGCTGCGGACAAGAGGGAGCATTTCCTCAGTCACCCTTCCCCCAGTGATCGAACTAGATGATGTCATCAGTCTGCTGCAGGTAGGAGGAACCATTTCCCCACCCTCCCCTCCCCCAATGATCAGACTGCATTATGGTAACTTTGTAGAGAGGCAGCGAGAGGGGCTGATCTGAGTCAGACATCTTTGGTGACCTTCAGACAGGCTCAGCCAATCAGGTGCTCTGCCTGGACACAGACCCTGCCCCTTTCATACATGACCCCCCCCCCCCCCCCCCACGGCTGAGTTCAGATTGTAAAACTGACGATTATATTTAATTGACTTCAAAACAATCTTCAGCCTCTCGATCCGTCACGCTTTGCGGCGCAGCGCCAGCTGGCAGCCTGCAGGGGGCCCCCGACGCGGCTCTGATTAACTTTATTGACTAATAAACGTTTTGAAGAATGTCGGTTTCCGGTAGTCAATTATGACGCTGTTTGAGCGCAACCCAATTTCCCAACTGTCAGTGAAGACGCGTGTTACATAACGACGCTCATCAAAATGCAAATTTCCTTTTATTTGCTTTCTTCCCGACGAATAAAAAGATATTACAGTCAGAATAATGAAAGTCGCAATTAGTCAAAAGGAAGGCGCGGTGGAACGGGCACCGATTTATGTTCAATTCCCGCGATATAAAAAAAATATCCGTCTTCGGTGACACACGTGCGACTCGGGATGAAAGCGGGATGCAAGGATTCCAAATGAAAGTGCGCTCAATTCTGAAAAAGGCGCCAATCCGGTGAAAACCAGAGACGACCGTCACTTTATCGGGAGAATTGGGGCGCCGATCGCCGCGATCCGTCAATGGAGAAAAAGTTCATTTTAGTAAATTCTCATTTTGATTTATTTCCATTTTACTTCCTAATATACAGTTTTGATGTGGGGGGCTCAAGTCAGTAATGGGGGGGCACAAGACTGTAATGGGGGGGCACAAGGCAGTAATGGGGGGGCACAAGACAGTAATGGGGGGGAGACAAGACAGTAATCGGGGGGAGACAAGACAGTAATCGGGGGGAGACAAGACAGTAATGGGGGGCACAAGACAGTAATGGGGGGCACAAGACAGTAATGGGGGGGGCACAAGACAGTATGGGGGGGCACAAGACAGTATGGGGGGGCTTAGGACAGTAATGGGCAAACTGAGGACTGTAATGGGGGCCCTCAAGACAGTAATGGGGGGCTCAAGACAGTATGGGGGGGCTTAGGACATTAATGTGGGTTACTGAGCACGGTAATGGGTGAGCTGAGGACTGTAATGGGGGGGCACAAGACAGTAATGGGGGGCTAAAGATAGTACGGGGGGGGGGCTTAGGCCTGTAATGGGCGAGCTGAGGACTGTAATGGGGGCACAAGACAGTAATGGGGGGCTCAAGACAGTACGGGGGGGGGGGGGCTTAGGACTGTAATGGGCAAGCTGAGGACTGTTATGCGGGGGCCCAAGATAGTAATGGGGCCCCCGCCAAGACAGTAATGGGGGCTCAAGACAATAATAGGGAGGCTCAAGACAGTAATGGGGGCCCCCCAAGACAGTAATGGGGGCCCCTAAGACAGTAATAGGGGCCCCCCCAAGACAGTAATGAGGCTCAAGACAGTAATGGGGGGACTTCAAGACATTAATGTGGGTTACTGCGCACAGTAATGGGTGAGCTGAGGACTGTAATGCGGGGGGGGGCACAAGACAGTAATGTGGGGGGGGTCAAGACAGTACGGGGAGGGGCTTAGGACAGTAATAGGCGAGCTGAAGACAGTAATGGGGGCCACGATAGTAAGGGGGCCCTTAAGATAGTAATGGGGGGCTTAAGACAGTAATGGGGGGCTCAAGACAGTAATGGGGGCCCCCAAGATAGTAATGGGGCCCCCTAGATAGTAATGGGGGCTCAAGACAGTAAAGGGGCTCAAGACAGTAATGGGGGGCTCAAGACAGCAATGAGGGGCTCAAGACAGCAATGGGGGGCTCAAGACAGTAATGGGGGGCTCAAGACAGTAATGGGGGCCGCCAGATAGTAATAGGGGGCTCAAGACAGTAATGGGGGGCACAAGATAGTAATGGGGGCCCCCAAGATAGTAATGGGGGGCACAAGATAGTAATGGGGGCCCTAAGATAGTAATGGGGGGCTCAAAACAGTAATCGGGCCCCCAAAATAGTAGTGGGGGTTTAAGACAGTAATGTGGGGCTCAAGATAGTAATGTGGGTTACTGAGCACAGTAATAGGCGAGCTGAGAACTGTAATGGGGGGCCCCCAAGACAATAATGGGGGGCTCAGGAAAGTTTAGAGAAGGGGCTCAGGACAGTAATGGGGAGGCCCAAGACAGTAATGGGGGGCTACGAACTAAGACTGGGATGCCATTAAATCATATGTGTGTAAGGGGAGGCGTCCCAATACTTTTGGTAATATAGTGTGTAATATATATATATCTATATATAGATATATATACTCTCCGGAGTTGGATGGGATTCCTGCGGCGGATCTATAGTACAGTCGGGGGTCGGCAACTCACAGCATATACATGATGACGCCGACGCTCCAAATGTCGCACTGCTGGGTGTACTCGTGCCCCTCGATGATTTCTGGAGCTGCAAAGAAAAACACAAATATTAATTAAACACAAAACACGGGAAACGCATCGCAATCTGCTGATCGCCCCGATTTATTCCCCGATGGGGGGGAGGGGAGGGTAGGGGGGGACAGATGTTTGTATGAATTATGTAGCGGCCCCTCCCCCGCTCAGCGCTCCCAGAAAATGATGACTGGATAAATATCCCGATGATCGGTGACTTTTTAATTGTTCGGAGTGACTGTGGGAACAGATTGGGTGGGGGCAGGGGGGGAAGGGGCCGCGGGCCGCGCTTGTTAAATCTTTGATGTTCTGGATGCTGATGCTGCAGGAGACGATCGGCGGGAGGATGAATGACACCGGAGGAGACCGGTATTTTCCCATTTTGTTATGCTCACACCCTTCTATGATACATTCCCCTTTGTTTATAAACATTGATCAGAAGGGAGATAGAGAGATACAAAGTAACATCTTTTTATTTTTTGTAGGCGGGTGACATTTCTTTTTGTAGGCAGGGTGACATCTTTTTATTTTTGTAGGCGGGGTGACATCTTTTTATTTTTGTAGGCAGGGTGACATCTTTTTATTTTTGTAGGCGGGTGACATTTTTATTTTTGTAGGCGGGGTGACATCTTTTTATCTTTGTAGGCGGGGTGACATCTTAAGACATGACACGGCACTCAAGTAGTCAATAAAGTTATATCCTGGGAGTTCCCCTGACCCCGGGGGGCCCCCAATGCAGACTCACCCATGTATTTAGGAGTGCCACACGTGGCCTGCAACATGTTCTCGCTTCCAACTCCGCCCTTCTGTATCGCCAAGCCGAAATCCGTCACCTGCCAATAGAAACAGAAAACCAAAATGTATCCAGAACCATCATTGGCCATCATTACCGCATTGCTCTGCGCAGCAACGATCCGCCTACTTTGTGACGTCACACTGGAGACCCGCTAATGGTCTCCAGCAATGATTGCAAATGTTCTAAAAAGCGGAAAGTTCCTAAATTTTTACCAAAATCTTAGTTCTCTGTAATCTACTGCAGCCAGAATCCAGAGAGCACCCCACATGGGCTGAAAACGTCCCACACTCAGCTCGAGTGCTTTCCTTATATACCACTTCCTCCCTGTCTGAATATAGATATCAGGTATTCCAACCAATAACTAGGCGATACTCGATTCGGTTGCTCAACATGAAACTCAGGTACACAGAGGTAACACTCAGGGACAATTTCCCCCCTCCCTTTGCATATCAGAGCGGAGTAGACTGTCCAATCAGCAGGGAGAGCTGTTGGAGAAATCCCCCCCCCCCCTTAACAGCTAATCCCATAATACACAAGGCACAATAGAAGGACACAATAGAACAATGGAACACAGCCACACATCTCATGAGTATTGGGCAGTACTCATTTCTGTTTTGCCCAACATGAACTGTTGATTGAAACTCAGGTACACAGAGGTAACACTTGGGGACAATCCCCCCTTTGTATTCAGAGCGGTGTAGACTGTCCAATCAGCAGGGAGAGCTGTTGGAAGAAATCCCCCCTCCCTTCTCACAGCTTAATCTATATACACATCCCAGAATACCCAAGGCAGGCAGACACAGTAGAACAATGGAACACAGCCACACCCCAAATGAGGACTAGGCAGTATTAGTTTTGGTTGCTCAACGTGAACTGTTTGTGGAAACTCAGGTACACAGAGGTAACACTCGGGGACAATTCCCCCCCCCCCTTTGCATTCAGGGCAGGGTACTGTCCAATCAGCAGGGAGATCTGTTGGAGGAACCCCCCCCCCCCCTTTCTCAGCTAATCTACATACACATCCCATAATACCCAAGGCAGGCAGACACAATAGAACAATGGAACACAGCCACACCCCAATTGAGTACTAGGCAGTATTCGCTTTGGTTGCTCAACGTGAACTATTTGTGGAAACTCGGGTACACAGAGGTAACACTCGGGGACAACCCCCCCCCCTGCATTCAAAGCGGGGTAGACTGTTCAATCAGCAGGGAGAGCTGTTGGAGGAACCCCCCCCCCCCTTTCACAGCTAATCTACATACACATCCAATAATACCCAAGGCAGGCAGACACAGTAGAACAATGGAACACAGCCACACCCCAATTGAGTACTAGGCAGTATTCGCTTTGGTTGCTCAACGTGAACTATTTGTGGAAACTCGGGTACACAGAGGTAACACTCGGGGACAACCCCCCCCCCCTGCATTCAAAGCGGGGTAGACTGTTCAATCAGCAGGGAGAGCTGTTGGAGGAATCCCCTCTCCCCTCAGCTTAATCTACATACACATCCCAGAATACCCAAGGCAGAAAGACACAATAGAACAATGGAACGCAGCCACACCCCAAATGACCCAAAACAGGTGGATCTGCCGCTTGGAGCCTAGGCTGGGTAAACCTCTATGCCTCTCTTATGTATACAGAGCTGTCATTAGAAATCTTGGGGCCCCTGGTGAAGCTGCCTTCCTTATGTGGAGCACTGGAACAGGTAGCAGAGGAGTGCCACCAATTAGATGAGCTGAACGCTGAGGCCACTTACCTGACTGTCAAGACTGAGAGACCCTGCGGTCACCGGGGAGCGACAGCCACAGAAGGGGGGCAGGTGGAACCAGCCCTGACCTTGGTGGGCCGAAGACCCTTAACTGAGAAGACTGGGCCCCTGCTGGGACCGGGCCCCCTGCCAACCCAATGTCTGCACCCCCTATCAGCAGCCCAGCAATCTGATTCGAACTTCCAAGGCCGCCATGACTGACAGCTCTGAGGAACATCTAATCACCGACTCTTCCATACATCTGATTTCCTGTATGTCAGAGACAACAATGAGCCTGCCGGGGGCGTGTCTGAGAATTCCTTATTACCGCTACAAACTGGTGTTCCCAGATCACCAGACTTAAATAGAGAATAGGCATAGCAGACAGGTATCCTTGTGTCTCCCTGGAGGCCTTCCCTTTAAAATCTTACAAACAGGCGACGTGACTACTCCGCGTTGGGGCGGAGCAGAGCGGAATTTACTGACCTTAATGTTCACCATCATCCCCTCGCCAGGCTGGTTCTCGTTACTCTTCACTAAAATGTTCTCCAGTTTGAGGTCTCTGTGGACGATATCTGTGAGGAGACACAAACACCGGGGGTTGGAATCTTCAGAATCATAGAACAAGATTTCAATGTGCCCCCCCCCCCCCTCCATCCCCCACAATGGTCAGAACTAAAACCTACCATCTGATTGGACAATACAGACTAAAAAAGACACATTACATCTCTCAAATTCCCCCTTTATACTGCATGTCTGAAGCTCTCTCAGGCAGAATTCCTGACTCTGTTCCCGCCCATGAGGAGTTATGGGTGTTCCCACCCACTTTTGTGTTTCTCTGCCCCTGCAGAGTGTTCCTGTTCACCTTTGTGTGTTTCAGCTACCCCAGTTACATTCTTCATAATGTAAAATACATATAAAATTATGTAGAGATGGTGGGAACTCCTCATAATGGGCACAGCGGGTGTACAGACCCAGGAACTCAGCACAGGGATGGTGGGAACCCCTCATAATGGGCACAGCGGGTGTACAGACCCAGGAACTCAGTACAGGGATGGTGGGAACCCTTCATAATGGGCACAGCGGGGGGTACAGACCCGGGAACTCAGCACAGAGATGATGGGAACCCCTCATAATGGGCACAGCGGGTGTACAGACCCGGGAACTCAGCACAGGGATGGTGGGAACCCCTCATAATGGGCACAGTGGGGGGTACAGACCTGGGAACTCAGCACAGGGATGGTGGGAACCCCTCATAATGGGCACAGCAGGTGTACAGACCCAGGAACTCCACACAGAGATGGTGGGAACCCCTCATAATGGGCACAAGGGGTGTACAGACCCGGGAACTCAGCACAGGGATGGTGGGAACCCCTCATAATGGGCATAGCGGGTGTACAGACCCGGGAAGTCAGCACAGGGATGGTGGGAACCCCTCATAATGGGCACAGTGGGTGTACAGACCCGGGAACTCAGCACAGGGATGGTGGGAACCCCTCATAATGGGCAAAAAAGTGTGAATTAAACTGTTTCAATTTTTAGGTTCTGTAATGAGAATTTCCACTTTTCTGTAATGTTTGACTGTGTCCAGCAGAGGGAGCAAGTGTGCAGCAGCACAAGGCACAATGCCGGTGATGATTATTACCTGTCTGTATATGAAGTATTGATGAGGAATTGCAGTTATTGGTGATCAGTAGATGCAGCTATCAATGTGCACTAAATAAAGGACACCTCCTATACATCACATATAGGAGATTACACATCTCTTAACTTCAAAAAATTGGGAAACAGGCCAATGAGACTCTTTAAGATACCACACTGGGGCCCCGGTGTCCTCAGCAGTGAATAGAGCCTGGGGGCCCCAGCGTCCTCAGCAGTGAATAGAGCCCGGGGGCCCCAGCAGTGAATAGAGCATGGGGTCCCAGCATCCTCTGCAGTAAATAGAGCCTGGGGCCCCAGTGTCCTCAGCACTGAATAGATCACGAGGCCCTAGTGTCCTCAGCAATTAATACAGCCTGGGCCCCCAGCAATGAATAGAGCCCAGGGCCCTGGTGTTCTCAGCAATGAATAGAGCCCGGGGACCCTGTGTCCTCAGCAGTGGATAGAGCCCGGGGTCCCAGTGTCCTCAGTAGTGAATAGAGCCCGGGGCTTCTGAGTCCTCAGCAATGAATAGAGCCGGGCCCGGGTGTCCTCAGCAGTGAATAGAGCATGGGGCCCCAGTGTCCTCAGCAGTGAATAGAGCCCGGGGCCCCCGTGTTAGGATTCTGTACAATATACAATATGATATGCACTTACCTTTCTTGTGCAGGTAGGTGATAGCGGAGGCCAGGCTGTGAATAATGTATCTGGTTTCCGTCTCTGAAAAGTTCTTTCTGCGTAGGAGGATCTTCTGCAGCTCCCCGCCCTCGCAGAGCTCCATCACCAGGTACATCCGCTGCAAGACAAACCATTAAACCTGAGATGGCGTGTCAGACTGGTGGATTCTGTAAATTGCGTTACCAAGTAATGAGGTTCCCTTCCCAACCCCCACTGGGATGAAGAAGATTGGAAGAAGTAGTGAAGAGGCTGACCTTGGGGGTCTCGAAGACTTCCTCCAGGTGGATGATATGTTCATGATTGACTCTCTTCAAGATGGAGACTTCACGTTCCAGCAGCTTGACAGCGGAGCTCCCGGCCTAGAGAACCAAAATCATCAATATTGGTGGAGGACACATCCATCTACACTGAGGGAAGGAAGGGGATTGGTGGAGGACGCGTCTATCTACACAGAGGGAAGGAAGGGGATTGGTGGAGGACACGTCTATCTACACAGAGGGAAGGAAGGGGATTGGTGGAGGACACGTCTATCTACACAGAGGGAAGGAAGGGGATTGGTGGAGGACACGTCTATCTACACCAAGAGAAAGAAGGGGATTGGTGGAGGACACGTCTATCTACACAGAGAGAAGGAAGGGGATTGGTGGAGGACACATCTATCTACACTGAGAGAAGGAAGGGGATTGGTGGAGGACACGTCTATCTACACTGAGAGAAGGAACGGGATTGGTGGAGGACACGTCTATCTACACTGAGGGAAGGAAGAGGATTGGTGGGGGACACGTTTATCTACACCAAGAGAAGGAAGGGAATTGGTGGAGGACATGTCTATCTACACTGAGAGAAGGAAGGGGATTGGTGGAGGACATGTCTATCTACACAGAGAGAAGGAAGGGGATTGGTGGAGGACACGTCTATCTACACAGAGCGAAGGAAGGGGATTGGTGGAGGACACGTCTATCTTCACTGAGGGGAGGAAGAGGATTGGTGGGGGACACGTCTATCTACACCAAGAGAAGGAAGGGAATTGGTGGAGGACACGTCTATCTACACTGAGAGAAGGAAGGGGATTGTTGGAGGACACATCTATCTACACTGAGAGAAGGAAGGGGATTGGTGGAGGACACGTCTATCTACAATGAGAGAAGGAAGGGGATTGTTGGAGGACACATCTATCTACACTGAGAGAAGGAAGGGGATTGTTGGAGGACACATCTATCTACACTGAGAGAAGGAAGGGGATTGTTGGAGGACACATCTATCTACACTGAGAGAAGGAAGGGGATTGGTGGAGGACACGTCTATCTACACTGAGAGAAGGAAGGGGATTGGTGGAAGACATGTCTATCTACACTGAGGGAAGGAAGGGGATTGGTGGGGGACACATCTATCTACACTGAGAGAAGGAAGGGGATTGGTGGAAGACATGTCTATCTACACTGAGGGAAGGAAGGGGATTGGTGGGGGACACATCTATCTACACTGAGAGAAGGAAGGGGATTGGTGGAAGACATGTCTATCTACACTGAGGGAAGGAAGGGGATTGGTGGGGGACACGTCTATCTACACCAAGAGAAGGAAGGGAATTAGTGGAGGACACATCTATTTACACTGAGAGAAGGAAGGGAATTAGTGGAGGACACATCTATTTACACTGAGAGAAGGAAGGGGATTGGTGGAGGAAGGAGATTGGTTAGAGGAGGGAACGTCTACCCACTCTGATTTCAGTCTCACCTTTTCACGGTTGACTTTCTTAATGGCCCACTTCTTCCCACTTTCATTGTGTGTGGCTTCAATTACAACGCCAAAACCCCCCGCTCCCAGCATCTTCCCAAAGGTGTAAATTTGCTGAAATAATACAAATAATATAATTGAAGATAAATAATAAGGAGAGAGAAGAGAGTGGGAGGAAAGAGAGAGAGGTATTAGTTTCAAAAATCGGATGATGAAGCGGATGTACAGTAATACCTCCTATCGCGGGTAACACGTTTAACAAGCGTTTTCGCAATACAGTGGAACCTCTGATTACGAGGATAATCTATTCCAGGAGAATGCTCGTAATTCAAAGCACTCACATATCAAAGCGAGTTCCCTTATCGAAGTCAATGGAATCGAAAATAATTCGCTCCACATTGACTTCAATGGCATGCAATACCACATGTGGCCAGAGGCAGGGGGCGCCGGAGAGCCTCGGAAACGGCCAGAAAGTCCCAAGGACAGTTCGGCTGACCTCGGCAAACCTCAGAATGACTCCGTTCACGAGCCTTTCCAAGGTTTGCCGAGGTCAGCCAAGCTGTACCGTATTTGGCCAGAGGTGGAAGGGGCGCCAAGGACATTCGGAGTGGTTTCCGGAGGTGTCTTTGGCGCCCCTTCCACCTCTGACCACATACGGTTCTGCATATCATAGAAATCACTGTGGAATGAATTATCTGAGTTTCTATTGACTTCTATGGGGAAACTAGCTTTGATACACAAGTGCTTTGGATTGCAAGCATTCTCCTGGAACTAATTAACTGAGTTTCCATTGAATCCTCTGGTGAAAGTCGCTTTGATACGCAAGTGCTTTGAATTACAAGCATCCTTCTGGAACAAATAATTTGAGTTTCCATTGACTCCTATTGGGAAACTTGCTTTGATACACAATTGCTTTGGATTACAAGCATTCTTCTGGAACAAATTATCTGAGTTTTCATTGACTTATATAGGGAACTCGCTTTGATATACAAGTGATTTGGATTGCAAGCATTCTTCTGGAACAAATTATCTGAGTTTTCATTGACTTCTATGGGGAAACTCGCTTTGATATACAAGATGCTTTGGATTGCAAGCTTTCTTCTGGAACAAATTATCTGAGTTTCCATTGACTCCTATGGGGGAAACTCGCTTTGATATACAAGTGCTTTGGATTGCAAGCATTCTTCTGGAACAAATTATCTGAGTTTCCATTGACACATATGGGGAGACTCGATTTGAGTGTTTCCGAACCTCTCCAAGTGTTTCTGAGTGCATCCGAGTATCCCCGGCGCCCCTCTGCCCCCCACCACCTTTGGCTACATGTGGTACTGCATATCATAGAAGTCACTGTGGAACGGATTATCTGAGTCTCCATTGACAACTATGGGGAAACTCGTTTTGATATACAAGTGCTTTGAATTACAAGCATTCTTCTGGAACAAATTCTCTAAGTTTTCATTGACTTCTATGGGGAAACTTGCTTTGATATACAAGTGGTTTGGGTTACAAGCATTCTGGAATGCATTATGCTCATAATCCAAGGTTCCACTGTAAATGGATCATCTATTCACATTAGTTTTTCCGTAGAGATGCACTGATGTCTGATTTTCATGGATAGATGACAACCGGACAGACTGACAACCTATGTGACGATCCGGAGGCTTCGGCACCTGCAATCAGGACTAATAACAGGCTGGAATGACAATTACAGGCGTCCGGGACGGAGGTGAGGAATTTCCATTGTGTGTAACACGCGGCCTCGTTCCTCGTTGTGCGACATTGTCAGCGAGCGTCTTGTGTTACCGCGACAACGGCCCTGACTGGGGGTGACAGGGAGGTGACAATACAATGGCCGGCACAGGGACTGAAGGCCAACATGTTATTAAAGATCTGGGAAAAGTCAAGGTGAGACGTTCGAAGACAAGCCAATCACTTATTACCACCCGGCTGCAAGATAGCAGTAGCTGTTGTCAAAAATACAGGCCGTCTGGCACATTGTTTATAAACATTGATCAGACGGGGGATAGAGAGATGCAAAGTAACATTGTTTATAAACATTGATCAGACGGGAGATAGAGAGATACAAAGTAACATTGTTTATAAACATTGATCAGACGGGGGATAGAGAGATACAAAGTAACATTGTTTATAAACATTGATCAGACGGGGGATAGAGAGATACAAAGTAACATTGTTTATAAACATTGATCAGACAGGAGATAGAGAGATACAAGTAACAATCACCAAATATGGATATGTCTATATTCTGTCAATGATGTCACACAGAAGACCCCGCCCTTTTGTTTACTAGATATCATTTGGTGTGAGTGAAGGGATTGGATGTGTCGGTGAGCATCGGGTTTTCTTTTTGAGGGTCGGCATCGTTTGTTTTGTTTCTGGTGGACGATATGATTGACGGCGAGTTTTCATTGTGGGAGTTTTTATCCCTCTTTTTTAATAAAGGAATTGTCAAAAATGTTGTCTGTTTTTTTTTTTTTTATGGTTTACATTTTGTATGAAGAGAGTAGAAGTACTACCTACCCCCTTACTCATTCACATGGGGGGAGGGGTAACATGTGGGGGTCCTCTTGGTTTAAGGGGGCTTCCAGATTCTGATAAGCCCCCCCCCCACCCACAGACCTGGTCGGTGGTTGTGGGGATGAGGCCCATGTTCCCATCAGCATGGGGGCATCCTCCCCATGTTGAGGGCATGTGGACTGGTACTGTTCAGGAGGGGGGGTGCTCTCTCGTCCCCCCCCCCTCTTTTTCTGCGGCCTGCCAGGTTGCGTGCTCCCGAAAAAACAGAAGTTTTTAAAACTTTTTTTGCAGGACCCGGTCCCCAAACACTCACCCTGGGGCAGGACCTGGGTCCCGAAACACTCCCCTGGGGCAGGACCTGGGTCCCGAAACACTCCCCTGGGGCAGGACCCAGTTCCCCAAACACTCCCCTGGGGCAGGACCTGGGTCCCCAAACACTCCCCTGGGGCAGGACCCAGTTCCCCAAACACTCCCCTGGGGCAGGACCCGGGTCCCCAAACACTCCCTGGGGCAGGACCCGGGTCCCCAAACACTCCCCTGGGGCAGGACCCAGTTCCCGAAACACTCCCCTGGGGCAGGACCCGGGTCCACAAACACTCCCCTGGGGCAGGACCCAGTTCCCCAAACACTCCCCTGGGGCAGGACCCGGGTCCCCAAACACTCCCCTGGGGCAGGACCCAGTTCCCGAAACACTCCCCTGGGGCAGGACCCGGGTCCCCAAACACTCCCCTGGGGCAGGACCCAGTTCCCCAAACACTCCCCTGGGGCAGGACCCGGGTCCCCAAACACTCCCCTGGGGCAGGACCCGGGTCCCCAAACACTCACCCTGGGGCAGGACCTGGGTCCCGAAACACTCCCCTGGGGCAGGACTCGGGTCCCCAAACACTCCCCTGGGGCAGGACCCAGTTCCCCAAACACTCCCCTGGGGCAGGACCTGGGTCCCGAAACACTCTCCTGGGGCAGGACCCGGGTCCCCAAACACTCCCCTGGGGCAGGACCCAGTTCCCCAAACACTCCCCTGGGGCAGGACCCGGGTCCCCAAACACTCCCCTGGGGCAGGACCCGGGTCCCCAAACACTCCCCTGGGGCAGGACCCGGGTCCCCAAACACTCACCCTGGGGCAGGACCTGGGTCCCGAAACACTCCCCTGGGGCAGGACTCGGGTCCCCAAACACTCCCTTGGGGCAGGACCCGGGTCCCCAGACCCTTTTTAGGAAAATAACTTGCATATTAACCTTAGCACTTTGGAATTCTCCCATAGACTTGTAAAGGGTGTTTCGTGGCTTTTCGAATTTGCCGCGAACACCCCAAATTGTTCGCTATTCGGCGAACAGCCAATGTTCGACCCGAACATAAAGCTCATCCCTAGTAATGATCAGATCCTGGAAAGGGTGGACATGTGTATTGGATAGGGCAGGTCGGAGGAGCTCCATGAGTTGGAGGAGCTCTGCAAGTTGGAGGAGCTTCACGGGTTGGAGGAGCTCTGCAGGTTGGAAGAGCTCCGCAGGTCGGAGGAGCTCCATGAGTTGGAGGAGCTCTGCAAGTTGGAGGAGCTTCACGGGTTGGAGGAGCTCTGCAGGTTGGAATTATGTCAAGGTTTAGACAAGTCATCAGATGGTCCTACCTGGATTGCAGCTTCATCCTCCATGCGCGTGTGCGGGACTTTGTTCTCGGCGCTGTTGCTGCGCGACCACTGCGACGCCATCTTCCGACTCGCATCACTACTCTCCGGACTCAGCATCTGAAAACATAAAGAGCGACTCATAGCAACTTTCCACAGACTGAGAAATGAGATGTGTGAAAGAAAAATGCAGATTGTTGGCAACATTTATAAACAAGAGGACCTGTCATGTCACTGTTACAGTACATGTTGTTGGTGACTTGCATTTAAAAAGTTCCAGAGCCGTCCTTCTCATCCTGGAATCGCTGTGTTGAGCTGAACCCGCAACACACAAGTAGGTCAAAAGCACAGACTTTCCCTGGCTGCATGCTTCCTACATGCTATATGCTTCCCAGAAATAACTGTCTCATTAGGCAGTAAAGTGAGATCAGAATGACAGCCCGGAACTTACACCTTTAAAAAAAAAGTCATCAGCGATTTCTCCTGTATTTTTATTTTTTACAGATTACTGAGGGGACCATGAATGCCAACATGTACTGTGACATACTGAAGCAGAGCATGATCCCCTACCTTCAGAGACTGGACCGCAGGGTAGTATTCCAACATGATAACCACCCCAAACACACCTCCAAGACCACCACTGCCTTGCTAAAGAAGCTGAGGGTAAAGGGGATGGACGGGCCAAGCATGTCTCCAGACCTGAACCCTATTGATCATCTGTGGGGGATCCTCAAACGGAAGGTGGATGTCATCATGGGGAAGGGGAAGAGGACTCTAGTGACAACCTGTGAAGCTCTGGTGACCTCCATGCCAAAGAGGGTAAAAAATAATGGCAGCCACACAAAATATTGACACTTTGTGTCCAATTTGGAGATTTTCACTTAGGGGTGTCCTGACTTTTGTTGCCAGCAGTTTAGACATTATTGGCTGTGTGTTGAGTTATTTGTTATACAAGCTGTACACTCACTACACAACATTGGAGATACTATGGCCCGGATTCACATACATCGGCACATATATATGCCGCCGTAGAGTATGTATTTTACGCTACGCCGGCGCAGCGCGGAGAGGGAAGTATGGAATTCACAAAACAAATGTTCCCAACTCTGCGCCGGCGTAGCGTATATATTCCTAGGCATAAGCCGGCGTAAGTGGAAGTGGGTGTGATACATTTAAATGAAGCGTGCAAATGATGTGCTGCGCTTCAGACAAGTACTTAGAACGGACTGCGCATGCGTCGTATCTTGGACGCATCCCAGTACGCATGCTCACAATCACGTCGAATCACTGCCTATGACATGAACGTAACCTACGCCCAGCCCTATTTACGTACAACGTAAACGGCGTAAAATTAGACGCGCTCGTTCCCTGGTCCATACCTTTGCATGGGTTGCGCCTCCAATATGGGGAATGACGTTACACCGGACGTAACCCTTACGCAAATCGCTTAAAACATGCACCGGGCGCAAGTACGTTCCTGAATCGGCGTATCTCCCTAATTTGCATCAAAAATCAGGATGGAAGTACCAAATGCGTCCATCGTAACTATGCGCCAATTATTACGCCGGCGTAGGCAAGTTACGTCGGTCAGATGAAGTCAGTTTTTAGGCGTATCTATGTTTGTGGGTTCAGCCAATATTTGTACTTACACGGCATATCTCGAGATACGTCGGCGTAAGTGCTTTGTGAATCCGGCCCGTAATGTCATTTCTTCAGTGTTGTCACATGAAAAGATTTACACAAATGTGACTGAGGGGTCTCTCTCTCTCTCTCTCTCTCTCTCTCTCTCTCTCTCTCTCTCTCTCTCTCTCTCTCTCTCTCTCTCTCTATATATATATATATATATATACACATACACACACGCAGTACATACACACACACATATATATGTGTTAATACAATATATAGGGTGCACACACTTTTGCTCCTGGCGGTCTGATAATTTTACAAAGAAGAAAAGAATCTGCAACTTCTCCAAGTTTTCCACAAGGGGGCGGCAGCGCTCCGCCGAGTCCCCAAAGAAATCCCATCAAGCGGATCGTCAAATAAGAAGGACAATGGGGATTAATTAGATGGACTTGTGATAAAGGTCGTCCAATATTAGCGGAAGATGAAATGTCTGTCGGCTACAAAACAGGACAAATCTTCTTTTCTCGTCTTCTTTGCCGAAAATGTAAAACAATTTATTCATTAAAAACTTTGACTCTGACAAATTGTTCCATTTTTCTGATTTGCCTTTTTCTTCACTGAAGACAGAAAAACAGATTTCTCCGGGGGAGGGGGGGTGAGATCTTTATGTGTGAGGATTCCTCCACCTAAAATATACAGATCAGTGTGAGGGGAACATCAAAGGGACCCCAAATTTAACCCCTTCCCGACCGACCGAATGGCACAACAGAATGGCACAGCTGTGCAAATAGGTGAATATATACGTCCCCTTTAATCTCACACGCGCACAAGGCAACGGCGCACTCGTGACCCAGTCGTGAACTCCGTGACCGTGCCTGCAGGACACGTGGACTCGATGTCCGCCCGTGTCCTGCAATTGGGAGGACAGTCAAATGGGCGTATATGTCCACTTTAATTTGCCGTTGTGTGGTGGCGGCGCACTCGTGATCCTGTCGTGAACTCTGTGCTTATGGGACCTGTGGACTCGATGTCCGCCGGTGTCCCGCGATCGGGTCACGGAGCTGAAGAACGGGGAGAGGTCAGTGTAATCACATCTCCCCGTTCTTCCTAGTGACAGGTCACTGATCGTCTGTTCCCTCTCATCGGGAGCAGCCAAGCCACGCCCCCTAACAGTTAGAATCACTCTCTAGGACACACTTAACCCCTTGAGCGCCCCCTGCAGGTTAACCCCTTCACTGCCAGTGTCATTTTTACAGTAATCAGTGCATTTTTATAGCTCTGATCGCTGTATAAATGTGAATGGTCCCAAAATGGTGTCAAAAGTGTCTGATGTGTCCGCCATAATGTCGCAATCAGGATAAAAATCGCTGATCGCTGCCATTACTAGTAAAAAAACAAAATTATTAATAAAAATGCCATAAAACTATCCCCTATTTGGTAAACGTTATAACTTTTGCGCAAACCAATACAAAAAGTGGGATTTTTAAACGTGTAAAGGTCCGGGTTCTAAGTGGTTAAAGCGACGCAGTGCTGAATCGCAAAAAGTGGCCTGGTCTTTGGCCAGCCAAATGCTCCGGGGCTGAAGTGGTTAAGCTGAAAAGAAGAGGATCCCCTCCTTCTAATGAAGGCTGCTATCACCCAACACGGGGGAGGGGACACCACAATATATATATATATATATATATATAATTAAAGCTGCACGATTAATCGCGAAGAATCGAAATCGCAATCTTTTTTTCCTTCCTGATCTTAAAAACAGCATTTCACGATCTTTTCTAACAAGTGCAGAGATTTCTCACAGCTGGATAAATAAAATCCAGCAAGCTGCCAAGTTTTATCACAACATGCGAATAAGTAGAAAGAAAGTATCTTTTTGTTCTTTTATCAAAGGAAAGAACTTGGCATGTAGATGACGGAAGTTTAACCATTTAAAGACCAAACCTTTTCTGACATTTGTTGCTTAGAAGTAAAAAATCATTATTTTCTGCTAGAAAATTATTTGGAACACCCAAACATGATTTTTTTTTTCTAGCAGAGACCCTAGAGAATTAAATGGTGGTTGTTGCAATATTTTATGTCATACAGTATTTGCGCAGCGGTTTTTCAAACACAATTTTTTTTTAGAAAAATACACTTTAATGAATAAAAATAAAAAAACATCAAAGTTAGCCCTTTTTTTGTATAATGTGAAAAAAGATGTTACACAGCAAAAATCGTGATCTTTATTCTAAGCAAAAAAAAATTGCGATTCTCATTTTACGTAGAATCGTGCAGCTACAATTACCAAGGGCAGAGGGCGTAAGTGATGATCAGCAATGAGCTCAATTGAAAGAACAAATTTCCAGCATCCTTTTAGATGAGGATTTTTTATTATTATATATATTTTATTATTATTATTATTAATATATATATTTATTAATAATAATAAAATCTATACAATAATAATAAAAATATATATAATAATAATAAAAAATCTCTAACTATAATAATAAAAAAAAATTATATATAATTATTATATATAATTGTGTATTATTATTATAGATCTTTTATTATTATTCATATTATTAAAATATATAACAGTTATTCAATTTAATATATAAATACGGATGACTTTTATGTTCACCCAGTAAAATAAATGTTCTCCAAATTATACTGACAGACGCGTTTCGTCCCATCACATCCCACAACCAGACCCGGGACTGACAGACTGACAACCAGAACCACACAATTATAAAACATATCGCATACAAATAATACAAAATTCCACAATCGCATTGGTATAGATTTATTCTTTTCTGATAAAGTAATTATTTTTGTGGGCAGACCGTGGATCACATTCTCCTCTGGTATATTCTGTATAAAGTACCTTTTTGTTCAGTGGGAACACAGCAGTAAGAGGTACGCAATTTCGGCACCTCCAGCACTGTATATTTGTACAGGTGACATTTTATTGATACTGGCTGATAAGGATCTATTGTCACTGGGAGGGGTTCTATTGTTGGTGATTAGGGATTTAGAGATTAGGGGTATTAATTGTTGCTAGAGGAGATCTATTGTATCAGGTAAGGGATCTAGTGTTGCAGTGTTTTTTTTCTGAGGGGGGGGGATCTACTGTTGCTGAGTCTTATTTTGCTGAGGGGTGGTCTTATGTCGCTGGCTAGGGGATTTATTGTTGCTGGTGGGGAATTTATTGTTGCTGGGCAGAATCTACAGTTATAGAATTGGGGGGTTCTACTTATGCTGGGAGAGCCATTGTTGATGGTGGGGGGGGGTCTATAATTGATGCTGAGGGGGAGGGGTATTTTATTTTCATGGCATTGAGAGAGGAACTACAAGTCACTCACAATGATAAGATAAGGGAACCAAAAACGTATTCTGAAAAACAAAGCCCTTCCACTGACATGTTTCAGACCCCGGGGCGCCTTCATCAGAGGAGTTCACAAAGTTGTATCTGCACTTTAAAATCTTCTCTTTTACCTGAATTGGAGTTTTTTTTTTTTAATTGCAGACGTTCTACAAACTCCTTCATAGGATGAAAGGCAGATGAGGAACACGAGCGACGTATGACTCAACGCACAAACATGTTTACCAACAAATCCGACGTTACATAACCGCCCATAATAAACACAAGCAGAGCTTGTCTGTAGGATTGTCTGTAATCCCAAAAACAAGACCTGGGATCAGAGAGAATGGGATCGGCACAATGAGCGGCATTAGGAGATCAGAAAGGATACACAACGCCGGGTCAACGGGTCACATGTCTACACCGTGCGCTCCGATCACCCCGGGGGAAATGATCTTCAAGAACAAGAAACATGCAGCAGAGACATATCGGGTCCCCAGATCTACCAGACAAGGCTGTGCCAAGTGGCAGAGCTGTGTAAATCTCAGGACTGGATGGACAGAAAAACTCTGTGACAGGTCAGGTGTGGTGGTACGGGTCGGTGTCAGGTCAGGTGTGGTGGTACGGGTCGGTGCCAGGTCAGGTGTGATGGTACGGGTCGGTGCCAGGTCAGGTGTGGCGGTACGGGTCGGTGCCAGGTCAGGTGTGGCGGTACGGCTCGGTGCCAGGTCAGGTGTGGTGGTACGGCTCGGTGTCAGGTCAGGTGTGGTGGTACGGCTCGGTGTTAGGTCAGGTGTGGTGGTACGGCTCGGTGTCAAGTCAGGTGTGGTGGTACGGCTCGGTGTCAGGTCAGGTGTGGTGGTACGGCTCTGTGTTAGGTGTGGTGGTACGGGTCGGTGTCAGGTCAGGTGTGGTGGTACGGGTCGGTGCCAGGTCAGGTGTGGTGGTACGGGTCGGTGCCAGGTCAAGTGTGGTGGTAAGGGTCGGTGCCAGGTCAGGTGTGGTGGTACGGGTCGGTGCCAGGTCAGGTGTGGTGGTACGGGTCGGTGCCAGGTCAGGTGTGGCGGTACGGGTCGGTGCCAGGTCAGGTGTGGTGGTACGGCTCTGTGTCAGGTGTGGTGGTACGGGTCGGTGTCAGGTCAGGTGTGGTGGTACGGGTCGGTGCCAGGTCAAGTGTGGTGGTACGGGTCGGTGCCAGGTCAGGTGTGGTGGTACGGGTCGGTGCCAGGTCAGGTGTGGTGGTACGGGTCGGTGTCAGGTCAGGTGTGGTGGTACGGGTCGGTGCCAGGTCAAGTGTGGTGGTTCGGGTCGGTGCCAGGTCAGGTGTGGTGGTACGGGTCGGTGCCAGGTCAGGTGTGGTGGTACGGGTCGGTGCCAGGTCAGGTGTGGTGGTACGGCTCGGTGTCAGGTGTGGTGGTACGGCTCGGTGTCAGGTGTGGTGGTACGGCTCGGTGTCAGGTGTGGTGGTACGGCTCGGTGTCAGGTCAGGTGTGGTGGTAAGGCTCTGTGTCAGGTGTGGTGGTACGGCTCGGTGTCAGGTCAGGTGTGGTGGTAAGGCTCTGTGTCAGGTGTGGTGGTACGGCTCGGTGTCAGGTCAGGTGTGGTGGTAAGGCTCTGTGTCAGGTGTGGTGGTACGGCTCGGTGTCAGGTGTGGTGGTACGGCTCGGTGTCAGGTGTGGTGGTACGGCTCGGTGTCAGGTGTGGTGGTACGGCTCGGTGTCAGGTGTGGTGGTACGGCTCGGTGTCAGGTGTGGTGGTACGGCTCGGTGTCAGGTGTGGTGGTACGGCTCGGTGTCAGGTCAGGTGTGGTGGTAAGGCTCTGTGTCAGGTGTGGTGGTAAGGCTCGGTGTCAGGTGTGGTGGTACGGCTCGATGTCAGGGGTGGTGGTACGGCTCGGTGTCAGGTCAGGGGTGGTGGTATGGGTCAGGTCCGGTGCGGTGGTACAGGTCGGTATCAGGTCAGGTGTGGTGGTTAGGGTCAGGTCCGGTGCGGTGGTACAGGTCGGTATCAGGTCAGGTGTGGTGGTTAGGGTCGGTGTCAGGTCAGGGGTGGTGGTACGGGTCAGTGTCAGGTCAGGGGTGGGGGTACGGGTCGGTGTCAGGTCAGGGATGGTGGTACGGGTCAGTGTCAGGTCAGGTGTGGGGGTACGGGTCGTGTCAGGTCAGGGGTGGTGGTTAGGGTCGGTGTCAGGTCAGGGGTGGTGGTACGGGTCGGTGTCAGGTCCGGTGCGGTGGTACGGGTCGGTATCAGGTCAGGTGTGGTGGTACGGCTCTGTGTCAGGTCAGGGGTGGTGGTACGGGTCGGTGTCAGGTCCGGTGTGGTGGTTAGGGTCGGTGTCAGGTCAGGGGTGGTGGTACGGGTCAGTGTCAGGTCAGGTGTGGGGGTACGGGTCGGTGTCAGGTCAGGTGTGGGGGTACGGCTCGGTGTCAGGTCAGGGGTGGGGGTACGGGTCGGTGTCAGGTCAGGGGTGATGGTACGGGTCGATGTCAGGTCAGGGGTGGTGGTACGGGTCGATGGCAGGTCAGGTGTGGTGGTACGGGTTGGTGTCAGGTCAGGTGTGGGGGTACGGGTCGGTGTCAGGTCCGGTGCGGTGGTTAGGGTCGGTGTCAGGTCAGGGGTGGTGGTACGGGTCGGTGTCAGGTCCGGTGCGGTGGTACGGGTCGGTGTCAGGTCAGGTGTGGTGGTTAGGGTCGGTGTCAGGTCAGGGGTGGTGGTACGGGTCGGTGTCAGGTCCGGTGCGGTGGTACAGGTCGGTATCAGGTCAGGTGTGGTGGTTAGGGTCGGTGTCAGGTGTGGTGGTACGGGTTGGTGTCAGGTCAGGTGTGGGGGTACGGGTCGGTGTCAGGTCCGGTGCGGTGGTTAGGGTCGGTGTCAGGTCAGGGGTGATGGTACGGGTCGATGTCAGGTCAGGGGTGGTGGTACGGGTCGATGGCAGGTCAGGTGTGGTGGTACAGGTTGGTGTCAGGTCAGGTGTGGGGGTACGGGTCGGTGTCAGGTCCGGTGCGGTGGTTAGGGTCGGTGTCAGGTCAGGGGTGGTGGTACGGGTCGGTGTCAGGTCAGGGGTGGTGGTACGGGTCGGTGCCAGGTCAGGTGTGGTGGTACGGGTCGGTGCCAGGTCAGGTGTGGTGGTACGGGTCGGTGCCAGGTCAGGTGTGGCGGTACGGGTCGGTGCCAGGTCAGGTGTGGTGGTACGGCTCTGTGTCAGGTGTGGTGGTACGGGTCGGTGTCAGGTGTGGTGGTACGGGTCGGTGTCAGGTCAGGTGTGGTGGTACGGGTCGGTGCCAGGTCAAGTGTGGTGGTACGGGTCGGTGCCAGGTCAGGTGTGGTGGTACGGGTCGGTGCCAGGTCAGGTGTGGTGGTACGGGTCGGTGTCAGGTCAGGTGTGGTGGTACGGGTCGGTGCCAGGTCAAGTGTGGTGGTTCGGGTCGGTGCCAGGTCAGGTGTGGTGGTACGGGTCGGTGCCAGGTCAGGTGTGGTGGTACGGGTCGGTGCCAGGTCAGGTGTGGTGGTACGGCTCGGTGTCAGGTGTGGTGGTACGGCTCGGTGTCAGGTGTGGTGGTACGGCTCGGTGTCAGGTGTGGTGGTACGGCTCGGTGTCAGGTCAGGTGTGGTGGTAAGGCTCTGTGTCAGGTGTGGTGGTACGGCTCGGTGTCAGGTCAGGTGTGGTGGTAAGGCTCTGTGTCAGGTGTGGTGGTACGGCTCGGTGTCAGGTCAGGTGTGGTGGTAAGGCTCTGTGTCAGGTGTGGTGGTACGGCTCGGTGTCAGGTGTGGTGGTACGGCTCGGTGTCAGGTGTGGTGGTACGGCTCGGTGTCAGGTGTGGTGGTACGGCTCGGTGTCAGGTGTGGTGGTACGGCTCGGTGTCAGGTCAGGTGTGGTGGTAAGGCTCTGTGTCAGGTGTGGTGGTAAGGCTCGGTGTCAGGTGTGGTGGTACGGCTCGATGTCAGGGGTGGTGGTACGGCTCGGTGTCAGGTCAGGGGTGGTGGTATGGGTCAGGTCCGGTGCGGTGGTACAGGTCGGTATCAGGTCAGGTGTGGTGGTTAGGGTCAGGTCCGGTGCGGTGGTACAGGTCGGTATCAGGTCAGGTGTGGTGGTTAGGGTCGGTGTCAGGTCAGGGGTGGTGGTACGGGTCAGTGTCAGGTCAGGGGTGGGGGTACGGGTCGGTGTCAGGTCAGGGATGGTGGTACGGGTCAGTGTCAGGTCAGGTGTGGGGGTACGGGTCGTGTCAGGTCAGGGGTGGTGGTTAGGGTCGGTGTCAGGTCAGGGGTGGTGGTACGGGTCGGTGTCAGGTCCGGTGCGGTGGTACGGGTCGGTATCAGGTCAGGTGTGGTGGTACGGCTCTGTGTCAGGTCAGGGGTGGTGGTACGGCTCGGTGTCAGGTCAGGGGTGGTGGTACGGGTCGGTGTCAGGTCCGGTGTGGTGGTTAGGGTCGGTGTCAGGTCAGGGGTGGTGGTACGGGTCAGTGTCAGGTCAGGTGTGGGGGTACGGGTCGGTGTCAGGTCAGGTGTGGGGGTACGGCTCGGTGTCAGGTCAGGGGTGGGGGTACGGCTCGGTGTCAGGTCAGGGGTGATGGTACGGGTCGATGTCAGGTCAGGGGTGGTGGTACGGGTCGATGGCAGGTCAGGTGTGGTGGTACGGGTTGGTGTCAGGTCAGGTGTGGGGGTACGGGTCGGTGTCAGGTCCGGTGCGGTGGTTAGGGTCGGTGTCAGGTCAGGGGTGGTGGTACGGGTCGGTGTCAGGTCAGGGGTGGTGGTACGGGTCGGTGTCAGGTCCGGTGCGGTGGTACGGGTCGGTGTCAGGTCAGGTGTGGTGGTTAGGGTCGGTGTCAGGTCAGGGGTGGTGGTACGGGTTGGTGTCAGGTCAGGTGTGGGGGTACGGGTCGGTGTCAGGTCCGGTGCGGTGGTACAGGTCGGTATCAGGTCAGGTGTGGTGGTACGGGTCGGTGTCAGGTCAGGGGTGGTGGTACGGGTCGGTGTCAGGTCAGGTGCGGTGGTACAGGTCGGTATCAGGTCAGGTGTGGTGGTTAGGGTCGGTGTCAGGTCAGGTGTGGTGGTACAGCAAGGTGTCAGGTGTGGTGGTACGGCTCGGTGTCAGGTCAGGGGTGGTGGTACGGGTCGGTGTCAGGTCCGGTGCGGTGGTACAGGTCGGTATCAGGTCAGGTGTGGTGGTTAGGGTCGGTGTCAGGTCAGGGGTGGTGGTACTGGTCAGTGTCAGGTCAGGTGTGGGGGTACGGGTTGGTGTCAGGTCAGGTGTGGGGGTACGGGTCGGTGTCAGGTCAGGGGTGGTGGTACGGGTCGGTGTCAGGTCCGGTGCGGTGGTACAGGTCGGTATCAGGTCAGGTGTGGTGGTACGGGTTGGTGTCAGGTCAGGGGTGGTGGTACGGGTCAGTGTCAGGTCCGGTGCGGTGGTACAGGTCGGTATCAGGTCAGGTGTGGTGGTTAGGGTCGGTATCAGGTCAGGTGTGGTGGTTAGGGTCAGTGTCAGGTCCGGTGCGGTGGTACAGGTCGGTATCAGGTCAGGTGTGGTGGTTAGGGTCAGTGTCAGGTCAGGGGTAGTGGTACGGGTCGGTATCAGGTCAGGGGTGGTGGTACAAGTCAGTGTCAGGTCAGGTGTGGTGGTACGAGTTGGTGTCAGGTCAGGGGTGGTGGTTAGGGTCAGTGTCAGGTCAGGGGTAGTGGTACGGGTCGGTATCAGGTCAGGGGTGGTGGTACAAGTCAGTGTCAGGTCAGGTGTGGTGGTACGAGTTGGTGTCAGGTCAGGGGTGGTGGTTAGGGTCAGTGTCAGGTCAGGGGTGGTGGTACGGGTCGGTGTCATCTCAGGTGTCCGCCCATCTCAGCGTTCCTCTCCGTGTTTGCGTTGCCATACATCGTTATTTAATCACACGGATATTTTCCCCCGAATGACGTCAGAGAGAATATCAGACAAAACAAAGCCCCGCCCCCACCTGTGCTAATATTTGTAGACGTGACAATACAATATCCGCAGAGCCCAGTAGACAGATGCGTCTGATATATGGGGCCCCTCACTGAACCTTCGCCGAGTTCACAGACTGCGCCGTCTAATCTCTACTACATAGAACATTCACACTTCACATGCTTGCTGTCCCATATTTCATGTGCAAATAGGACTCTCCTTCTAGTACTGATCTATGGCAGAGAGTGTGAAAAACAACTAAAAGAGTAAAAAATAATAAAGTATACAAACACTATATAGCAGTGATGGCGAACCTTGGCACCCCAGATGTTTTGGAACTACATTTCCCATGATGCTCAGTTACACTGCAAAGTACATGAGCATCATGGGAAATGTAGTTCCAAAACATCTGGGGTGCCAAGGTTCGCCATCACTGCTATATAGCATAGAAAATAAGCAACTCAATGCATTTAGGGATCTAGACGCGGGGAAGGCGACTTGCTGAAGTTCAAACTGAGCATCAGAATGGGCAAGAAAGGGGATCTGACTTTGAACGTGGATTGGTTGTTGGTGGCAGATGGGCTGGTCTGAGTGTTTCTGGGACTTTCACACACAACCATCTCTCGGGATTACAGAGAATGGTGGGGGAGAAAGAGAAAATATCCAGTGAGCGGCAGTTGTGTGGAGGAAAATGCCTTGTTGAGGTCAGAGGAGAATGGGGCAGATGATAGAAAGACAACAGTAACTCAAATAACCCCTCGTTATACCCAAGGTATGCAGAATACCATCTCTGAACGCACAACACATCCAACCTTGAAGCAGATGGGCTACAGCAGCAGAAGACCGAACCGGGGTGCCACTCCTGTCAGATAAGAACAGGAAACTGAGGCTACAATTGGCACAGGATCCCCAAAATTGGACAACAGAAGATCAGAAAAACGTTGCCGGGTCTGATGAGTCTGGATTTCAGATGGTGGGGTCAGAATTTGGCGCATGGATCCACCCTGCCTTGTTTCACTGGTTCAGGCTGGTGGAGGGGGTGTAATGGTGTGGGGGATGGGGTATCACCGGATCAGGCTGGTGGTGGGGGTGTAATGGTGTGGGGGATGGGGTATCACCGGATCAGGCTGGTGGTGGGGGTGTAATGGTGAGGAGGATGGGGTATCACTGGTTCAGGCTGGTGGTGGGGGTGTAATGGTGTGGGGGATGGGGTATCACCGGTTCAAGCTGGTGGCGGGGGTGTAATGGCGTGGGGGATGGGGTATCACCGGTTCAAGCTGGTGGCGGGGGTGTAATGGTGTGGGGGATGGGGTATCACCGGTTCAAGCTGGTGGCGGGGGTGTAATGGCGTGGGGGATGGGGTATCACCGGTTCAAGCTGGTGGCGGGGGTGTAATGGTGTGGGGGATGGGGTATCACCGGTTCAAGCTGGTGGCGGGGGTGTAATGGTGTGGGGGATGGGGTATCACCGGTTCAAGCTGGTGGCGGGGGTGTAATGGTGTGGGGGATGGGGTATCACCGGTTTAAGCTGGTGGCGGGGGTGTAATGGTGTGGGGGATGGGGTATCACCGGTTCAAGCTGGTGGCGGGGGTGTAATGGTGTGGGGGATGGTGTATCACCGGTTCAAGCTGGTGGCGGGGGTGTAATGGTGTGGGGGATGGGCACACTTTGGGCCCCCACATGGTTTAATCACCACGACCTACCCGAGTATTGTTGCTGACCATGTCCATCCCTTTATAACTACAGTGTCCCCATCTTCTGATGGCTCCTTCCACCAGGATAATGCACCAGGTCACAAAGCTCCAATCATCTCACCACTGGACAATGAGGTCGCTGTCCTCCAATCATCTCACCACTGGACAATGAGGTCACTGTCCTCCAATCATCTCACCACTGGACAATGAGGTCACTGTCCCCCAATCATCTCACCACTGGACAATGAGGTCACTGTCCCCCAATCATCTCACCACTGGACAATGAGGTCACTGTCCTCCAATCATCTCACCACTGGACAATGAGGTCACTGTTCTCCAATCATCTCACCACTGGACAATAAGGTCACTGTCCTCCAATCATCTCACCACTGGACAAGGAGGTCACTGTCCTCCAATCATCTCACCACTGGACAATGAGGTCACTGTCCTCCAATCATCTCACCACTGGACAATGAGGTCACTGTCCTCCAATCATCTCACCACTGGACAATGAGGTCACTGTTCTCCAATCATCTCACCACTGGACAATAAGGTCACTGTCCTCCAATCATCTCACCACTGGACAATGAGGTCACTGTCCCCCAATCATCTCACCACTGGACAATGAGGTCACTGTCCTCCAATCATCTCACCACTGGACAATGAGGTCACTGTCCCCCAATCATCTCACCACTGGACAATGAGGTCACTGTCCTCCAATCATCTCACCACTGGACAGTGAGGTCACTGTCCTCCAATCATCTCACCACTGGACAATGAGGTCACTGTCCCCCAATCATCTCACCACTGGACAATGAGGTCACTGTTCTCCAATCATCTCACCACTGGACAATGAGGTCACTGTCCCCCAATCATCTCACCACTGGACAATGAGGTCACTGTTCTCCAATCATCTCACCACCGGACAATAAGGTCACTGTCCTCCAATTATCTTATCACTGGACAATGAGGTCACTGTCCTCCAATCATCTCGCAACTGGACAATGAGGTCACTGTCCTCCAATCATCTCACCACTGGACAATGAGGTCACTGTCCTCCAATCATCTCACCACTGGACAATGAGGTCACTGTCCCCCAATCATCTCACCACTGGACAATGAGGTCACTGTTCTCCAATCATCTCACCACCGGACAATAAGGTCACTGTCCTCCAATTATCTTATCACTGGACAATGAGGTCACTGTCCTCCAATCATCTCGCAACTGGACAATGAGGTCACTGTCCTCCAATCATCTCACCACCGGACAATAAGGTCACTGTCCTCCAATTATCTTATCACTGGACAATGAGGTCACTGTCCTCCAATCATCTCGCAACTGGACAATGAGGTCACTGTCCTCCAATCATCTCACCACCGGACAATAAGGTCACTGTCCTCCAATTATCTTATCACTGGGCAATGAGGTCACTGTCCTCCAATCATCTCGCCACTGGACAATGAGGTCACTGTCCTCCAATCATCTCGCCACTGGACAATGAGGTCACTGTCCTCCAATGCTACTAGCAGAGGGACCTAATAAAATGGCCAGTGAGTGGATATTGCCGGCTTAACAGTGTAGGAAGGAATTTCTAAATGTATGTGATTTTCATTCGGTGAAGTCCATGTTTTTCGAAACTCAATGAAATTTTAAAGTGCTTTCCAACATCAGGGTCTCAAATGTTTCTACAAACATTTGTTCAAAAACCTAAACGTATTTCCAGCTTTACAAGACTCCTATCCAACATCAGCTGCTGTACAACACTTCAGGAATACATTCAGACTCACCAGAACCTTCACGAAGATCTCAAGATCTCGGCACCCAGTAAACTAGAAACAAAAAGAGAAACTCCACAACGAGACGGAGAACCTTCTACCAGGAAACTATGAATGTAATCACACCATACGTCTTACCAGAAATGTATCACTAACAATACAACAGAAGGCTTTGTTTCCACCGGTACACAAGACTTCCACACCATCTAATCTCTGATATATATTAATTATCGGCAAGGGTGTCCTTGCGGTCTACAGTACATGGAAAGGACATAAAAAAATCAACCAACACAGAGGTACCATTGTAGAAGGCTCGATGAAATGGAAAGTATCTGAGCGCTCCACCTTATTCCAAGAGAAGTCTGAAAGTTACCAAACATTTACACCCGGAGAACGTATCGAAGGTTTCAGGAGAACACAACATAATGAAGACTAAAAATACGGGAACCTTCTAGAGATTTACACTAACACCGCGTACGCACGATCGGACATTCCGACAACAAAACCGTGGATTTTTTTCAGACGGAATGTTGGCTCAAACTTGTCTTGCATACACACGATCACACAAATGTTGTCGGAAATTCCGATCGCCAAGAACGCGGTCACGTACAACGGCACTATAAAAGGGGAGTTCAATACCAAGCGCGCCACCCTTTGGGCTCCTTCTGCTAATCCCGTGTTAGTAGAAGTTCAGCCTCGTGCTTTTCAGTCCCTGAACCCAGAAGTGCCACTCATTCTACCATGGATCCAGCTAGGCACCAGAACCCAGCAATGCCACTCATTCCATCATGGATCCTACTGGGCACCAGAACCCAGCAATGCCACTCATTCTACCATGGATCCAGCTAGGTACCAGAACCCAGAAATGCCACTCATTCTATCAGGGATCCAGCTAAGCACCAGAACCCAGCAATGCCGGGTTAGTAGTAGTTTTACCAGATCGATCGCTTCCATCTTGTACTTAATTCCGAGTGAGCTTGGAATTTTGTGCGTCGGAATTGTCCACACAAGCTCGGAATCTACTAGAACGGATTTTGTTGTCAGAAAATTTGAGAACCAGCTGTCAAATTTTTGTTGTCGGAAATTCCGAAAGCAAATGTCCGATGGGGCCTACACATGGTCGGAATTTCCGACAACAAGCTCCAATCGAATATTTGTTGTCGGAAATACCAACCGTGTGTATGTTGCATAAAACACCACATTCCAGGTCAGACCACCCATGATGTCTCATTTTTGTGGCCCTCTGTGAGGTGGACCTCCATAGAGGCATCTCTTACTCTCGGGGTGGCCCTTGTCTGCTCTGCCTGTTTGACCTTCCCTGTAGCAACCAACCCTCTGGAGGCCTTTTAAATTTCAAGTGCATGAATATACAAGATGATATATATGAATTACTGTACGAATACAGTTCTCTTTACCCCTGAAAAAAGGAGTTTAAAGCCAGAAACGTGTTAGGTACATTGATGACTTACAGTTACCAAGTATCTGTATATGTCTTACGCTTACTCTGAGGGTGGCCCTTATCTGCTCTGCCTGCTTGGCCTACCCTGTAGCAGCCAACCCCCTGCAGGCCGAATACAGTTCTCTTTGCTTTTACCCCTGAAGAAAGCCGTTTAAAGCCAGAAACGTGTTGGGTACATTGATGACATACAAGTATCTGTCTATGTCATACACAAATTCATATTGCCATCTGTATTTGTCTTTGCACAGACATGTTTTTATTGATATGTTTCAATGTTATTTGTAATAAATAGTATACTTTTTAAATCTTTTAGTGTTAAAGGGGTAGTTCACCCAAAAACCTTTTTTTTTAACATTGATTGAGGCTCGTTTTGTCAAAAGGAATCGGGTGTTTTTTTTTTAGAATCGAAGCAGTACTTACCGTTTTAGAGATGCATCGCCTCTGTCGCTTCCGGGTATGGTCTTCGGGAAAGGGTGTTCCTATTTGATTGACAGGCTTCTGACGGTCGGATACCTCGCGTCACGATTTTCCGAAAGTAGCCGAACGACGGTGCGTAGGCGCAGTGTAGAGCCGCACCGGCGCTCGGCTTCTTTCGGCTACTCGTGACGCGATGTATGCGACCGTCGGAAGCCTGTCAATCAAATAGGAACGCCCAGACCAGAAGACCATATCCGGAAGCGACGGAGACGATGCATCTCTAAAACAGTAAGTACTGCTTCGATTCTAAAAAAAAAACACCCGATTCCCCTTGACAAAACGAGCCTCAATCAATGTTAAAAAAAGGTTTTTGGGTGAACCACCCCTTTAATGTCGCCTTCAAAATCCCAAAGGGGGATTTTTCTTGTTCACGATTCATTTGGGATGTTGGTGACAGAACACCTGGTTCTGACGATAGTGGATACAATTTCTTTGAGTATCTCATTCAGTCCATTGTATATCATTTATTTACTTTCACTTGCATCTTTTCGAGCCCAACTCAATGTTTTCTGTTACACTTAAATATGTGTTAAGGCCAAGCCTAGGCAAAGTCACTTTGTACAGTCCGATAATGGGGAGGGGAGACTTGCTTTGTGCTGCGGCCTGCCTGCAGCAGACTGATGGCATCATCTCAGCTTGGGGGTGCAGACAAGTAAAGAGCTTGTTGCCCATACCTAAGCTTTGTGGGCGGAGTGAAACGGGTTGGGGGCATGACCTGGTTGGAGCCCAGGCTGAGTCTGTCATGCACCTTATGGGGTTTTGCAGAGATTTGCGACTTCCATTAGATGGAAGGCATAGTTTTTGCTTGTGGTTGGGGGGAGGGGGGGGGGAATACATGCTTTGCATTGCGGCGCAGCCAACATTATGCCTGCTGTCATGACCCATTCCATTTGTAGCAGCGCCACAAAAACTAGAGGCCACGCGGTTCTGGTGATGTGGGATTTTATGTGATAAAACAGCATTGAGGAGGCAACAAAACACCACCTCCCATAGACTGCAAGGGTTACTCTTAAATTATGTCCGGGGGGGTTACACTGCTGGCTACATTACTTACCTGTTCAACCGTCTCTGGTGCTCTCTTCCTCTATCACATTAACCCCGTATTGTGGAGGCTGTGACCATGGTCGGTCAGGAAGCTTTAAGCACACCCAACACCGGATGCAAATCTGAATAATGCCCCCCCATGGCCAACACTGAGAATGTCCTGGTGATTCCCTTAGCTCTCAATGGCCTTGGCCTTGTAGAAATAGACCCGACACCTCTGGGACGTACACTGGCCACCAGAATCCAGCAATGCCACTCATTCTGCCAGGCATCCACCTGGCACCAGATCCCAGCAATGCCTTCCATTCTACCACAGTTCCAATCGGGCACCAGAACCCAGCAATGCGTCCATTTTTCTATAGATCCAACTGGGCACCCCCATTCTACCACTAATCCAACTGGGCACCACAACCCAACAATGCCCCCACCCTTTCTACCATGGTTTTAATTGGGCACCAGAACCCGGAAATGATCCCCATTCCTCCATTGATCCAACTGAGCACCAGAACCCAGCAATGCCCCCCATTCTACAATGGTTCCAATTGGGCACCAGAACCCAGCAATACCACTCATTCTATCATGGATCCAACTGGACACCAGAATCCTGCAATGCAATCCAATCTACCATGGTTCCAATTGGGCACCAGAACCCAGCAATGCCACCCATTCTATCGTTGATCCAACTTAGCACCAGAACCCAACAATGCCCCCCATTCTACCATGGTTACAATTGGGGGGACATTGCTGGTTTCTGGTGCCCAATTGGAATCATGGTAGAATGGGGGACATTGGGCACCAGAACCCAGCAATGTCCCCCATTCTACCATGATTCCAATTAGGCACCAGAACCCAGCAATGCACCCCATTTTACAATGATTGCAATTGGGCACCAGAACCCAGCAATGCACCCCATTTTACCACTCATCCAATTGGGCACCAGAACCCAGCAATGCACCCCATTCTTCCATGGATCCAATTGGGCACCAGGACCCTGCAATGCCACCCGTCCTACCGCGGTTCCAATTTGGCACCAAAACCCAGCAATGCCACCCATTCTGCCATTTATCCAATTGGGCTCCAGAACCCAACAATGCCCCCCATTCTACCACTGATCCAACTGGGCACCAGAACCCAGCAATGTCCACCATTCTACCACAAATCCCACTGTATCTCGTCCAGTTCCATGTCAGCTACAACCTAACAGCCCTCCAGAACTCCTCCCCATCTATGATTCATGAGAACAGCAGGTACAATGTCCGTCTCCGGGCCGATCAATGACCTGAACAAATTCCACACAGCCATTGTTAGCAGATCTTCCCCCTCAATATGAGTGATGGCTGACAGCCATGATGGACGGGGCATCGAATGAATGTGAAGTATGTAGAAAAAGAGAATTGAACCTCGTTACATCGTCCACAACAACACAAAACCAACACATAACCAGGTAACCGGCAACTCCGGAGAGTTTAGAGAAGATGAAACAATAAAACAAAGAACAAGATAGAGTCACCTATAGATAGAGGCACCCCCATAGACAGAGGCACCCCCATAGACAGAGGCACCCCCATAGACAGAGGCACCTATAGAGTCACCCCCATAGACAGAGACATCTATAGAGTCACCCCCATAGACAGAGGCATCCCCATAGCCAGAGGCACCCCCATAGCCAGAGGCACCTATAGAGTCACCCCCATAGACAGAGGCATCTATAGAGTCACCCCCATAGACAGAGGCACCCCCATAGCCAGAGGCACTTATAGACTCACCCCCATAGATAATAATTTCCTTTCACAAATCCACCTGGACCCAGATGAGTGGCATTGCTGGGTTCTGGTGCCCAGTCATGGATTCAAGCTACGCACCAAAACCCAGTAATGCCACTTATCATGGATCCAACTGGGTGCCAGAATTCAGCAATGCCACTCATCCATCATGGATCTAGCTGGGCACCAGAACCCAGCAATTCCACTCATTCTATCATGGATCCAACTGGGCGCCAGGACCCAGTACTGCCACTCATTCTACCATGGAACCAACTGGGCATCAGGACCCAGCAATGCCACTCATTCTATCATGGATCCAACAGGGCGCTAGGACCCAGTAATGCCACTCATTCTACCATGGATCCAACTGGGTGCCAGGACCCAGTACTGCCACTCATTCTATCATGAATCCAACTGGGTGCCAGGACCCAGTACTGCCACTCATTCTATCATGAATCCAACTGGGAGCCAGGACCCAGTAATGCCACTCATTCTACCATGAATCCAACTGAGCACCGGTCCAGGACCCAGTAATGCCACTCATTCTATCATGAATCCAACTGGGTACCAGGACCCAGTAATGCCACTCATTCTACCATGGATCCAACTGAGCACCAAGAGCCCGTAAAGCCACTCATTCTATCATGGATCCAACTGGGCACCAGAACCCAGCGATTCCACACATTCTACCATGGATCCAACTGGGCATCAGGACCCAGCAATGCCACTCATTCTATCATGGATCCAACTGGGCACCAGGACCCAGTAATGCCACTCATTCTACCATGGATCCAACTGGGCACCAGGACCCAGTAATATCCCCCCATTCTACTGCAGATCCAAACAGGTACTGGAACCCAGTAATGCCCCCCATTTTACCCTTTACATCATAGTCCCCACCCATTTGACATCACTGCCCCTCTCTCAACATCACCTCTCACTTTCCTGCAGGCAGAAGGAAGCATTTCCTCAGTCTCCCCTCCCTGCTGCAGCAAAGTGCTGACCTAGAGCAGACATTTGTGAACACAGCCAGGAACTGCACAGGCACCAGTACATGACTGAGCCATCCCTGAGCCGACATCCCAGTCCCAGGAGTAGAAGGTGACCCAGGACCCTCCCATGTGAGTACAGACCAATCAATGCAATGTGGACTGGACAGAGTGGAACAAGGTCCGGCCATACGGGGCTCAGAGGCCCCATCCCCTAATCCATGCGCCCGCGCCCAATCTACATGCAGGGGACCGGACACACCGATTACAATGTTTTTTTTATTTTTTTAAGCACATGATTGAGGCCTGAGGCTCTAATTGGCTTCAAAAAAGGACGGGCTCGGGGCGCAGAGCACTGTGCCCCAAGCCCACCCAGTTGTGTGGCAATAACATATTTATATCTGCGTTTTCCAGATTCTCCTCTCGACCAATCAGGAAGCGGGTCCCGAGACCCGATTGACCATGGAGTTTGTGGGTGGCAGGGGGGGGGGGGGGGTCGATCACCGCATTCACGTACATCTCCTTGTGTGATCGCTGCACTCATGTTTGTCTCCTACAGGGGGGGGGGTTGGGTTTGGTGCTAGTTTGCCACCCCCCCCCCCCCCCAAATATATTAAGCACCGGCCAGCTTTAAATCCGACAGGGACTGTTTGAAATAAAAACACCAGACAGATCCCTGAAAAGGCAGCCAGCATGTCCCCTGAATTCAGCCCCGCCCTCTTTTACAGCCCACTGCAGCTCCGCCCACACATACTGCAGCACAGAGTCATGTGATAAGAAGCTCCTCAGAGGAAGCACTGTGAAAAGCCTGCTGAGTTTATCTGCAGGGGTTAAAAGGTAAACTGAGTGAACTCTCTCGGCCAGATTCTCATAAGAGATACGACAGTGTATCTCAAGATACACCGTCGTATCTCTGTTTTTTGGCCCGGGTATCTATGTGTGTGATTCCTAGAATCATTTACGCATAGATACGGCGTAGATCCGACAGGTGTAAGACACTTACACCGTCGGATCTTAGATGTAATTCTTCTCTGGCCGCTAGGTGGCGTTTACGTTGTTTTCTCATTTGACTATGCAAATGAGCCTGATACGCCGATTCCCGAATGTTTTTGCGCCGCCTCGCCATCGTTTCCGTAAGCGTAAGGTTACCCCTGCTATATGAGGGGTAACCTTACATCAGTCCGCCGTATGCCATGTTAAGTATGGCGTCGGGACAGCGTTGTCTTTTTCCGTCGTTTACGTCATTTTACTAAGTCGTTCGCGAATAGGGCTTTACGTCAATGACGCTCATGTCGGCTTCATTGACGTTTTCCGTTGTGAGCTGGAGCATGCGCACTGGGCTATTTTTACAGCCGGCTCATTCACAGTTCGATCGGCGCGGGGGCGCGCCTAATTTAAATACAAGCCGTCCCCTTTGAATTACGCGGCCATACGCCGGGCCATTTACACTACGCCGCCGCAAATTACGGAGCAAGTGCTTTGAGAATACGGCACTTGCTCCAGTAAGTTGCGGCGGCATTGTGTAAATGGCATTCGCCGGAGAGAACTTTTCTATCACACCTGCAGCAGGACATTGACAGGCAGACAGGTGACAGCACAATGACAGGCGGCAGCACGATGACAGGCGGCAGCACGATGACAGGCGGCAGCACAATAACAAGCAGCAGCACAATGACAGGCGGCAGCACAATGACAGGTGACAGCACAATGACAGGTGGCAGCACAACGACATGCGGCAGCACAACGACAGGCGGCAGCACAACGACAGGCGGCAGCACAACGACAGGCGGCAGCACGATGACAGGCGGCAGCACAACGACAGGCGGCAGCACAACGACAGGCGGCAGCACAATAACAGGCGGCAGCACAACGACAGGCGGCAGCACAACGACAGGCGGCAGCACAACGACAGGCGGCAGCACAATGACGTCATTTAATCGGGCCACCAAACAATTCTCCTGATGCCGAGCAACGGGCTAAAATAAAAATTTGTTGCAGAAACATCCCCTCCGGTTGCTACACGTGTAACCTGAGAGCGCACCGCGTTCAATCACTGCGGATGTCAGAGGAGAACAGGCATTACATTGACGGCATTGACAGCCAATGAGCCGGATCAACGAACGCAATAAATACCGCGACACGATCAGTCATGCCGACACTGTGAATGAGCACACAGGTGGTCACACAATGCCGGGGGGGAACAAAGGTGGCAATCAGAGGGACAAAAAACCCCGGAGGGACCGATACCAACCCCCACCTCCTTTATACATACCAATAATAATAGTGTGTGACTGTGGGGGGGGGGGGACATTAGAGTGTAAGCTCCTCTGTACAGACACTGATGTGACTGTGGGGGGGAGGGGACATTAGAGTGTAAGCTCCTCTGTACAGAGACTGATGTGACTGTGGGGGGAGGGGACATTAGAGTGTAAGCTCCTCTGTACAGAGACTGATGTGATTGTGGGGGAGGGGACATTAGAGTGTAAGCTCCACTGTACAGAGACTGATGTGACTTGGGGGGGGGGACATTACAGTGTAAGCTCCTCTGTACAGAGACTGATGTGACTGTGGCGGGAGGGGACATTAGAGTGTAAGCTCCTCTGTACAGAGACTGATGTGATTGTGAGGGAGGGGACATTAGAGTGCAAGAATGTCTGGCCGCTGACCAATGACGGTTGCTCTCCACCTGTAGAGACGTTGGATACAAAGTTACTGAGGAGGAAAGGTACAAGTCAGGACATGATCGGCCGGCACTTGAGCAATGGAGTTCTGAGGACACTTTGTGACGTCGGGAGCAGCGAAGGCCAAAAATTCACGAGATTCTCACAGATCATCGGACAAAATGAGACGCGGCGACCACAGCGACAACCAGCCAAACATTCCATCTCTCCAACAGAGACCGGAGCGGAGTACAAAGTACGAGTCAGGAGAGCGATGAGCTGGAAGGAGAGAATACCAGAGCGGCGCGATGACGTCACTCGCTGGGCTTCAGAGCGTCACGCGACCTTTTCTGAACTCTGCAGAATAAAAAAATAAATGAGCCGAATTCTGACCATCTGGACGCCAAATTACTACAAGCCTCGGGTGGTAATCAATAATCTATAATCAGAGGATACTATTGGTAAAGAGCCATGTGTAGATCCAGGATGAAGGGACAAGACAGAGGCCAACGGCAAAGACAGCAGCGGAACAAGAAAAAATGGTGTCCAGGAAGGAACCTCCCCTGCTGGCGATTATTGTACGCAGGCCGCCATGAAAACCGTCACCGCACCTGATAGGGCATTACTGGAGGAAGTCGTTGTTAGCCAATCATTTTCCAGGACAGGAGATAGAGAAATACAAAGTAACATTGTTTATAAACATTGATCAGACAGGAGATAGAGAGATACAAAGTAACATTGTTTATAAACATTGATCAGACAGGAGATAGAGAGATACAAAGTAACATTGTTTATAAAAATTGTTGAGACAGGAGATAAGAAGCTTGTTTTGCACAGTGTGGCCCCGATCTGCGACTTCTGAGGTCCCCCGGCAGTTCTCGTGGCTCCTCCCCACATCAGATAACCCAGTAGGAGAAGTGCTCTCCCGGAGGGTTACCTTTGCGGGCACTCTCCCGAGTCCAGCATTTGGCGTCCATAGCCTCTGAATGTATGACTCTGCCCCACCCCTGCGTCATTGGATTTGACGGACAGCAGCGGGAGCCAATGGCTGCATTGCTATCAATCTATCCAATCAAGAGCCGAAAACACTGGGAAGAGGAAGAGCGCACCTCCGCCGGGTGAAGTTCCAGGGGTCAGGTAAGTAAAAGGGGGGGCTGGGGGGGGGGGGGGGCGGTGACTGACAGAATATAAAACAAAAAAACTGCGCTAGTTGATAATAGGTAAGGATCAATAAAGATAATGGAAATATACCATTCAATAAAGAAAACACATTAGGCTGCAGTTGTCGTGGGATAACACAAAAAGAATCAGAGAACAAAAGCAAAACTGCGCCACATAAAAACTAGTAAATGAAAGAAAAAACCATGTGTACAGTTTTCATAAAGATTCAACACAGCATGAGTCCAATCTGAATTTCAAAGATACTTCCATTGGTATTGAAGCTGTATATATATATGAGGAAAACATCCGTAGCAACACACCACCACAGTGCCACACCAATACGTTTATAAGTGATCCCTTCACCGAGATAGGAATGGCTGCTTACCAGAAGTAAGCTCAAGCAGAGCAGTTGGCTATAGCCCAGCCACGGCCTTTGTATCCGGAAGTCAGTGATTAGTATGTGGTTTCCCAGAACTGACAGGAAGGGACACTGTAATGTTCATCCACCGGGATACACTTGGGCGTTTCCAACACTCATCCACAGGGGGGGTTAAAACAGAAAAAGCTCCATAGCATAATTCCGTTTAAGAAATGTTATTCAAAAGATATAAAATGTACTTACAATAAAAAGCATAAAAACGAGCATATAAGAGCCGGCCGGCAAGCGATAGGGATTCTCCCCCACGTGGTGACGTCACAGAGCGTCCCCCAGACGCGTTTCGTCATCAATCGGACGTTTTCAATGGGATGGGCTATCGCTGTGACTCACCAAGTTAAATACCCCGCCCTTGTTGTGAATTGCAAAAACAAGCGCGGCTCGGGCGCCATCTTTAGTGTGGTAAACATTGCCCTTACTTCGCAGCACATCAAAAAGCAGCAATAAATGTTTAGATAGGATCTCATTTGGTAGTGAAGGGGGCGATCTTGTAACACGCAGACCTCCACCCTCTGAATTACCCGACTTGAGTGTGTTAAAAAACAGCGCTTTTCTAATATAGAACGGCTTGTCCTGTCCTCCGTTATAGAACGCATGCAAAAACGCCATTTTGGAAATGGTAAACATGCCCATAGCCCCTGAATGGGAATAAGAAAAAAGGTGCCCATAGCAAGGAGGAATGAGAATCCGAGTGGACCCTCGGGATTCGATCCCCTGTTCAGTGATAAAAAAGGGGGGGGGGTTTTGTGGGCAATGCCGGACTGATAACATACCGCGCATAGTTCACTCGTATTGCAGGACAGGCCCGTTACTCGACGCCATCTTTATTGTGGTAAAAAATGCCCTCTTCAAACGTACAAACCCAGCTATGTACCAGTAAAGCACAACGCTAGTGTTATAGAACGAAGAAAAAAGGGGGGGGGGACAGATATAGGATAAGGATCTCTCTCTCATTCCCGATTTAGATTAGACAAAGGTGATCTGGCACTGGACCACCTGTCAACAAAAATTATCCGAAAAAAATTAAAAGTAACATCGAAAACAATATATAATTAATATGGAGGGGGCTTAACCTCTCCATTTTTATCAAACTAATGTGTTAAATATGTGTTATAGTGAAGTGAAAATTTACATATAAAAAATTAATTTATGCAAAAAATAACATTTAGTTAAGTGCATTACACTTCGGAATTTCTAATTTCGAAGTCTAAATTTGATAATAGACTATCCCTATGTGAAAAATTATTCCACAGATGGATAGAATTGTGTGAAAACATAATATATGTAAGAAAAAATATAAGGAAAATATATATTTAGGTATAAAATATCTTTGTGCAGAGCTTAGATAAGCCACACCTCCGTTGATGCATTTCACAACAGGTTTACATAGATCTTATGTATATATATATATATCATCCACTATAAATGAACGCATTAAATACTGCCAACGATACACTCTATGCATTATTAATAAATGCGTTTACATCTGTCTCTACGTTTAAACCATAAGGAATATAGGTTTTCAAACGAAAAATCCAACTCATTTCCATCCGTGAGATTTCCCTCACTAGGTGGCTACCCCTCCAATGGGGTTTAAATTTATCGATCCCCAAAAAAAGTGTATTGGATGGATCTTTATGGTGTTTGAGTCAGTAGTGATTAGAAACTGAGTGGTCTCTAAATCCCGACAGGATGTTAGTAATGTTTTCGTTAACACGTACTCTAAAAGCCCTTTTGGTCCGGCCCACATATTGCAGGCCACATGGACACTGCAACAAGTATACTACACCTGTAGAAGCACAAGTGATGCAGGGCCTGATTTTTTGTTCCCTGCCCGTGGCTGTAGATAAAAAGGTGGTCACCCGTCTTTGTACATTTGAATTTAGACTACACACCCTACATCTTCCGCATTTGTAGTAGCCAGTTAATTGGTTAAAAAAACTTAAATCTCTACGGGGTGGATCAATAATGTTAGCAGCTACTTGATTCCTTATAGATTGAACACCCCTGAAAACTACCCGAGGTTTAGGGGGCAGTATTTCTTTCAATACTGAATCACTCTTGGCTATATGCCAATGTTTATTGATGAGGTGAGAGATGGCTCTATGTTGAATGGAATACGTGGTGATGAACGGTACCCCTTCAGGGAATTTTATGCCCTCTGTGATGACCTTCTCTTGAAGAAGGTCTTCTCTCTTGGTGTTAAAAGCTTCATTTACGGATCTCTTTAGAGATTCATTATCATAGCCCTTTTCCAAAAAACGCTCTGTTAGGATCTCGATCTGAGTTAGAAATTGACATGGATCCGAACAGTTTCTCCTCAGACGGAGATATTGGCTCTTAGGGATTGCCCTGAGCCAATATCTGCATGCAGGCGTTTTTGCATGCGTTCTATAACGGAGGACAGGACAAGCCGTTCTATATTAGAAAAGCGCTGTTTTTTAACACACTCAAGTCGGGTAATTCAGAGGGTGGAGGTCTGCGTGTTACAAGATCGCCCCCTTCACTACCAAATGAGATCCTATCTAAACATTTATTGCTGCTTTTTGATGTGCTGCGAAGTAAGGGCAATGTTTACCACACTAAAGATGGCGCCCGAGCCGCGCTTGTTTTTGCAATTCACAACAAGGGCGGGGTATTTAACTGGGTGAGTCACAGCGATAGCCCATCCCATTGAAAACGTCCGATTGATGACGAAACGCGTCTGGGGGACGCTCTGTGACGTCACCACGTGGGGGAGAATCCCTATCGCTTGCCGGCCGGCTCTTATATGCTCGTTTTTATGCTTTTTATTGTAAGTACATTTTATATCTTTTGAATAAAATTTCTTAAACGGAATTATGCTATGGAGCTTTTTCTGTTTTAACCCCCCCTGTGGATGAGTGTTGGAAACGCCCAAGTGTATCCCGGTGGATGAACATTACAGTGTCCCTTCCTGTCAGTTCTGGGAAACCACATACTAATCACTGACTTCCGGATACAAAGGCCGTGGCTGGGCTATAGCCAACTGCTCTGCTTGAGCTTACTTCTGGTAAGCAGCCATTCCTATCTCGGTGAAGGGATCACTTATAAACGTATTGGTGTGGCACTGTGGTGGTGTGTTGCTACGGATGTTTTCCTCATATATATATATACAGCTTCAATACCAATGGAAGTATCTTTGAAATTCAGATTGGACTCATGCTGTGTTGAATCTTTATGAAAACTGTACACATGGTTTTTTCTTTCATTTACTAGTTTTTATGTGGCGCAGTTTTTCTTTTGTTCTCTGGTGACTGACAGAAGTTTTCTCACCTTGCATAGGATGCACGAAGATTTACAACCCCTTTAATTGAAGAAGCTGATTGGGTCCTCTGCACAGGTGGACCAGATTTTGCTTCCTCCAGGCTTAGTAAACTCCCACCCCCCCCCCCCCTCCCCCAAATAAAAAATCTGAATTTTCTTTTCTCTCACGGAGTTCTCAACTGCAATAATTCAGCACTTTATTATGCGGCCGTTTTATGAATTATTGTTCACAGCAAGTTGATTGTTATTATTATTTCTTTGCTATTTATAGTGCTCTGGGGGTTTCTTTGTCTCAAGTTTTTATTGCAATCTTGTTATCACCGTAGCGGATACATATTCAGATATAAAAGATTAGCGCAGAACGTATACAGATTTCGGCCTTTCTCACGCGTTTCACCCGGGAGGGACCTTGAGAAGAATATCCAGGTCTCAGGAAAACGCCCGAAATTATTTTTCTAATCACCGGCTGGCGGGATGTTATTCTGATGTAAAAATAAATAAAAGAATACAATATATCGCATGTCCCTCTTTAATGTGGAATCTGAAATTGCTTTGGTGCTCGGTGACAACTCTCAGTGAACACTTGGCATTCATAGAGAAAAAGGAAAGTGTGGCGCCCACAATTAGCGAGCGAGCGAGCGACCTCCTGCGTTCACAAAGCTGAAGGGCAGCCAAGACACGGCACAAGCTGATCAGCGGGTTCCGGCCAATAGATGACCGCCGGCACCCACTGATTGGTAAGGAGGAAGGCAGGACAATACAGAGCCCAATCCTGTCAGTGGGGATATGCAGAGCAAGGAGTAAAACCTGGCACATCCACGATATCGCCGAATGACGGACGTACTTTACCGGGAGGCCGTCAATAGACATCCTCCCGTGCTAGAGCGGCCTGCCCGCCCCCTGCAGGGCGTGCATGGCTCCCTTTGTGATCAGCGGGGCTATGAGACTTGCTGGATCACAGATCGGAGTAAGGAGTCGATCTCAACCCCTTACCATGTGATTAGCTGTCAGCCAATGACAGCTGATCATGTGATGTAAACAGAGCCGGTAATCACTGATGGCGCGAGGAGAGAAAAAAACGCCGATCACTGGCGGCTGACAGAGGGACATCGGTGCCGATCAGGGAGAGCTGCCGCATCTGTGCCCACGTGCCACCTGTCAGTGCCACCTACCAGTGCCCACTATCAATATCACCAATCTGTGCCTCATCAACAGTGCTGCCCATCATTGTCACCTACCAGTGCCCATCATTGTCACCTAATAGTGCCCCCCATCAGTAACACCTTATCATGGCCCGTCATTGCCACCTTATCTGTGCCCATCAGTAACACCTATCAGTGCCCATTAGTGCTGCTCATCAGTAACACCTATCAGTGCCCATCAGTAACACCTATCAGTGCCCATCAGTAACACCTATCAGTGCCCATCAGTAACACCTATCAGTGCCCATCAGTAACACCTTATCAGTGCTGCCTTATCTGTGCCTAACAGTAACACCTATCAGCGCCCATCAGTAACACCTATCAGTGCCGCCTTATCTGTGCCTATCAGTAACACCTATCAGTGCCCATCAGTAACACCTCTCAGTGCCCATCAGTAACACCTCTCAGTGCCGCCTTATCTATGCCTATCAGTAACACCTATCAGTAACACCTATCAGTGCCGCCTTATTTGTGCCTATCAGTAACACCTATCAGTGCCCATCAGTAACATCTATCGCATGGGTCCTCAAACTACGGCCCTCCAGATGTTCAGGAACTACAATTCCCATCATGCCCTAGTCATGTCTGTGAATGTCAGAGTTTTACAATGCCTCATGGGACTTGTAGTTCCGACACAGCTGGAGGGCCGTAGTTTGAGGATCCCTGATCTATCAGTTCCGCCTTATCTGTGCCTATCAGTAACACCTATTAGTGCCGCCTTATTTGTGCCTATCAGTAACACCTATCAGTGCCCATCAGTAACACCTATCAGTGCCGTCTTATCTGTGCCTATCAGTAACACCTGTCAGTGCCGTCTTATCTGTGCCTATCAGTAACACTTATCAGGGCCCATCAGTAACACCTATCAGTGCCCATCAGTAACACCTCTCAGTGCCCATCAGTAACACCTCTCAGTGCCGCCTTATCTGTGCCTATCAGTAACACCTATCAGTGCCGCCTTATTTGTGCCTATCAGTAACACCTATCAGTGCCCATCAGTAACATCTATCAGTTCCGCCTTATCTGTGCCTATCAGTAACACCTATTAGTGCCGCCTTATTTGTGCCTATCAGTAACACCTATCAGTGCCCATCAGTAACACCTATCAGTGCCGTCTTATCTGTGCCTATCAGTAACACCTATTAGTGCCGCCTTATTTGTGCCTATCAGTAACACCTATCAGTGCCCATCAGTAACACCTATCAGTGCCGTCTTATCTGTGCCTATCAGTAACACCTGTCAGTGCCGTCTTATCTGTGCCTATCAGTAACACTTATCAGGGCCCATCAGTAACACCTATCAGGGCCGCCTTATCTGTGCCTATCAGTAACACCTATCAGTGCCCATCAGTAACACCTATCAGTGCCCATCAGTAACACCTCTCAGTGCCCATCAGTAACACCTCTCAGTGCCCATCAGTAACACCTCTCAGTGCTGCCTTATCTGTGCCTATCAGTAACACCTATCAGTGCCCATCAGTAACACCTATCAGTGCCCATCAGTAACACCTATCAGTGCCCATCAGTAACACCTATCAGTGCCTGCCTATCAGTGCCTATCAGTAACACCTATCAGTGCCCATCAGTAACACCTATCAGTGCCTGCCTATCAGTGTCCATCAGTAACACCTCATAAGCGCATATCAATGAAGGAGAAAAATTACCTGTTTGCTAGATTTTATAACTAAATATGAAACATTTTATTCTTTCAAAATTTCCCTTTCTTTTTTTTTTTTTTTTTTTTAAGCAAAAAAATAAAAACCCCAGCGGTGATCAAATACAACCAAGGGAAATCTCTATTTGTGTGAAAAGAATAGATAAAAATGTAATTTGGGTGCAGTGTCGCACGACCGCGCAATTGTCATTCAAAGTGCTGAAAGCTGAAAATTGGTCTGGGCGGGAGGGAGGTAGGGTTTAAGTGCCCAGTAAGCAAGTGGTTAATAAAAGCACCTCACACAATACACATAAACACTGACTAGGCACACAGTCAACCCTTTGATCGCCCTGGACATTTAACCTCTTTCCCTGCTATTTTTTCTTTTTTAACCATGTATTGTCCTAAAATGTAAATAACCACCATTATGTACTATTACAGATAACTATTTGTTCTGTGTTGTACCACCTCTCCACAAAATCCTTGTCATCGTCCTGAAGAAGCCCCACTGCGAAACGCGCGTCCGCGACTTCTAAGGATTTTGCTAATATTGATAACTATTTGTTCTGTGTTGTACCACCTCTCCACAGAATCCTTGTCATCGTCCTGAAGAAGCCCCACGGCGAAACGCGCGTTGGCGACTTCTAAGGATTTTGCTAATATTGGTTACTGTTTTTTATATATTACATTTGTTTATTATTGTGCTGTACCCTATGCAATAAAGTTTTATTTTTAACATACTTCCTCTTGGCCTCAAAGTCCAACCATCAATATCTACCTGTAGATATTGTTCCCTTTCTTTCACTCTTTCCCTGCTAGTGTCATCAGTACAGTGACAGTGCATATTTTTAGCACCGGTCGCTGTATTAGTGTCAATGGTTCCCACAAAGTGTTAAAAGTGTCACGCTTTTTTTTTTTTTGCATTTTGCAGATTTCCACTAGAGCCCATTTAAAATGGTTTCCTATGGAACACATTCTGTAGAGCAAATCTGTAAAATGCAAAAAGCACTAAAAATGCCATAGAAGTGTCCGATTGTCCGCCGCAATATCGCAGTCCCGCTATAAGTCGCTGATCAACGCCATTACTAGTATAAAAATAAATAAAAAATCCAGCATATATACACCATAGTATGTAGAACCTATAAACCAATCAACATACAGCGCCTTGAAAAAGTATTCATACCCCTCTATATACAGTGCCTTAAAAAAGTATTCTTACCCCTCTATATACAGTGCCTTGAAAAAGTATTCATACCCCTCTATAGACAGTGCCTTGAAAAAGTATTCATACCCCTCTATAGACAGTGCCTTGAAAAAGTATTCATACCCCTCTATACAGTGCCTTGAAAAAGTATTCATACCCCTCTATAGACAGTGCCTTGAAAAAGTATTCATACCCCTCTATACACAGCGCCTTGAAAAAGTATTTATACCCTCTGAGATTCCCCACATTTTACAAATGCCCCTCCCCCCTCGCTTTTCACAGATTTATTTGTATCATTTATCATTTTACTTCCACTTCACAATTATGTGACACTTTGTGTTGTGTCTCTCACATAAAATCCCAATAATTTTTATTTTTACGTTTTTGGGTGTAACATGAGAAAATGGAAACTTCAATAAAATTAAGATTTGAACTATAAAAAAATAAAATGTCAAGAGGTATGAATACTTTTTTAAGGCCCTGTAAGTGTCGAGACTCTCCCCGCTTTTTCTTAAAGCTACGGGGAGGGGAGGTGTAATTCTTTAAAAATTGTCATTTGTCACTTTAAGTTGTTCTGTCAGGTGAGATCATTTCTTGTGAAATCACAACGGAAAACAATTATTATAATTATAGAAGAAAAAAAAAAAGAAAAAATACACACGTCCCGTGTATTGCCTCTTCCTGGTGACGGCTGAGGGGGGAGGGGAGGGGTTATAATCCTAATAAAGGTTTTGTTCTAGGTCAGAATTCTCATATTAATTACATTCTAATGATGAGAGGTGATTGTAGCTGTATTAGGGCACTTGTGACAAGATTTCGGGGTGTGTCCCCCTTCATCAGGATCCGGCTGGGACCTTGAATAAGGGGACACTCCCTGAAAGGTTGTCCTGAAAAATTGCACATAAGAAAATAAAAAATAAAGTATCACGGATAATACTTAATTGTACGATTTGCAAGTACTTAAAACCAAAGTTTGCTTTACCCACTTCAGCCCCGGAAGGTTTCCCCCCCTAATGACCAGGCCATTTTTTGCGATACGGCACTGCGTCGCTCTGACAATTGTGCGGTCGTGTGACGCTGTACCCAAACAAAATTTGCGTCCTTTTTCCCCCACAAATAGGAATAAAATCAAAAAGGGGCTTCACCATGTATTAGTGTAAGGGTGTGCAAACTTATGCAACCAGAATATTTTTATTTTTTTGCTTTCCTCCAACTAAAAGATTTCAGTTTGTTGTTCCCCTGAGTTGTAGAGTTTATGGGTCACATTAAAAGGTGGAAAAAATTCTGAAATTATTTATCTTTGTCTCATTTTTTACATCACAGAAAGCCAACAATTTACCACCCGGGGGGGGAAGACTTTTTATATCCACTGTGTATATAATATATTTATATCCTGTATTATAATAATTATTATTAATATGTTTATAATAGGTTTTGAAAAAGAATATTGTAGCATGTACAAAAAATGTATATAATATGATCTGCATAATATACAAAAATATTATTATTATTATTATGTATATTTATTGTAATGTTTACTTTCTACCATTTCAGGTCTAATATAAAAGAATATATATTAGAAAAAGGATTATTATTAATAAAAATTAATATTAGTAGTAGTATTATGTTATATTAATATAATTATTTTAGAACGTTAAATACATTTTCAGATTAGATACTATACTGCCATAAATTCAAGTTTTTACCACCCAGGTGTGTAGACTTTATATTCACTGTATATCTTATATATAAATACCCTGTATTATAATAATTATTAATATTCTCATAATAGGTTTTGAAAAATAATACTGTAGCGTGTACAAAAAATGAGTAACGTATGAATTGCATAATATACAAAAATATTATTATTGTTATGTATATTTATTGTAATGTTTACTTTCTACCATTTCATGATAAATATAAAAGACATTTTATATATATATATATATATACAGTGCAGAAAATAAGTATTTGAACACCCTGCTATTTTGCAAGTTCTCCCACTTGGAAATCATGGAGGGGTCTGAAATTGTCATCGTAGGTGCATGTCCACTGTGAGAGACATAATCAAAAAAAAAAATCCAGAAATCACAATGTATGATTTTTTTAACTATTTATTTGTATGATACAGCTGCAAATAAGTATTTGAACACCTGAGAAAATCAATGTTAATATTTGGTACAGTAGCCTTTGTTTGCAATTACAGAGGTCAAACGTTTCTTGTAGTTTTTCACCAGGTTTGCACACACTGGAGGAGGGATTTTGGCCCACTCCTCCACACAGATCTTCTCTAGATCAGTCAGGTTTCTGGGCTGTCGCTAAGAAACACAGAGTTTGAGCTCCCTCCAAAGATTCTCTATTGGGTTTAGGTCTGGAGACTGGCTAGGCCACGCCAGAACCTTGATATGCTTCTTACAGAGCCACTCCTTGGTTATCCTGGCTGTGTGCTTCGGGTCATTGTCATGTTGGAAGACCCAGCCTCGACCCATCTTCAAAGCTCTAACTGAGGGAAGGAGGTTGTTGCCCAAAATCTCGGAATACATGGCCCCGGTCATCCTCTCCTTAATACAGTGCAGTCACCCTGTCCCATGTGCAGAAAAACACCCCCAAAGCATGATGCTACCACCCCCATGCTTCACAGTAGGGATGGTGTTCTTGGGATGGTACTCATCATTCTTCTTCCTCCAAACACGGTTAGTGGAATTATGACCAAAAAGTTCTATTTTGGTCTCATCTGACCACATGACTTTCTCCCATGACTCCTCTGGATCATCCAAATGGTCATTGGCAAACTTAAGACGGACCTTGACATGTGCTGGTTTAAGCAGAGGAACCTTCCGTGCCATGCATGATTTCAAACCATGACGTCTTAGTGTATTACCAACAGAAACCTTGGAAACGGTGGTCCCAGCTCTTTTTAGGTCATTGACCAGCTCCTCCCATGTAGTCCTGGGCTGATTTCTCACCTTTCTTAGGATCATTGAGACCCCACAAGGTGAGATTTAGCATGGAGCCCCAGTCCGAGGGAGATTGACAGTCATGTTTAGCTTCTTCCATTTTCTAATGATTGCTCCAACAGTGGACCTTTTTTTACCAAGCTGCTTGGCAATTTCCCCGTAGCCCTTTCCAGCCTTGTGGAGGTGTACAATTTTGTCTCTAGTGTCTTTGGACAGCTCTTTGGTCTTGGCCATGTTAGTAGTTGGATTCTTACTGATTGTATGGGGTGGACAGGTGTCTTTATGCAGCTAATGACCTCAAACAGGTGCATCCAATTTAGGATAATAAATGGAGTGGAGGTGGACATTTTAAAGGCAGACTAACAGGTCTTTGAGGGTCAGAATTCTAGCTGATAGACAGGTGTTCAAATACTTCTTTGCAGCTGTATCATACAAATAAATAGTTAAAAATTCATAAATTGTGATTTCTGGAATTTTGTTTTTGGATTATGTCTCTCACAGTGGACATGCACCTACGATGACAATTTCAGACCCCTCCATGATTTCCAAGTGGGAGAACTAGCAAAATAGCAGGGTGTTCAAATACTTATTTTCTGCACTGTATATATATATATATATATATATATATATCTTTTATTATAGGAATTATTAATGATAAATATTATTATTATGTTACATTAATATTATCATTTTAAAAAGTTAAATACATTTTCAGATTAGATACTATACTGCCACAAATTCAAGTTTCTGGTGAGGGGGAATTGGAGATCGCTGACATTTTACCACCCGGGTGTGTAGACTTTATATCCACTGTATATATTATATATAAATACCCTGTATTATTATAATTATTAATATTCTCCTAATAGGTTTTGAAAAATAATATTGTAGCATGTACAAAAAATTAGTATAGTATGATCTGCATAATATACAAAAAATATTATTATTATGTGTATTTGTTGTAATGTTTACTTTCTACCATTTCATGACCAATATAAAAGAATATATATTAGAAGAATAATTATTATTAATAATAATTAATATTAGTAGTAGTAGTATTACGTTATATTAATATTAATATTATTATTTTATAACGTTAAAAAAAATATATATATTCAGATTAGATACTATACTGCCACAAATTCAAGTTTTTACCACCCAGGTGTGTAGACTATATTTTCATTGTATATATTATATATAAATACCCTGTATTATTATAATAATTATTAATATTCTCATAATAGATTTTGAAAAATAATATTGTAGCGTGTACAAAAAATGAGTATAGTATGAATTGCATAATATACAAAAATATTATTATTATGTAAATTAATTGTAATGTTTACTTTCTACCTTTTCATGACCAATAATAAAAATACATATTTTAGATATTAAAACACACACACATATATATATATATATATATATATATATATATATATATATATATATATATATATATATAGCTTGTATTATAAGAAGAATTATTATTAATTATATATTATTATTAATATTATGTTATATTAATATTGTTATTTTATAAAAGTTAAATACATTTTAAAAATAGATACTATATTCCTGCCACCAGGGCAGCCATCACAAATTTTGGGGCCCCTTACACAGCTTTAGGAGCAGAGAACAGGGGTGGGGGTGCTGACAAAAAAAAACAAGTGTAATCTCTCTAAGTGGGGGGGGGGGGTGGCGACTATTGGGTCCCTTACAAGTGTGATGCAAAAGATAAATAAATAAAGTAAGAAAAACCGGGATGGGGGTCAGCAGGGCATGTAAGGGGCTATCCGGCTCCTTACAGGTGTAATGCAAAAAAATGTATATATAAAAAAAAAGGAAGGGGGCCAGCCGGGCCCCTGGGGACCATCGGGCCCCTTACAGGTGTAATGCAAAAAAAATATATAAAAAAAAAGGGAGGGGGACTATCCGGCCCCATACAGGTGTAATGCCTGTACCCCAACCCCCCCCCCCCCCCCCGCCTGCCACAAATTCTAGTTCCTGGGTGGGGGGGGGGGGGGGGGGTTGGCGATCACTGACATTTTATACGATCCGCCGTCTCACTTTTTTCTAGTAAATCTTTTATCCAGATTTAGAAATGATAAGAGCAAAAACGGATTAAAGTTTATAAATCCCAACAATAAAAACATGAAAAGGATGAGAGGAGAATGGAAAGGAAAGAAATAAAGAGATGGAACTTTGTTTCTTTTGTAAATAAAGCAGAAACAAAAACAAAACATTTATAGATATGAGAAGATAAAAAGGAAAAGATTCTCTTGGATTCCATCAGAAAATACAAAGAATTCAGAGACTCGGTGTTGTGCGTTCTCACCCATATCTGTGCGTCTCACAGTGACATTGTACCGAGCCCGGGGACCCGTCTCACCACCAGCGTCATGTCCCCTGCCTGAGGTCTGACAAGGTGATCAGCTGGCCGTGCGGACGGTCCCTTCTAGAGAGTCCCAGCTCTAAGAACCTCCCACTTCTGCTCCCACCTGTCTAAGCTCCACCCCTCCAAGGTTACAAAAGGCATGAGAGATTGTGAGTTCCAAGAAAAACTAAATAGTCACACCGGGGTGATTTACTAAATCTGGAGCGATGAGAGTCTGGTGCAGCTCTGCAGAGCAACCAATCAGCTTCTCACTTATACTTTAATAATAAGATCCTGGAAGGTGATTGGTTTATATGCAGAACGGCACCAGATATTGCACCCTCTGTTTTATAAAAATCAATCTCCCCCAATGTATTATTCTCATCTCCCATCTGGACAATGATTATTTATAAACAATGTTACTTTGTATCTCTCTATCTCCTGTCTGATCGATGTTTATAAACAATGTTACTTTGTATCTCTCTATCTCCTGTCTGATCAATGTTTATAAACAATGTTTCTTTGTATCTCTCTATCCCCCGTCTGATCAATGTTTATAAACAATGTTACTTTGTGTCTCTCTATCCCCCGTCTGATCAATGTTTATAAACAATGTTACTTTGTATCCCTCTATCCCCCCGTCTGATCAATGTTTATAAACAATGTTACTTTGTATCCCTCTATCCCCCCGTCTGATCAATGTTTATAAACAATGTTACTTTGTATCTCTCTATCTCCTGTCTGATCAATGTTTATAAACAATGTTTCTTTGTATCTCTCTATCCCCCGTCTGATCAATGTTTATAAACAATGTTACTTTGTGTCTCTCTATCCCCCGTCTGATCAATGTTTATAAACAATGTTACTTTGTATCCCTCTATCCCCCCGTCTGATCAATGTTTATAAACAATGTTACTTTGTATCCCTCTATCCCCCCCCGTCTGATCAATGTTTATAAACAATGTTACTTTGTATCCCTCTATCCCCCCCGTCTGATCAATGTTTATAAACAATGTTACTTTGTATCTCTCTATCCCCCGTCTGATCAATGTTTATAAACAATCTTTAAAGAGATAATAAAGGCAAGTTTTTTTTTTATAACAAACATGTTCCGTGTGCCTGCTTTGTGTAATGGTTTTGTACTGAGCACACCCCCCCCCCCCTCCCCCGATCCTCTTTTTCTCAGGTCCCCCGCCGGCGCTCCTGACCCCTCCCTCCTGCCAAGTGTCCCCATAGCAAACAGCTTGCTGTAGGGGCACCTGAGCAGGCTTGGTCCTGGGACACTGCTCTGTGGGTCCATTCAGACACGGAGCTGCGGCTTAACCCTGCCCCCTCTCTCACCACTGCAGTCTCAGCCAATGAGAAGGGCGAGTCCCCAGAGAGCTGGGACTCTTGTGCACACCGCTGAATCGTGATTTTACTCAGGTAAGTACTGGGGGGAGGGGGGCTGCTGCACACAGAATTTTTTTTTTTACCTTCATACATAGAATACATGATGGTAAAAAACCTTCCGCCTTTAACCATTTCAGCCCCAGAAGATTTATTCCCCTTCATCACCGGGTCATTTTTTACGGCACTGCATTACTTTATCTGACAATTGCGCGGTCGGGCGACGCCGGGTCCGTCTGACTGTTTTTGATGTGGAATTTTAAAAGCAGAGGTGTTCTGTCAGATCAGAAGGCTCGCTGATGCTTTTAAAATGCAACATCAAGAGAGTCAGACAGATTTCTGAATCCCGTATTTCACAATATAAGCTGAGCTTACTGGTAAAAAAAAGTGCGAAAATCAAGACTCCGGAGGGTGTAAAAAAGATGTTTACCGCTTGGCGACTTCAGACTGTGCGCTTACTGCGGCTGAGTGTGGGGTGTACCAAGATGGCCACGATGGAACGTCACTTCTGTTACGAAATCTGACGGGTCGCCAAATCTGACGGAATACCGGACCCACTGATTGGCTTCCACTGTGTCCAATCACAGCGGGTCGGGGGCAGCTGCCCGCGTTCGCACTGCAGTCCCGGATATGCAGAATTGTGTACCTGTGCTGTTTATCAGTGTCACCCATCATTGCCCATCAGTGCTGCCCATCAGTAATGCCTGTCTATCAGTGCTGCCTCATCAGTAATGCCTATCAGTAATGTCTGTCTATCAGTGTAGCCTATCAGTGTCCATTAGTGTAGCCTATCAGTGCCCATCAGTGTAGCCCATCAGTGTAGCCTATCAGTGCCCATCAGTGTAGCCTATCAGTGCCCATCAGTGAAGCCTATCAGTGTAGCCTATCAGTGCTCATCAGTGAAGCCCATCAGTGAAGCCTATCAGTGCCCATCAGTGGAGCCTATCCGTGCCCATCAGTGAAGCCTATCAGTGACCATCAGTGAAGCCTATCAGTGACCATCAGTGAAGCCTATCAGTGACCATCAGTGAAGCCTATCAGTGACCATCAGTGAAGCCTATCAGTGCCCATAAGTGAAGTCCATCAGTGTAGCCTATTAGTGCCCATCAGTTTAGCCTATCAGTGCCCATCAGTGAAGCCTATCAGTGCCCATCAGTGAAGCCTATCAGTGCCCATCAGTAAAGCCGATCAATGCCCATCAGTGAAGCCTATCAATGCAGCCTCATCAGTGCCCATCAGTGAAGGACAAAAATTACCTATTTACAAAAACATTATTTTTTTTCAAAAATGTTGGTCTTCTTTGTTTGTTTAGCAAAAAATAATATTAAATACCACCAAAAGAAAGCTCTGTCTGTCTCAAACAATTTATATAAATGTCTTATGGTTACAGTGTTACATGACCGCGCAATCATCATTCAAAGTGTGAGAGCGCTGAAAGCTGAAAATTGTCCTGGGCAGGAAGGGGGAGGGGGGAGGGCCCCGGTATTGAAGGGGTTAAGTGTGGTAATTATATGCAAAAAGAAAAAAAAACACTCAGGAAGGGGGCACATACTTTGTCACGGCTCCGTGTGTATATGACTGCCGTCTGACTTTTGACTTCTCGTTTCCTGCGAGGATTGCAGCGCGACGCTTTGTTTGCGCATAATTAAAACGCGATATCTCCAGCAACAGGCCAGGTAAACGTTAGGAAACCCGATCACTATGTACTTTACCTGTCAGACGGGCCAATTTACATTCCACAGACACTGAAATTCCAGACAGATACCTCCAGCCAAACATTAATTAGCTGAGAAGCTTTATGAACGCCAGCCAAATTCAATAACAGATGGCGGCCAAGAGAAAAAAAACGCCATGGCGGCCAGGGGCTGGTACGAGCGTCCACCCACTGGCAAGATGCTACAAGGGACCCGCTACCATTGTTACTTGTATAGGAGAAGGTCTCACAGAGTCCTCCACAGTGCCGAGAATTCCAAGAGGGGTAGAGTTAAGCCGGCCATCGTTGGGGCCTATCCTGAGCCGGTTCTGCAGGGACTTTAGTGCTTAAAGGCAGAAGGTGCTTTCTTTGCATTAAGATAAAAAGCCTTCTGTGTGCAGCACCCCCCCGCCCCCCCAATACTTACCTATGGCTCCACTCGCTCCAGCAATGTTGTACGATAGACTCGGCTGCCCGGGACTCTCCCTTCTCATTGGCTGAGAAGGCAGCACGGCGCCATTGGCTCCCACTGCTGTCAATTAAAGTCAGTGAGCCAATAAGGAGATGAGGGAGCAGGGCCAATCCGCGGCTCCATGTCTAAATGGACACACAGAACAGGGGCTCGGGTGCCCCCATAGAAAGCTGCTTGCTGTGGGGGCACTTAACAGGAGGGAGGGGCCAAGAGAAAGCCGCCATGGCAGCCGGGGCTGGTACGAGCGTCCACCCGCTGGCAAGACGCTACAAGGGACCCGCTCCATTGTTACTTGTATAGAAGAACCCGCTCCATTGTTACTTGTATAGGAGAAGGTCTCACAGAGTCCTCCACAGAGCTAAGAATTCCAGGAGAGAAGAGTTAAGCCAGCCATCGTTGGGGCCTATCCTGGGCCGGTTCCACAGGGACTTCAGTGCTTAAAGGCAGAAGGTGCTTTCTATGCATTAAGATAAAAAGCCTTCTGTGTGCAGCATCATTTGGGCCAGTGCACAAAGCAAGGTCCATAAAGACACAGATGAGCGAGTTTGAGGTGAAGGAACTTATCTGGCCTGCACAGAGCCCTGACTTCAACCCAACAGAACACCTTTGGGATAAATTAGAGCGGAGACTGCGAGACAGACCTTCTCCTCCAACATCAGTGCCTGACCTCACAAATGCTCTTCTGGAAGAATGGTCAAACATTCCCATAGACACACTCCTAAACCTTGTGGACGGCCTTCCCAGAAGAGGTGAAGCTGTAAAGGGCGGGGTCAACTCAATATTGAACCCTCCGGACTAAGAGTGGGAAGTCATTAAAGGTCATGTGCGTGTAAAGGCCGGTTTTCCAATACTTTTGGTAATATAGTGTCATCTAGGATCACCTACAGGGAAGCCTTGTTCTAGGATCACCTACAGGGAAGCCTTGTTCTAGGATCACCTACGGGGAAGCCTTGTTCTAGGATCACCTACGGGGAAGCCTTGTTCTAGGATCACCTACGGGGAAGCCTTGTTCTAGGATCACCTACGGGGAAGCCTTGTTCTAGGATCACCTACGGGGAAGCCTTGTTCTAGGATCACCTACGGGGAAGCCTTGTTCTAGGATCACCTACAGGGAAGCCTTGTTCTAGGATCACTTACGGGGAAGCCTTGTTCTAGGATCACCTACGGGGAAGCCTTGTTCTAGGATCACCTACGGGGAAGCCTTGTTCTAGGATCACCTACGGGGAAGCCTTGTTCTAGGATCACCTACAGGGGAAGCCTTGTTTTAGGATCACCTATAGGGGAAGCCTCGTTCTAGGATCACCTATAGGGGAAGCCTTGTTCTAGGATCACCTATAGGGGAAGCCTCGTTCTAGGATCACCTACGGGGAAGCCTTGTTCTAGGATCACCTATGGGGAAGCCTTGTTCTAGGATCACCTATAGGGGAAGCCTTGTTCTAGGATCACCTATAGGGGAAGCCTTGTTCTAGGATCACCTACAGGGAAGCCTTGTTCTAGGATCACCTACGGGATAGCCTTGTTCTAGGATCACCTACGGGGAAGCCTTGTTCTAGGATCACCTACAGGGAAGCCTTGTTCTAGGATCACCTACAGGGAAGCCTTGTTCTAGGATCACCTACAGGGGAAGCCTTGTTTTAGGATCACCTATAGGGGAAGCCTCGTTCTAGGATCACCTACGGGGAAGCCTTGTTCTAGGATCACCTACGGGGAAGCCTTGTTCTAGGATCACCTACAGGGAAGCCTTGTTCTAGGATCACCTATAGGGGAAGCCTTGTTCTAGGATCACCTATAGGGGAAGCCTCGTTCTAGGATCACCTACAGGGAAGCCTTGTTCTAGGATCACCTACAGGGAAGCCTTGTTCTAGGATCACCTACAGGGAAGCCTTGTTCTAGGATCACCTACAGGGAAGCCTTGTTCTAGGATCACCTACAGGGAAGCCTTGTTCTAGGATCACCTACAGGGAAGCCTTGTTCTAGGATCACCTACAGGGAAGCCTTGTTCTAGGGTCACCTATGGGGAAGCCTTGTTCTAGGATCACCTATAGGGGAAATCTTGTTCTAGGATCACCTATAGGGAAGCCTTGTTCTAGGATCACCTACAGGGAAGCCTTGTTCTAGGATCACCTACAGGGAAGCCTTGTTCTAGGATCACCTACAGGGAAGCCTTGTTCTAGGATCACCTACAGGGAAGCCTTGTTCTAGGATCACCTACAGGGAAGCCTTGTTCTAGGATCACCTATGGGGAAGCCTTGTTCTAGGATCACCTATAGGGGAAGCCTTGTTCTAGGATCACCTATAGGGGAAGCCTTGTTCTAGGATCACCTACAGGGAAGCCTTGTTCTAGGATCACCTACGGGGAAGCCTTGTTCTAGGATCACCTACGGGGAAGCCTTGTTCTAGGATCACCTACAGGGAAGCATTGTTCTAGGATCACCTACAGGGAAGCCTTGTTCTAGGATCACTTACGGGGAAGCCTTGTTCTAGGATCACCTACGGGGAAGCCTTGTTCTAGGATCACCTACGGGGAAGCCTTGTTCTAGGATCACCTACGGGGAAGCCTTGTTCTAGGATCACCTACGGGGAAGCCTTGTTCTAGGATCACCTACGGGGAAGCCTTGTTCTAGGATCACCTACGGGGAAGCCTTGTTCTAGGATCACCTACGGGGAAGCCTTGTTCTAGGATCACCTACGGGGAAGCCTTGTTCTAGGATCACCTACGGGGAAGCCTTGTTCTAGGATCACCTACAGGGAAGCCTTGTTCTAGGATCACTTACGGGGAAGCCTTGTTCTAGGATCACCTACGGGGAAGCCTTGTTCTAGGATCACCTACGGGGAAGCCTTGTTCTAGGATCACCTACGGGGAAGCCTTGTTCTAGGATCACCTACAGGGGAAGCCTTGTTTTAGGATCACCTATAGGGGAAGCCTCGTTCTAGGATCACCTACGGGGAAGCCTTGTTCTAGGATCACCTACGGGGAAGCCTTGTTCTAGGATCACCTACAGGGAAGCCTTGTTCTAGGATCACCTATAGGGGAAGCCTTGTTCTAGGATCACCTATAGGAGAAGCCTCGTTCTAGGATCACCTACAGGGAAGCCTTGTTCTAGGATCACCTATGGGGAAGCCTTGTTCTAGGATCACCTATAGGGGAAGCCTTGTTCTAGGATCACCTATAGGGGAAGCCTTGTTCTAGGATCACCTACAGGGAAGCCTTGTTCTAGGATCACCTACGGGATAGCCTTGTTCTAGGATCACCTACGGGGAAGCCTTGTTCTAGGATCACCTACAGGGAAGCCTTGTTCTAGGATCACCTACAGGGAAGCCTTGTTCTAGGATCACCTACAGGGGAAGCCTTGTTTTAGGATCACCTATAGGGGAAGCCTCGTTCTAGGATCACCTACGGGGAAGCCTTGTTCTAGGATCACCTACGGGGAAGCCTTGTTCTAGGATCACCTACAGGGAAGCCTTGTTCTAGGATCACCTATAGGGGAAGCCTTGTTCTAGGATCACCTATAGGGGAAGCCTCATTCTAGGATCACCTACAGGGAAGCCTTGTTCTAGGATCACCTACAGGGAAGCCTTGTTCTAGGATCACCTACAGGGAAGCCTTGTTCTAGGATCACCTACAGGGAAGCCTTGTTCTAGGATCACCTACAGGGAAGCCTTGTTCTAGGATCACCTACAGGGAAGCCTTGTTCTAGGATCACCTACAGGGAAGCCTTGTTCTAGGGTCACCTATGGGGAAGCCTTGTTCTAGGATCACCTATAGGGGAAATCTTGTTCTAGGATCACCTATAGGGAAGCCTTGTTCTAGGATCACCTACAGGGAAGCCTTGTTCTAGGATCACCTACAGGGAAGCCTTGTTCTAGGATCACCTACAGGGAAGCCTTGTTCTAGGATCACCTACAGGGAAGCCTTGTTCTAGGATCACCTACAGGGAAGCCTTGTTCTAGGATCACCTATGGGGAAGCCTTGTTCTAGGATCACCTATGGGGAAGCCTTGTTCTAGGATCACCTATAGGGGAAGCCTTGTTCTAGGATCACCTATAGGGGAAGCCTTGTTCTAGGATCACCTACAGGGAAGCCTTGTTCTAGGATCACCTACGGGGAAGCCTTGTTCTAGGATCACCTACGGGGAAGCCTTGTTCTAGGATCACCTACAGGGAAGCATTGTTCTAGGATCACCTACAGGGAAGCCTTGTTCTAGGATCACTTACGGGGAAGCCTTGTTCTAGGATCACCTACGGGGAAGCCTTGTTCTAGGATCACCTACGGGGAAGCCTTGTTCTAGGATCACCTACGGGGAAGCCTTGTTCTAGGATCACCTACGGGGAAGCCTTGTTCTAGGATCACCTACAGGGAAACCTTGTTCTAGGATCACCTACAGGGAAGCCTTGTTCTAGGATCACCTACAGGGAAGCCTTGTTCTAGGATCACCTACGGGGAAGCCTTGTTCTAGGATCACCTACGGGGAAGCCTTGTTCTAGGATCACCTACGGGGAAGCCTTGTTCTAGGATCACCTACGGGGAAGCCTTGTTCTAGGATCACCTACGGGGAAGCCTTGTTCTAGGATCACCTACAGGGAAGCCTTGTTCTAGGATCACCTACAGGGAAGCCTTGTTCTAGGATCACCTACAGGGAAGCCTTGTTCTAGGATCACCTACAGGGAAGCCTTGTTCTAGGATCACCTACAGGGAAGCCTTGTTCTAGGATCACCTACAGGGAAGCCTTGTTCTAGGGTCACCTACGGGGAAGCCTTGTTCTAGGATCACCTATAGGGGAAACCTTGTTCTAGGATCACCTATAGGGAAGCCTTGTTCTAGGATCACCTACAGGGAAGCCTTGTTCTAGGATCACCTACAGGGAAGCCTTGTTCTAGGATCACCTACAGGGAAGCCTTGTTCTAGGATCACCTACAGGGAAGCCTTGTTCTAGGATCACCTACAAGGAAGCCTTGTTCTAGGATCACCTACAGGGAAGCCTTGTTCTAGGATCACCTACAGGGAAGCCTGTTCTAGGATCACCTACAGAAGCCTTGTTCTAGGATCACCTACAGGGAAGCCTTGTTCTAGGATCACCTACAGGAAGCCTTGTTCTAGGATCACCTATAGGGGAAGCCTTGTTCTAGGATCACCTATAGGGGAAGCCTTGTTCTAGGATCACCTACAGGGAAGCCTTGTTCTAGGATCACCTATAGGGAAGCCTTGTTCTAGGATCACCTATAGGGAAGCCTTGTTCTAGGATCGCCCCAAACTCACGACATTTAGCGCTCCCTGAGTCTCTTCCACTCGTACGGTATTGAAACCCCTTATGGTACATTTTAGGATGTTCCACTCTTTGTTCTCCTTTCTTTCCCTTTTATCTCTCTTTATCCTAATTTCTTATTTTTTTCCCCCATCCCTCTCTCTTCTTCTTGGTGGGTGGTTGGGATGAGTGGCAGTGCTAGTTGGGGGTGGGATGAGTGGCAGTGCTAGTTGGGGGTGGGATGAGTGGCAGTGCTAGTTGGGGGTGGGATGAGTGGCAGTGCTAGTTGGGGGTGGGATCAGTGGCAGTGCTAGTTGGGGGTGGGATCAGTGGCAGTGCTAGTTGGGGGTGGGATCAGTGGCAGTGCTGGTAGTTGGGGGTGGGATCAGTGGCAGTGCTGGTAGGGGGGTGGGATCAGTGGCAGTGCTGGTAGGGGGGTGGGATCAGTGGCAGTGCTGGTAGGGGGGTGGGATCAGTGGCAGTGCTGGGGGGAGTTCTCATTGGCCAACTTAGGTGCTCTTGATCAGGGTCATCTGCTGATCTGAGAACTGTAGTGGGGACTTTTAAGGGCAACTATTATCACAGGTAGTGTTACTTTCTGTGTCTCTGACTTTGTGGTGTTTCGTAGCGGTGACCCCTATGCCGAAATCAGGAGATGGGGTCTCCTCCAGCCCCTCCCACTTCACATTCCTCACCAGTCAGCTGACCTCTAGTCTCTGCCCCCCAGCCATGCCGTGAACTAAATGGGCGGCTGTGAAGAGGCTGATTGGGCGGCCACGTGCTTCAGGAACAGCCCAGCTGAGCGGCCGCAAAAGGGCTGGGAGAGCAGCGCAGGATTCAGGAACAGACCAGGATCTGGTGAACCCTGGCAAATCATTATTTGACCCCCGAGGTGGTCCCGACCCCCAGGTTGAGAGCCACTCTGGCAATTCTCCCGATCTCCTGAATGTGAAACTCCCCCTCTTCCCTATCTGTAACAACCAATGCTGCCAATCTGTGCCAACCAGTACTGCCTATCTGTGCCAGTGCTGCTTATCAGTGCCAACCAGTGCTGCTTATCAGTGCCAACCAGTGCTGCTTATCAGTGCCAACCAGTGCTGCTTATCAGTGCCAACCAGTGCTGCCTATCTGTACCAGTGCTGCCTATCTGTGCCAGTGCTGCTTTTCAGTGCCAACCAATGCTGCCTATCACTGCCAGTGCTGCTTATCAGTGCCAACCAGTGCCAGTCGGTGCTGCCTATCAGTGCCAATCAATGCTGCCTATCAGTGCCAGCCAATGCTGTCAGTGCCTATCAGTGCTGCCAATCATTGCCTATCAGTACTGCCAATCAGAGCCCATCAGTGCTGCTTTTGAGTGCCCATCAGTGCAGCAAATCATAGCCTATCCGTGCCCATAAGTGCACCCAATCAGAGCCCATCAGTGCTGCTTATGAGTGCCCATCAGTGCTGCAAATCAGAGCCTATCCATGCCCATAAGTGCACCCAATCAGAGCCCATCAGTGATGCATATCAGTACCGCCTATCAGTGCACATCAGTGCTACCAATTAGTGTGCATCAACACTGCCAATCAGTGCAGCCTATTAGTGCCCATCTGTGCCCACCAGTGCTGCCTTAGCAGGGATAGTGGAAACCCCTCTACAGATAATTGCAATACAAATTACCTTCAAGTGCAACAACTTTTTAGTTGGGAGGTTCACACCATTATAGCACTTTGGAATTTTTTTTTTTTTAGATTGTTACACCTAATTGTATATGTTTTATTCACAGTTATAATGTGAATTATTGCACTTGAAGTACATTTTCCACCACCTCTGCTATGTCCATGTCTTTATGGACCTTGCTTTGTGCTCTGGTGGGCAGTCATGTTGGAACAGGAAGGGGCCGTCCCCCAAACTCCTCCCACAAAGTTGGGAGCGTGAAATTGTCCAAAATATCTTGGTATGCTGATGCTTTAAGCACTTAAAGAGGGGGTTCACCCTTAAAACCACTTTCTCCCATCCCATCCAGCATACTGGCGTCAGCGCCAGTATGCTGTCTTTTTTTTTTTTTATCCGTGTACTTACTTCTAAATAGATAATTTAATTTTCGTCCTACCGCGGTATATGGCGCCGCTATATCACGTCACGCCTTCCGAAAACAGCCGACTAGCACTCGGCTGTTCTCGGCGATATACGGCGCCTGAGCACAGACCTAGGAGCTGACTGCGCAGGCGCCGTATATAGCCACGTCACGCCCTCCGAAAAAAGCCAAAATAGGACTCGGCTGTATACGGCGCCTGCGCAGTCAGCTCCTGGGTCTGTGCGCAGGCGCCGAGAACAGCCGAGTGCTAGTCGGCTGTTTTCGGAAGGCGTGACGCGATATAGTGGCGCCATATACCGCGGTAGGACGAAAATTAAATTATCTATTTAGAAGTAAGTACACGGATAAAGAAGAAAAAAGACAGCATACTGGAGCTGACGCCAGTATGCTGGATGGGATGGGAGAAAGTGGTTTTAAGGGTGAACCCCCTCTTTAAGCCCCGGACCAAAATGCAGCTAAAGGACCAGGCCCCTTTTTGCAAATTGGCACTGCGTCGCTTTAACTGACAATTGCGCGGTCATGCGATGTGGCTCCCAAACAAAATTGGCGTCCTTTTCTTCCCACAAGTAGAGCTTTCTTTTGGTGGTATTTGATCACCTCTGCGGTTTTTATTTTTTGTGCTATAAACAAAAATAGAGCGACAATTTTGAAAAAATGCAATATGTTTTAAGTTTTGCTATAATAAATATCCCCCAAAAATATATATATATAAAAAAAATTTCCTCCGTTTAGGCCGATACGTTTTATTCTACATATTTTTCGTTAAAAAAATCGCAAGCGTTTATCGGTTGGTTTGCGCAAAATTTATAGCGTTTACAAAATAGGGGATAGTTTTATTGCATTTTTATTTTTTTACTACCAATGGCGGCGATCAGCGATTTTTTTCATGATTGCGACATTATGGCGGACACTTCCAAAGAACACCTTTGGGATGAATTAGAGTGGAGACTGCGAGCCAGGCCTTCTCGTCCAACATCAGTGCCTGACACCACAAATGCTTTTCTGGAAGAATGGCCAAACATTCCCATAGACACTCCTAAACCTTGTGGACGGCCTTCCCAGAAGAGTTGAGGGTGTTATAGCTGCAAAGGGGCGGAGCCAACTCAATATTGAACCCTCCGGACCAAGACTGGGGTGCCATTAAAGTTTGTGTGCGTGTAAAAGGAGGCGTCCCAATACTTTTGACATATATATATATATATACACACACGTGTATGTGTGCTTGTTTTTTTTTTGGGTGCGCACGCCTATGCAATGCATTGTATCCTCTGGTGAGGTCACGTTTCGGAGGGGGAGGTGGGATCGGGTCACGTGGTGCGGCTCCCTGCCGTTACCATGACAACCATAGAACGCACACATCGCCCCTCCCCTCTCCCGGTATTCTCCCCGCTCACCGTCCTCCAGTCCCAGGTCTCAGTCGGGTGTTCCGGTTCCCCACTCCTTGAAGTTTCCAGCTGTTACCGGAGGGACTCCGGTGCGGCGTCTCCCCTCCTCCTCCAATCCCCGACCACCGAGGAGGAGCCGACTCCTCCCACCGCCCGGGGCTCTGCGGTCCAATCGCCGGGCCGGGGGGCGGGGCTTTGCGGTGTGAAGGGAGTGAAGTTCTCAGAGACGTCCTCTCTGTGTACTCCGCCCACGGCATAGGATGGCGCTATAGAGTTTTATTTCATGGAGGATATCCAAACACGGGGTGTGCCACGGGGGTCAATATAATACAAGGGGGTAAAAATAAAAATCTAATAAAAAAAATATATATTATACACCATGTTATCTTTTGGCTTATAGGGCAACAGTACAAAAAAGGAATAGAAATTATAAATGTTTTCATCAGAACAGTAAAAAAAAAAAAACATAAATAAATACAAAAATTAACGAAAATAAAAAAAACACACAGCAAAAAATAAATCAGCAACAAAAACAAAAAACGTTAAATCTAAACTCGGAGACAAGGAATTAAATTTGGTTCCTTAACTACTTCAGCCCCGGACCATTTTGCTGGTCAATGACCCGGCCAGTTTTTGCGATTCGGCACTGCGTCGCTTTACCTGACAATTGCGCGGTCGTGCGACGTGGCTCCCAAACAAAATTGGTGTCCTTTTTTCCCCACAAATAGAGCTTTCTTTTGGTGGTATTTGATCACCTCTGCGGTTTTTATTCTTTGCACAATAAGCAAAAATAGAGCGACAATTTTGAAAAAAATTCTATATTTTTTACTTTTTGCTATAATAAATATCCCCAAAATATATAAAAAACATTTTTTTCCCTCAGTTTAGGCCGATACGTATTCTTCTACATATTTTTGGTAAAAAAAATCGCAATAAGCGTTTATCGGTTGGTTTGCACAAAATTTATAGCGTTTTCAAAATAGGGGATAGTTTTATTGCATTTTTATAATTTTTTTTTTTTTTACTACTAATTGCGGCGATCAGCGATTTTTTTCGTGACTGCGACATTATGGGGGACACTTCGGAAAATTTTGACACATTTTTGGGACCATTGTCATTTATACAGCAACAAATGCATTTCAAATGCACTGTTTACTGTGAAAATTACAATTGCAGTTTGGGAGATAACCACAAAGGGACGCTGACGGGGTTATGTGTTCCCTAATGTGTGTTTACAACTGTAGGGGGGTGTGGCTGTAGGTGTGATGTCATCAATTGTGTATCCCTATAAAAGGGATCACACGATCGATGACAGAGCAACAGTGAAGAACGGGGAAGCCGTTTTTACACTCACCTCTCCCCGTTCTTCAGCTCCGGTGACCGATCACTAAACTTCAGCGGCGATCGGGTCCACGAGTCCCACGGACCCGGAGCTTCGGACCGCGGGACTCGGACCGAGGGGCCCAGCAGGCTCCACCCACTACAGAAAACTACCGGATAAACTAAATTGCAGTGAAATGTCGGAATGAGGGGGAGATTTCCCACCATAGAAAGGTCGCCGCTTTGGGAAAAATCTCCCCCGTCATCTTTATGGATTACAGTCAGAATTCTGTACAGAGGAACCTCGGATTACGAGTATAATCCGTTCCAGGAGAATGCTTGTAATCCAAAGCACTTGTATATCAAAGCGAATTTCCCCATAGAAGTCAATGGAAACAAAAATAATTAGTTCCGCATTGACTTCAATGGCATGCAATACCGCATGCGGCCAGACGCGGGGGGGCGCCGGAGACACTCAGAAAGGCCTGGGCACAGCCCAGCTGACCTCGGAAAAAGGTTTGGAAACACCCAGGAATGGAGTTTTTCCGAACGGCTCTGATCGGCTCCACTCAGCTCTGCTCGGCTCCGGCGCCCCCGCACCTCAGGCCAAATTTGGTACCGCGTTACTCGTAAACAGAGGTTCCACTGTATGTCCTGACACCCTGTGGCTGAGCGTTCCCGGTGGACAAGGCGATCGGTCACAACGAATGATCTTTTTCTAAAAATATAAGCCGACACTCAAAAACACAACAGTCAGTCGACATCTGGGGTCTGTGTGCCCCCCTGAAGTGTTGGCATAACTGGATCCATAGCAGTCCATGAGGCTGCTCTAGGGCCGAGGTTGGGAAGGGGCCCCAAACTAGAGAGGTTGTCTGAAGTTTTTTACTCCAGAAAAGCTGACATCACAATTTTGGGATCAAATTCATTAATAATTGTTGTTGTTGTGATTGGAGGAACATCACAATCTCACCTCCTCCAATCACAGAATGCCTTGTATTCATTGAAAAGAATGGAAGACGTTTTGAGAATGGACGAGCTGCAAAGTAAGCGACCCACTGGGATCTTCATACTGCAGATGACACTGGGGGGGGAGAGAGGAGAATCTAGTGCAGCTCTGTATAGAAACCAATCAGCTTCTTCATTTAGCCCCGTTGTGCGACTTTAAATCCGACATCCCTGCGCGACTTCATGGTGACTTCCATATAAATTCTTTAACAGAAGTCATTGCAAGTCGCTTTGAAGTCGCACCAAGGTAGCGCAGGGACTTTTTTTTCTAAGTCGGAGCGACTCGAGTTGCACTGATTGGAACGGCTCCGTTGCCGTTAATGGGGTGCGACTTGAGAGTTGAAAGTCGCATGACAAGTTGCGGCTGTGTGACCCGGGGCTTAAGCTTTGGCTATAAATCGTGGAAGCTGATTGGTTTCTATGCAGAGCGGCGCCAGATTTCTAGATTCTCTAGTTTTAGTAAATCCACCCCCCCCCCCATTAAGTTTCAGGGGGATAAAAGTGAGAGTATTACACAACACAGCAGTGGCCGCACTTCGCACATCGCACATCGTACTGCGCACATCGCACATCGCACATCGCACACGCTTTATTATTTCATTCATTTAGTTTTATAGCAAAATGGGCAAAAATAATTTTTGGGTTGGATTTCGGCTTTTGCCCGTCCCCCGTATTTTAGACGTATTCCACAGAAGGAAGTTGCTGGGGGGGCATCAATATGTTACTATGGGGCAGGGGTGGACCTGACAACTCATGGGGCCCCCGGGCAATAGAAGATTATGGGGCCCCCAGGCTTACAGATGGCCGTTACGCCAGGAGGAAATGCAGAGGCGGGGTAGCTAAAATGTCAGTATTTTCAAAAAGCATGTCTGTATCGGACATATCAGGGACAAATGTAAAAAAAAAACGTTTTTTTTACATAGTGTCCCTGGTTTTACTGAGCCTGGCAACCCTGATGGGGGCCCCCCTACTGGCATGGGGCCCTCGGGCAGTGCCCTAATGCTCGAATGATCAGTCCGCCCCTGTATGGGGGGCACATTTATTGTAGTTATACTACCCCCGACCATGGAGTATAGAGCAGCTTAGTTTGACATTTATTGTATTATAGTTGTATTATACATTGCAGTGCTGCCATCTAGTGGCTTATTCATTGCCTTACAGCGCTACTATTTATTTTTTAATTTTTATTAATATTATTTCTGTTATTTATATTATTATTATTTGTTCTGTTATTTTTATTATTATTTTTATTTCTGTTATTTTTATTATTATTTTTATTTCTGTTATTATTATTATTATTATTATTTCTGTTATTTATATTATTATTATTATTATTATTATTATTATTATTATTATTATTATTATTTCTGTTATTTTTATTATTATTTTTATTTCTGCTATTTTTATTATTATTATTATTATTATTATTATTTTTATTTTTGCTATTTTTATTATTATTATTATTATTATTATTATTATTTCTGTTATTTATATAATTATTATTATTATTTCTGTTATTTTTTTTTATTATTATTATTATTATTATTATTATTATTATTATTATTATTTCTGTTATTATTATTATTATTTTTATTTCTGTTATTTTTATTATTATTTTTATTATTATTATTATTTCTGTTATTTATATTACTATTATTATTTCTGTTTTTTTTATTATTTTTTTTATTTCTATTATTTTTATTATGATTATTATTATTATTTCTGTTATGTTTATTATTATTTTATTTCTGTTAGTTTTATTTATTTCTGTTAGTTTTATTTATTTCTGTTATTTATATTATTATTATTATTATTATTATTATTATTATCATTATTATTATTATTATTTCTGTTATTTTTATTATTATTTTTATTTCTGTTATTTTTATTATTATTATTGTTTCTGTTATTTTTATTATTATTTATATATTTGTTATTTGTATTATTATTATTATTATTTCTGTTATTTTTATTATTATTTTTATTTCTGTTATTTTTATTATTATTATTATTTCAGGTACTTATATAGCGCCGTCAATTTACGCAGTGCTTACATTCACATCGGTCCCTACCCTCAAGGAGCTTCCAATCTAAGGTCCCTAACTCACATTCATATACTGGGGCCAATATTTAGACAGAAGCCAATTAACTTAAAAGCACGTCTTTGGAGTATATTATTATTTTATTTGTATTGTTAGTATTTCTATATTATTATATTATATTATATTATTATTTGTATTATTATTATTGCTTCTGGCTGGGAAGGATGTCCCTCTTTAATAACCACGTCCATACCGCGCCTATTCTGGCACTTCTCTCCTTTATATAAAAAATCATAATTTTTGTGCTAGAAAAGTATTCAGAACCCCCCAAACATTATATATAAACCAGACACCCTAGAGAATAAAATGGCGGTCATTGCAACTTTTTTTTTAAGAGAGTCAACTTTTTATCTCTCACAGTATTTGCGTAATCATTTTCAAACATCTTTTTTTGGGGGAAAAAATACAGTTTCATGAATTAAAAAATAACAAAACAGTAAAGTTAGCCCAAATTTTTGTATAATGTTAAATAGATGATGTTACGCCGAGTAAATAGATGCCTAACATGTCACTCTTTAAATTTGTGCAACACTCATGGAATGGCGCCAAAGTTCAGTACTTAAAAATCCCCATAGGCAACGCTTTAATTTTTTTTATTTTTTTTTACAGGTTACCAGTTTAGAGTTACAGAGAAGGTCTAGTGCTAGAATTGTCGCTGGCACTCTAACGCACGTGTCAATATCTTACATGTGGAGTTTAAATGGTGTTTACATATGTGGGCGGGACTTTCGTGTGTGTTCGCTTCTGAGCTCAAGATACTGGGGACAGGGGCGTTTTACATTTTTTTATTTTTTTATTTTTTACTTACTTTTTTTTACATATTTTTTTTTATATATATATCACTTTTATTCCTATTACAAGGAATGTAAACATCCCTTGTAGTAGGAATCACCGTGACAGGTCCTCTTTATGGAGAGAGGCGGGGTCAATAAGACCCCCCCTCCCCCCCACATCTCTCCTCCAGGCTGTTAAGCATGAGATCGGGAAAAAAATTCACAGATCTCACAGATCTTTCAGCCGCGATTGCGGCATTGTTTACTTCCGGGTACCCGGGCGTGACATCATAACGTCGCGCCCGCCAGAAGCACACGATTTTATGCACATATCCAATCTAAGTGCAAGTGGCAACATTGGGGCAGATTCACAAAACAATTACGCCTGTCTAACTGGTGTTAGACAGGAGTAATTTCAAATTTCCCGCGGCGTATCACTAGTTTGAATTCTCAAACCATGATACGCCGGCTTCGGGCTTCGATCCGAGAGGCTTACGTCTTCGTAAGCCTTCGGATCTACGCTGCCATCTATTTGCGGCGGCTGGGAGGAGTTCGCGTCGTTTTAATGCGTCGGGATATGCTAATGTGTTTTTACGGGGATTCACGAACAAACGAGCGAGCGGCGCAGTCGTTTTCGTCTATTTTTTTATACGTAAAGTTAGAGCAGCTTTTTGCTGCTCTAACTTTACGTAGCCCATGTTAAGTATGGCCGTCGTTCCCGCTTCGAATTTATTTAATTTTTTTTTTTATTTACGTAACTCGTCGGGACGTGGATCGCCCGTAAAGTACGCTACATAAACAACGAATGACGTCACGACGTGATTTCGCGCAATGCACGGCGGGAAATTTGCGAACGGAGCATGCGCAGATCGATCGCCGCGGGAACGCGCCTAATTTAAATGTTTCACGCCCCCTACTCGTCTATATGGATTGCGACGGGAGAAATACACTACGCCGCCGTCGTTTACCGTAGAAAATCTACCTGAATTCCACGTAGAGCAAGGTAAAAAACGGCGGCGTAGCGTATTTCTGCTACGCTACGATAATCCATTTCTCTGTGAATCTGCCCCATTGTTGCTAGTGTAACAAATAAATAACGATTGACATGTTCCTGTGGAAAGTGACGTGTGGCAGAAATTGTGACAAATCGCAGAAATGTTCTCCATAGAAATTGAAGGTTCACATTTTGGGGGGCCCAGGGAACTGGCGCACTATCGCACTGAGCAGTAGGTGAACTCCAATGAATTATGATCGCTGCAACATATCAGATCATCAATCAATTTCTCTGTTGGAATTTCTCACTCTACCAGTAGCGGCTGGTGCTCAATATTCTTGGGGTGGCAGCCTACAGTCCCCCTACACTCCCAGCCAGCCCCCCACTCAAACCCCCACCCAATCGTTCGATCAGTCGGTCGCCCGCCAGCATCACACCTACCCCATCCAGGTCGCAGCTTTGGCGGCTTTCCCCTTCGTCTCCTCCCGAGTCCCAGCGCTCACTTCTCTACCCGGCCAATTGGGAATTAGGACTCGTGGCCAATCAGGTCTTTGGACTCCCAGCCAATTGGGTCTCTGGACCCGCTTCCTGATTAGCAAGGATGAGAAGCTTTTGTCGCACAACTGGGAGGGCGAGGGGCACAGTGCTCTGCGCCCCGAGCCCACACGTTTTTAAAGCCAATTAGAGCCTCCGACTCTAATCATGTGCTTAAAAAAATAAAATAAATGGATTCCATGCGTCCGGTGCCCCACATGTAGATTAGAGGGCCTGGCCGATAGATTAGGGGGGCGGCCACCAATGGTGAACTCCAGGTTTATTAACTTGCTGCAACATATCAGACATATCACTGTCAGCGGCATCCCCCCGCTTCTCAACTTTAATGTGTCATTTTCGGCAGCCCCCCCCCCCAGCTTCTCAACTTTAATATGTGACATGTCATTTTACTTGGGACTTAGTGCCGATCCAGGGAGGTCAGGATCGGAACTGGGTGGAACCCTCTTCTGTATGAGAGCAGAGACTGCACTGAGTCTAAGGCTGATGCACAGTGAAGCCGGAGTGATTGGAATGGGGAAGTGACACAATGTATAGAGCAGGTTCATAACAAGGAGGGGGGAGGGGTCACATTGGAATAGGAGGAACAGGCAGCGAACACGGGGGAACTACACTAACAGAATGGTGAGTGTTTCCCAGTAGCATTTGCTGATCATTTAAAGGCATAGGTCCAAAAAATGTAAGAAATGTGCCGACATCAAGTTCATACTGTGGCGTTCCACTGAAATGCATGTTTGTCAAGTGAATGGGTCGCCCTGTGCTGCCGCCGCGCAACAAGAGCACAAAAAAGTGTTAGTGGGGCGTCACACAGACAGGTGTGAATGGGGAATTATATGATAAGAAGGCCCGGATTCAGAAACGCTTTACGCCGGCGTATCAAAAGATACGCCGTCGTAAGTACAAATGTGCGCCGTCACATCTTTGCGCCGATTCACAAAGCGAAAAACATGGTTTCAGCCGTCCGACGTAACTTGCCTACGCCGGTGTATCGTGGGCGCATAGTTACGCTGGACGCATTCAGCGTTCACATTTTAAATATGCAAATGAGTAAGATACGCCGATTCACGAACGCGTCACGGCTTCCGAAAATAGCCAAAGTGACGGTCAGCAATTTACGGCGCCTGCGGAGTCAGCTCTACACGGCAGGCGCAGGCACCGTAAACAGCCGAGCGTCACCTCGGCTATTTTCGGAAGCCGTGACGCACTATCGAAGGCCGTCAATCAACTTGCTTGCCTTCGGGAACGCCCATTCCCCCGCAGGATTCCCCGCTCGGAGCCATAGAAGAAAGACGGCTAAAACGATAAGTACCAAAAAAAAAAAAAAAAGACCAGCATACTGCAGATGTCAGCAGTATGCTGGATCTAAATAGTATCGTGATATATTGCGCTAACCAAAAAATGAACCAAAAGGTGAAAAGGTAAAAAGCAAGCCGCCAACACAACAAAATTGGATAATTTGTGGGAAAAATGAGTGGAAGAGTGTAGCGCTATTTTTCTCCTTCTGAGAATGTGAAAACATTCACACTAAAAAATATAAATAATTAGTGAAAATTAGTGTCAACCTTAAGGTGATCCCCTTGTAAGTCCTTAGGACTGATGGATAATCAAATCAAACAGTCCAGACCCAACCTTTAGGGAAAAAAATCGAACCAAAAGGTAAGTGGTAAATCAGTGATAGGTGAATTCCTATAAATATATAATATAAGGGGGTCACTCACAAGAAGTACCCCATATGAAAGAAAAAAAGTAATCAAAACCAAGCCAGTTTAGAAAATACTTTTCCTTGTGAGAATGTGAAAGCTATCACACTAAAAAATTATAATTGTGAATAATATCAACCTTAGGGTGGTCCCTATGTGTATCCTTAAGACTAAATAGATAATCAAATCAATCAGTCCGGACCCATGATAGGAAAAAAACAATCACAAGGTAAGTGATAAACAATGATGAGTGACTTCCTATAAGCAAATAACAAAGTATAAGTCAGCAGATAAACAAACATATATCAAACATATGACTATCAAAGGAAAGTCATATAGCAAGAGAGTGCCTGTGGCACCAAAAGTCCTCTGTGTATATTACGGGGTCACCAATCATAGGGATTTTAATCCCAGCATCTAATATGAGTGACACGCAGGTCTTCCTTCAAGATACACTTGGATGTAGTATAGAGTTCAAACAATATTCTCCACACTTCGCACAAATATAGATGGGTAACCTTACCGGATAGGGTGGACCCTCATCACACCATATGGCGGGGGGTCTTTAGAGCTTGCACAGACCGATTGTCTGATCCGGATAACACCAAGTTTGTGGTCCCAGGTGTGAGTGGTTTCCCAGGGTGCGTCTGTATCCGCAGGTTTGGAATTTCACACTAGGTAGTGCACAGCAGTAACTCTCAAGCGCAAAAATAGAAAAGAAAAAGGAACAGAGGCTCCTCATAGCGTAAAAAAGTTGGTTTTTAATTAAAAACAGTTCAAAGTCTCACACAGAGTGATAAAAATCAGACAAAATGTTTAAAAGAACTCCACACGTGAAGAATCAAAACAAAAATAAATGAATATAAAACTGAAGAAAAGGACAAAAACAGCAATTCTCCCCCTATGATGGAAGGACAAGGGTGTTTCAAAATGCAGTGGAGATTGGCATAGAATCTGCAACCCGACCGGTTTCGTCTCAGATAGACTTCAACTGGGGTGTATAATGCCGATTCACCACTCACCTGCATTTATATAAAGTGATTCTGCCCCAATGAGACCACCTGTACCTCACCTTTCGTCAGCACTAGCGTGCGTGTCATAATCCGTCCCCATCGCCATATTGCGTTCCAATCACCGGAAATAGCAAAGCAGAAAACGTCACTGCGCAACCAAGGCTGGTATCCCGTCCACCAATAGGGCGGCTGTGCCTGCATGTATGGTCGGCGTGACGTGTAACGTCATTATTGTGCGCGGCGGTGCGCAACACGCTACACATAGACATGTGTCCCAATCCACACCATTGGCCCAGTCCTCAAAAGGGTGGGTATCTCCCAAGCGACGCACAACGTCATTCCCGTGTGTCACGGTGCGCTCCACCTGCGGTCCGCAATACCCTCCAACTAGCTGGACGAACATCACATGGTGCGGAAGTGTTCCAGACATGCGTTCCACACAGATGAACATGCATCCACCGGGTCTACGGGTGATCGTATGGTTACAGGATGTACATAGCACATCCGAACAAAAACCCAGCAGAGTATTTAACTGTATAAAAAAGGGGGAGCTCGGGGAATAATAAAGGGAGCCACGGGGGCAATAAAATAATGATATAAATAAATATAGGTTGCTAGATTTTGGGGTGAACATTTTATGCCGCCCAAAATAAGCTACGCCCCCGCATTACGGAGGGCCCTGCTGGCGTGTGAAGTTACGCTACTACGCCAATGTACAATGTGCATTAATTGTATTCAGGGGGGAGGGGTGAAGCCACATGGACAGACGCACTAAATAAAGCGTGGGGTGGGGGGGTTGGAGAATTCTATAATTTTTCATGCTACACCCTAAACTTCTATTAACATAACAACAGGGGGGAGGGCATTTTTGTGAGGCATGGGAAAAGTAAAAGTTCATTTGTTAGGTGGAAGTAGGATAGGCTTCTATAAAGAGATGAGTTTTCAGGGAGCCATGGGTGCGGCAGGCGGGCTGCATGAGAGAGCCGGGCAGGCGAAGAGCACAGATGACATAATCTCTACCCGCCCGCTCCACATCACCGCTCTTCCGCCCTCACAGCCGGGTCTCTTCAATGTCGGAGCGAGGTGCGGCGGGGAGCAGAGAGATGACATCATCTCTCACTGCCCGCCCTGCATCAGCGCCCTCCTGCCCTCACTCAGAACTACCTGGACCAGTGCTGCCAGCCTGCCACCAATGCAGTGACAATGCACATTTTGGTGGCACGTGGCAAGTGACAATCTGCAAATGGTGACAGGTGATGTGGCAAGTGACAATCCACATCAGGTGGCAGGTGAAGGTGCCAAGTGACAATCCACATCAGGTGACAGGTGAAGGTGGCAAGTGACAATCAGCAAGTTACAAGCTGCATCTGGTGACAGGTGACCAGTGGCGGCTGGTGCTCAATTTTTTTTGGGGGGGGCGCAAACGAAAATAAATAAAACATTTGCAGCCTCACTGTGCCCATCAAATGCAGCCACTGTGCCATCAAACGCAACCACTGTGAAATGCCATCAAATGCAGCCACCGTGCCATCAATTGTCACCACTGTGCCATGCCATCAAAACGCAGCCACTGTGTCATGGCATCAAAACGCAGCCACTGTGCCATCAATTGTCACCACTTTGCCATCAATTGTCACCACTATGCCATGCCATCAATTGTCACCACTGTGCCATCAATTTTCGCCCCTGTGCCCTGCAATTTTCGCCACTGTGCCCCGCATTTGTAGCCACTGTGCCCCCCAATTGTCGCCACTGTGCCCCACAATTGTAGCCACTGTGCCCCCCAATTGTCGCCACTGTGCCCTACAATTGTCGCCACTGTGGCCCCGCAATTGTCGTCACTGTGCCTCGCAATAATCGCCACTGTGCCCCGCAATAATCGCCAATGTGCCCAGTAAAATGCCCCCCCCGGCACTTACCTTTCTGGCTTCTATCGTCCCTCGATGTCCCTCGTCCCGCCCTCGATGACGCTCAGCCAATCAGGTTACTGATTGACTAAGACGCCTGTCAGTCTTATCCAAGGAATGCACCGCCGGTACCTCCCGAGCATAAGGTTAAGGAAGCCGATTACAGCCTCAGGGCTGTACTCGGAAAGCCTATCAGAGCCGCTGGCTCTGATAGGCACTTCCACACAGCCAACCAGCTGCCGCTATTCAGCTGACCGGTGCTCAACATCTTGTCAGCTGAATAGTGGGCGGCAGCGGCGAAAATATACAGATTCATACAATGCACAAATCTATATATTTTAGTGGCTGTGAGAGAGCGAGAGGGGGCGGCGCTCCGGCGTCCCTGTGGACGCACCGCTAGTGCAGGCGACAGTGGCAAGTGACAAGCTGCATCTAGTGGCAGGTGACGTGGCAGTCTTCAAATGGTGGCATGTGATGTGGCAAGTGACAATCCACATCAGGTGGCATGTGACGTGGCAAGTGACAATACAGATCAGGTGGCATCTTTTAACGTGGCAAGTGACAATCCACATCAGGTGGCATGTGACCTGGCAAGTTACAATCCACATCAGGCGGCATGTGACGTGGCAAGTGACAATCCACATCTGGCAGGGCCGCCATCAGGAATTACACAGCTTCAGGCATGGGCCCCCTGGAGCAGAGAACGGGGGGTTGGTGTTGCCGTCGGAAATTGAGAAGCGGGGGGGCGACCACGAATTGTGAAGCGGGGGGGCCTTTACAAAAAAAGAAGAGATAAAGAAAAATATATATTAAAAAAAGGGGGGTAGCCATCCAGGGCTCTGGGGACCTTCTTTAACCACTTAAGGACCGGACCAGTATGCTGCTAAATGCCCAGAGGCGTTTTTACAATTCGGCACTGCGTCGCTTTAACAGTCAATTGCGCGGTCGTGCGACGTGGCTCCCAAACAAAATTTAAAATTTGCGTCCTTTTCTTCCAATAAGTAGAGCTTTCTTTTGATGGTATTTAATCGCCTCTGCGATTTTTATTTTTTGCGCTATAAACAAAAATAGAGCGACATTTTTTAAAAAAAATGATATTTTTTACTTTTTGTTATGAGAAAAATCGAATAAACTAAATTTTAGTCAAACATTTAGGCCAAACGTATTTAGCCACATGTCTTTAGTAAAAAAAAAAAATCGCAATAAAAAAAAATTAGCTACCTGGCGGTAACAGTGACACTAATACAGCGATCAGAAAAATGATTGCTTAGTGACACTGGCAATAGGGGGTAAAAAGGGTTAACGAGGGCGGTGATCAAGGGGTTAAAACTTTATTAGGAGGGATACAGGGCTACCCTGAACCTAACACTAACGGCCTGTCACACTAACTGTCACACTGACACTAAGGCTGCATTCACATCTAGGCGACAAGTAACGCCGCGTACGCGGCTTTACTTGCCGCGATTCGATTCATTTTTTTTTTTTTTTTTAACAAATTATCTCCATTGATGTCTATGGCCGAACGCCAATGTCACATCTCTGAAACGCTGTATGCCTGCCGCCTGAAAAAAAAGTCTCGGACCCTTTTTTTCAGGCGGCAGGCATACGGCGTTTCAGAGATGTGAACCATCTCTATAGACATCAATGGGAGTTCGCCCCTCCAGCGGCACGAGCGTCGGGCGACAGGCGTTTTGTCGCCTAGATGTGAATGGAGCCTAAATCCAGTGATCAGTAAATATATGATCACTGCAATCAGTGACACTGTGACAGGGGGGTGGGGGGGGGTGATCGGAAGGGGTTAAATGTGCCTATGTGTGTGGTGTCAGAGTAGTGTTAGTGCGACTTACTGTTTGAGTCTTCTCTCCTCTCGGCGGATTGAAAATACCGCAGAGAGGAGAGCTGACATCACTTCCTCTGCATGTGTTTACATTACATAGGTAGAGGAAGAGACACGCGGGGAGGACGCGCATTGGCTGGGAGCGATCCGGAGGGGGCGGACAAAAACCAACAGCCGCCCCCTCATCCAGGATCGCTCGCACAGCCACAGGAACCGCCGCATGTCCCGGGGGGGCTCCGATCGGACCCCCGACCCACATCTAGGCAGGGACGTACAGGTACGCCAATGTGCCATTTTGCCGACATGCGGCGGTCCTTAAGGAGTTAAAGGGGGTTGTGGAATATAAAAAGCCGCGCCACATAAATGATCATCAATAATTATTACACCAGTATCAGTGATAATATAACATTTTGCCACTAGAGTCTGTTGAAGTCCATTGTGATTATAGGAATAAATTCCCAAAGGAGATCCTCTGTTTCGTGTCACCAAATGAAAAAACTCCAAGGGTGCACCCACCACCAAGTGAATGAGCAGCTTACCAGAGGTCAAACGTAAACCAGCGTCTGACTATAACCCAGTCACGGCCTTTGATATCCCTGTGGTTCCTAGGATCTCCAGAGTTGGTTTGAACGGGACGGAACACCTCTTAAACTCAGAGTAAAAGAAAAGGCGCACATAGCATAACTCCGTTGGCGAAATTTTAATAAGATAATAAAAATGTACTTACACAGCACACGATATAAACAGGCATAAAAACAAATGTTGCCGGCCGGCATGTAGGAGCCCTCCTCCTCAACGTGGTGACGTCACTGCGTCGCCTCCCATACGCGTTTTGTCACTAGAAGGACGTTCTCAATGGGGGTAGGGCTTCACAGTGATTCACCAATTAATAAGGACCAGCCGCCCATTGTGAGAAGCAGCACGCTGAGTCCAGACGCGCCATCTTTAGTATGGTAAACAAGCCCTTAGTAGAACGACGCTCAAACAGGCATCGAGGGCGCAAAATAACGCTCAACTACAGGAAGGGAAAGGAAAACCAAATGTCCCTACCCTAAAGGTAATGGGAAACCAACTCTGGAGATCCTAGGAACCACAGGGATATCAAAGGCCGTGACTGGGTTATAGTCAGACGCTGGTTTACGTTTGACCTCTGGTAAGCTGCTCATTCACTTGGTGGTGGGTGCACCCTTGGAGTTTTTTCATTTGGTGACACGAAATAGAGGATCTCCTTTGGGAATTTATTCCTATAATCACTATGGACTTCAACGGACTCTAGTGGCAAAATGTTATATTATCACTGATACTGGTGTAATAATTATTGATGATCATTTATGTGGCGCGGCTTTTTATATTCCATTGTCTATTTTGTTTATCACACGCTTGCTGCAGCCTGTTGCTTTTGGGGGAGGGGTTCTATAGCGCGGTCTTTTTTGCTTTTACAGTTAAAGGGGGTTGCCATACAGGTCCCTGGGGACCCCCGGCCCCTTAGAGGTGTCCTGCCTGTACCCTCCCGATGGAGGCCCTGACATCTGGTGGCAGGAAATGTGGCAAGTGACAATCCACATCAGGTGATGGTGGCAAGTGACAATCAGCAAGTAACCAGCTGCATCTGGTAGCAGGCGACGGTGGCAAGTGACAAGCTGCATCTGGTGGCAGGAGATGAAGCAAGTGACACACTTGGGGCTCCCACTGATTCTGCCTTATGGTGAGTTGAACCACTTCTTTATATATTACAATGTGATAATAGAAACAATGCGCTTCAATCACCCTGACTCCATATGAACCATGGTGCCGTGATGATTGAAGCGCCAACACCAGCCATTGCCCACTAAAAATTGTTTACCGCTGGCATGCCCCTCCTCTTCCCCGGGCCTGCAAAACGGTTGATGACCACTACTAGGGATAGATCTTTTGCAGACCTAGCAACGCCCCTGGCTGGAGGGACTTTAGTCACTTTACCAATGGGATGGAGCTCAGAGTAGGCATCACCAGTGTGGCATTGTCATGACTCATAGTCTGAAGAGCCCAAAAGGCTTTTATGTAGCTGGGTGGTTGCCAGCTATTCAGACAGCCATGGCACTCAGGCCACAGCGACTGCACCCGGTAGGGCACATTCACCGTCCAACGGACGTATTTCCTTCGAGTTTTGGGTTAAATTTTGTTGAGTGAGGTGGTGCCAAAGAGGCCACCCTCGGCTCAAATTTGAGTCATCATTGTAACGGAATAGCCTGTGACACCCAGAGACTTTTGAAGGATGGGGGGTACTCCTGTGCCAGTGTCACTAATGACTCTTGGGTCTAGGGTCACCCTGTGCCCCTTTTGGGCATAGGGTGACTGAGAAATAATAATTCATGTTTGCAGGATATCTTGAGATATTACAAGTTGTTGGCTTATTCTGACCCTACCGGTCAATAGTGACTCATTCCTCTGTGTAACAGGCTGTTGAGATGCTAATTGAGTCTGTACTGGGGAGATGTGAATGGGAGCTTGGTAGACAGCCTGTGTCAGGAAAAGGTCCATCCGCTGGTGCTATTGATATTTTGTCTTGCAGTGCTGCGTCCCACCAGCAGGGGTCTCCTGGCAGTTCGGAGCTGTCAGGGGAACTTCCCCCTGCTGGTATATCACCTTTGGGCTGCAGTACTGACCTCCACCAGCGGATGGACCCTGGCAGTGTGGAACACCTGGCCTTTGCTACGTTCAGGTGTGACTTGAACGTAATTAAGACACTCCCTATATATACCCGGCGAGTTCAAACAGAACTCGCCCTGGTATCTGTTTACTAACCGGACCCTGAACCTGCTCTGGACCTCTGACCTGATCTGTCCTGACCTGATCCCAATCCCGATCCCTCTCCTGGACATTTCCTTCCTGCCCCTTCCCTGTCTGCAGTCTCTTTGAATGATCTCCTGGTATTTGACCCCGGCTTGGCTTTGGCTTATGAGTCTGCTGCCCGGCTTGATGACCTCCAGTCCGCTGCCCAGCCTGCTGTTCCTGTGCCAGTCTGCCAGCCTGCTGCCCAGCTCGATGACCCGGAGCCTGCTGCCCAGCTCGATGACCGGGAGCCTGCTGCCCAGCTCGATGACCCGGAGCCTGCTGCCCAGCTCGATGACCCGGAGCCTGCTGCCCAGCTCGCTGACCCGGAGCCTGCTGCCCAGCTCGCTGACCCGGAGCCTGCTGCCCAGTTCGCTGACCCGGAGCCTGCTGCCCAGTTCGCTGACCCGGAGCCTGCTGCCCAGTTCGCTGACCCGGAGCCTGCTGCCCAGTTCGCTGACCCGGTGCCTGCTCCCCAGCTCGACGACCCGGATGTACCCACCTCTCGGCTCAAGCCTCCCATTGCCCAGTTGGTCACTCTGGACTTTCCCCGGCAACGGATAGTTTGAGCGTCCAGAGGCCGCTCCTTTGAGGGGGGGTACTGTCAGGAAAAGGTCCATCCGCTGGTGCTATTGATATTTTGTCTTGCAGTGCTGCGTCCCACCAGCAGGGGTCTCCTGGCAGTTCGGAGCTGTCAGGGGAACTTCCCCCTGCTGGTATATCACCTTTGGGATGCAGTACTGACCTCCACCAGCGGATGGACCCTGGCAGTGTGGAACACCTGGCCTTTGCTACGTTCAGGTGTGACTTGAACGTAATTAAGACACTCCCTATATATACCCGGCGAGTTCAAACAGAACTCGCCCTGGTATCTGTTTACTAACCGGACCCTGAACCTGCTCTGGACCTCTGACCTGATCTGTCCTGACCTGATCCCGATCCCTCTCCTGGACATTTCCTTCCTGCCCCTTCCCTGTCTGCAGTCTCTTTGAATGATCTCCTGGTATTTGACCCCGGCTTGGCTTTGGCTTATGAGTATTGCATTCTCCCTGAACTTGTATATAGCTTTTGTGTTATTCGTGCACTTATTTTCTCACCTTTGTAAATAAACACCTTTTTCCACTATATACAGTGTTGGTCTCCTCAGTGTAGGCACACAGTCCTGGTCCATCTAGAATCTGACAGCCTGGCTGCCTATTATGAGATGTTAAAGTGCTTTGCTGTGATTGCATTCTGTGTCCATTGTGTTAATTAGGTCTGCTTCCAAGACCTGCTCATTGTGTATGCTAATGACATTGTATGGTGTGAAGATACTAAGGATGAACAGATGTGGAATGTGACTTCTCAGGTGTAGTTATTAGGTCATGTTAATTATGTCAGACCGGTGCCAAAACGTCTGACGTAGGAATGTGTATTATGCAGGTGAATAGCTGTTGTCAGAGTCGGGACGTCTGGGAGATAATTAACTCACCTGAATGTCATTATCTAAAAGATTGTGTATGAAGTTGATTGTGTGATGTGGTGGGAGGAGTTGATTAATTGTTCACTTGGTTTCTAAAACTGTATATAACCAGCTGAGTGTACCATTTGACTCAGAGAACGGAGCTTGTCTCGTCTTTATTCTGGGAAATGGAATGGGTCGGTCCTGCTGGTTTTGTCGAAGTGTCAGATATGCTGTCTTGGGTGGGTTGATGGAAGATCGTAAACGGTGGTGACCGATACAGTCGTCTTCTTTTTTTTTTTGTCATGTTTTTTCTAATAGCGACCTCCTTTATTCCTACAGATGACACGTCCTTTAAGGTGAAAGAACCGTACGTACATTCATGTGTTCAATAAAACATTAGGTTGAACGAAGCCCACTATGAACTGAAGGACAATTTGGGATGAAGCTCGAAAGTGTCATTGAGGAGCTCCGAGGAGCATCCATGATGTGAAGAGAGTTTATTTTGGACAAGAGCCTAAGAGAAAAGATCTGGAAGATGCCATTGGCTGCAGTATATTCACCCTTTACAAAAAGTGAGCGCCGCGGCTGCCTTGCCGTTGCGTCTGCACTGGAGATATGTGCACAACGCCATACAAGTACGAGTTCTCCTTGTGGCACACGGAACACGACACGGACATTGCTCTCCGCATTGCCGGTATTTTGGAGCAGAGCGGCTACCATGGCTTTGTTGAGCACCGCGACCAGGCCGGCGGAGTGCAGCCCATTTCGGCGGCCGATGCCGTCATCCAGTCCAGCAGGACGTCCTTCCTTCTCCTGTCCTCCCGGTTCCTGGAAGAGTCCTGGTGCAGATGGGTTTCTCAATGGTGTCTCCAAAATGCTGTCGAGCAAAATGCCGCCAGGGTGATCCCGGTCTATATCGACCTGCAGGACCACCAAATCCCGGACGTTTTAAGATACCTCACGGGTCTCCATTACAACAGCAAATTCTTTAAAAAGAAACTCTTAGATACTATGAAGTCCAAAATACGGTGGTGAGCAATCACATGTCCGCTGATAAGGCAGTACAGCCAGCCCTCTTGTACCGGGCCTGGGCCGCCCGGCCCCATTAATTCCAGAAGAGGGGGGTCTGAATACCTACCGGGGCAGGAGGGGAGGCTCTAGTGCCTTATTGCTGTTTTTAGATTGTGGGGACCCCAGAGTTTATATTACCAAATCCCCAAGTTAGTTGCGTGGACAAGAGCGGTGTTGGGATTTTTGAGGTGCAAAGAAAGTATATCAAATATATTATTTAAAAATATTTAACTTTTTATTTTGGGCAACAAAATAAAAAAATAGATAAAAAATGTATAGCAATGGCAAGTACAAATATCACAAATTTTACAATAAATCGGGGCTTCTTCAAGGGAAACTACAAGGGAAACTGTCCGATTAGACATACAAGCCTTCTAAAAAGAAAACAAAACAGAAAAAATACAAGTGTATCAATATCAGTAAGTCAAACATCATGTTACACTCTGATCCTGATACACATGTATTTGTTCTGTTTTGTTTTCTTTTTAGATAGCTTGTACTACTGGGTGGATCCTTCTCCATTACGGATCCCCCAGGTCCTTCCCCACGACGGATCCCCCCAGATCCTTCCCCACTATGGATCCCCCAGATCCTTCTCCACTATGGATCCCCCCAGATCCTTCTCCACTACGGATCCCCCCAGATCCTTCTCCACTACGGATCCCCCCAGATCCTTCTCCACTACGGATCCCCCCAGATCCTTCTCCACTACGAATCCCCCCAGATCCTTCTCCACTACGAATCCTCCCAGATCCTTCTCCACTACGAATCCTCCCAGATCCTTCTCCACTACAGATCCCCCAGTACCTTTTCCACTACAGATCCCCCAGGTCCTTCTCCACTACAGATCCCCCAGGTCCTTCTCCACTATAGATCCCCCAGATCCTTCTCCCCCAGATCCTTCTCCACTATGGATCCCCCAGATCCTTCTCCCCCAGATCCTTCTCCACTACGGATCCCCCCAGATCCTTGGCCGCTACGGATTCCCCAGATCCTTCTCCACTATGGATCCCCCCAGATCCTTCTCCACTACGGATCCCCCCAGATCCTTCTCCACTATGGATCCCCCAGATCCTTCTCCACTATGGATCCCCCCAGATCCTTCTCCACTACAGATCCCTCTAGATCCTTCTTCACTACGGATCCCCCCAGATCCTTCTACACTACGGATCCCCCCAGATCCTTCTCCACTATGGATCCCCCAGATCCTTCTCCACTATGGATCCCCACAGATCCTTCTCTACTTCGAATCCCCCAGATCCTTCTGCACTATGGATCCCCAGATCCTTCTTCACTACGGATCCCCCCAGATCCTTCTCCACTAAGGATCCCCCAGATCCTTCTCCACTATGAATTCCCCCAGATCCTTCTCCACTATGGATCCCCCCAGATCCTTCTCCACTACATAACCCCCCAGATCCTTCTCCACTACGGATCCCCCCAAGATCCTTCACTACGGATCCCCCCAGATCCTTCTCCACTATGGATTCCCCCAGATCCTTCTCCACTACGGATTCCCCCACATCCTTCTCCACTACGGATTCCCCCAGATCCTTCTCCACTACGGATCCCCCCAGATCATTCTCCACTATGGATCCCCTAGATCATTCTCCACTACGAATCCCCCCAGATCCTTCTCCACTACAGATCCCCCAGATCCTTTTCCCCCCAGATCCTTCTCCACTAAGGATCCCCCAGATCCTTCTCCACTATGAATTCCCCCAGATCCTTCTCCACTACGGATACCCCCAGATCCTTCTCCACTACATAACCCCCCAGATCCTTCTCCACTACGGATCCCCCCAAGATCCTTCACTACGGATCCCCCCAGATCCTTCTCCACTACGGATTCCCCCAGATCCTTCTCCACTACAGATCCCCCCAGATCATTCTCCACTATGGATCCCCCAGATCCTTCTCCACTACGGATCCCTCCAGATCCTTCTCCACTACGAATCCCCCCAGATCCTTCTCCACTACGAACCCCCCAGATCCTTTTCCCCCCAGATCCTTTTCCCCCCAGATCCTTCTCCACTACGGATCCCCCCAGATCCTTTTCCCCCCAGATCCTTCTCCACTACGGATCCCCCCAGATCCTTCTCCACTACGGATCCCCCCAGATCCTTCTCCACTATGGATCCCCCCAGATCATTCTCCACTACAGATTCCCCCAGATCCTTCTCCACTATGGATCCCCCAGATCCTTCTTCACTACCGTTCCCCCCAGATCCTTCTCCACGACAGATCCCCCAGATCCTTCTCCACTACGGATCCCCCAGATCCTTCTCCACTACGGATCCCCCCCAGATCCTTCTCCACTACAGATCCCCCAGATCATTCTCCACTACGGATCCCCAGATTCTTATCCACTACAGATCCCCCAGATCCTTCTCTGCTACGGATCCCCCCAGATCCTTCTCCCCCAGGTCATTCTCCACTACGGATCCCCCCAGATCCTTCTCTCTATGGATCCCTCCAGATCCTTCTCCACTATGGATTCCCCCAGATCATTCTCCACTATGGATCCTCCAGATCCTTCTCCACTATGGATCCTCCAGATCCTTCTCCACTATGGATCTCCCCCAGCTCCTTCTCCACTACGGATCCCCCCAGATCCTTCTCCACTACGGATCCCCCCTGATCCTTCTCCACTACAGATCCCCCTGATCCTTCTCCACTACAGATCCCCCAGATCCTTCTCCACTACGAATCCCCCAGATCCTTTTCCCCCCAGATCTTTCTACACTACGGATCCCCCCAGATCCTTCTCCACTACGGATCCCCCCAGATCCTTCTCCACCATGGATCCCCCCAGATCATTCTCCACTACAGATTCCCCCAGATCCTTCTCCACTATGGATCCCCCAGATCCTTCTTCACTACCGTTCCCCCCAGATCCTTCTCCACGACAGATCCCCCTGATCCTTCTCCACGACGGATCCCCCAGATCCTTCTCCACTACGGATCCCCCCAAGATCCTTCTCCACTACGGATCCCCCAGATCCTTTTCCACTATGGATCCCCCAGATAATTATCCATTAAGGATCCCCCAGATAATTCTCCATTAAGGATCCCCCAGATCCTTCTCTACTATGGATCCCCCCAGATTCATCTCCACTATGGATCCCCCCAGATCTTTCTTCATTATGGATCCCCTCCAGATCCATCTTCACTACGGATTCCCCCAGATCCTTCTCCTCTACGGATCCCCCCAGATCCATCTCCACTACGGATTTACCCAGATCCTTCTCCACTACGGATCCCCCCAGATCCTTCTCCACTACGGATCCCCCAGATCCTTCTCCACTACGGATCCCCCCAGATCCTTCTCACTGGTTCCCCATCATTGATGTCAGTGGATGGACTGGTGTCTTTAAGGTCCAGATAAAGGCAAGAAAAGGGCCGCAGTTTGGAGACCACAACTCTAGAAGACAGGGGGAAGAGCAGCCCTAAATAATCAACCCCCGATGCACTGATTACAGACGAGATAACTAACTTCAACTAGCAGCCTACTCTACACTAGGAGGGTGTACTACTGTATATCGATCAGCAATCAAAATATTTTAAACATAAAAAAAATTCTGCTTCAGATACAATTAAAAAATCTCCAACTCTCCAACTATCGGATATCAAATTAGTTATTTTTTTCAGCCTGTTCTTGCGGAGGGCGGACAGTGGAGGGTGGAGGGGGCGTGCCTATGTTTAGATGCGCGCTCTCGTTTCATCTGCCAGCAAAATAGAATTTTGATAGATTTTTCTATCCAAGGCTGAAAAACATCGGCGTGATCACAAACACTTTGGGCCAGATTCAGGTAGAGTTACTCTGGAGTATCAGTGATACTCCAGCCTAACTCTCACTTTGAGCCAGCGTTTCTGTTTTCAGTAAGCAGAAAACAAGAAACGCCGAGTTGGAGTTCCTATACGAGCGGCGTAATTGTATTTCGCCGTCGTATCGGAACTGCAATTTTAAAAATGGCGCGCGAGGCGTTCCCGCTGATTAACGCCGAGAATATGTTAATCAGCGAGAATCGGCAATTCACGATCGTATTCGGGCCCGACGCAGTGACTTTCCGACGTTTCCGTAAGAGATACGCCGCGTAAAGATAAAGCAGCCCCCTAGTGGAGTATCCTATGTTAAGTATGGCCGTCGTCATCGCGTCGGAAAAAAAAAAATTTGTGTCGTTTGCGTAAAACGTCCGTGAATGGGGATTGATGTCATTGACGTTCACTGACAGAATTTGGAGCATGCGCACTGACAGTCGACGCATGCGCAGTACGTTCGCCGCGGGATCGCGCCTAGTTATAATAATACACGCCCCCTACCTGCCCAATTTGAATTCCGCCGGCTCATTTTCGCTACGCCGCCGCAACTTTAGGAGCAAGTGCTTTGTGAATACAGTACTTGCTCCTAAAGTTTCGGCGGAGTAACGTAAATGAGAAAAGTTACTCCAAATTAAAGATTCGCCCATCTACCTGAATCTGGCCCTTTGTCTCCGGAGATTCGTCTGTAGAAAACGCAGAGCGCTCTTCTAATTACATTGTTAAGCGAAGCATCAATGGAATGGTTTAGATCAAAGCGTGTTCATGTGTTAGAATGACCCAGTCACAGTCCAGACCTAAATCCCATTGAGAATCTGTGGGCAAGACTTTAAAATTGCTGTTTACAGACGCTCTCCATCCAATCTGACAGAGCTTAAGATATTTTACAAAGAAGAATGGGCAGAAATGTACCTCTCTAGATGTGCAAAGCTGGTAGAGACACCCCCAAAGAGACTTGTAGAGAAAGGGGGTTCTACAAAGTATTGACTCCGGGGGGTGCCATACAAATGCCCCTCCCCCCACACTTTTCACATATTTATTTGTATAATTTATCATTTTCCTTCCACTTCACAATTATGTGACACTTTGTGTTGTGTCTCTCACATAAAATCCCAATAAAATACATTTATATTTTTGGTTGTAACATGAGAACATGTGGGGAATTTCAAGGGGTATGAATACTTTTTCTAAGCACTGTGTGTGTGTGTGTGTGTATATATATATATATATATATATATATATATATATATATAGATATATATATATATATATATATATATATATATATATAGATATATATATATATATATATATAGATATAGATATATAGATATAGAGAGAGAGAGAGAGAGAGAGAATACACTCTGGGCCAGATCCACAAAGAAGTGCCGCTGGCGTAGCTTATATAAGTTACACTACGCCGCTGTAAGTTACAGCGGCGTATCCTTATCCACAAACAATTTCCGCTGTAAGTTACGGCGGCGTAGGGTAATTGTTGTGGCGTAAGGTTGCGCAATTCAAATCAGAAAGATGTGGGCGTGATTTAATGTAAATCAGCTTGAACCCACGTAAAGGACGTTTTTTTTGAGCGGCGCATGCGCCGTCCGTGGAGATATCCCAGTGCGCATGCGCAAAATCACGTCGAAAATAGTCAATGAAAACTACGTAAACGTAACTTACGCAAATCCCTATTCGCGAACGGTTTACACAAAATTAGACGCTGGCCAGACATCCATACTTAACATTACGTACGCCTCTATACAGCAGGGGTAACTTTACGCTGGACCTACGCTTACGCAAACGACGTAAAAACAGTGCGCCGGCCGTACGTACGTTCGTGGATCGGCATATGTAGCTCATTTGCATATTTTACGTGGAACAACAACGGAAGTGCCCCTAGCTTCCAGCGTAAATATGCAACTAAGATACGACGGTGTAATAGACTTACGCCAGTTGTATTTTAGTGTAATTCCGGCGTATCTTGTTTTGTGGATACAAAACAAAGATACGCCGGCGCAAATTTGAAATAATGGCGGCGTATCTGGAGATACGCCGTCGTAATGCTTTGTGAATCTGGCCCTCTATATATATAGAGAGATAGAGAAGATACACTGTATGGGCCAGATTCAGGTAGATCAGAGCATCTTTGCTCCAGAGTAACGCTTCTCATTTACGTTACTCTGACGACCCTTTCAGCGCAAGTACTGTTATTCACATAGCAGTTGCGCGTAAACTTGCGCCAGAGTAACGATAATGCGCTGGCGTAACCCGACGCAAGGGGAAGTGGGTGTGATCATATGTAAATGATGGGCGGAGCCCAGCGCAGAGGCTTACGTTCAGCGCATCAACCACGGAGCATGCGCAGTGAGTGAGGCTCCACTCGCCCCCTTTGTGCGCATGCTCACAACTTCCGTCGGCACCACTTCACGGGAAACGTCAGCGCAATGCCTTCCGTTGGGCGTTTAAATGCGCCTGTAGAAGCGCCATTCCGGCACTAAAGTATATCCTGCTCCCCCTCCCCGCAGTGATGTTACTTTTGTTCTGAGATGGCTGCTCCCGTTTCCCGCAAACACACAGGAGAAAGCTGAACTCTAAAGGCCAGGAGCTGTCAGCCATCATCTCGGCTATGGAGACCTATGATGTCTTCCTCCATGGCTGTAAAATTTGACAGACAAGCATGGACAGAGGTGTTGTCCTGCAAGTGGGGGTGCTCAGCTAGCTCCTATCGTCGGGAACACTGCTGTAGCTGCTCTCCTGCTGACCTCTGACCGTCTGGAGTAAAGATAAAGCAGCCTTTTGTAGAAATAACTTTGCGCCGGACGGACGAGATACGCGCGGCGCATGTAGCCAGCGTATGGTGCTAATCCGTTCGTGAATTGGGAAAAATCCCTCATTTGCATATTTGCAGGGGAAATCAATAGACGCGACTGATGCGCCCAGCGAAATTAAGCGCTGACGATACTCTGGCGTCGGAACGTTCCGCCGGTCGCAAATGACCCGTTATTGGGCGCATCTAGTTTGGTGGGTACGGGCACATAGAAACGACGGCGCATCTTCACAGTTACGCAGCGCATATCGAAATACTCCAGCGCAAGTGTTGCTGAATCTGGCCCTATATATAGAGAGATAGGGCCAGATTCAGAAAGACTTGCACTGGAGTATATCGATATGCGCCGCATAACTGTAAAGATGCGCCGTTGTATCTACGCGGCCGTATCCACCAAACTAGATGTGACAGAAAACGGGCTTTCTCCAACCGGCTTAACTCTCCTTCGCCAGAGTATCGTAAGCGCATATTTTCGCTCGTCGCATCCGTCACGCCTATTGATTTCCCATTCAAATATGCAAATGAGGGAGATTTCCCAATTCGCAAACGGATTAGCACCAGACGCTGGCTACATGCGCCACGCGTATGTGGAACGGCTAGCGCAAAGTTATTCCTACAAATAGCTGCTTTATCTTTACTCCAGACGGCCACAGGTCAGCAGGAGAGCAGGTACAGCAGCAGCGTTAGTGACGAAAATAGCAAGCTGAACAACCACACTTGCAAGGACAACACCTCTGTGTGCCAACATGCCAGGGGCAGCCGTGGTCCTAGCACTACTGATGGGTCCCCCGGTACGGAGGAGGCGGGCACGTGGGAGGATATACCGCACGCGCATGAGCCTCTTTGGCATGGGGGATGAGGAGGTGTATCGCCTCTTCAGATTCAGCCCAGATGCAATACTTGAACTAACCACAACCCTGCAGGATGACATCACCAGCAAGACACACCGCTCACAAGCAGTGCAGCCACTGGTGAAGGTCCTGGCAACACTCCATTTCCTTGCAAGTGGATCATTCCAGCATACAAGTGGAGTGGTGGCTGGGATGTCACAGTCCTCCATGAGCAGATGTGTGCACCAGGTTGTCCCCGCAATCCTCAGACGCATGTCCCACCACTTCATCAGACCCACCACTGAGGAGCTGCGGCTGAAGGCAATGACAGATTTCTACAGCATTGCCAGATTCCCACGCACCGTGGGGGCCATTGATTGCACACATGTGGCACTCCAGCTCCCCAGTGCCACAGAGCACATATACCGCAATCGGAAGCATTGGCATTCCATCAATGTACAGGTGATAGCCGATGCCCAATGCCTCATATGGCACGTCCGTGCCAAACACCCCGGATCCAGCCATGACAGCTTCATATACAATCAGAGCCCCATCCCAACGGAATTCGAACAGAATGTGTATGGGGACAGCTGGCTGGTTGGTGAGTGACATGGGTGGCAGGCATGACTGTCCCCCCCCCATGATGCTGACATCACAAGGGGCACATGCATGACTAACATTCTCCTGTCTTTTCCCTTACAGGTGACTCTGCCTATGCACTGGGACCCCATCTAATGACTCCTTTCCGGAACCCCCAAACCAGAGGAGAGAGAAGATACAATGAAGCACATATCAAAACCCGTGCAGTGGTGGAGCAAACATTTGGGCTCCTGAAGTCACGTTTCCACTGCCTGGATAAGTCTGGGGGGCCCTATTGTATTCCCCTACCTTCGTGTGTCAGATCATCGGTGCATGTTGCATTCTGCACAACTTGCCATGAAAAAAGGCCTGCAGATTGACATACGTGATGACCTGACCCCCCAACCAGACAGCCCCCCCTGCCATAGGAGACCCATTCAGCTGATGGAAGAGCAGTCAGGAGGGTCCCCGCCGTAGGCATCTTTGGACACTAAACCAAAACATTGATCACACGGACAATGCACGCATGCACACCACTGATGTCCTTAGATCACACACACCACATCCACATTGCATTGGATTAGCCCAAGTCCAACATGTAGGACTTGGGAGCAGCAACGCCGCGTCAAGGCCCCAATGGTGTCGCTGTCCATTCATACACCATTCACACGTCATTCACACAGCCGTGGGGATAACTTCTCCACCACGGCCGAGGGTGACACCCCTTACTGGCAGGAGTGCCACCCCATCACATTCACACACCATTCACACTGCAACGTGTGCAGTATCAATAAAAATAAAAAGCTCATAACCTGAGCAAAAAAAAAAATAGCTCATAACCTGAGCAAAATAACAAAGAAAATAAAAAGCTCATAACCTGAGCAAAAAAAAAAAAAAAAGCTCATAACCTGAGCAAAATAACAAAGAAAATAAAAAGCTCATAACCTGAGCAAAAAAATAAAATAGCTCATAACCTGAGCAAAATAACAAAGAAAATAAAAAGCTCATAACCTGAGCATTAATGTAAAAAATAAATCAATAAAAAACATCATCTGGGATGACGGGGGCTCCTTCTGGTGGCCCCTCTCTGGCTCCTCAGCTGCCTGGAGGGAGTGGGTGGGGGTGGGGGGGCATCTGGAGGTGGCTGATCCCCGGGTGGGCCACTCCTGGCAGGTATGGCCTGCATGCCCTCCAAGGCCATGGCTATCCGGCCGAGGTATGAGTTCGTCTGGGCATGCATCCTGAGCTGCCGGGTGACCTGGTAATGCTGGGCCCGCTGACTCTGCCTCCCCTGGTCCCGGATGGCAGCAGTGTTTGCCTGGACGGCTGCAGTGAGGTGCCTAATATCAGCCTGCACCTCCCCCAGACTGGTCACCACTGCAGCGCAGTTGCAGCTGACATCCTGCACTTCATTGGATATCTGGGCCACGGAGCACAGGTTGTCAGCCACTCGGTCCAGGTGCCCAACTATGTCCCCCATTTGCTGGGTCTGCCTGGCTTGGTCCCTCGCCACCTGGTCCTGGACCAGATCAGACACCCCCCTGGTCTTCCCGGTGGCCTTCCTGGGCCCAGTAGATGGTTGTCCCTGGGGAGATGGAGTCGCCCTTGAGGGGCTTACTAGGATGGGGGAGGGGATTAGAGAGGGCCCTGCCGAAGGGGAGGACTCCTCCAACAATAAAATAAAGTCCTGCTCTGCCGCAACAGGCTCCTCCTTAACCACCTCTGCAGGTGAGTTGTGGGCACTCCCCTCCATCTCAGTTTCTTCACCACCCAGGGGGTCGGGCTCAGGATCCTGTTGGGGGGTTGGGGTGGACTGGCTGCCTACAGATGATGGCCCAGCTCCGTCATCTGTGGATGACACAAAGCAGACACATGTTGGGTGGTCCCACACACTTGGCACATGTACCTTCCCCCCCCACATGCAACACACCAAAAAGTGGGTAAAAATCACTTACCTGTCCTGGAGCCTTCCTCCACGGAATCATATCCCGGGACCCCCTCCAACTGCTCACTCTCCAGGCAGCGGGCGACCACCTCCTCCTCCGTGGTCAGGCTGACCGCACATGGGGGTCCACCCCCCGTGCCCCTCTCATGCCTCCTAATGGTGGCCACCTTGCCCCGGACTTTGCGCCGTAAATCATTGATTTTCTTGCCAATATCGGCAGCAGTCCCGGTGGAGTAGCCCAGGGCATTGACCCTGCCAGCAATGCTTTCCAGGATGGCCTGCTTCCTATCCCGGCTGGTCTTTCTACTTTTCCTGCCATGGAGGACATCGTTGTAGGTTCCATAGCCGATATTACAACAGAGACCTCCTAGGCATTAAAATTGAGGTTTCTCCTCTCTTTGGGGGGAACAGGAGCAGCCATTACAGAGCAAAAGTAACTTCCCTAGGGTGGGGGGAACCGGATATACTTTTGCGCCGGAATGGCGCTTCCGCTGGCGCTTTTATACACGCAACGGAACACATTGCGCTGACGTTTCCCGTGAAGTGGTGCCGACGGAAGTTGTGAGCATGCGCACAGGGGGGCGAGTGGAGCCTCACTCACTGCGCATGCTCCGTGGATGATGCGCTGAACGTAAGCCTCTGCGCTGGGCTCCGCCCATCATTTACATATGATCACACCCACTTCCACTTGCGTCGGGTTGCGCCAGCGCATTTTCGTTACTCCGGCGCAAAGTAACGGACATGCACTTGGTGAATACTGTACTTCTCTCACTAGTTTGCGTCAGCGCAACGTATATGCGCTGCGATATGCTGGCGAAAATATGCGCGCATCTACCTGAATCTGGCCCATAGAGTATACACTGTAACAACATTGAGGACAGTGAAGGGGTGTGAATACTTTTTCAAGGCACTGTACATAATAAGAAATATTGAATGAAATATAATAAATCTCACCATTCCCGCCCAACAGAAATTCTAGTTCCTCAACTCTTTTATTATTTGTTTATTTACCAAATGAATTTCATGACATAATAATGACAGGAGGTAAACATGAACGGCTAGATTCAGGTAGGACTTACGCCGACGTATCTCGAGATGCGCCGCGCAAGTCTAAATTTGCGCCGTCGTATCTATGCGCCGTACCCACAGAACTAGATACGCCAGAAAATAGGCTTCTCCCGACCGACGTAACTTTTCTACGCCGGCGTATCGTAGGCGCATATTTACGCCGAACGCATCTAGCGCACCCATTGATTTAATATGCAAATATGCAAATGAGGGAGATACGCCGATTCCCGAACATACGCACGTCCGGCGCAGGCTACTAGCGGTGCGCGTAAGCTGTACACCCGGCCTAAAGTTACCCCTCATAAAGCAGGGGTAACTTTGCACCATACTTGCACAAGTCAGCTTGAGAGTAGCTTCAGCAGCACTGTTACGGACAAGCTGAGCAACCACACTTGCAGGACAACACATGGCAACCGTGGTCCTAGCACTACTAATGGGTCCTCCGCCACGTAGGAGGAGGAGCGCATGGGAGAGGATATACCGCACCCACATGAACGTCTTTGGCATGTTAAGTTAAGCATTCAATTTTCCGCGTTCCTGGTGCCTCCATGAGATTTTATTTTCTGTCCAGTGGGTTGGATGTGGGCGGAGCTACCAACCTATATGTAGATTGCCAATGATAGGCACCAGGAAAGGAAAATTTATGGAAAAGTATTACATTTTCTGTTTTCAAGGTTAAAAAAAAAATTCTTACAAAAATTACAGGAGCTCGCCAGATAACCATGGCACATTTACAACCCAACTGCCGAATGGTTGTCTACATTTGACCGGCTGGCTGGCTAAATCCTTGTAAATGCTGGTTATTGCCCTTAGAAAAAGTATGTTAAGTGTTACAAGATCCCATGTATCGCCCCTTCGCGGCTGCCTTTTTCTTTAGACAGGGTATTTATTTTTTATTTAAAGAAAGACAATCTGAAAGCCAAACAGCTACTGCTGTACTATAGTATTCATAAAAACAAAGATTTTATATACATATTAAAAAATATTAAATCAAATTGACCTTCTTATATCTCCTATATCCTATATATTTAGACAGAGCAGTATTTATTTTCAATTAGAGAGAGACAGAGAGACAGTCTGAAAGCAAACAGCTACTGCTGCACTATATTATGTATAAAACAACATTTTATGTACAAACATACTAAATATTAATATACGTACATATAAAATTGACCCTCGGCTAAATCCCTGTGAATATTATATAAAGATATATTGCGCTACTCCAAAGTGTGAAAAACTATATCATACAATTATATTATACAAATAAGTGAAGAAAAGAGAAAAGGTAAAGGCAGCCAACACAACAATGGAAATGATTGTAAATGGATACTGTGAAAAGTGCAGCACCAATTAAACTGAGGTATCCCTAACAGGGGACACCACAAATCGTGAAAGAGGTAATAACCACAAACTAATTAGGACTCAGGGTCCAGTTGTGTGAAGGTGTCAATCCACACCACAAAAATTGCTAATTAAATAGTATAAAAAGAAAAAAGAAAGATTGTGTATATGTATCAAAGTGACAGTAACGCCCCTAATACAAACAGTGTAGAAATCATACTAGTAAATATATCAATCCAATGATATAATATGAATGTCCATATGTAAAAATGGGATTAAATAGTCCTCGAAGCAGTCCATATACAACGGTAGGTTATATTGATATAAATTGTAATGTCCTCTTTCAATTAACATTCAAACACATAGGGGTTGCATGTATCCTGTCCCAATTAGAACCAAAAGGAGACCCTTAGTTCTGATCAGTGTTATACATTTCTTCTATACTCCACACTCCTATGAAGTAGGCGTAAGGTAAAGGTGAAATTACTACGCTTACCGACTGATGTAGACCCACAGCTCACCATACGGTGGGGGGTCCCTTGAGCTTGAATGGGCTGAATGCCCTTCCCGATCTCTATCACCGTGCAGATCCTTCTGTGGATGATCCAGAGGTCTTCCCAAGGGACAGCCGGAGTTGTATCCTTATACAAGATTGAAGCAGGCAGGAGATGGGAGATAAGAAAAAAGAGAAGGTCGTCTCCTCATAGTGTAAAAAAATGTATTTAAAAGGTGTGTACACTTTAAAAACAAAAACTTCCTTAGTACAAGAGAGGAAAAACTTGTACAGGTGAATTCAAATTAAAAAACTTCAAATGTCTCATCACACCACAGCACTATTCCACATCTAGGAACAAAAAACTGAGAAAAGTCCAGAAAGCGCAATGAAATTCAAGTAAATTCCAGTGATAACCCGACCGGTTTCGTCTCACAAGACATCAACTGGGGTATAGGACTGGATCTTGTGAGTCCCATTGCGCTATAAGTAACCATCCCAATTAATCCCATGAGATCATAATCCCTTCCGCCTGGTGAAAGAACGGCGTGCGTTCCAAATGTCTTCATTTCCTGGTATTATGCGTTCCAGGCGCCAGGAAATGACACCTGTATGCGTGTCAGGCGCCCGGAAGTGACCACTCATCTTTAGATAGTGAATGGAGTTAGATCCTGTCGCTCCACAGACCTCTTCCAATCGACAACCCCGCTAGCAACGAGGGGAGGGGCCTGAGGAACTGCACCAATTTTAGCTCAGCATTGCGTCTGAGGGGAGGAAACTAGTGACGCCGTCCTGCGCTCTGCCAATCACGCTGTCGATAGAGCAACAAATGGGGACGTGCACCATCAAGCACTCCACCCATCTCCATCGCAACAGCATGACGGATGTCAATGCATGCTAAAAACATGCAACGTCATCTCTGTGTGTCACAGCGCGGTGGGACGTTTCTTAGTGTCTGCGCTCCACCAGTGCGTTCCATTGGGATCATAGGTCTAGATACTGGAGGCAGATCTACAAAGTTTATGCATTATGCACATTGTAGTAAAAAAAGCCTCACAGAATAGAGGTGGGTCAGCACAAATGCAAACCCCTCTATACACACTCATAGGCTATCTGTAAAAAAGGGGCTATAATTTGGATGGAAACGGTCTCATAGAGGTATTGGGATGTAAACATATAATATTTTAAAAAGTAAATAAATGATAACTCATTTAAACATCAAGGCAGACATAAGTGTATCAACAACAGGATAAATCAAGATTGGTTGATAAAGGCATTTAGATCCCAATCAACATTCAGGCCCGAGGGCACATAGCTCCTTAATTGATAGATCCAGAAAACTTCTAATCTGGAGACACCTCTAATACATGGTTCCCCTCTCCAATGGGGGACAAAGTGGTCGATAATCTGGAAAGCAGTTCCTTCTACCTTTTTATTATGTTTTTCCAGAAAATGTCTAGGTACTGTATGCTTAGTGCAACCCTTCTTGATTTTAGCAATATGCTCCCCTACTCTTATGGAAAAACTACGCTTGGTGCAACCCACGTATTGTTTCCCACAAGAGCAGGTGATGAGGTAGACCACGTACTTGGTTGCACATGTGGAAAACTGCTTAATAGGAAATTCCGCACCTGTGACGGTGGATCGGAAATTAATCAATTTCTTACGATGGATATTGTGCGAGCATACCTTGCACCTTCTACAGGGGTAATACCCTTTGGACAATGGAAAAAAGGAAGGTTTAACTGGGGGGGTCAGGTACATTTGATGCGATTTGGTTCTTCAGAGACATCGCTCCCCTGTAAATCACACCTGCTTCTGTTGGGAGGACTGGGCCCAGGATAGGGTCATTTTTCAGAATCTTCCAATGTTTTCGAATAATATTTTTAATTTGTTTATGTTGAGTAGAGAAGGTCGTGAAGAAGGAATTTCTAAATCTAGAGTCTTGGGCTGTCTTGGGTTTTTCTAGGGTTAATGTAGATCTATCCATGGTTGAGATTTTCCTAATCTCCTCATCAATGGTCACACTACAGTAACCCTTATCCACAAATCGGGTTTTAAGGGTTTTAGCCTGGATCTGGAAGTCTTCCAAATTGGAACAATTGCGTCTGATCCTCAATATTTGACTCCGGGGTACAGAGCTCAGCCACGAAGGATGGTGGCAGCTGTCGATCGGAATGAAACCGTTCCAATCGGTGCTTTTGAAGAAGGTCTTAGTTTTCAATTGTTTGTTATGTACAAAAATTTCCAGATCTAGGAAGTGGATGTTAGAGAAGCTGGCTTCATATGTGAGATCTATACCCACCTCATTCTGATTGAGGTCAGCCATGAATGTGTCCAGTGACTGTCTATCTCCCTTCCATAGGAGGAGGATGTCATCTATGTACCGAGCCCAGAGAGCTATCTCCGGTCGCTCAGGAACACGGACGACATCCTCCTCCCACTTGGCCATAAATATATTGGCCAGACTGGGGGCAAATTTAGCCCCCATAGCCACTCCTTTTTGTTGGAGATAGAATTCACCTTCATGCCAGAAGTAGTTATGTGATGTCGCAAACCTCAATAGGTCCATAATGAACATTTTCTGTACCATGGGGAGTTCTACAACTCTATCCAGGAAGCATTCTACAGCCTGAAAGCCCAAGTGATGGGCTATACTAGTGTAGAGGGACGTGACGTCCGCTGTTACCAGTAGGATGTCTTCAGTATATTCTACTTCTTGTAGCCTGGCAATAGTATGTCTTGTGTCCTTCAAATATGAAGGAATGCCTCTAACTATTGGCTGAAGGTGAAAGTCAATATATTTCCCCAATCTTGAAGTGACCGAATTAATTCCACTAATAATGGGACGTCCTGGGGGACATGAGCTATTCTTGTGGATTTTCGGCAGATAGTACATCACGGGGATACGTGGCACTGTGGGAATCAAATAGCTTCTTTCCTTCTTATCAAGTATTCCTCTTTTCACTCCCGTTTCCACCAGCTTCTTAAGGGAAGCCTTAAACTTTAAAGTTGGATTGGAAGATAACTTGACATATGTGGCACTGTCTCCCAAAATTCTGGACATTTCTTTGCTGTAAGCTATCTTGTCCAAGACAACAATGCCTCCCCCTTTATCTGCTGGGCGGATCACAAGGTCCTTCCTCTCACATAAAGATTTCAAACCAATCTTAATATTGGGATCTGAATAAGACCTTTTCAAAGGAAGCTCCTCTAGGTCCTTGAGGACCAAATCACTAAAAGCTGGTAAAGATCGGGAAGGGCATTCAGCCCATTCAAGCTCAAGGGACCCCCCACCGTATGGTGAGCTGTGGGTCTACATCAGTCGGTAAGCGTAGTAATTTCACCTTTACCTTACGCCTACTTCATAGGAGTGTGGAGTATAGAAGAAATGTATAACACTGATCAGAACTAAGGGTCTCCTTTTGGTTCTAATTGGGACAGGATACATGCAACCCCTATGTGTTTGAATGTTATTTGAAAGAGGACATTACAATTTATATGAATATAACCTACCGTTGTATATGGACTGCTTCGAGGACTATTTAATCCCATTTTTACTTATGGACATTCATATTATATCATTGGATTGATATATTTACTAGTATGATTTCTACACTGTTTGTATTAGGGGTGTTACTGTCACTTTGATACATATACACAATCTTTCTTTTTTCTTTTTATACTATTTAATTAGCAATTTTTGTGGTGTGGATTGACACCTTCACACAACTGGACCCTGAGTCCTAATTAGTTTGTGGTTATCACCTCTTTCACGATTTGTGGTGTCCCCTGTTAGGGATACCTCGGTTTAATTGGCACTGCACTTTTCACAAAATCCCTGTGGATGCCAAGTAATACCCTCGGAAAATGTATCCTGAGTGTTCCAAGTATGGCCTGTAGCTGGCCAGCTAGAACCTGTCCTAGGTAGCTAATATAACCTACATGTATATACAGCTAAGCCTGCTGGGAACCTAGTGTGGTGCACATGTTTATATGTGAGAGACAAAGGCAGAGTTATTCACTGTGATTTTGTGCTTGGATGTCATATAACAGTTGCATGTTGTGTTCACAGAAGGAAAAGAAAAAATATGACTTTAAGAGTCATTTGTTTGTATGGCAGCAGGAGGTAAGGAATAACACAGTTGAATTCATTCCAGCAAGCATAGAGTTAAGCTTTTGTGACTCATTGGTAGCCTTGCCTAATCACAGATAATCTCACATTGAGCAGAGTCTTGACCAGTCACAGCCAGCTTTACAAACACTCTGTCTGTGAGGTTCCTAATACTCCATGTGCTGCTAGATTATTCCACCACAGAGACAGAGAGCCACATGGAGACAGAGACAGAGAGCAGACACACAAGGCCAGAGTCTTGTTTTATGAAAGCCAGGGGCTAAAAATAGGTATGTGCCACAGTTATATATATGTTCTTATTGTAAATAGTGTGGTTAGAACTGTATACTGATCTAGTTGTGTGTTCACTTGTAGTTTCACCATACCTTCAAACCAAACCATACCATATCATACCTTCAAACCAAACTAAGCTAACCCTGCAAAAACAACCCTGCAAACCAAGTTGCAAACCACAGTTATACCTTTCAGAGAAATCAGAGAATGCTTTGATAACTTGCAGAGAGAGAGTAAATACTGAAGAAAGAAATATATCCACCATCTTATGTTAAATGACAAGATTGAATATTTGAACCACCATTTTGTTATACTTTATTCATCATATGTTTTTTGTACATGGACTGTCTGCTGCAAAGCAGCAGCATTATATATGAAGAAAAGTTAATAAAGAAGTTATTTTAAGCATTTGGTGTCCTCTTTAAACCTACTTCCTACTTCCTACTTCCATAGAACGGCGCTAGAGGAATTTTCAGAGTAATAGACGGTCTTGTTGGACTGAAAAGCCAGATATATCACAATTCTTCTAATGCCACAGAGCATGAGGCACTTCATAGTGCTGCGCCTGCCACATGGCCCCCTGCCTTATTTTTTTAAGGCAGGTCAGTATTTATTTTCAATTAGAGAGAGAAAGTCTGAAAGCAAACAACTACTGCTGCACCACATTATTTGTATTTAAAAAAAAAAAATTAAAAATACATTGTAAGAAATATTATATTGACCTTATTGTATATCCTACATCACACCGGCCGGCCAAATCCTTGTACATGCCCGTGAATGCCCTCGAAAAATGTATGCCGAGTGTTCCAAGGTCCCAAGTATCGCCTACTCTTTGCTTTCTTTTTTGTAGATAGGGCAGTATTTTTTATTTATTTTTTTCATTTAGAGAGAGACAGTCTGAAAGCAAAACAGCTTATTATGTGTAAAACAAATTTTATGTACATAGTTAGAAATATTAAATTGAACCGGCGGGCTAAATCATTGTAAATGCTGGTGAATGCCCTTAGAAAAGGGCCATCCTTTTTTGTAGCTAGGGCAGGATTTGTTTCCACTTAGAGAGAGACAGTCTGAAAGCAAACAGCTACTGATCCATTATATTATGTATGTGTAAAACTAATTTTAAATACACTAAATAATACAAGATACATTCACAGTGTTCCAAGATCCAATGTATTGCGCCCCCCCCTCTAATTTTTTAAGTCAAGGCAGTATTTTTTTTAATTAGAGAGAAACAGTCTGAAAGCAAACAGCTACTGATACATTATATTATGTATGTGTAAAACTAATTTTAAATACACAGTACAAAATAATAGGAAATGCATTCTGAGTGTTCCAAGATCCCATGTATTGCCCCCCTTATTTTTTAAGGCAGGGCAGTATTTTTTTTAATTAGAGAGAGACAGTCTGAAAGTAAACAGCTGCTTATTCATTTTATTATGTATGTGTAAAACAAATTTTAAATACACAAAATAATAGAAGATGCATTCTGAGTGTTCCAAGATCCCATGTATTGCGCCCCCTGTTTTTTTTAAAGGCAAGGCAGTATTTTTTTTCAATTAGAGAGACAGTCTGAAAGCAAACAGCTACTGATCCATTATATTATGTATGTGTAAAACAAAGTTTAAATACACAGTACGAAAATAATAGAAAATGCATTCTGAGTGTTCCAAGGTCCCATGTATTGCACCCCCCTCCTTATTTTTTTAAGGCAGAGCAGTATTTGTTTTCAATTAGAGAGACAGTCTGAAAGCAAACAGCTACTCATCCATTATATTATGTATGTGTAGAACTAATTTTAAATACACAGTACAAAATAATAGAAAATGCATTCTGAGTGTTCCAAGATCCCATGTATTGTTCCCCTCCCCCCCTTATTTTTTTGAAGGCAGAGCAGTATTTTTTTCAATTAGAGACGGATAGTCTGAAAGCAAACAGCTACTGATACATTATATTATGTATGTGTAAAATAAGGTTTAAATACACAGTACAAAATAATAGAAAATTCATTCTGAGTGTTCCAAGATCCCATGTATTGCACCCCCCCCCTTATTTTTTTAAGGCATAGCAGTATTTTTTTCCATTAGAGCGTCTGAAAGCAAACAGCTACTGCTGTACCATATTAAGTGTAAAACAAACTTTAAATACAAAGTAGTAATAACAAATCATTGTATCTTCTACATCTGATCGGCTGGCTAAATCCTTGTGCACATCGGTGAATGCCCTTTAGAAAAAGTATGCTACGTATTCCAAGATCCCAAGTAAATCCCCCCTTTTCGTCCTTCTTTTTGTAGACAGGGCAGTATTTTTTATTATTTTTTTCACTTAGAGAGAGACAGTCTGAAAGCAAACAGCTACCACTGTACTATAGTACTTGTAAAACAAAGATTGTATATACAAAGTAAAAAAATGTTAAATCAAATTGACCTTCTTATATCTCCTACATCTGACCGGCCAGCTAAATCCTTGTAAATGCTGGTGAATGCCCTCGTACAATGTATTCATAGTGCTCCAAAATCCCCCCCCCCCACTGCCTTATTTTTTAAGGCATGGCAGTATTGTTTTCAATTAGAGAGAGACAGTCTGAAAGCAAACAGTTACTGCTGTACCACAGTATTTGTAAAACAAATATTAAATACATAATAAAAAATAATAATAAATCAAATTGTTCTTATTATATCTCCTACATCTGACCAGCCGGCTAAATCCTTGTGCACGCCGGTGAATGCCCTTGGAAAATGTATGCCAAGATCGTTACAGCATCCGGAGAGGTTTACATACAGAAGAAGAGGTAAGCCCAACTATGAGCACCATAAAAAGCCTGCTGAATTGGGATGGTTTAAATAAAAAGGATCTTCTGACTTTAGCATAGCTGCAGCGTTGCCTGGATGGCATTAACCTGTTCCCCAGGATGATCGCCGCTCGTTTTTTCCCCAGAACTAGCACAGGCTGAAGTCTTTGGCTTTCTGGCTGATGGTGTGACGCCGCCTTCTTTTGGGCTGGGGGCACTCCCCTCCATAGGATGGCCAATGGAAGCCCTTTATGTGGCAGTTCTCGGCCCCGATTTCCTCGGATTCCGAGTCGTCTTCCTGGGGGAAGGGAAAGGCGCGGCCGGGATAAGCTTCCTTCAGCAAGTCCTCGAAGATCACTTCCAGGTTTCTGCCGGCTTCGGCCACCTCTGAATCTTCCTGTCATAAAATAATAGAAATGCTGAATTTTTTATTACAGTAATAGAAAAAAATTCAGGAAAAACATGGAGGACGGTGGGAAATTTTTCCTCTTTTAAATCCCCCCATCCCCCTTTAGTCTTGCACCGGGAGGAGATAAAAGACACAAATAATATCACTTTGTATCCTTTTATACATCATTATTGTATCTTTTTATATCCTCCCCTTCAGTCTTGCACAATTGTAGTGGCTCCTCCCCCTGGACTGAAACGGCTTCTTGTGAATTCACCGCACACTCTGAGCTTCTCACATTGTGCATTAGAAGCTGCAGGAAGTCAGATAAAGCCCCCAGCCCATCATCATCTAGCCCTTTTCTTCCCAGCCTGAGTGTCCCTGGCCCCGCCCCTTTCATTCATTGGATTTATTTCCTTTCAATCATGGAAGCTCAGCATCACATGTGGGCATTACCAAGGTCTGCCTAGAAACACCCACTCCTCCTTACTGGCACCCATCCATCAAGGCATTTTGATATTTGCATAACTCCTCCCACTGCTTGCATCAGAACTGATGGCTCTTGAGAGGAGTGCTGAGGACGGGGGTGCTGGGATGTTTTCAGGAAGCTATGTACAGCTCCTCCCACCAGCTAAATACAACGCCCACTCCTCCAGACTGTCACCAACCCAACAAGGCATTTTGATATTTGCATAGCTCCTCCCACTGCTTGCATCAGGACTGGGGGCTCTTAAAACGAGAGCTGGGGCCGGGGGTGTTGGGATGTTTTCAGGAAGACTTTGAAGACTTGCGGCTTCGAGAACAAGCGTTTACAATGTTGGCAATGTAAAACCCCCTTAAAAAAAAACGTGTAGGGTCCCTATCCCTATATCCATACCGGGTCGTTTGAGTCTGATATGGATTTTAAAGGGAAACCCTAATTTTTTTTAACGCCGTGAGTTGCCCCCCAAGACCATACAAGACCTTGGTCTGGTGTAAATTTTGGGGTAACCGACGCCCCAAAAAAATGGCACGGGGTCCCCCCAAAATCCATACTAGACCCTCATCCGGGCATGAAGCCCGGCAGTTTAGGAAAGGGGGGACACGAGTAACTACCCACCCTGAACATACCAGGCCACAACATGGGGGTTGGCTGCTTTGGGGCAGTTCGGGGGGTCTCTTGCCCCCCCCCCACTCCAAAGCACCTTGTCCCCATAAAGAACTTGCCAAAAAAATTCTCTAGTTTTTTGGAACACTACATTGCTTTTATTTTTGGTGAATGGGTAGGGATACAATGTACCCCATACTTGTTCACATAGGGTGGGTGGGATCCAGGGGCCCCCCTTCTTAAAGTACGCTTCCAAATTCCAATAAGCCCCCTGTCTGCAGACCCCCACAACCACTGGCCAGGGTAGAGGCCCCAAGGTGCTTAGTTGAATTGCATGTGGCCTGGTACGGTTCTGGAGGGGGGCACTCGCTTGTCCCCCCTTTTTCTGACCTGGCAGGTTGCATGCTCAGATAAGGGTCTGGTATGGATGTTGGGTGGTCCTCACACTGATTTTTCGGGGGGGGGGGGGGTTTAGCGGGGGGTTTTCCCGACTTGTTCATTCCCGACTTAGTTGGGGTAGGAGGAACACTTTGGTGGGGGTGGGTCAGCCACGCCCTGTGACCTTTGACCTCTGGGAACCCGCCTTCTGACCTTTGGGGGAGGTCCCTGTTCCAATTCATGAGTCCTACCCATATTCTTCAATGGAAAACCCTAACCCCTAACCCTAACTCTAACCCTCAGCTGAGACTGAAGGTTCTGGCATGGTCTTGGGGGGGACCCCACGTCGTTTTTGTTTTTTCACTGTTCCACTGTATTGGTCCGTCTCACGTACATATATATGTCATCAAGTTAAAGATGAATATCTCGGTAACGGCAGCAGCTGCTACCACAACCGATATATCCATCTTTAATGTGGCTGGTCCTGTAAACGATAACGGTGGTCTTTTTTCAAATGACAAATCTTATTTTATTTTTTTATTGCATTTTAGTGTAAATATGAGATGTGGCGTATTTTTGACCCCCAGATCTCAAATATATAAGGGGGCCTGTCATGCTTTTTTCTATAAGTGTAATAGGAATAAAAGTGACCCATTTTTTTTTTTTTTTAAACAGTGTTTAAAATTTATAAAATCATTTAAAATAAATAAGAAAATCCCCCAAAAATGTTTTAAAGCGCCCCGCCCCACCGAGCTTGTGCGCAGAAGCGAACCCATACTTTAGTAGCGCCCGTATATGAAAACGGTGTTCAAACCGCACAAGTGATGTATCGCCGCGATCGTTGGAGCGAGAGCAATAATTCTAGCGCTAGACCTCCTCTGTAACTCAAAAGATGCAACCTGTAGAATTTTTTTTAAACGTTGCCTATTGAGAATTTTAAGGGTAAAAGTTTGACGCCATTCCACAAGCGGGCACAATTTTGAAGCGTGACGTGTTGGGTATTAATTTACTCAGCGTAACATTATCTTTCACAATATTAAACAAAAATTGGGCTAACTTTACTATTGTCTTATATTTTAATTAAAAAAAAGTGATTTTTTTTCCAAAAAAAGTGCGCTTGTAAGACAGCTACGCAAATACCGTGTGACAAAAAGTATTGCAATGACCGCCATTTTATTCTCTAGGGCGTTCGAGGAAAAAAAATTATAATTATTGGGGGTTCTAAGTAATTTTCTAGCAGAAAAAATGTTTTTAACTTGTAAACACCAAGTCTTAAAAACAGGCTCAGTCCTTAAGTGGTTAAACTTTGCCAGAAAAAGGCGGTGAAGGTTAAATCCTTAGCGGAGTGAATCTAAACATGAGGAGTAGAGCCGGGAACCAAAGCTCCTCTGTACATAGGAGGATGATGATATTGGATACAATGTCACCAAGTAAAGGAAGGTGTCAACGGATCATTGATGACATTTAAATCTCCATTTCAGAACTCGATCGTCTGCAACAGAACACCGACCTCTCCTGTTACCGAGATCCATTCATCACCCTCCCCCGCCTTTCCGCGATATGATATTCCTGTAAGCTGCAGGTTTAAATCCGCGCAGAGCAGTGAAATGAGTTGGCCGGGGTTCAGGTGTTGAGTGTCCGTTTGTGACGCACTTCAAACCCCACTAATTGCCTGTAATGTACACAGAGCCGTGAACCGCGACCGAACCCTCCGCAAATATTTAGAGGCGGAAAACACAGCGACGGCCAACTTTTTGTGGATGGATGTTGGCTGCAAAATGGGGGGGGGGGGGCGAGAACATTAGAGAATTTTCATTTCCATAACGAGAAATTTACAAAAATTTGAAATATTTTGACGAAACGCGTTGGGGTCAAGGACTCAAGCTGAAGTGTAATCTACATATACACTAAATAATAATAATAAAATCTTTCTTATTTTTTCTAAATTATTTAGGGCTGTATGCAATGCAGGCAGAGCAAGGCTTTTGGGAGGGGCCGTCAGGGTGCTGTGATGTTTTCAGGAAGCTATGTACAACATCCTGCTGGCCCCTCCCCCTTATCAGTATGCCAATTACATTGTTCATTACATACCTTATTTTAGAGACAGTGGGCCAGATCCACAAAGCACTTAAGCCGGCCTTTCACGAGATGAGCGGCGTAAGTCTAAATATGCGCCTGCGTATCTATGTGCCGTATTCACAAAACGATATAAGCCTGAAATCCAGAATTTTTCGACCGACGTAATTTGGATAGACCGGCGCATTGTGCGCGCAAAAATGCGCTAGACACACCATTGATTTGCTATGCAAATATGCAAATGAGGGAGATACGGAGATCCACAAAAGTAAGTTTTTGCGGCGCAGGCTACGCGATGTGCGCATCAGCTGCACGTCCTGTCTAAAGTTAGTCCTTATAAAAGCAGCTTTAAATTTGGACAATCCGTCTACATGTCAGCTAAAGCAACACCGTTAGGGAACAGCTGAGCAGCCACACTTGCAGGACAACAATCTGTATGCCAACATGCCAGGGGCATCCTTGCTCATAGCTATACTACTGACTTTAGAGGAGGAGGAGGGCACGGAGGAGGGCACAGAGAAGGGCACGGGAGAGGATATACCACACCCGCATAGACCTCTTTGGCATGAGTGATTCTGAGGTGTATCGCATCTTCAGATTCACCCCTCATGCCATCATGGAATTAACCACAACCATGCAGGAGGACATCAACAGCCCAACACACCGCTCACATGCAGTGCAGCCACTGGTCAAGGTCCTGGCAACACTCCATTTCCTTGCCAGTGGCTCTTTTCACCCTAATGGGTAAATATATATTTTAGATACATTTTTTCTGTTTAGTATATATTTTATATTAGTTAATATATTAAATATATAATTTTATTTTTTATATCTTATATATATTTAATATTTTAAATATTATTATAATTATATTATTTATTATAATTATATACATATATATATATATATATATATATATATATATATATATATATATATATATATATATATATATGTATATAAATTGGGTGATGGCCCTCAAAATAATGGCCCTCTCCCGCTGGGAGTAGTTCAACTTCCAGTTCCTCTCGGACATCTCTCAAAAACACACAATCCAAAAAACACAACGACACAACACAAACCTACGAACAGCAACAGACAACAGAACAAAAGCACCTTGCTTCAGGGAGGAAAAAAAATGGAAGGGCGTATGTCTGGGCCTATTTATGCCCTGGGCGTAGCTCACTCACTAAGTATGCCTGGCCTAGTTCCTATCTCTCACTGATTACACCAGGCCGAGTTGTGAGCATGCACAGAGGTGCTGACCATAGTCTGCGTCATGCGCGCATGCGCAGTCCGGCCGGCCCTTTATTTGCATGGGGTCATGGCTCATTTAAATGGAACACGCCCACGTCCTTCCCAATTTGCGCTGGGGAAAAATTTGTGCGCAAATACTACGAGGATACGGTACTTGCGCCTCTAAATTGAGCCGGTCTAACGTAAAGTAGATGCGCTACGCCGGTCTATATATGCGCCAATGTACGTGGATCTGGCCCATTGATTTTTTAATTTTATTTTAGAGGCATTGATTTATTCTTATTTTATTGCATTTTTTTTATCGAATTTCTTATTTTTTTCTTATTCTTTATTCTTTATTTTTATTTTTTATTTTAGAGGCATTGATTAATTTATTTATTTTAATTTTGTTGAATTTCATTATTCTATATTTTATTTTAGAGGCATTAATTAGTCCCTGCCGCCCTACAAATCAACATTTAATATTAAATACATTTTTATGATTTTATTACACTATTTTGTACCAAGTGATATCATCACCGGGTCTCTGTGCAGAGATCATGGCTTTTGGGAGTGGCTGGCGGGGGGCTGTGATTCAGGAAGCTATGTACAACATCCTGATGGCCCCTCCCCCCTTATCAGCATGCTAATTTAATATTTAAATGTAATATTTAAATTAAACCTGTTTTCATTACATACCTTATTTTAGAGGCATTTTTTTATTTAATTTTTGTATTAAAAATGTTTTTATTTATTTTTTATTTTAGAGGCATTGATTATTCCCCGCCTCCCCACAAATCAACATTTAATATTAAATGCACTTTTATGACTTTATTACATTACAAGCAGTGCTTTAAGTGGGCCGGGAGAGTACCAGCACCTCTCCGTGCGCCCAGTACGTGGGTTTCCCGTACCGGAACGCACTGGCGTAGCGGGGGGGGGGGGGGGGGGCTCCTGCACCAGGCGAAAAATTGCAGGGGGGCAAAATCCTGGCGTCCGCGGAATGCGCCGCCGCCGCCACCACCGCCGCCGCCTTAGGAAAGGCCGCGGCTTTGGCCTAGCTCTGGAACTATCGGCCATCTTGGTACACCCGGCGGCGGCGCGCGATGAGTTTTTTTTTTCAGCCCTTCCGCCTGGTTGGCTGGTGGAAGAGGGGCTAAAAAAAAAAAACAGATAACGGCGCAGGAGATTGGCGGGCGGTGGAGTGGGAGGCGCTGTACCTCTGTGCTGCGCTGATTGGCCTGGAAGTTGGAACATGTGTTTACAGCGCGGCAGCAAGTTTCTCCAGCAAGGTAAGCAAAACACTCTCCTGTACCACAGGGGAGAGAGAGAAGGGGGGGGTCGGTGTAAATCTAAAGGGGTGCACTGCCTGATCCCCACCTATCCACCTCAGAGCCTGTCATTTTAGTAAGACTGCTGGGACTTGTAGTTCTCCATCTTCTCCTGGGGCTCATGGAGATTGGAGAACTACAAGTCCCAGCAGGTTATACATACAATAAGGCTATGAGGTGGATGGGTGTGGATCGCATGCACCTGAGCCCCAGGAGAAGATGGAGAACTACAAGTCCCAGCAGGTTATAATATAAGGCTCCGAGGTGGATGGATGTCCGGACACCCATCCATCTCGGAGCCTTATATTATAACCTGCTGGGACTTGTAGTTCTCCATCGTCTCCTGGGGCTCAGGTGCATGCGATCCACCATCTATGGGACTACAAGTCCCAGCAGTAAGAAAAACTGAACAAAGATGGTGGATCTCATGCACCTGAGCCCCAGGAGACGATGGAGAACTACAAGTCCCAGCAGGTTATATAAAGCTCCAAAGGGGATAGATGTCTGGACAGTGACAATTGGTGGCACAGTGGTGACAATTGGTGGCACAGTGGTGACGATTGATGGCACAGTGGTGACAATTGATGGCATGGTACAGTGACTGCATTTGATGGCATGGCACAGTGGTTGCGTTTGTTGGCATGGCACAGTGGTGACAATTGATGGCACAGTGGCTGCATTTGATGGCATGGCACAGTGGTTGCGTTTGGCATGGCACAGTGGTGACAATTGATGGCACAGTGGTTGCGTTTGTTGGTATGGCACAGTGGTGACAATTGATGGTACAGTGGCTGCATTTGATGGCATGACACAGTGGCTGCGTTTGATGGCATGGCACAGTGGTGACAATATTGATGACACAGTGGCTGCATTTGATGGCATCGCGCCCTGTGATTGGGCATATGTGGTCATGCGCTAGCGCCGGGGGGGGGCGAAAAAAAACGTTCTGCCCCGGGGGGGGGGGGGGGGGGAACACCGGCGCCTAATAGAGTACCGGCACCTCTTTTGGCCCACTTAAAGCACTGATTACAAGTGATGTCATCACTGGGTCTCTGTACTTTTCTGGGCAATGTAGACTGATCATGACTTTTGGGGAAGGGGGGAGGGGTTCTGTGATGTTTTTTTAGGAGGCTACGTACAGCACCCCACAGGCCCCTCCCCACCTTATCAGCATGCCAATTAAATATTTAAATTAAACCTTTCCGTTTTCATTATATACCTTATTTTATAAGCTTTTATTTTTGTTTCATTTTAGAGGCATCAATTGGTTTTTTTTTATTTATTTTTTTAATTATTTATTTGAATTTTATTTTATTCTTTATTTTATTTTTTTATTTTTTTATAGAGGCATTGATTAGTCCCCGCCTCCCCACATAAACATTTAATATTAAATACAATTTTTATGATTTTATTTACATTATTTCAGACCAAGTGATATCATCATCGGGTCTCTGTGCTTCTCTAGGCAATACAGGCAGATCATTGCTGGTGGGAGGAGTCGTCAGGGTGCTGTGATGTTTTCAGGAAGCTATGAACAACATCCTGCTGGCCCCTCCCCCTTATCAGTATGCTAATTAAAAATATTTAAATTACAAAGCTTATTTTTTATTTTTATTTATTTTTTGTATTTATTTTATTTATTTTTTAATTCTTTATCTTTTATTTTATTTTAGAAGCATTTTTTTTTTTTAGTTATTGAATTTTTTTTAATTTATTTTTTTATTTTGGAGGCATTGATTAGTCCACGCCTGCCCACAAATCAACATTTAATATTAAATAAAAATGTTATGATTTCATTACATTATTTCGGACCAAGTGATATCATCACATTTTTTTATTTATTTTTTATTGAATTAATTTTTATTTGTTTATTCCTTATTTTATTTTATTTTTAGAGGCATTGATTAGTCCCCGCCTCCCCACAAATCAACATTTTATATTACATACAATTTTTATGATTTTATTTACATTATTTCGTACCAAGTGATATCATCACCGGGTCTCTGTGCTTCTCTAGGCAATGCAGGCAGATCATTGCTGATGGGAGGGGCCAGCAGAGTGCTTCCTGAAGACACCACCTCGGTACTCCTTCCATGACCTCCTCAGCCCTGATGTAATCAATAGGAGGGGTTATACAAATATCAAAAAGCCTTGATGGGAGGAGTCAGTCTGGAGGAGTGGGCGTTGCTAGTGTGGCTTTATTTGCATAGGTTACGCCCACATGTGATGCTGAGCTTTTATGATTGGAAGAACTGAAAAGCAATGAACAAAAGGGGCGGGACCAGGGACAGTCAGGCTGGGGAGGAAAGCACTAGATGATGCCGGGCGACCTCCAGCCATGAGTTGAGGCGGGGGAGGCTGGGCGAGGCGGACGAGGTGGGGAGCGGCGGGGCAAGGCAGGGCGGGCGAGGCGGGGTGGGGTAAGGCGGGGTGAGGCGGGAGCGAGGGCGGGGGGAGGCAGGGCTTTGTCTGACTCAAGAGCGAATAAACAACATTTAATTTGATTTCTTCATCACCACTTACATAGTTAAATTTAGCGCAATTCCAAAACATGAGCCTTATGTCAGACACCAGCTCCTCGGGGGCGGAGTAATGGGGGATGTGCCTCTTCTGCAGCTTCTTCCGGATGATTGACAGGTCCATCGGCCTCTTGATAATCTGGTAATAGTGACGCGCCTTCATTAAAAGATGTGCATATAACAAACACACCAATTAGTCTGATTGGAGGGTCACCGGATACATTGCGAATCCCTAAATCACATCACATGACCATCATGGACCAATCACATCACAGAGGTCCGTGTAGAAAACATTCGCTGGGCAAAGATCTCATCATTCACAAATAATCCCCAATACATTCCTTTCCTGGGATCAGCGGCTACATCTAGTGGTCAAAATAAGTTATTGTCCTAATTGAGGTGTTTCAGGAAAATTCTGAATTATGGCCACTAGGCGTAGCCGATCATAGGGGAAAAATAAAAGGGAAAATATGAGGATTATTCGTGACATTTACACAGCAAATGTTTTATAAATAAGCCCCAGAAAGTGTATCTAAAACTTTTTTATTTAATTTTTTTTTATTTTAGATGAAGTGTGACCGGGATAGAAGCTCTGTCCCCGCTGGTGACCAAGGACAGAAACTTAAAAAAAATGTATCATCACTACAACAGGAAGAGAGGGGAAATCTTCCAACGGGGACACCTGTCTTGGAAAGATAGGGGCAGATTGAGGTAAATTAGTGTCCAAAATCTGGTAAAAAAAAAAAGACAAAAACTACAGAAGCTGCAATAAATTGTATTGGGTTATTATTTTATTTATATTTTATATATTTGTATTTTAGGTTTGATTAAATGTTATATGTTTTATTGTATTTGTTTGTTTTTATTTTACTTTATCCATTTTTAGATTTTATACATTTATTATATTTAATATTTTTTTAGATTTTAGATTTTTTATGTTATTTTGTTTATTTTATAATCTTTTTTATATTAATACTGTATTGTATCATTTTTTATTTTAGTATTTTATTTTAAATTTTTTTTTATTATTTTGTATTATTTTATATATTTTATTTATATATTTTTATTTAAAGTCTATGGGCCAGATTCAGATACATTCAGATACAGATTATCGTAGCGTTTCCCAAATACACTACGCCGCCGTATTTTACCTGGCTCTACGTGGAATCCAGGTAGATTTTGTCCAGTAAACGACGGCGGCGTAGTGTACGGCCATACTTAACATGGGCTACATACCGTTAGACCAGCAAAAAGCTGGTCTAACAGTACGTAAAAAAAAATAGACGAAAGCGATTGCGAAGACCACTCGTATCTTCGTGGATCGCCATAAAAACACATTTGCATATCCCGACGCATGAAAACGACGCAAACTCCTCCCAGCGGCCGCAAAAATATCGCAGCGTAGATCCGAAGGCTTACGAAGACGTAAGCCTCTCGAATCGAAGCCCGAAGCCGCCGTATCATGGTTTGAGGATTCAAACTAGTGATACGGCGCGCGAAATTTGAAATTACTCCTGTCTAACACCAGTTAGACAGGCGTAATTGCTTTCTGAATCTGGGCCTATATATTTGTATTCCTTTTTTAAAATTGATATTCTATAAATTTGAATTGTATTTTCAATTTTTTTATTGCATTGTTTTTATTTTATTTATATTGTATATTTTATTTAGATTTTAGATGTTTTTAAGTTATTTTGTTCAATATGGGCCAGATTCACATACACTTAATATTGCGCTGCATAATCGAAATACTCTACGCTGCCGTATTTTACCAGGCTCTACACCGAATCCCGGTAGATTTTTGCCCGTACGCTACGGCGGCGTAGTCTATTTCTCGCCGTGTAATTGAAATACGCGATTAGGGGGCGTGAAGCATTTAAATTAAGCGCGTCCCCGCGGCGATCGAACTGCGCATGCTTCGTTCAGAAATTTCCCGCCGCGCATTGCGCGAAATCACGTCGTTACGTCATTCGTTGTTTAAGTAGCGTAGTTTACGAACATTCCTATTCCCGGACGACTTACGTAAAAAATAATAAAAGACGCGGGAACGACGGCCATACTTAACATGGGCTGTCTAATATTAGAGCAGCAAAAAGCTGGTATAGTGTTACGCAAAAAAAAGATGACTAAAGGTGCCGTAAGAGATTGCGAATGAAAATCGTAATTTCGGGGATCGCCGGCAAAAGCTCATTTGCATACCCCGACGCGGAAAACGACGGGAAGTCCACCCAGTGGCCGCAATTTTATTGCAACGTAGATCCGAAGGCGTACGAACACGTAATCCAGTCGAATTGAAGCCCGCAGCCGTCTATTCATGGTTTGAGGTTTTCGACTAGCTAACAAACGCGCGTAATTTGAAATTACTCCAGTCTAACACCAGTTAGACAGGAGTAAGGGCTCTGTGAATCTGGCCCTATATTTATATATATATGTGTGTATATATATATATATATATATATATATATATATATATATATATATATATATATATATATATATATATATAAATTGAATAAAATAACTTAAAAAAATCTAAATAAAATATACAATATCAATATAAATATAAATATACAATATCAATATCAATATAAATACCAATAGATTTTATTTTATTATTTTTTATAATTTATGCATTTTTTTTTCAAAATGTTTTGTATTTAGATTTTATTCAAGTTATTTTGTTAAATTTTTTATTCTATATATTTTTTTAATAGTTACATTTTAGACATTTTTATTTTATTGTTTTATATTTTTTATTTAATTTTATTATTATAGTTTATCCATTTTTTATTTTATTTTATTCTATTATTTAATTAGTATTTTGTACATTTTCTTTATTTTATTATTTTATTGTATTTATATATTTTTATCTCTCACAATTATATTTTTTATATTTTTGATCCATACTTTCCATGAAAAAAAATGCAAAAAGTATATATATATATATATATATATATATTTTTTTTTTTTTTTTCCATTAGTGATGATTATAATTATTTCATTTTTCAGCAGGTATTAAAGACCGGTATATAAAGTATATTGATAACCTTATATTTTGTCCGCAATTATCTGCACCGGTTATTTTCAGATCCAGGATGAAGGGAGCCCTTTTGAAAAACCCAGGGCCAGATTCAGATACAATTACATTGGCGCAGAGTATCAGAGATACACTACGCCGCCGTATTTTACCTGGCTCTACGACGAATTCATGTAGTGTATTTCTCGCGGCGGAATCGAAATACGCGATTAGGGGGCGTGAAGCATTTAAATTAGGCACGTCCCCGCGGCGTTCGAACTGCGCATGCTCCGTTCAGAAATTTCCTGCCGTGCATTATGTGAAATAACGTCGTTACGTCATTTTTTGTTTGAGTAGCGTCGTTTACGTACATTCCTATTCCCGGACGACTTACGTAAAAAATAAAAAACAAACGTTGAAATTTGACGCGGGAACGGCGGCCATACTTAACATGGGCTGTCTAATATTAGACCAGATAAAAGCTGGAATAACTTTACGCGGCAAAAAGATGACTACAGATGCCGTAAGAGATTGCGAATGACGCTCGTAACTTCGTGGATCGTCGGAAAAAGCTCATTTGCATACCCCAACGCGGAAAACGACGGGAACTCCACCCAGCGGCCGCAAATTTATTGCAGCGTAGATCCGAAGGCGTACGAACACGTAAGCCAGTCGGATTGAAGCCCGAAGCCGTCGTTTCATGGTTTGAGGATTCAGACTAATGAAACGACGCGCGTAATTTGAACGTACTCCGGCCTAACGCGAGATAGACCGGAGTAAGGGCTCTGTGAATCTGGCCCCCAGTTTATCTACAGTTACATTTTAGACATTTTTATTTTATTATTTTATATATATTTTTTATTTTATTATATGTTATAGTTTATACATTTTTTGTTTTCTATTATTTAATTAGTATTTTGTAAATTTTCTTTATTTTTATTTTATTGTATGTATTTTTTTTTTTTTACAATTATATTTTTTATTTTATTTTTTAAATGCAAAAAGAATATACTGTATATACTGTATTTTATTGGTGATGATTATAATTAATTGATTCTACAACAGGTGTTATATAAACACCTGTTGTAGTATATAAAGTATATTGATAACCTTATATATTGTCCGGAATTATCTGTACTGGTTATTTTCAAAACCCCAAGGAAGGGAGCCCTTCTGAAAAACCCAAATGCGTCAGTATTTATATAGTCAAATTTTAGACATTTTTATTTTATTATTTTATTTATATTTTATATTTTTTATTTAATTGTATTTGTTATAGTTTATACATTTTTTATTTTATTATATTGTTTAAATTGTATTTTGTACATTTTCTATATTTTATTTTATTGTATGTATATATTTTTATTTTTTATAATTATATATAAATATATATTTCTTTAAATGCAAAAAGTATGTATATATATATATATATATATATATTTATATATATACACATATATATATATATATATTTCATTGGTGATGATTATAATGAATTGATTCCACAACAGGTATGAAAGACCGGTATTTAAAATATATCGATAACCTTATATATTGTCCGGAATTATCTGCACTGGTTATTTTCGGTTCCCCAAGGAAAGGAGCCCTTCTGAAAAACCCAAAATGCATTAGTTTTGATTGAATAGTTGCATTTTAGACATTTTTATTTTATTTACATTTAATTTTATTTTTTATTTCATTCTATTATTTAATTTGTTTTTTTTTTTACATTTTCTTTTCTTATTTATATTTTTTATTTTATTATTTGTTATAGTTTATACATTTTTTGTATTCTATTATTTAATTTGTATTTTGTACATTTTCTTTTTCTTTTCTCATTTATATTTTTTATTTTATTTTTTGTTATAGTTTATACATTTTTTGTATTCTATTATTTCATTTGTATTTTGTAAGTTTTCTTTATTTTACTATTTTATTGTATGTATATATTTTTATTTTTTACAATTATATTTTTTTTTTTATATTTTAAATGCAAAAAGTATATATTGTGTGTTTATATATATATATATATATATATATATATATATATATATATATATTTTTTCATTGGTGATGATTATAATTAATTGATTCTAGAACAGGGGTTAAAGACCGGTATTTAAAATATATCGCTAGCCTTATATATTGTCCGGAATATTTTCAGATCCCCCAAGCCCTTCTGCAAAAAAACAAAGGCCCAGATTCACGTACATCGGCGCATTATTGGACCGGCGTAGCGCACCACTTTTCCGTTAGACTTGCGTAATCTAGCCGCGTAATCCCGCGATTCACGAAGCTTTTGCGCAAGAGATTGCGCAAGCGTAAGGTTTTTTCCGGAGGCGTAAGGAGGAGTAATACAAATTGGGAGGGACGTGGGCGTGTTACATTGAAATGAGCCGTGACCCCATGCAAATGAAGGGCCGGCCGACTCGCGCATGCGCGCGTGAAGGAAACCATGTCAGCTCCGTTGTGCGCATGCTCACAACTCGGGAGCGGCGCAATCAGTGAAATTGGACATGGACTAGGGCAACGTTGTGAACTACGCAGACAGCATAAATAGACAGACACAAACGCACTTCCATTGCAAAAGTACATCCCTTTGTGTCCCTTCCCATTGAATCAAGTGCTTTTGCTCTGTTGTTCGTTAGAGTGTGTTTTGTAGTTGTGAGATTAGTGTTCTGTGTGATCTAGTGCTTGTTGGTAGTTTTGTGAAAGTGTGTTTTGATAAGTGTTTTTTGACTGTTTGTTTGATTGATAGATTTCTGAGCGTTTGTTTTCTTGCTTTATTTTTTCATCTGATTTTTTTGTGTCTGTTTCTTGCTGAGCGCTAGTGTGATTTTTGGGTGTTCTTTTTCTCTTTGTGTGTGTTCTTGTCTGATTGGTTGTGCTTGTATTTGTGACAGATTTTTGGTGACTGCTAGTGAGTTTGTTTGGAAGTATGACTGAGAGAAAAAGAAAGCTCAATTTTACTGTGGGGGAAAAAAGAATTCTTGCCCGGGCCATTACCGACTATGGGCGTTTTCTCCACGGCCCGCAGAGTGCCACCACCACCCCGGCCAGGAGGAGGGAGATATTGGATATGATCACGGAGCAGGTCAATTCATCGGGGGAGGGGGAGACACGGACCCGCTCTGGGATTGAAAAGAAAATAAATGACCTCCGGCGTGAGGTGAAAAAAAAACTGGCTGCAATAAATGCCCATGCCAGGGGCACAGGAGGGGGCCCACCATGCCGGGTTAGATTTACAGCGACGGAGCGTGTGGTGGCCCTGACCTTTCACCGGCATGAAGTGGAGGGCCTGCCAGGCTTTGACACAAGTCCGGTCCCCGCGGTGCCAGGTAAGGTATTTATTTCTCTCAAGTGTGTAGCATGTGTGGGGGAGGGGGTGAAAGGGAATATGTGGCAAGTGTGTGGATCCTCCAACCTGTGAATGGTTTGTGTCATCCACAGCTGTGCAGGAGGGTGCAGGGCCATCTGGCCTGACCGCTCCAACGCCAGGACAGCAGCCTAATGAGGCCCCCCCAACAAGGCCAGAGTCCGCGGAGGAGGAACAAGAGGAGGAGGAGGATCATGCGGAGGACGATCATGAGGAGGAGGAGAATCATGAGGAGGAGGAGTCCATGGCAGGCACTGGCCGTTTGGTTTCTGCGGACTCTTCCCCTCTGGCTGCAAGAAGCCTGCCCTCCCTAAGGGTGAGCCCCCCCCCTCTTCCCCCAACATGGCTCCCCTCACAAGGGCCTCCCCTTCTCCCCGGCCACAACCATCAGCAAGAGCCAGGAGGTCATCCCAGAGCACCAGGGGGGCGCCCAATCTCCTGCCCGCCAGTCTGAGAAGGAACCTGGCCACCCAGACCCGCCTTCTGAGACAGCTCTGCCAGACTATGGGGCGGGTGGATCAGAGCCTGTCCTCCATCAACGATAGGCTGGGTAACCTGGACTCCCACTCCCGGGCCTCCACAACCTGCCTAAATGACCTGCAAACTACAGCAGCAGGCGTTGGGCAGGATGTGAGGGCCCTTACCCAGGCTATCCAGGGCAACACGGCAACACTTGGTGCTGCCCTGGACAGAATAGCCGTGGCCTTGGAGGGCAGGCCGCCAGGTGGGCAGATCTCAGGGGCTGCTCCTCCTTCCCCGGCTTTTCCCCTCCCCCATGCGTCTCCCCTGAGGGTCCGGGGCCGTGGCCGGGGGCGCCCCAGGCGTGGCTCAGGCAGAGGGCATTAATTTTTTTTCCCCCTTTTTTTGGTTTGAAAGCATGTTTATTTTTGTTCTCTGGTTTGTTTTTTTTCTATGCATTTTTTTTTTTTTTTGCTGACATTTTTGGCATTTTTTGGGTTGTGAATGATGTTTGAATGTGGGGGTGACATTCCTGCTGGAAAAGGGGTGTCATCCTCAATTTGGGTGGAGAAGGGTTCCCCAGGACCAGGGAGAAGTGATTCCCAGGTCCGTGTGAATGGTGTATGAATGTACAGTGACATAATTGGAGCCTTGACGTGGCGTTACTGCTCACCAGTCTTGCATGGTGGACTGGTGCCAATCCAATTTGATGAGGATGTGGGGTGTGTGTGCTAGGGACCATAGTGGTGTGCATGCATGCATTCTCATTGTGCCATGATTAATGTGTGTGTTTAACGTGCAAAGATGCATAATGTGAGCTGGCATGAGATGGGGTCATGAGATGGGGTCCCAGTGCATATGCAGAGTCACCTTGAAGGGAAAAGACAGGAGGATGTTAGTAGTGCATGTGCCCCTTGTGAGGTGTGCATCACGGGAGGGGATAGTCATGCCTGACTCCCATGTCACTCACCAACCAGCCAGCTGTCCCCATACATGTTCTGTTTGAAATCTGTGGGGATGGGGCTCTGATTATATATGTAGCTGTCATGGGTGTCATGGGTGGTGCCATGTGTTGGGCTGCTGATGTCCTCCTGCAAGGTTGTGGTAATTCCACGATGGCATGAGGGGTGAATCTGAAGATGCGAGACGCCTCAGAATCACTCATGCCAAAGATGTCTATGCGTGTGTGATATATCAAGTGAAGAGTGAGGGGCTTGTATCAGATAAGAATATTGTATTAGATTAGATTAAATTGTAAAGTTTATATAAGCCAAAAAAAAAAACATCTCCCGTGCCCTCCTTAGTGCCATCCTCCGTGCCCTCATCCTTCTTTGTTCATCTAAAGTCAGTAGTATAGCTATGCGCGACGATGCCCCTGGCATGTTGGCATACAGATTGTTGGGCAACACGTGTGACTGCTGAACTCCTCACTAACAGTGTTGCTTTATCTGACAATTAGACTTTTTTTCACAATTTAGACCAGCTTTTAGGTCCTCTAACTTTAGACAGAACATTTTGCAGTTGCGCACATCGCGTAGCCTGCGCAGCAACTGCGTTTTTTTGTGAATCCCCGTAACTCCCTCATTAGCATATTTGACTAGCAAATCAATGGTGTGTCTAGCGCAGTTTTGCGCGAAGGCAAGCGAAGGTCTAACTCAATTACGCCGGACCAAAAAACGTAGATTTCTGGCGTATATTGTTTTGTGAATCGCGTCCAACTATACGCACGCGCACAATTAGACTTACGCATGCGCAACAGCAGTTGCGCAGGCGTAATCGCTCTGTGAATCTGGGCCAAAATGCTTTTTATATAGTTAAATTTTAGAAATTTTTATTTTATTATTTTATTTATATTTTATATTTCTTGTTTTATTTTATTTGTTATAGTTTATACATTTTTTATTGAATTCTATTATTTAATTTGTATTTTGTAAATTTTCTTTATTGCATTATTTTTATTTAATTGTATATATATTTCATTGGTGATGATTATGATTATTATTTTTATTTAATTGTATGTATTAATATTTTTTTTAAATGCAAAAAGTTTATATATATATATATATATATATATATATATATATATATTTCATTGGTGATGATTATAATTAATTTATTATACAACAGGTATATAAAGTATATTGATAACCTTATATATTGTCCGGAATTATCTGCAGTGGTTATTTTCAGATCCCTGATGAAGGGAGCCCTTCACCCGAAATGCGTCAAGTTTACAATGAATATTTTTATTATTTTTTAAATGTATTCTTCCTTCCTGGTCGTTACTGGGACCCAATCACTGCCATGGCAATCGGTGTCTTAGTGGGAGCTGCCTATGAATCCCAACAACCCACCGGAGGCCCATTTTGGTGAATTGCCGGATTCGGCGCCCCGAATCTTTCTCTACCAATGATAGGAGGACTCACCAGAGGGCTGACAGGCTCCTGGAAGGGGACACTCAGACTGTTACAATACAGAGAGAGGACCAACTTCTCACACTTCTGTGGAGAGAAACAATCGATCAGAAACAATGTATCTACCTGGAGGGAACTAGAAATGCGTCGTACAAGTTCTACATTGACCCCTCCCACATTGTGGATCTTTTTTTTTGGGGGGGGGGGTAATTCAACCCGGGGCATCTAGAGGAAAATAATTAGATTAATTTTGGGCAGGGCCAAATTGCACTTCTCACAGTACAGGGGGGGCAGGGGGGGCTAAGAACTAATTTTTTCCCTGGACAGACAGACCTCGCCCAGTATAGATCTCCCCCATAGCAGTTTCCTGCTTCCCTCAGTACAGACTCTCCCAAGTACAGCCCCCCCAGTATAGATCCCCCCTCAGAGCAGCTACCACAGTACAGATCTCCCCCCAGTACAGATCTCACCCCAGTACAGATCTCCCCCCCAGTACAGATCTCCCCCCAGTACAGATCTCCCTCAGTACAGATCTCCCCAAGTACAGATCTGCCCGGTACAGATCTCCCCCAGTACAGATCCCCCAGTACAGATCTCCCCCAGTACAGATCTCCCCAAGTACAGATCCGCCCAGTACAGATCTCCCCAAGTACAGATCCGCCCAGTACAGATCTCCCCCAGTACAGATCTCCCCCCAGTACAGATCTCCCCCAGTACAAATCTCCCCCAGTACAAATCTCCCCCAGTACAAATCTCCCCCAGTACAAATCTCCCCCAGTACAAATCTCCCCCAGTACAGATCTCCCCCAGTACAAATCTCCCCCAGTACAGATCTCCCCCAGTACAGATCTCCCCCAGTACAGATCTCCCCAGTACAGATCTGCCCAGTACAGATCTCCCCCCAGTACAGATCTCCCCCCAGTACAGATCTCCCCCCAGTACAGATCTCCCCCCAGTACAGATCTCCCAGTACAGATTTCCCCCAGTACAGATCTCCCCTAAGTACAGATCTTCCCCCAGTACAGATCTCCCCCCAGTACAGATCTCCCCCCAGTACAGATCTCCCCCCAGTACAGATCTCCCCCCAGTACAGATCTCCCCAACCTCCTCCCATTTACCCTCTCTCAATGTATACATTTTAAATTAAATATATATATACAGTATATCTCATGCAGTGTATGTGAGAGGAGAAGAATACTTTTCTCAGGTAACTCACCCTCTGATTGCAGGGGTCCAGGTGCGGTAACATCCCCTCCTCTATTTTATTGTCCCGGCTATACCGAACGTTATCGCAGTCGAATTCCACCTCCGGCTTCTTCTCGTTGCGGCACAGCGTGCACACCCATTCCCCGCTGCAGGATACAAGGCAAAAGCACATTTCATTTATTAATCTGCCCAAAACGCTGCCCCCTGGTGGTCATCAACAAATTATTACTTCAGCTGCAGATTCCTCTCAGGCCACTAGGTGGCAGCACAGTATAATTCCGCCACGCACCAGGAGTAGATGGGAGGCTGCATCAGGTGGGATGGAAAAAAAATTTGTTGCGTGTTTTTGTTTTATCACTTTATTATTATTATACAGGATTTGGCGCCAACAGTTTGGCAGCTTATCAATTATGTAAAAGCCCCCTTTATTGGCTGCCCATCGGGGAGTATAGTCAGCAACCTTGCTAATTAACTACTGTGATAAAGATCAACTGGCCACACACTGGGGTCAATTCACAAAGAGAAACATTATTGGTTTTCTTCAGTTGTTAAATTAGCACTCCTTATTTAACGCTAGCAAACATGGTATTCACAAAAGCTATAATCGTTATTTAACACAGTCGTTATGGTTTTCAACTGACTCTTTATCCAAACGTTATGCTAACTACTCAAGAGTTATTATTAACATTTGGGACGTTAAAATAACTCTTAAGATCGTTAAATAATGCTGGAGAGATGCATTCTGGGAGCAGAAGGGGAGGAGAACAGCTGCATTGGGAAAAGAGCAGATACAGAGAGAGAGAGAGAGAGAGAGACACAAGCAATACACATGGAGATTGAGCATGTGATGTGCAAAACTTCTAGTGTGTGCTTTTCTTAAGCCATGTGTATTTCCTCATACAGAGAATAAATCATGGGAGATGATAATCGGAATTTAGCTATCACCTGGGTTTCAGAAAAGTCATCCAAAATAGTATGTGAACGGAATACACGTTTATAAATCTGAACAACATTCTAACGTGTTCTTCTTCGCCTCTGGATAATTTTAAGTTCAAATAGAGCAGGGTTCTAGCTTGCCCAACATTACTAAAAACTTCACTACACTACAAAAATCGTCAAAAGCTTCCTCTAACAACAAAATATCGCCTGGGAAATGTCATAACGCCACCCTGAGGGAGGTGTTAATTTAACGATTGCTTAACGATTGATAACTGTCAAAAAAATGTTTGTGAATTGCACTTCTGTACATATTTAACGATTTGACTCTTTAAAATAACGTTTTGAATCTTTAAACTAACAATTTGACTCTTTAATAAGGATCCACACCTTAAAATATCGGTTCTGTGTAGGGAAACGTTATTTGATGATTTTTCAAAGCGTTAAATCGTTTAGTGAATTGAACTAGCTTCAATAACGTGCAAAATCGTTAAAATAACACTCGCAATCTGAAAATAAAGCTTTGTGAATTGACCCCAATATATTGTTCTCGGCCACCCAAAGCAGTCTCATCTTTGATATGAGCTTCTTATACTTGCTCATCCATATTTTTCTTATTGCAAGAAATTTGAAAATTGGCCACTAGAGGGAGCTCTGTTTTTTTTTTTTTTTTTTAACAACTGCTAAAAAAATATATATATATCCACTTGAACACCAGGCCTTTCCTGGCACTTTCTGTTTATTTATGTATAAATCAGTATTCTACACATCATGTTTGGTGGTTTCCAAATAATTTTTTTTGTAAAAAAAATACTGATTTATACATAAATAAACAGAAAGTGCCAGGAAAGGCCTGGTGTTCAAGTATATATATATATATATATATATATATATATATATATATATAAAATATATATTAGCAGAGACCCTAGAGAATTAAATGGCGATCATTGCAATACTTTATTTGCGCAGTGTTTTTTTAAACGCTATTTTTTGGGGGGGGAAAATAAATTTTAATGAATGAAAATAAAGAAAACATACTATATACCCCAATGTTTTTGTAAAATATAAAATATGATGTCATTCTTATTTATTTTATTTTTTAGTTTCAGAAAAAAAAATGTTTACACTGTCCGTTTATTAGTATATATATATATATTTTTACACTGTCCCTTTAATTATTTTTTTTGTATCACTTTTATTCCTATTACAAGAAACATCCCTTGTAATAAAAATAAGAGATGACAGGTCCTCTTAATGGATAGATCTGAGATCTATAAAAACCCCAAATCCTCTACCCTTAAAAACAAATGATCCCCCCCTCCCCCCCCAAAAAAAAAAAGAAGGGACCCTTTGCTGTTCTTTTTCTTTTTTTTAAATTTAATTATTTAATTATTTATTTCATTTTTTTTTATACTGTCCCTTTAATTTTTTTTTTGTATCACTTTTATTCCTATTACAAGGAATGTAAACATCCCTTGTAATAGAAATAAGAGATGACAGGTCCTCTTTATGGAGAGATCTGAGATCTATAAAACCCCAAATCCTCTACCCTGAAAAGGAAATGACCCCGACACCCAAAAAAGAAGGGACCTTGTGCTTTTCTTTTTTTTTTAACTTATTTTATTTATTTAATTAATTAATTTTTTATTTCATTATTATTTTTTACACTGTCCCTTTATTTATTTTTTATCACTTTTATTCACATTACAATTTCCCTTGAAATAGAAATAAGTGATGACAGGTCCTCTTTATGGAGAGATCTGAGATCTATAAAGCCCCAAATCCTCTACACTTAAAAGCAAAAGATCCCCAAAAAAGTGACCTTAAAAAAAAATGTGTTTACTTCCACCCTGGACTGGAAGTGATTTTATGACGTCGCTACAGTCCTCCTAGATCAATGAGGGGATCAGAGAGGATCTGGTCTCTGGTATTCTCTATAGTCAGCCACGGTAAACCGCCAGGGTTTACACCAGTAAAAACGGTAAGCCCAAGAAAAAAAAAACACCGGGGAGTGGCGGGGTAAGGGAGGTCGACCCCCACACACACACACACACACACACTGCTTCGGAAAGTGATCCAGCAGCTAATTAGCCTCTAGAAAAACCTTCATGAGAAACAGAGTCAGCAGTTGCAAACACAAATACCGGGGTTATGGCTCATAGAGTTGCATTGTTAGGAAGAGCAGCAAAGCACAATCATTGTGTAGCACTGCATAGGATGAGGCAGAACCTGCAGAGGAGGAAGCAGAGCCTGCATAGGAGGAAGCAGAACCTGCATAGGAGGAAGCAGAACCTGCATAGGAGGAAGCAGAACCTGCATAGGAGGAAGCAGAACCTGCATAGTAGGAAGCAGGGCCTGCATAGGAGGAAGCAAAACCTGCATAGGAAGCAAAACCTGCATAGGAGGATGCAGGGCCTGCATAGTAGGAAGCAGAACCTGCATAGGAGGAAGCAGGGCCTGCATAGGAGGAAGCAGAGCCTGCATAGTAGGAGGCGGAATCTGCATAGTAGGAAGCAGGGCCAGCATGGTAGTAAGCAAAACCTGCATAGTAGGAAGCAGAACCTGCATAGTAGGAAGCAGGGCCTGCACAGGAGGAAGCAGAACCTGCATAGGAGGAAGCAGAACCTGTATAGGAGGAAGCAGGGCCTGCATAGGAGGAAGCAGGGCCTGCATAGGAGGAAGCAGGGCCTGCATAGGAGGAAGCAGAACCTGTATAGGAGGAAGCAGAACCTGTATAGGAGGAAGCAGAACCTGTATAGGAGGAAGCAGGGTCTGCATAGGAGGAAGCAGAACCTGTATAGGAGGAAGCAGAACCTGTATAGGAGGAAGCAGGGCCTGCATAGGAGGAAGCAGAACCTGCATAGGAGGAAGCAGAACCTGCATAGGAGGAGGCAGAACCTGCATAGGAGGAAGCAGATCCTGTATAGGAGGAAGCAGAACCTGCATAGGAGGAAGCAGAATCTGCATAGGAGGAAGCAGGGCCTGCATAGGAGGAAGCAGAACCTGCATAGGAGGAAGCAGAACCTGTATAGGAGGAAGCAGAACCTGTATAGGAGGAAGCAGGGCCTGCATAGGAGAAAGCAGAACCTGCATAGGAGGGAGCAGAAGCTGTATAGGAGGAAGCAGAACCTGCATCGGAGGGAGCAGAAGCTGTATAGGAGGAAGCAGAACCTGTATAGGAGGAAGCAGAACCTGCATAGGAGGAAGCAGAAGGTGTATAGGAGGAAGCAGAGCCTGCATAGTAGGAAGCAGAACCTGCATAGGAGGAAGCAGAACCTGCATAGGAGGAAGCAGAACCTGCATAGGAGGAAGCAGAACCTGCATAGTAGGAAGCAGAACCTGCATAGGAGGAAGCAGAACCTGCATAGGAGGAAGCAGAACCTGCATAGGAGGAAGCAGGAAGCATAACCCACCATGATGGTAGCACTACTTACACTGGGAAGCTGAGCAGAGCCGGGACGTGGCAGGACAGGTGGTAGACCTTCGGACAATTGTCGCAGCACAGCATTTCTCCTCCGTTCAGACAAACCGCACAGAAATCTTCGTTCTCTATGTGACCGGGGCCCTCTGACCTCTTCATAGTTTGGGGCCCCGGGACGGTTTCACATTTCTGGCTCGGTTCTTCTTCCATGGCCTGCGGGGCCACCATATGTCGGATCTCCTGACCCGTCCCGCCTGTGTACGAGTGAATACGCGGGTAAAGGTGGGGCTTCGGTGGCGGGGGCGGTGGCGGAGGCGGCGGCACAGGATTTGGCGTGGGTCGAGAGAAGTCCATAGCGTATGATATCGGGGCCTGCTGTGGGAGCTCGCTGGAGGCGGGGGGTGGGGGAGGGGGTGGGTTTTCTGTGTTCACCTGCAATGACAGATCCTCAGTCACTAAAATGTCATATAAATAAGTTCATGTCACTTCAAAAGTCATTTTCAATAATTAATTTCTGAAAATTTCTGCTAATAATAACAATAATAAATAAGGGGCTCGGCGAATTTTGTTTTAAACTTGAAAAATCTGAACTTAACGCCTAAGTCTAGACAGGCGCACTGCCGAAAAATTCTTTTTTTTTCGTGTTCGTTTCATTCGTTCTTTTGCTTTTTTTGAAAATTCGGGAAATTCGCAAAATTAGTTTTTTTTCGTGTTTGTTTCATTCATATTCCGAATTACGAAAAAAGCTAAATTTTTTTTTTTTCGATTTCGCCAATTTCCGAAAAATTATTTTTTTCGTTTTATTCATTTTTTTTTTGCTTTTTTCGTAATTCCGAATTTCCGAATTTTTGAATGTCAGAAAAAGCAAAAAACGATCGAAAACAAATACGAAAATTTTTTTTTTTTTTTCGAATTTCCCAAATTTCCCAAAAAAGAATGAAACGAAAAAAAATGTTTTTTTTTCGTTTTTTACTAATATCGGAATTTTTGAATTTCTGTATTTCCGAAAATTTGTTTTCGTTTCATTCGTATTTTTGCTTTTTTCGGAAATTCTGGAAATTCGAAAAATTTGTTTTTTCGTTTTATTCTATTTTTTTTGCTTTCGTAATTCCGAATTTCTGAATTCTAGAATTTCTGAAACAGGAAAAAACATCGAAACAAAAACGAAAAAAAACTACTGTATTTATCGGCGTATACCGCACGCCGGCATATAACCTGCACTCCAAGCCTAGAAGGAAAGCTTAAGAAAAAAAATACTTACATTTTGAATGCCCGTCGGCGATGTCCATCGGCGGCCTTGTAGGTGTCCTCTCGGCTGTCTCTGAGCTCAGAGCGCGCTGTCTCTGAGCGCCACCGACATAGACCGAGCCGAGTGTACACGAGTGTACTGCACACTCAGCTAGGCTCGGCCATGCTCGGCTCCTCTCGTGGTCCTGCCCGGTCCGGACATAAAGGCTAGGAGGCGGGACAGGGCGTTTCCGCGAGCGGAGCCAAGCGTGGCCGAGCCTAGCCGAGTGCGCAGTACACTCGGGTACACTCGGCTCAGCCCGGTCTATGTCGGCCGCACTCAGAGACAGCGCGGATTGGCGTATAACATGCACCCACGATTTCCCCCTGATTTTAAGTCGAAAAAAGCGCGCGTTATACGCCGATAATTACAGTAACTTTTTGAATTTCCCAAAATGTCAAAATTTCTTGAAAAAAGCAAAAAAAAAAGTTAAAACGAAAAACAGAAAAAAAAATATATTTTTTAATTTCCCGAATTTCCGAAAAAAGCATAAAAGCTAATGAAACAAAAATGAATTTTCGGTAATTCAGAAATTTAAAAAATTCGGAACTCGGAAATTCCCCATTTTCGAATTTTAGATTTTAGAATTTTGCAATTTCAAATTTTTGAATCTCGAATTTTCGAAATGTCGAATTTTTGAAATTCCGAATTTATGAAATTCGGAAATTCGTAATTTCAAAAATCCGAATTTCCAAAATACGAAAATTCGGAAATGAAAAAATTTGGAAATTTGGAAATTAGAAACTAAACGAATTGCACATGTCTAGTTAGGTCCGCGGTGGAGAAATCGGTGGAAGAATCTTGGGGTTCTATATATTAAACATCGCTGTAAAGGGGACAAAATGTCACCGTGATTTTTCTAGGAGATTAATGCCGGTACTGACAGCACCATCTAGTGTCCAACATGCATTATAGTTTTCTTAAATACAGTGGAACCCTGGATAATGTAATCCAAAGCACTCGTATATCAAAGCGAGTTTCCCCATAGAAGTTAATGGAAACAAAGATAAGTAGTTCTGCATTAACTTCTGTGGCATGCAATACCACAGGTGGCCAGAGGTAGGGGGTGGCGCCGTAGAGCCTTGGAAATACCTCAGAAACACTCGGAAAGGTTCGGAAACACTCGAGAAGAATGGAATTGAGTATAACACCCCTGCTATAGCTGGTGCTAAGCATTAGAGCTCGGAATTGGCTTAGAGTTCTGCCCCTCCCTCTCCGAGTGTTGTGCCGGGTTTCCAATACAGATACAGATGGGAGTACCTACCTTTATGGACATGCTTTTAGACCTCGCCCCGTATTTAACCAGTAAGCGTACCGAGCCGTCCTCATCTTTCTTCTGCGGCTGCACCTTGAAGGTGGGGAGCTCCCCTGAGTCCTGGGGACAGATCTTCAGGCGTTCCAGACGCACGTACGGGATTTTGGTTTCTTTGGGTTCCGGCCTGGAAATAAAGAACTACTTGTTACCGACACGGAGAGGGCGAGAGACGCAGAAAGGGGAACATTTATTAAACCAGTGGTAGCTGGTGCTCAACATTTTTGGGTGGGTGCAAAAAAAAAAAGCGCAGCCACTGTACCCATCAATTGCCACCAGTGTGCCCCAAACAGTGTGCTCCAAGTTCTCCGCGTCTTCTCCTGTCCTCTTCCTGTCATCTCTGCTATAATTGGACGCCTTATAGGTATCCAATCACAGAGCCTGTCGCTTCAGCCAATCAGGTGACAGGGTAACCAGACCCGGTGCATCTGATTGGCTGAGAGGTGGGTCAGTGTTAGGGAAACACTGTGTAAACAGCGAACGCACAGCATTGCACGCGCTGTTTACCAATTTGGAAGCCTATTAGAGCCTACAATCAGGGCCGGCCTTTGGGGTGTGCGGGCTGTGCGGCCGCACAGAGCGCCATAGACACCAGGGGCGCCGTGCGGCTTTCACAGCTCGCAGTAAGTTTAATATGACGAATCATTCATCCGGGCGACCGAGTCACTTCTCAGCAGCACAACACCCCAGCGCTGCAGAGGGGGGGAGGCGTCACGCCGAAGTGTCGGACACTGGTCCCCTCCCTCCTCCTCCCCTTCTCTTTCTCCTCCCCCTCTCCTTCTCCTCCTCCTCTTTGTTATCTCAGCCCGGTGGATAGCGCCGACGCCGTTGCATGCGTCGTGCGTGCGTCGTGTGTAACTGTGTAATGCAGCTTCAAATCCTAAAGGCGCCAGGAGCACTGAAACTGGGACGGGACTGCCAGACTGCCGTACTCTGAAGAAAAGTTACGGTAAAGCCGCCCGTCCCCTCCCCCTTATGTAGCAGGCTCAGGCTGACAGTTTTCACACCTGTCAGTGTCTATCTTCACACCTGTCTTCCATCCTCCCCCCTCACTTGTACTCCAATGAGGAGGGGGGGGGGGGGCGGGCACCATAACAGATGTGAGCCTGGAACTTTGAATTTATTAAAAAACTTAAAAAAAAAAAATGGTATATATATATATATAGCAGAACGAAAAATTCTTTTTATTCAAAATTGGTCTTTTGTTAAAAAAATAAAATAACGCAGAGGTGATCAAATACCACCAAGCAGTTGTCAGTTTAAGTTAAGCAGTGCATATATAAAAAAATGGCCTGTCATGAAGGGGGGGGGGGGTAAATCTTCGAGGTCACGTGGTTAATCAGTGACATTTTTTTGCCCAGAGTTTATTTATACTTCAGAAAGTCTGTGATTGGCCTGTACTGGTACCATGTACCTCTGGCTATGTCTGCACCTCTGTCATATGTAATTTCACTGATTCACGTGACCTCTGGAAGATTTACCCCCCTCCCTCCCCCCCTTCATGACAGGCCATTTTTTGCGATGTGCACTGCCGTAATTGTAGCTGACAACTGCGCGGCAATGCAACACTGTACTGTGGTATTTGATCACCTCTGCGTTATTTTTTTTTTATTTTTTTTTTATTTATTCTTTAACAAAAGACCAAATTTGAAAAAAAAAAAGAATTAAAACATTTTACTTTCTGCCATATAACATCCAATATATATATATATTTTTACGTTTTTTCATAAATTTAGGCCTATGTTTTTGGTACAAAATATCCCAATAAGCATCTACAAACTATGGGATATATTTATGGAATTTTTAACTTTTTGCTAGTAATGGCGGAGATCATCGATTTATAGCGAGGCTGCGATATTGCGACTGACAAACTGACACTTTGTGGGAACCAGTGACGCTAATACAGTGATCAGTGCTAAAAATATGCACTGTCACTGTACTAATGACACTGGCTGGCAAGGGGTTAATCATCTAAGGCAGGGGTCTCCAAACTTTCTAAGCAAAGGGCCAGTTTACTGTTCTTCAGACTTTAGAGGGGCCGGACTGTGACCACTGGAAATAGAAAAATGTTCCGGTATCAGCAGGAGTAAACAATGCCCCATTTTTTGGTGTCAGTGAGAGGAGTAATGACCCATCGTTGGTGTAATTGGGAGGAACTGTGCCCCTTTGTTGGTGTCATTGGGAGGAATTGTGCCCCTTTGTTGGTGTCATTAGGAGGAATTGTGCCCCTTTTGTTGGTGTCATTAGGAGGAATTGTACCCCTTTGTTGGTGTCATTGGGATGAATTGTGCCCAATTGTTGTCATTGGGAGGAATTGTGCTCCTTTGTTGGTGTCATTAGGAGGAATTGTGCCTCTTTGTTGGTGTCATTGGGAGGAATTGTGCCCCTTTTGTTGGTGTCACTAGGAAGAATTGTTCCTCATTGTTAGTGTCATTGGGAGGAATTGTTCCTCATTGTTGGTGTCATTGGGAGGAATTGTGCCCATTTGTTGGGGTCATTGGGAGGAATTGTGCCCCTTTGTTGGGGTCATTGGGAGGAATTGTGCCCCTTTGTTGGGGTCATTGGGAGGAATTGTGCCCCTTTGTTGGTGTCATTAGGAGGAATTGTGCCCCTTTGTTGGCGTTATTAGAAGGAAATTGTTCCTCATTGTTGGTGTTATTAGGGGGAAATGTGCCCCTTTGTTGGTGTCAGTGGGAGGAATTGTGCCCCTTTGTTGGTGTCATTGGGAGGAATTGTGCCCCTTTGTTGGTGTCATTGGGAGGAATTGTGCCTCTTTGTTGGTGTCATTGGGAGGAATTGTGCCCCTTTGTTGGTGTCATTGGGAGATATTGTGCCCCTTTGTTGGTGTCACTGGGAGTAATTGTGCCCCTTTGTTGGTGTCATTGGGAGGAATTGTGCCCCTTTGTTGGTGTCAGTGGGAGGAATTGTGCCCCTTTGTTGGTGTCATTGGGAGGAATTGTGCCCCTTTGTTGGTGTCACTGGGAGGAATTGTGCCCCTTTGTTGGTGTCACTGGGAAGAATTGTGCCCCTTTGTTGGTGTCAGAAGATGAAATATTGCCCCAAGGGTCAGATAAAAGCAAGTAAAGTGCCACATCTGGCCCCCGGGCCGCAGTTTGGAGACCCCTGATCTAGGGCAATTAAAGTCTTAACTGTGTTGCCTAACCAGTGTTTTATGTGTACTGTATGTGCTGCTTTTATTAGAGGATAAGATTACAGCGTTATTCCAGCGAAGCCTCATCTGCAATCCCAATGTGCTGGTAAAGCACCACTAAGACCCTAACGTTTTAAGGCGTTTTTGCAGTGTCTCGGTGTGAAAGGGCAAGGTGTTTTTACAGCGCTTTCAATTCTTTTTAAATGGAGAGGGGAGTTTTTGGAGAGTTTTTTTCAACGCTCAAAAGCTGCTCCAAAGATGCTGCTTGCAGGACTCAGTGTGAAAGGGTCCATTGAGATGCATGGATTGTTTGCACATGCACTTAAATTGTTTATTAAAACAAATTATTTGTTACAAATATTTTTTTTATGTCCTCTTTGTGTATGTTTAGGTGACCAGGGGGCGAGGGGTGAAGATGGGGGGGGGGGGGGCGCCACAGGATTAGCTCGCACAGGGCGCCTGAACACCTAAGGCCGGCCCTGCCTACAATCTGGCACTTCCAAAAACATCCCGCCGCTGTACTTCCGATGCCTGGCGCCCGACAGGGGGCCGGACACATAGGGTGACCACATTTCCAAGCTACCATAGGGGACGGCAGCCGCGACAATAGATAGATTCATGCAATGCTTGAAGGGTTGCAAGAGAGAGGGGGCTGCGCTCCTCCGCCCTCCATGGACGCACCGCCACTGCATCAAATCCAAATCCAAAAGTCATTAGTGAGCTGATTACAACAAACATTGATTGTCAGGACTAACTAATAACACACAGGAATAGAAATATGGCACCATGAGGACAGTCCCCCACTTCAGACAAAATCCCACACTGGATTCCTGGACTTGGGACCTCCAGGGAACAATTCCATCATTGAAATTCGTCCGGCACTGCGGACAGGAAAATACAGGAAGACATTCGATTTCCTACCTTGGAGCTTCTCGTTGGGTCTTCGTGACTCCAGAATAGCGCGGCTTGAAGCGGTTTTCAGAATCTGCATGAAAATTCACAGTGATGTCAGCGAGACGTTCTTCATAATTAATGAGGTCCAACAACAGAACTATATAGAGGAATCAGGAACTCCTTCCTCCTGCTGGTGACCCCTCTAGTGATATAAAGACCTAAATAGAGGAATCAGGACCCCCTTCCTCCTGATGAAGACCCCTCTAGTGATATAAAGATCTATACAGAGGAATCAGGACCTCTTTCCCCCTGATGAAGACCCCTCTAGTGATATAAAGATCTATACAGAGGAATCAGCACCCCCTTCCCCCTGATGAAGACCCCTCTAGTGATATAAAGATCTATATAGAGGAATCAGGACCTCCTTCCTCCTGATGAAGACCCCTCTAGTGATATAAAGATCTATATAGAAGAATCAGGACCTCCTTCCCCCTGATGAAGACCGCTCTAGTGATATAAAGATCTATATAGAGGAATCAGGACCTCCTTTCTCCTGCTGGTGACCCCTCTAGTCATATAAAGATCTATATAGAGGAATCAGGACCTCCTTCCTCCTGATGAAGACCCCTCTAGTGATATAAAGATCTATATAGAGGAATCAGTACCTCCTTCCCCCTGATGAAGACCCATCTAGTGATATAAAGATCTATATAGAAGAATGAGGACCCCCTTCCTCCTGCTGGTGATCCCTCTAGTGATATAAAGATCTATATCGAGAAATCAAGACATCCTTCCTCCTGATGAAGACCCCTCTAGTGATATAAAGACCTATATAGAGGAATCAGGACCCCCTTCCTCCTGCTGGTGATCCCTCTAGTGATATAAAGATTTATATAGATGGATCAGGACCTCCTTACCCCTGATGATGACCCCTCTAGTGATATAAAGATCTATATAGAGGAATCAGGACCCCCCCTTCCTCCAGGTGAAGACCCCTCTAGCGATATAAAGATCTATACAGAGGAATCAGGACCTCCTTTCCCTGATGAAGATCCCTCTAGTGATATAAAGATCTATATATAGAGGAATCAGGACCTCCTTCCTCCAGCTGGTGACCCCTCTAGTGATATAAAGATCTATATAGAGGAATCAGGACCTCCTTTCTCCTGCTGGTGACCCCTCTAGTGATATAACGATCTATAAAGAGGAATCAGGACCTCCTTCCCTCTGATGAAGACCCCTCTAGTGATATAAAGATCTATATGGAGGAAAAAGGACCTCCTTCCTCCTGATGAAGACCCCTCTAGTGATCTAAAGATCAATATAGAGGAATCAGGACTTCCTTCCTCCTGCTGGTGATCCCTCTAGCGATATAAAGATCTATAGAGAGGAATCAGGACCTCCTTCCTCCTGATGAAGACCCCTCTAGTAATATAAAGATCTATATAGAGGAATCAGGACCTCCTTCCCCCTGATAATGACCCCTCTAGTGATATAAAGATCTATATAGAGGAATCAGGACCTCCTTCCTCCTGATGACCCCTCTAGTGATATAAAGATCTATTAAGAGGAATCAGGACCCCCCCTTCCTCCGGATGAAGACCCCTCTAGCGATATAAAGATCTATACAGAGGAATTAGGACCTCCTTTCCCTGATGAAGACCCCTCTAGTGATATAAAGATGTATATAGAGGAATCAGGACCTCCTTCCTCCAGCTGGTGACCCCTCTAGTGATATAAAGATCTATATAGAGGAATCAGGACCTCCTTTCTCCTGCTGGTGACCCCTCTAGTGATATAACGATCTATAAAGAGGAATCAGGACCTCCTTCCCTCTGATGAAGACCCCTCTAGTGATCTAAAGATCTATATAGAGTAAAAAGGACCTCCTTCCTCCTGATGAAGACCCCTCTAGTGATATAAAGATCAATATAGAGGAATCAGGACTTCCTTCCTTCTGCTGGTGACCCCTCTAGTGATATAAAGATCTATATAGAGGAATCAGGACCTTCCTCCTGATGAAGACCCCTCTAGTGATATAAAGACCTATATAGAGGAATCAGGACCTCCTTCCCCCTGATAATGACCCCTCTAGTGATATAAAGATCTATATAGAGGAATCAGGACCTCCTCTCCTGATGAAGACCTCTCTAGTGATATAAAGATCTAAATAGGGGAACCAGGACCTCCTTTCTCCTGATGAAGACCCCTCTAGTGATATAAAGATCTATATAGAGGGATCAGGACCTCCTTGCTCCTGATGGATTATATATTTTTATACAGTATAACGTACCAGCCTCGTTTTTTATCTCCTTGTTGATAACAGGTCGGGGTGGAGGAAAGGTTTTCCTCGGAGCGGCTGGTGGTTCGGTTGGAAAACTTTTTTTTAGAGACAGATTTATGGGTTCTTCGAGGATATTTTCCAGCGGCAGGACAATGTCGCCCAGGGCGGAGGCGTTGTTGTCATTAGGCAGAGGGGGTTCAGCGGGAGGCTCACCGCAGCTGAAATTCTGGTTCTCGATCTGGAAGGAAGAATGGAATACTGAATACAAGAGGGGAACAACCGGGACACACATCACAACCTGCTACGTCACCAAGCTTCACAGTCTGACTCCAAACCAGAGAAGTTCTGAGTGGAAAGTTAAAATTTGTGGCAGCTTTTTATTTTGGAGAGGAAGGGGGCACTGTACATGTGCCAAAAATTATCTACTATAACACAATATATTTATATAGAATTTGTATACACCCCTTAGTCACATTTTTGTAAATCTTTTTGTGGCAGCCACACAAAATATTGACAATTTGGGCCCAATTTGAACATTTTCACTTTGTACTGTGTACTGACTTTTGTTGCCAGTGGTTTAGAAATTAATGGCTGTGTGTTGAGTTATTTTTTATACAAGCTGTACACTCACTACACAACATTGTAGATACAAAGTGTCATTTCTTCAGTGACGTCACATGAAAAGATTTACACAAATGTGACTGAGGGGTGTACTTACTTTTGTGATATGCTGTGTGTGTGTATATATATATATATATATATATATATATATATATATATATATATGAACTTTATTGGAGAAGCAGTCTGGGGTTGTAGTGTGCTTTCTCTGTGTATATTCAATGATTGCATCTCTTGCCCCCCCTCCCATGTACACACATTAATTCTTTCGGACACAGATTGGAACTAACAATGTAACAAATCCTCTCCCTGCATTATCCTTGATGTGATCTGATATATTTATTGGACTTTAATCATTCTTTTTATGTAGAAGACCACTTTTTCATGTATACATTCTGGGGTCAGTGGGGTTGGCTTGTGGTTGAGTCAGGTGGGGTCAGGTGGTGTTGGGTCAGATGGGGTTGTGGGTTTGGGTTGGGTCAGGTGGTGTTGGGTCAGGTGGGGTTGTGGTTGGGTTGGGTCAGGTGGGGTCAGGTGGTGTTGGGTCAGATGGGGTTGTGGTTGAGTTGGGTCAGGTGGTGTTAGGTCGGGTGGGGTTGTGGTTGGGTTGGGTCAGGTGGTGTTGGGTCAGGTGCGGTTGTGGTTGGGTTGGGTCAGGTGGTGTTGGGTCAGGTGGGGTTGTGGTTGGGTTGGGTCAGGTGGTGTTGGGTCAGGTGGGGTTGTGGTTGGGTCAGGTGGTGTTGGGTCAGGTGGTGTTGTGGGTGGGTTGGGTCAGGTGGTGTTGGGTCAGGTGGGGTTGTGGTTGGGTTGGGTCAGGTGGGGTTGGGTCAGGTGCAGTTGTGGTTGGGTTGGGTCAGGTGGTGTTGGGTCAGGCGGGGTTGTGGTTGGGTTGGCTCAGGTGGGGTTGTGGTTGAGTTTGGTCAGGTGGTGTTGGGTCAGGTGGTGTTGTGGTTGGGTTGGGTCAGGTGGTGTTGGTTCAGGTGGGGTTGTGGTTGTTTTGGGTCAGGTGGGGTCAGGTGGTGTTGGATCAGGTGGGGTTGTTGGTTGGGTTGGGTCAGGTAGTGTTGGGTCAGGTGGGGTTTGGGTTGGGTCAGGTGGGGTCGGGTGGGGTTGTGGGTTTGGGTTGGGTCAGGTGGGGTCAAGTGGTGTTGGGTTGGGTGGGGTTGTGGGTTTGGGTTGGGTCAGGTGGTGTTGGGTCAGGTGGGGTTGTGGGTTTGTGTTGGATTGAGTCGGGTGGTGTTGGGTCAGGTGGGGTTGTGGGTTGGGTCAGGTGGGGTCAGGTGGTGTTGGGTTAGGTGGGGTGGTGGGTTTGAGTTGGAAAAGGGGGGGCGGGTGGGGTTGTGGGTTGGGTCAGGTGGTGTCAGGTGGTGTTAGGTCTGGTGGGGTTGTGGGTTTGGGTTGGGTCAGGTGGTGTTGGGTTGGGTGGGGTTGTGAGTTTGGGTCGGGTGGGGTTGTAGGTTTGGGTTGGGTGGGGTTGTGGGTTTGGCCTGGGTTGGGTCAGGTGGTGTTGGGTCGGGTGGGTTTGGGTCAGGTGGGGTAGTGGGATTGGGTTGAGTTTGGTCAGGTGGTGTTGGGTGGGGTATGGTTGTGGTTTGGGCTTGGTAGGGTGGGGTTGCGGTTGGGTTGGGTCAGGTGGTGGGTTTGAGTTGAGTTGTGAGTTTGGGTTGGGTGGGGTCAGGTGGTGTTAGGTTGGGTGGGGTTGTGGGTTTGGGTCAGGTGGGGTTGTAGGTTTGGGTTGGGTGGGGTTGTGGGTTTGGCCTGGGTTGGGTCAGGTGGTGTTGGGTCGGGTGGGTTTGGGTCAGGTGGGGTTGTGGGTTTGGGTTGAGTTGGGTCAGGTGGTGTTGGGTGGAGTATGGTTGTGGTTTGGGCTGGGTGGGGTGGGGTTGCGGTTGGGTTGGGTCAGGTGGGGTCATGTGGTGTTGGGTTGGGTGGGGTTGTGGGTTTGGGTTGGGTCAGGTGGGTTCAGGTGGGGTTGTGGTTGGGTTGGGTCATGTGGTGTTGGGTTGGGTCAGGTGGGGTTGTGGTTGGGTTGGGTTATGTGGGGTTGTGGGTTTGGGTCGGGTAGGGTTGTGGGTTTGGGCTGGGTTGGGTCAGGTGGGGTTGTAGGTTGGGGTTGGGTGGAGTTGTAGGTTTGGGTTGGGTGGGGTCAGGTGGGGTTGTAGGCTTGGGTCGGGTGGGGTTGTGGGTTTGGGTAGGGTGGGGTCAGGTGGGGTTGTAGGTTTGGGTCGGGTCAGGAGGGTTTGGGTTAGGTGGGGTTGTGGGTTTGGGTTGGTTGGGATTGTTGTGTTATATTCCCAATCATCCAGCAAGGAGGGTCCCCAGCAGAGAGGTGACAATAATATGATTACATTTGTAGCAATCTCTCTATTATTGTAGATTGGGATTCCCGGGGGGGAGGTTCCGGGGGGGGGTCTCGGGCGTAGCTGGGACTGTACACAATGCGGCAGCAGAAGAGGCAGGAGAGGTCTCCGAGCTCAGCGAATGTTTTTGTCTGAATCCCCCCGAGAGGCAGCAAATCATACCTTACATATAGCGTTTCCCAGGAGAGCGCCCCCTGTTGCTAGGTGATCGCTGGATTCTAAGTGCATGCTCTCGCTCACAGCTGCTTCCACCTGCCCGAAGGCAGCGATCCTCTCCGCTTCCGCGTCGGCGCCGTAGCATCTGTCCGCTGGCTGCCCGAAAAACTGGCAGGGCACCGGCTGCATCTGGGGGTCTTCCGGGCGCGGCAGGCGGGGCGACACCAAGTCTGGCTCCGGGGAATTGGAGAAACTTTCCGAGGCCGAGCGCTGAAATGCAAAAAAAAATGGTTTATTAGACTTCAAAGGAGAAGCTGCAGAAAAGCATGTCGTGCATTTTTGCCGGGATTTGCGTTTTTTTTTAAAAATCTGCCCAACAACAAATTGCCCAAAAAAAAACAGAAAAAAAATGCAGAGAAATAGAAAAATAAAATCCATGCCCACGGGGGTGTTCCTTACGTTTCGGTTCCCTACCTTCCTGGCGGGACTGCCGTTGAGCTGGTTCCGCCGACACGCGTCGTTTTCCACCGCGGCGATGATCTCATCCGCTATTGACTGGGCCTGGATGTTGACGGGAGAATGGCTGGGGACAGGCGACAGATCGACCGTGTGACCTCCTGGAGATATGGGGTCATCACACACCTGCGAACACAGAAAGAGGGTCAGCGGGATGCGGGTTCAGAAAACAAAGCGAGTTCTAAAAGAAAACTTAAAGTGGATGTAAATCCTCCATATCCCTGGGACTGGCCTCAGGTGTTGCACAGATATGAATCCTCCTACATAAGTTGTACCTGTTTATCTGTAGCTTCCACCTCTCTGCCAATCCCACCACTGGAATTCATTCAGTGTTCCCCCCTCTCTGTTGATCCCTCTACTGGCCTCTATCCAGTGCCATCCCTCTATGCCAATACCTCCACTGACCTCCATTCAGTGCCCTCCTCCCCTCTCTGCCAATTCCTCCACTGGCCTCCATTCAGTGTCTGTCCTCTCCCCCTCTCTGCCAATCCCTCCACTGCCCTTCATGCAGTGCCCTCCTTCCCTCTCTGCCAATCCCTCCACTAGCTTCCATTCAGTGTCCTCTCCCCCTATCTGTCAATCCCTCCACTGGCTTTCAATTAGCGTCTTCCACCCCTCTTTGTCGATCCTTCCACTGGCCTCCATTCAGTGCCCCCCACCCCTCTCTCCCAATCCCTCCACTGGACTCTATTCAGTGTCCTTCCCCCTCTCTGTTGATCTCTCCACTGGCCTACATTCAGTGTCCTCCACTCCTCTCTGTCGATCCCTCCACTGGCCTCTATTTAGTGTCCTCCACCCCTCTCTGCCAATTCCTCCACTGTCCTCAATTCAGTGTCCTCCCCCCTCTGTCGATCCCTCCACTGGCCTTCATTCACGTCCCTCCTCCCCTCTCTACCAATCCCTCCACTCGCTTCCATTCAGTGTAATCCACTCCTCTCTACCAATCCCTCCATTCTGTGCCCATCTGCAGCTTCACTGTGCCCATCTGCACCCTCACTGTGCCCATCTGCAGCTTCACTGTGCCCATCTGCATGCCTCAATGTGCTCATCTGCAGCCTCACTGTGCCCATCTGGAGCTTTACTGTGCCCATTTGCAGGTTTACTGTGCCCATTTGCAGCCTCAATGTGCCCATCTGCAGCCTCACTGTGCTCACCTGCATGCCTCAATGTGCCCATCTGCAGCCTCACTGTGCTCATCTGCATGCCTCAATGTGCCCATCTGCATGCCTCACTGAGCTCATCTGCATGCCTCACTGTGTCCATCTGCAGCCTCATGTACATTAGTTCGATTACACCAACACTGTGACATGCAGTCTAGTCGGCAGCCATCCAGTGTAACAAAGCCCCGCCTCCTCCTCGTCCGTGACAGTTTCAGTTTCCCAGCAGTGAGTCAGTGTTCCGCCTATCACGGACGAGGAGAAGACGGGGCTTTGTAGCACCTGGATGGCCGCCGACTAGACTGCATGTGCCGATCAGGCGCATGAGGCTACAAATGGGCACAGTGAGGCAGGGAGACATGAGTATAGGCCGAGGGGGGCGTTTTCAGACTCGTCATATACTCGAGTATATACGGTAAATGAAATGTAAAAAGAATTTTGAGTTTTAGAAGTGCACTGACCGGTGCCACGTCCTCCTGGCTCTGTAGAGGCACCGGAGCCGGCTGGCGCACGATATAGTTGATTTGGCCCACGATGGTTTGCTGGACGTGCTGTGGCTGTTTGCTCTGGTTGATCTGCACGTTGGACGGCTGGCTCTGCAGGAGGAGCTCCAGGCCCTTCTGCATCTGCTCCAGCTCAAACTGCTGATTGATGATGTCCAGGCTGTTGTGCATGACTTGCTCGTGGGTGGGGTCAGATGAGCCGAGCGCCGTGGGGGCCTGAACCTGGTGCCGCTGCTGCTGCTGCACGTGGCTGACACTGTGCACCGGGCCCAGCTGCATCTGCACAGACGGGGCCTGCAGGGTGGCGGCCGTGGTCAGCGGGATGGTCGTGTGTACTTGGCTGAAATCCTGAGTGGTCACGGCGCAGATGGGGGCCACGCTTTGTATGGTGGGCTGGACAGTGGCCCCTCTCTGCTGCTGACTCTCTGACCAGAAGGAGGCGCTGTCCTGTTCGCTGTGCGGCTGCTGGGTCAACCATGGCTGGATGACCCTCAGGGGGCGGGAGGGGCATTTCTGCTCCTTGGCCGCGCTATACTGTAGGGGCTGCACCGCCTGCTGCTTAATGGTGGTGGAGTGGGAGAAGTTGACATGGTGGCTGATGGTGCTGTTCACCGGTTGGCTCTTGGTGATAGACGGCAGGGTGTGGCAGTGGGCGCAGCAGACCGGGGTGGGGATCTGGACGGTGGGGGTGAAGTTCTGGGTGTTACTAAGGGGGGTCAGATGGGGGGTGCTGGGTTGGTGATGCCCCTGATAGTACGATGACTGCAGGTCTTCTACTGGTGCGTAGCTGGGGACCTCCGGGGGCGCTAAGTGCGCAGGATCCGTCAGTATACAACCTGGAGAAGAAAATGTGCGAAACGCCTGAGTCGTCTACAAAGATAACAGAATTTTACACAACAAAATATTTTATGATGGCAATCTCCCCACTGGCCTTCAATCATTGTCCTCCAGCCTCTCTGATGCCCCTCCCCCCTCCACTGACCTCCATTCAGTGTCCTCCACCCCTCTCTGCCAATCCCTCCACTGGCCTCCATTCAGTGTCCTCCACCCCTCTCTACCAATCCCTCCACTGGTCTCAATTCAGTGTCCTCCACCCCTCTCTGCCAATCCCTCCACTGGCCTCCATTCAGTGTCCTCCACCCCTCTTTACCAATCCCTCCACTGGTCTCAATTCAGTGTCCTCCACCCCTCTCTGCCAATCCCTCCACTGGTCTCCATTCAGTGTCCTCCACCCCTCTCTACCAATCCCTCCACTGGTCTCAATTCAGTGTCCTCCACCCCTCTCTGCCAATCCCTCCACTGGCCTCCATTCAGTGTCCTCCACCCCTCTTTACCAATCCCTCCACTGCTCTCAATTTAGTGTCCTCCACCCCTCTCTGCCAATCCCTCCACTGGTCTCCATTCAGTGTCCTCCACCCCTCTCTACCAATCCCTCCACTGGCCTCCATTCAGTGTCCCCCATCTCTCTCTACCAATCCATCCACTGGCTTCCATTCAGTGTCCTCCACCCCTCTCTGCCAATCCCTCCACTGGTCTCAATTCAGTGTCCTCCACCCCTCTCTGTCAATCCCTCCACTGGCCTCCATTCAGTGTCCTCCACCCCTCTCTACCAATCCTTCCACTGGCCTCCATTCAGTGTCCTCCACCCCTCTCTACCAATCCCTCCACTGGTCTCCATTCAGTGTTCTCCACCCCTCTCCGCTAATCTCTCCACTGGCTCCCGATCACCCAAAGAATAACAATTCAAAATACTAACAACAACTCACAAAGCCATCCACAAGTCTCTACCCTTAGCTACGCCACCCACCAACTTTGCCTGAAAATATCAGCTAGACCGTTCTCTCCGCCCCTCCCAAAATCTCCTGCCCTCTAGCTCCCTCATCACCTCCTCCCATGCTCATCTCCAAGACTTCCCCAGAGCCTCTCCCATCCTCTAGAACTGTCTACCCCGATCTAACTATCGCCTACTCTGTTTACCTTCAGGTGATCCCTAAAAAAATAATTTCTTCAGGGAAGCCTATTCCACCTTTTACTAATAAACTGAAGTTTTCATTTTTCCATCATTTCATCCCAAACAGTTATTACTCTCATCATCCCATTAGATTGTAAACTCCCAAGAGCAGGCCCTCTGATCCCTCTTGTATTGAATTGCATTGTAACTACACTGCAGAAACTGTTGGCGCCAAATAAATACCGTATAATAGTGATAATAACAATAATCATGAGACTAATAATAATGATAGTGATAATAATAATAATAATGATAATAATAATACCCAAATTTGATATATTTTTGGTCCAGACGGACGGCTCCCAACTAAACTTCATCTTCAAGGGGCGTCCGAAATCCCCCCCACAGCTGGTCTCCAGAAGTCGCTGCATTTGGAACACAATCTGTTGGGAAAATGTCACAGTCAGGAAAAAAAAATTCTTTCTGAGTTTAAAGAGTATTTCCAACTTTAGCAGCTAAACAGGAACCAACGTCATATTCGGTACTTGTTCCTATTCACCAGGGCTTTTTTTCTCAGAGAATAGGTGCAGGAACTCCCTACTTCCGAAGTTCCGACTCACCTATTGTGTGCTCCCCCTACCCACCTCCGAGCACCATACCTTGGTTCCAACCTTCTACTTACCTCTGAGCACCATTCGTTGGTTCCACCGCCTACCAACCTCCGAGCACCATCCCTTGGTTCCACTCCCTACCAACCTCCAAGCACCATTCCTTGGTTCCAGCCCCTACCTACCTCCGAGCACCATTCCTTGGTTCCACTCCCTACCAACCTCCGAGCACTATTCCTTGGTTCCACCCCCTACCTACCTCCGAGCACTATTCCTTGGTTCCACTCCCTACCAACCTCCAAGCACTATTGTTTCACACTAAAACGGTGCCAGAACGGTAAGAACCTCCACCACAATGATATATATACTCTTACCAGATAAAAATGATCCCTGGTTAGAGGAGATCATAAAGAGCGTGGTAAGAGACTGGGATCGAGGATAACCGGGAAAATCAGTGTCCTTGTTAGGTGAATAGCACTCCCAAACAGCGATCCGAGGGTATGTAAAAAATAAAGGGCTCACATAGTGTAAAATCCTTATTTATTCCATAAAAAGCAAAAAAGAGATGCACTTACAATCTTGTTGATATGTAGAGCGTTTAAAATAGCCGGCCGGCTTGGAACACACAGCCCGTATCCGGGTTGAGAAAAGCGCGGTGACGTCAGAACGTCGCCTCCCTACGTTTCGTCACGACAGGACCAGCTAACAACAAAAGACCCCTCCTTCAACAGTTGATGTCTCCCAACAACGATTGTCTCCCAGTAGCGTAAGAGCCCCGAGCAACAATAGATCCCCTACCAGCGATGACTGACCTCCCCAGCAACAATAAACCCCCCTCCCCAGTAAAACTAGACCCCCTCCAGCAACAATAGATCCCCCAGCAGCCAGCATTATTAGACCCTCCAGTATACCCCAGCACCCCTTGCCATTACATACATTACAACTGCGTTCCCCCGCGTTCCCGCTGAAAAAATTCGCATATCGCAACATAAATTTTAGGAATGCACCAATATCATTTTTTTTTTTTACAACGAGTACGAGAACCGATACTATATATACTGGATCAGTGTTCTAATTTATCTTAAAAGTGATCAGTATGGAGGTTTTAAAGGGTGTCTATGAGAGTTTGTAGCCATTTTTGAGGTTAGATACTGATGTTAGAAGAGCTAGCCTTGGGCCCCACGTTGGGCACCAAAAAAAAACAAAAGAACAAAAGAACCTGGCTCTCAATCCATGTTCTAAAGTAATCCCAAAGGTGGTCAGTATGGAGGTTTTGAAGGGCCTCTGTGGGAATTTGTAGCCATTTGTGGGGTTAGGTACTGATGTTGGATGAGAAGAGCTGGCTCACACCCTGGGCCTTACGTTGGGCACCAAAAAAAAGACCCGGCTTACAATCCACATTCCAATTATCCCCAAAATGGTCAGTATGGAGGTTTTGGAGGGGGTCAGTGGTAATTTATGGCCATTTGTGAGGTCAGGTTCTGATGTTGGATAAGAAGAGTTGGCTCACACCCTGGGCCCCACGTTGGGCGCCATATATATATATAGTATATACAATCTTCCGCTTATGCTCTGCTATTGTTTTTAGTGCAATGTGGGAGCTTGTAGAACCGATTTGACCCTGGCTGATTATAGTTAACTCAGTGATATCACCGGCTAACCATCATACACACGTGGGGGCCAAAGATGTTAGCAAAGAGTTCTCATTCAAAACATCAGTACCTAACCCCACAAATGGCTACAAATTCCCACAGATACCCTCCAAAACCTCTTAGCTAATCTTTGGGACTGTATTGGAACACGGATTACCAGCCAGGTCTTTTTTTAGTGCCCAACGTGGGGCCCAGGGTCTGAGCCTGCTCTTCTTACCCAACATCAGTACATAACCTCACAAATGGCCGAACATTCCCACAGACGCCCTACAAAACCTCCATACTGACCACCTTTGGGATTGTATTGGAACACGGATTGCCAGCCAGGTCTTATATTTGGTGCCCAACATGGGGCCCCGGGTGTGAGCCAACTCTTCATATCCAACATCAGAACTCACAAATGGCCATAAATTCCCTCGGACACACTTCAAAACCTCCATACTGACCATCTTTGGGATGAATTGGAACGGGGATTGTGAGCCAGGTTTTTTTTTGGTGCCCAACGTAAGGCCCAGGGTGTGAGCCAACTCTTCTCATCCAACATCAGTACCTAACCCCACAAATGGCTACAAATTCCCACAGACACCCTTCAAAACCTCCATACTGATCACCTTTGGGGTTACTTTAAAACATGGATTACGAGCCAGGTTTTTTGCTTTTTTTGGCGCCCAACGTGGGGCCCAAGGTGTAAGCTAGCTCTTCCAACATCAGTACCCCTCAAAACTTCCATACTGACCACTTTTAAGATAAATTGGAACACGGATCCAGGTTTTTTTTTTTTATTTGGTGCCCAATGTGGGGCTCGAGGCATAAGCCAGCTCTTCTCATTAACCATCAGTAGCTGACCTCACAAATCACCGCAATTTACTCCAGACATACTCTAAAACTTCCATACTGATGACCTACATGGCTACAAATTCCCACAGATACCCTCCAAAACTTCAAAACTGACCACCTTTGGGATTACTTTAAAACATGGATTACGAGCTAGGTTTTTTTTGGGGGCCCCAGGTATGAGCTAGCCCTTTCAACATCAGTACCTAACCTCAAAAATGACTACAAACTCTCAGAGACACTCCTAAAAACGTAAATGCTGACCACTTTTTGGATGAATTGGACCACGGATTGCCAGCCAGGCCTTTTTTTGGTGCCCAACGTGGGGCCCAAATTGTGAGCCATCTCTTCTTATCCAACATCAGCACCTGACCCCACAAATGGCCATAAAATTCCCTCCAAAACCTCCATACTGACCATCTTTGGGATGAATTGGAACATTTTGGGTCGGGTCTTTTTTTTTTTGGTGCTCAACGTAAGGCCCAGGGTGTGAGCCAACTCTTCTTATCCAACATCAGTACCTAACCCCACAAATGGCTACAAATTCCCACATACACCCTTCAAAACCTCCAAACTGACCACCCTTGGGATTACTTTAAACCATTTTTTTTGGCCCCCAAACGTGGGGCCAAAGGCTAGCTCTTCAAACATCAGTACCTAACCTTAAGGATGGCAACAAACTCTCATAGACACCTCTCAAAGCCTCCATACTGACTATTTTTAGGATGAATTGTAACACTGATCCAGGTCTTTTTTTGGTGCCCAACGTGGGGCTCGAGGCATGAGCTCTTCTTATTATGAGTAGCTGACCTCAATTTCCCACAGACACCCCAAAACCTCTCTACTGACCACCTTTGGGATGGGGGATGGTGGGTCTTCTCATCCATGGGTCGGTATGTGATGTGGGTAATGTGGTGCACAGTGTATCATACACACCAGTTCCTTGCTGAACAGGAAGGGGACGCTGTTCTTGCTGTACATGGCCCAGTTGATGAAGTTCTGGACGTGGTCCAGCTGGCGGTTCAGGACCAGCACTGACTGCAAATGCTGCTCAAACTTCTGCTGCTTCTCACTGGTCATTTTCTGTGTCAGGAAGAGAAAAAGAATCATGTGACCTACTGTAGGGGGGGGGAATCAGAATCCAACCTCTATAGGGCAGAGCAATGGACTGCTGGAGGGGCCCATGTGGGCCACATGGGTGGGAGAAAAAAAGGAATCTTTGAAAAACAGAAATTTTACATTTGACATTTAATTTGCAAAGATACAAATGGAATTTAAAATTCCAGATTTCTCTTTCAGTCTCCTCGACTAAAACGGCTTCCCCTGATTTTACTGCACACTGTGAGCTTCTCACCAGAAGCCGCAGCCAAAGCCAGAGAAAGCCCCGCCCCATTTTCTGGCTGGAGGACGTCCAGTAGTGCAATTCGGTTCGTTCTGTATTCGTTTTTCGTCAATATGCGACATATTTGTTAATTCAGAAACATCCAAAGAAAGATACATTTTTGAAAAAACAAAAATCCAAAACTCGAAAATCGGTACAAAAATCAAAGAAAAAGAACCAAAATCTGAAAATTTTAAAATGGAAAATAGGAACAAAAATCTGAAAGAACAAAAGGCAGGACATTTTAAAATCTGAAAGAATTCAAATCCAAAAATAGGAACGAAAATCCGAAAATGTGAAAATCAGAAAGAAAGAAAACCAGAATTAAAAAACAAGAATAGGAATGAAAATCAAAAAATTTGAAAGAACAAAAATTCCAAAATTTTAGAAATCAGAAAGAACAAAAGTCAGAAAATAGGAACAATTAATACGAATTTATTAGAAATAACGAAAATCGATCATAACAAATAATCCGAAAAAACAAACAAAAGAAAAACAATAAGACAGACACACTGATCGGAAACACTTTCCACTAAATTACTAGTGAAAGAACAAAATCTTCGACCCAGCCCCACGCTTCCCTCTTCCCACCCCTAGGGCCGCGCTTCCCTCTTCCCACCCCCAGCCCCGCGCTTCCCTCTTCCCACCCCTAGGGCCGCGCTTCCCTCTTCCCACCCCCACCCCCAGCCCCGCGCTTCCCTCTTCCCACCCCTAGGGCCGCGCTTCCCTCTTCCCACCCCCAGCCCCGCGCTTCCCTCTTCCCACCCCTAGGGCAGCGCTTCCCTCTTCCCACCCCTAGGGCAGCGCTTCCCTCTTCCCACCCCTAGGGCCGCGCTTCCCTCTTCCCACCCCTAGGGCCGCGCTTCCCTCTTCCCACCCCTAGGGCCGCGCTTCCCTCTTCCCACCCCCAGCCCCGCGCTTCCCTCTTCCCACCCCCAGCCCCGCGCTTCCCTCTTCCCACCCCCAGCCCTGTGCTTCCCTCTTCCCACTAGACATGTGCACAACAAAAATTTTCGTTTATTTCTGTTTCGTTTCTGTTCGTTTATCGTGATTCGTAACGAGTCGTAATTTCGTAAGACGTTAGTCATCGTATTCGTACTCTTTAGTATTTTCGTAACACTTTTTTTTTCCGTTTCCGTTTTTTTATGTTAGTTTATTTTTCGTTGATTCGAGATTAGTATTTTCGTTAAATGTTGTATTCTGCCTCGTTCGTATTTTTACAATGAATTTATTCGTTCATTCGTTTTTTACGTTGGTTTATTTTTCGTTGTTTTGATATTCGTATTTACATTATATTTTCCATCATGCCGCGTTTGTATTTTCGTAAGAAATAAATCTTCGTTGCTTTATGATCATTCGTATTTTCGTGTCTAATTTCATTTGATTGTAACAACGTTCTTTTGTAGATTTTATTGCATTCGTAATTCTGTTAAAATAAATTTTACGTTTATTCAACACACTACTCGTCCTAATTTTGTAAAACATCGTAATTTACTGCGATTGACTTGACAGATCCACAAAACCGGTGCAACCGACCCAAACACACCCTGGACTCTGGATGGAATGCACTGCAGTCTAACACAGATAAAGACACAAGGTCAAGGAGCCACTAGGTAATAAGAAAGAAGCTCATTGGGGGAAGGAACAAACCTCTTCAGGGGAAGGGACAGCGCTGAGTGGCTATTGGTCACAGTACTAATGAAAGCGAATTTACGTTATTTCATTTCCGTTTTCCGAAGATTCGTAATTTATTTTTCGTTAGTTTTGCTTTTCGTTTTTTATTCTTTGTTCGGCATTTCGGTTGTTTTCTTTTCGTTCTTCGAATATTAGTAAGTTTGCATTTTCGTTTATTTTTCGTAATTATGATTTTTTTTTTGTGTTCAGTATTTTCGTTATTTCTATGTTTTCGTTTCTTTTTTCTTTCGTTGTGTTGTTCTTTTACATTTAGTAGTTTCGTATCTTCGTAGTTTTCCATATTCGTTAATTTTGGAAATATCGTTATTCGTTATTATTTGCGCTAAACCGTTCGTTTATTCGTAGGTTAACGAATCAACGAAAATAACGAATAATGACGGAAAACGTATTCGTAACGAAAAAAATTGCACATGTCTACTTCCCACCCCCAGCCCTGCGCTTCCCTCTTCCTACCCCCTGCCCTGCGCTTCCCTCTTCCCACCCCCAGCCCCGCGCTTCCCTCTTCCCACCCCCAGCCCCGCGCTTACCTCTTCCCACCCCCAGCCCTGCGCTTCCCTCTTCCTACCCCCAGCCCTGCGCTTCCCTCTTCCTACCCCCAGCCCTGCGCTTCCCTCTTCCCACCCCCAGCCCTGCGCTTCCCTCTTCCTACCCCCTGCCCTGCGCTTCCCTCTTCCTACCATCAGCCCTGCACTTCCCTCTTCCTACCCCCTGCCCTGCGCTTCCCTCTTCCCACCCCCAGCCCTGCTCTTCCTACCCCCTGCCCTGCGCTTCCCTCTTCCCACCCCTAGGGCGGCGCTTCCCATCCCCAGGGTGGCGCTTCCCATCCCCAGGGTGGCGCTTCCCTCTTCCCACACCTAGGGCAGCGCTTCCCTCTTCCCACCCCAAGGGCGGCACTTCCCTCTTCCCACCCCAAGGGCGGCACTTCCCTCTTCCCACCCCTAGGGCGGCGCTTCCCATCCCCAGGGTGGCGCTTCCCATCCCCAGGGTGGCGCTTCCCTCTTCCCACACCTAGGGCAGCGCTTCCCTCTTCCCACCCCAAGGGCGGCACTTCCCTCTTCCCACCCCAAGGGCGGCACTTCCCTCTTCCCACCCCCAGGGCGGCAGTTCCCTCTTCCCAACCCCAGGGCGGCACTTCCCTCTTCCCACCCCAAGGGCGGCACTTCCCTCTTCCCACCCCCCGGGGCGGCACTTCCCTCTTCCCAACCCCAGGGCGGCACTTCCCTCTTCCCAACCCCAGGGCGGCACTTCCCTCTTCCCACCCCTAGGGCGGGGCTTCCCTCTTCCCACCCCCGGGGCGGAGCTTCCATCTTCCCACCCCCAGGGCGGGAACTCACCTCCAGCTGCTCCAGCAGAGAGTTCATCCTCTTGGTCAGCTCGTTAATAATCACCATCTTAGTCATCTTGATTTGGTTCTCCACCTTCCTCTGCATGTGTTTTATTTCATACAACCTGAAAGACACAAGAGGAGAAAACGTCAGGATGTGCCGCTGTCCCCAGAGTCTACGGGACTGCCATTCCTCCCCTCGTCCCCAGAGTCTCCGGGACCGCCATTCCTCCACTTGTCCCGAGAGTCTCCGGGACGGCCATTCCTCCACTCGTCCCGAGAGTTTCCGGAACGGCCTTCCTCCGCTCGTCCCGAGAGTCTACGAGACCGCCAGTCCTCCACTCGTCCCGAGAGTCTACGGGACCGCAATTCCTCCGCTCGTCCCGAGAGTCTCTGGCACTGCAATTCCTCCGCTCGTCCCGAGAGTCTCCGGGGCCGCCATTCCTCCACTCGTCCCGAGAGTTTCCGGAACGGCCATTCCTCCGCTCGTCCCGAGAGTCTACGAGACCGCCAGTCCTCCACTCGTCCCGAGAGTCTACGGGACCGCAATTCCTCCGCTCGTCCCGAGAGTCTCTGGGACCGCCATTCCTCCGCTCGTCCCGAGAGTCTATGGGATGGCCATTCCTCCGCTCGTCCTGAGAGTCTATGGCACTGCAATTCCTCCGCTCGTCCCGAGAGTCTCCGGGACCGCCATTCCCCCACTCATCCCGAGAGACTACGGGACCGCAATTCCTCCGCTCATCCCGAGAGTCTCCGGGACCACCATTCCCCCACTCATCCCGAGAGTCTACGGGACCGCAATTCCTCTGCTCGTCCCGAGAGACTCCGGGACTGCCATTTCTCCACTCGTCCCGAGAGTCTCCAGGACCGCAATTCCTCCGCTCATCCCGAGAGTCTCCGGGACCACCATTCCCCCACTCATCCCGAGAGTCTACGGGACCGCAATTCCTCTGCTCGTCCCGAGAGACTCCGGGACCGCCATTCCCCCACTCATCCCGAGAGTCTACGGGACCGCAATTCCTCCGCTCATCTCGAGAGTCTCCGGGACCACCATTCCCCCACTCATCCCGAGAGTCTACCGGACCGCAATTCCTCTGCTCGTCCCGAGAGACTCCGGGACTGCCATTCCTCCGCTCGTCCCGAGAGTCTCTGGCAAAGTGGACCTGTCATTGGTAATATAATAAGGGGCGTACATTCTACATATTGTGTCCGTGTATTACTTCTCACAGAGGTCACAGGACTCCCCCCCCCCCCCCACACACACACACACACACAGCTCTTATCTTGGACTACAGAACAAACATCCCTTATGTTGTAGAGAGCTAATAGTGGGAGTGGTTGAATACTTTAGCAAAATACAACTAGGCAGGGCTGACACCGTTCAGTCTCCAGCAATGCAGAGATGAGTTCTCACTCACCGGTCCTCTATCTGCTTCCCGGCTGCTTGCACAACGATTTTCTTCTCCTCCACTTGCGTGACAACATTTTCCAGCAGAACCCGCTGATTCTGCAGAGCTTCCTCCAGCCTCCGGAACCTGAAAGGACGACACAGAAATATCACTGCGGGCCCCCGGCTCGTATAACTGAACAGCCAATCATACCCCAGTGTCCCTGTGCACTCCAACGGCCCCCAATGTCTCTAGTGACCCCATCGCTCCTGTGCCTCTATTGACGCTGACCCCTGTCCCCCAGTGTCTTCAGTAACCCAGCACTCTTCTGCCTCCAGTGGCTTCTTGCCCTCATATGTCATATACAGTGACCCCAGAGTTTCCTTATCTCCTGTGCCCCCAGAGTAACTTCCATCACCCGTGACCCCAGAGTATCCTTCATCACCCGTGACCCCAGAGTATCCTTCATCACCCGTGACCCCAGAGTATCCTTCATCACCCGTGACCCCAGAGTATCCTTCATCACCCGTGACCGCAATGTATCCTTCATCACCCGTGACCCCAATGTATCCTTCATCACCTGTGACCCCAATGTATCCTTCATCACCCGTGACCCCAGAGTACCCTTCATCACCCTTGACCCCAGAGTATCCTTCATCACCCGGGACCCCAGAGTATCCTTCATCACCCGTGACCCCAGAGTATCCTTCATCACCCGTGACCCCAGAGTATCCTTCATCACCCGTGACCCCAGAGTATCCTTCATCACCCGTGACCCCAGAGAATCCTTCAACACCTGTGACCACAGAGTATCCTTCATCACCTGTGACTCCAGGGAATCCTTCATCACCTGTGACCCCAGAGTATCCTTCATCACCTGTGACTCCAGGGAATCCTTCATCACCTGTGACCCCAGAGTATCCTTCATCACCCGTGAGCCCAGAGTATCTTTCATTACCCGTGACCCCAGAGTATCCTTCATCACCCGTGACCCCAGAGTATCCTTCATCACCCGTGACCCCAGAGTATCCTTCATCACCCGTGACCCCAGAGTATCCTTCATCACCCGTGACCCCAGAGTATCCTTCATCACCCGTGACCCCAGAGTATCCTTCATCACCTGTGACCCCAGAGTATCCTTCATCACCCGTGACCCCAGAGTATCCTTGATCACCCGTGCCCTCAGAGTATCCTTCATCTCATGTGCCCCCAGAGTACCCTTCATCACCTGTGACCCCAGAGAATCCTTCATTACCCGTGACCCCAGAGTATCCTTCATCACCCTTGACCCCAGAGAATCCTTCAACACCTGTGACCACAGAGTATCCTTCATCACCTGTGACTCCAGGGAATCCTTCATCACCTGTGACCCCAGAGTATCCTTCATCACCCGTGACCCCAGAGTATCCTTCATCACCTGTGACCCCAGAGTATCCTTCATCACCTGTGACCCCAGAGTATCCTTCATCACCGTGACCCCAGAGTATCTTTCATCACCCGTGACCCCAGAGTATCCTTCATCACCCGTGACCTCAGAGTATCCTTCATCACCGTGACCCCAGAGTATACTTTATCACCCGTGACCCCAGAGTATCCTTCATCACCCGTGCCCCCAGAGTACCCTTGATCTCCCGTGCCCCCAGAGTATCCTTCATCTCATGTGCCCCCAGAGTACCCTTCATCACCTGTGACCCCAGAGAATCCTTCATCACCCGTGACCCCAGAGTATCTTTCATCACCCTTGACCCCAGAGTATCCTTCATCACCCGTGACCCCAGAGTATCCTTCATCACCCGTGACCCCAGAGTATCCTTCATCACCTGTGAACCCAGAGTATCCTTCATCACCCGTGACCCCAGAGTATCTTTCATCACCCGTGACCCCATAGTATACTTCATCACCCGTGACCCCAGAGTATCCTTCATCACCCGTGACCCCAGAGTATCCTTGATCACCCGTGCACCCAGAGTATGCTTCATCTCATGTGCCCCCAGAGTACCCTTCATCACCTGTGACCCCAGAGAATCCTTCATTACCCGTGACCCCAGAGTATGCTTCATCACCCTTGACCCCAGAGTATCCTTCATCACCCATGACCCCAGAGTATTCTTCATCACCCGTGACCCCAAAGTATCCTTCATCACCTGTGACCCAAGAGTATCCTTCATCACCTGTGACCCCAGAGTATCCTTCATCACCTGTGACCCCAGAGTATCCTTCATCACTCGTGACCCCAGAAAATCCTTCATCACCTGTGACCCCAAAGTATCCTTCATCAACTGTGACCCCAGAGTATCCTTCATCACCTGTGACCCCAGAGTATCCTTCATCACCGTGACCCCAGAGTATCTTTCATCACCTGTGACCCCAGAGTATCCTTCATCACCCGTGACCTCAGAGTATCCTTCATCACCGTGACCCCAGAGTATCCTTCATCACCCGTGACCCCAGAGTATCCTTCATCACCCGTGACCCCAGAGTATGCTTCATCACCGTGACCCCAGAGTATCCTTCATCACCCGTGACCCCAGAGTATCCTTCATCACCTGTGACCCCAGAGTATACTTTATCACCCGTGACCCCAGAGTATCCTTCATCACCCGTGACCCCAGAGTACCCTTGATCACCCGTGCCCCCAGAGTATCCTTCATCTCATGTGCCCCCAGAGTACCCTTCATCACCTGTGACCCCAGAGAATCCTTCATTACCCGTGACCCCAGAGTATCCTTCATCACCCTTGACCCCAGAGTATCCTTCATCACCCGTGACCCCAGAGTATCCTTCATCACCCATGACCCCAGAGTATTCTTCATCACCCGTGACCCCAAAGTATCCTTCATCACCTGTGACCCAAGAGTATCCTTCATCACCTGTGACCCCAGAGTATACTTCATCACCTGTGACCCCAGAGTATCCTTCATCACTCGTGACCCCAGAAAATCCTTCATCACCTGTGACCCCAAAGTATCCTTCATCACCTGTGACCCCAGAGTATCCTTCATCACCGTGACCCCAGAGTATCTTTCATCACCCGTGACCCCAGAGTATCCTTCATCACCTGTGACCCAAGAGTATCCTTCATTACCCGTGACCCCAGAGTATGCTTCATCACCCGTGACCCCAGAGTATCCTTCATCACCCGTGACCCCAGAGTATCCTTCATCACCCGTGCCCCCAGAGTATGCTTCATCATCCGTGACCCCAGAGTATCCTTCATCACCCGTGACGCCAGAGTATCCTTCATCACCCGTGACCCCAGAGTATCCTTCATCATCCGTGACCCCAGAGTATCCTTAATCACCTGTGACCCCAGAGCGTTGTGTGACTTCTTGTGACTCCAGAACCCGCCTCCTCCTGTAAATACGGACCCCAGTCCATGACAGCCCCCTTTCCCCCCGGATCTCCCACCTGTGGTCCTTGTGCTCCAGGACGAGGCAATGGCGGCAGATCAGACTGTCACACGACTCGCAGAATAACTTCAGCGTCTCCTGGGTGTGGAGGGGGCAATACATGGGGTTCCCGGAGCCGCCGTCAGTCCCTGCCGAGCAAAACACAAAACTTCAAACCCTTTATAAAGGAACATTCCGGAAAAGGGATTGTAGTTCAAAGATTATTTTTTCACATTTTTTATTTTTTTTGTGATTCCTGAAATACAAAGTGCAGGAAAAAGCTTCTACCTCTATTTTTACTAATCAGATCGTACATTTTATGAGGGGGGGGGGAAGAAACACAGAATGTGATTGGCTGCTCTCACGTAAAGGGGCGTGTTCTCCTTCCTCCATCCTCACCTTCATAGGGGAATGATAATGTAATTCTAATCACATATATATCTATACGGCCAATTTTATGGCAAATATAATCATTTAAACCAAAGTACCCAGCCAATATCCCCGATTTTAGCTTTTATCCTAGGGGGCGCTGTGTTTAGGTGCAGCTCAGAGGCGGCTCTAGGCTTTGAGAGGCATTGGGCAAAACTTAGACATGAGGCCCCCCCACTCACGCCCCATAATTCAAGCAAGAAAAATGGCTGCAGAAAATGCAGGGATCTATCACACAGGTAATCAGCACCACTTCCAGGGCACCCTCCTCACCCAACAGACATATTCAGCCAATGCAAGAGGGGGGAGAGAGGGGGAGGTGAGAAAGAGAGAGGGGTAATCGGGAGATCCGATGACACTGACATTAGTATTGATCACAGGCAAATTAGGCTTCTGCTAGGCCCCTGTGAGTGCGAGGCCTTAGGCGACCGCCTAATTTGCCGAATTAGAGAGCCGCCTTTGGTGCAGCTCATCCTGCACTGTACCTGTCCTTTGCTGCAGATAATGTTCTCCGCTCCCCTTGCTGTGCCGGTGCTGCTCCGCGCAGGTGCTGCACAACCACTTGTTACACCGCGTGCACAGGCTGTGGGCGGGGTTCTTCTCCGTGCATTCGTAGCAGCTCTGAAATGCAAAAAGTCATTCATTACATATATGGTGAAATGTAAAGGAGACTCACTGATATGCAAATTATCAGATTTTCTACCCCAGGAGGAATGCAATGGATGTAGAGAGGGAAAGGAGCGCAGGGAATGAAGGTTTGGAGAGGTTGCAGGGAAAGCAGGGGAGGGAAGGTAGTGCAGAAGATGTAGAAGGGAAGGGAGTGCAGGGAATGAAGGGTTGAAATAGGGTGCAGGAGCTGCAGGGGGGAGCCGTGAAGGGCATATAAAAGTGAAGGGAGTGCAGAGGATGCTGGCGGTAGGGAAGGCAGTGCAGGGGATGTAGAAAGGAAGCTCTCTTCCTTCCGGAAATGAATGTCGGGAGAAGGTGCAGGGGATGCAGGGAGGGAAGGCAGTGCAGGGGATGTAGAAGGGAGTTTAGGGATGAAGGTTGGGAGAGGGTGCAGGGGATGTAGAAGTGAAGGGAGTGCAGGGAATAAAGGGTGGAAAGAGGGTGCAGGAGATACAGGGAGAGCAGTGCAGGGCATATAGTAGTGAAGGGATTGCAGGGGATGAAGGTTGGGAGAATGTGCAGGGGATGCTGGCGGCAGGGAAGGCAGTGCAGGGAATGTAGAGGGAAGTTTAGAGATGAAAGTTGGGAGAGGGTGCAGGGGTTGCTGGGAGGGAAGGCAGTGCGGGGAATGTAGAAGGGAGGGGAGTGCACGGAATGAAGTGTGGAAAGAGGGTGCAGGGGATGCAGGGGTGGAGCAGTGCAGGGCATATAGAAGTGAAGGAAGTGCAGGGAATGAAGGTTGGGAGAGGGTGCAGGGGATGCAAGGGGAGGCAACGCAGGGGATGTAGAAGGGGGTGGAAGGAATAAAGGTTGGGAGAGGGTCAGGGGCGGACTGACAACTCATGGGGCCCCCGGGCAATAGAAGATTATGGGGCCCCCAGGCTTACAGATGGCCACCAAGCCAGGTGGCAGTACAGAGGCGGGGCAGCTAAAATCTCGGTATTTTCACATCAAAAGCATGTCAGTTTCGGACATATCAGGGACAGATGTAAAAAAAACACAGATTTTTACATACCGTCCCTGGTTTTAATGAGCATGGCAACCCTGATGGGGCCCCCTAGTGGCATGGGGCCCTCGGGCAGTGCCCAAGTTTCTCAATGGTCAGTCCACCCCTGGAGAGGGTGCAGGGGAAGCTGGCGGGAGGAGTAGTGCAGGGGATGTAGAAGGGAAGGGAGTGCAGGGAATTAAGGCTGGGAGAGGTTGCAGGGGATGCAGGGGAGCGAAAGGCAGTGCAGGGGATGTAGAGGAGAAGGGAGTGCAGGGGATGAAGGTTGGGAGAGGGTGCAGGGAATGCAGGGAGGGAAGGCAGTGCAGGGGATGTAGAAGAGAAGGGAGTGCAGGGGGTGAAGGTTAGGAGAGGGTGCAGGGGGTGCAGGGAGGGAAGGCAGTGTAGGGGATGTAGAGGAGAAGGGAGTGCAGGGGGTGAAGGTTAGGAGGGGGTGCAGGGGGTGCAGGGAGGGAAGGCAGTGTAGGGGATGTAGAGGAGAAGGGAGTGCAGGGGGTGAAGGTTAGGAGAGGGTGCAGGGGGTGCAGGGAGGGAAGGCAGTGCAGGGGATGTAGAAGAGAAGGGAGTGCAGGGGGTGAAGGTTAGGAGAGGGTGCAGGGGGTGCAGGGAGGGAAGGCAGTGTAGGGGATGTAGAGGAGAAGGGAGTGCAGGGGGTGAAGGTTAGGAGAGGGTGCAGGGGGTGCAGGGAGGGAAGGCAGTGCAGGGGATGTAGAAGAGAAGGGAGTGCAGGGGGTGAAGGCTAGGAGAGGGTGCAGGGGGTGCAGGGAGGGAAGGCCGTGCAGGGGATGTAGAAGAGAAGGGAGTGCAGGGGGTGAAGGTTAGGAGAGGGTGCAGGGGGTGCAGGGAGGGAAGGCAGTGTAGGGGATGTAGAGGAGAAGGGAGTGCAGGGGGTGAAGGTTAGGAGAGGGTGCAGGGGGTGCAGGGAGGGAAGGCAGTGTAGGGGATGTAGAGGAGAAGGGAGTGCAGGGGGTGAAGGTTAGGAGAGGGTGCAGGGGGTGCAGGGAGGGAAGGCAGTGTAGGGGATGTAGAGGAGAAGGGAGTGCAGGGGGTGAAGGTTAGGAGAGGGTGCAGGGGGTGCAGGGAGGGAAGGCAGTGTAGGGGATGTAGAGGAGAAGGGAGTGCAGGGGGTGAAGGTTAGGAGAGGGTGCAGGGGGTGCAGGGAGGGAAGGCAGTGTAGGGGATGTAGAGGAGAAGGGAGTGCAGGGGGTGAAGGTTAGGAGAGGGTGCAGGGGGTGCAGGGAGGGAAGGCAGTGTAGGGGATGTAGAGGAGAAGGGAGTGCAGGGGGTGAAGGTTAGGAGAGGGTGCAGGGGGTGCAGGGAATGAAGGCAGTGCAGGGGATGTAGAAGTGAGGGGAGTGCAGGATTTTTTTTTTCTAAATTACAATCACATGACATGAATTGCGGGGGTTTGAACCCTGATGTTCCCGCTCTTTGTAGATCGGATTGGCCGTCCTTCATTTGTCTCTTCACCCCTCTATCACTCCCCGGCCTATCAATGTATTACCTGGAGGAAGGTTCTGTGTATTCTGGTGAGTTTGTATTCAGCCGGTACACGTGGGGGCCCAGCGCACGCTCCTCTGGGGCCACAATGTACGTAACCAGCCTGGATACAACCAGCAAGGAGCAAAGTGTCCCTGGAAATTATTCCGCTTCTTGGCAACTATGTGAGGACCCCGGGGAACGTTTATAGAGGTGAAATGTGTCCCGCCCCCAGGGAGCAATCCAACCCGCTAATGAGGATAATAACACATCTAAGGATGGGGCGGAGCCACACCCGACAAGAGAGCTGAGAATCCCAACTACAAATATACAAAGTATATACAACATGTCACTTCCCTGGGCCTGGTGATCTCTGTACTGCGCTATGGTATATGTCAGAGATATATGATTGTATAATAATAATAGTGTGTGACTGTGGGGGGGGGAGGGGACATTAGAGTGTAAGCTCCTCTGTACAGAGACTGATGTGACTGTGGGGGGAGGGGACATTAGAGTGTAAGCTCCTCTGTACAGAGACTGATGTGACTGTGGGGGGAGGGGACATTAGAGTGTAAGCTCCTCTGTACAGAGACTGATGTGACTGTGGGGGGAGGGGACATTAGTGTGTAAGCTCCTCTGTACAGAGACTGATGTGACTGTGGGGGGAGGGGACATTAGAGTGTAAGCTCCTCTGTACAGAGACTGATGTGACTGGGGGGGACATTAGAGTGTAAGCTCCTCTGTACAGAGACTGATGTGACTGTGGGGGGGGCATTAGAGTGTAAGCTCCTCTGTACAGAGACTGATGTGACTGTGGGGGGAGGGGACATTAGAGTGTAAGCTCCTCTGTACAGAGACTGATGTGACTGTGGGGGGGGGGGCATTAGAGTGTAAGCTCCTCTGTACAGAGACTGATGTGACTGTGGGGGGAGGGGACATTAGAGTGTAAGCTCCTCTCCGGATTTCAGCAGAAGAGGACGGAGGAGATTCTTGGATCTCGCCCTTCGGGTCACAGATTGTAAGACTGAAGTCTTGTCGGATCCGAGCGGCAGAGAACGACGGGGGGGGGGGGGGGGATATTGTAATTAACCCTTTAAAATGTAAATTTCAAGGTTAAAAATAGAATTTTCCACGACTGGCAGCAAAACAAGATAATTACGGAGTGAGAGAAATCACAGAGAAAACAGATGTGTGTCACCGACCGACGGGGGAGGGGCGCAGAGAGAAATGGGGCTCATTCACAACGATCGCTGGAACCACCGATCTATCGTGTGACTCTAAACCGCGTCCAATTGTATGTACAGAAATGATGCGTTGGAAGTGAAAAACTTATCTGTGCCCCCCCCTCCTGACTCCTTCCTGATCTCTGTGTGTGGTCTGTGCCCTCCCCCCCCCCGACTCCTTCCTGATCTCTGTGTGTGGTCTGTGCCCTTCGCCTCCTGACTTCTTCCTGATCTCTGTGTGCCGCCCCTCCTGACTTCTTCCTGATCTCTATGTGTGGTCTCTGCCCCCTCCTGACTTCTTCCTGATCTCTGTGTGCTCTGTGGCCCCCCTGACTTCTTCCTGATCTCTGTGTGTGGTCTATGCCGCCCCTCCTGACTCCTTCCTGATCTCTGTGTGCTCTGTGCCCCCCTGTCTCCTTCCTGATCTTTGTGTGTGCTCTGTGCCCAGGGCTGCTGTTTGAAATCACGGGGCCCCCACACAGCCTACCTGACACCCCCCCTCCAGGTCGAAAGTAACTGTAACTGTGTGTGGTCTATGCCGCCCCTCCTGACTCCTTCCTGATCTCTGTGTGCTCTGTGCCCCCCCTGACTCCTTCCTGATCTTTGTGTGTGGTCTGTGCCCCCTCCTGACTGCTTCCTGATCTTTGTGTGTGGTCTGTGCCCCCTCCTGACTGCTTCCTGATCTCTGTGTGTGGTCTGTGCCCCCCCTCCTGACTTCTTCCTGATCTCTGTGTGTGGTCAATGCTGCCCCTCCTGACTCCTTTCTGATCTCTGTGTGCTCTGTGCCCCCGACTCCTTCCTGATCTTTGTGTGTGGTCTGTGCCCCCCTCCTGACTTCTTCCTGATCTCTGTGTGTGGTCTGTGCCCTTCCCCCTCCCGACCCCTTCCTGATCTCTGTGTGTGGTCTGTGCCCCCCCCTCCTGACTCCTTTCTGATCTCTGTCTGCTCTGTGCCCCCCCTGACTCCTTCCTGATCTCTGTGTGTGCTCTGTGCCCCCCCTGACTCCTTCCTGATCTCTGTGTGTGCTCTGTGCCCAGGGCTGCTGTTAGAAATCACGGGGCCCCCACACAGCCTACCTGACACCCCCCCTCCAGGCCAAAAGTAACTGAGGACAAAGATGTATCAGTCCCTTAATTTGCAGCCTCAGCAGCACAGATTAATGAATAGGAAACACTTGGAGGCTTCCTTCTCATTCACAATCTGAAGCATAGTAAACAGTTTGCTATGCTTCGGTGATGTACGGACCCAAGAGTCCCTCATTGTGTTCCTCGGCTAAGGAAGCGGCCAGTAAATGACATTTTACCCCCCTTCCCCCCACTCTCTATCCTGAAACCCCTCCCTTTGTGCCCACTGTAACTTCTGGCAGGAGGAAAGAGGAGGGAAGCGGAAAGTGCTGCAGGAGAAAAGAGGAGGGAAGCAGAAAGTGCTGCAGGAGGAAAGAGAAGGGAAGCGGGAAGTGCTGCAGGAGGAAAGAGGAGGGAAGCGGGAAGTGCTGCAGGAGGAAAGAGGAGAGAAACAGGAGGGAAGCGGTTAGTGCTGCGGGAGGAAAGAGGAGGGAAGCGGGAAGTGCTGCGGGAGGAAAGAGGAGGGAAGCGGGAAGTGCTGCAGGAGGAAAGAGGAGGGAAGCGGGAAGTGCTGCAGGAGGAAAGAGGAGGGAAGCGGGAAGTGCTGCAGGAGAAAAGAGGGAAGCCGCCGGGAAAAGGGGAAAAACGGGGGTCCGGAAAAAATGGAAGGGGCTCATGTGCTACGCAGGCATGTACTGGCCATCGGGGCTACAGGGAGTTTCCCGGTGGGCCGACGGCTCCTTTGGCCGGTCAGGCGCAGTCCTGGAGCCGCTCCTCCCTGATAGCGAGTGATCGTGGTTTCAGATTTCACTCCTGTCAGGAGGAGCCGCTGCCGTCACTTGCTGGAGAGAGTATTGGCCCTACTGCTCCCTCCAGCCTGCAGGGGGAGATAGACAGCCGGTAGACTTTCCTTCCTCTCCCCCCTTATCACTTGTCACATGACTGGAGAGAGGAATGATGCTGCCTTCATTCTGGAGAGCTGTGAGTGAGTACATGTGGGAGGGGGTGCACTCTGATGGGGGACCCTCTGATGTGGTACACTGATGCAAGGGGGGACACTCTGATGGGGGACTCTCTGATGCAAGGGGGGGGGGGGGTACTCTGATGGGGGACTCTCTAATGCTGTGTTTCTCAACTCCAGTCCTCAAGGCGCCCCAACAGGTCAGGTTTTCAGGCTCTCCGTTATTTTGCACAGGGGATTTGATCAGTTTCACTGCCTTAGTAATTACCACAGCTGTTTTATTTGAGGGAAATCCTGAAAACATGACCTGTTGGGGCGCCTTGAGGACTGGAGTTGAAAAACACTGCACAAATGCAGGGGGGACTCTCTGATACAAGGGGGACACTCTGATACAAGGGGGACACTCTGATACAAGGGGGACTCTCTGATACAAGGGGGGACTCTGATAGGGGACACTCTGATACAAGGGGGGACTCTAATGGGGGACACTCTGATACAAGGGGGACTGATACAAGGGGGACTCTCTGATACAAGGGGGGACTCTGATGGGGGACACTCTGATACAAGGGGGACTCTGATGGGGGACACTCTGATACAAGGGGGACTCTCTGATACAAGGGGGGACGCTGATGGGGAACACTCTGATACAAGGGGGACTCTGATACAAGGGGGACTCTGATGGGGGACACTCTGATACAAAGGGGGACACTGATACAAAGGGGGACACTGATACAAAGGGGGACACTGATACAAAGGGGGACACTGATGGGGGACACTCTAATACAAAGGGGGACACTGATGGGGGACACTCTGATACAAGGGGGACACTGATGGGGACACTCTGATACAAGGGGGACTCTCTGATGCAAGGGGGACTCTCTGATGCAAGGGGGACTCTCTGATGGGGGACACTCTGATGCAAGGGGGACACTCTGGGGGACACTCTGATACAAGGGGGGCTCTAATGGGGGACTCTGACCGAGGACACTCTGATACAAGGGGGGCTCTGATCGGGGACTCTGACGGAGGACACTCTGATACAAGGGGGGCTCTGATCGGGGACTCTGACGGGGGGCTCTCTGATACAAGGAGGACTCTGATGCAAGGGGGGGCGCTCTGATGTGAGGGGGGATTTCTGATGCAAGGGGGACTCTGATGGGGGACACTCAAGAGGGCCGATCTGGATAAAGTCCAGGGCCAAATTTTTGTCCCGGTCCGGCCCTGTGTGCTCGGAACAATCCATCAGCAGTGCAGCTGGAGGGAGAAAGAGGAGGAGAAGCCGGTAGTGCTACAGGGGGAGGCAGAAGAGGATCGGTGTCTGCAATAAGACAGTACAGCTGCCCTCCTGGCTGGGCCCCCTTTTGAAATGATGGGGCCCGGGCCCAGTACAGGAGGGCCGGCCATACTGCCTTATCAGCAGCCCTGCCTGTGCCCCTCCTCCTGACTTCTTCTTGATCTCTGTGCCCCTCCTCCTGACTTCTTCCTGATCTCTGTGCCCCTCCTCCTGACTCCTTCCTGATCTCTGTGCCCCTCCTCCTGACTCCTTCCTGATCTGTGTGTGTGGTCTGTCCCCCTCCTTCTGACTTCTTCCTGATCTCTGCATGTGGTCTGTGCACCTCTTCCTCCTGATACCTTCCTGATCTCTGTGCCCCTCCTCCTGACTCCTTCCTGATCTCTGTGTGTGGTCTGTGCCCCTCCCCCTCCTGACTGTCAGAGATCGGTCAGAGCTGCAATCTGGTGACTCACCTTCGCCATCTTGAAATGACCGGTGGGGTCCTTTTTGACGCAGAGATCAGGCGCGTTCCCCCCGGAGGCGTCACATGAAGGAGAAAGATGACCTGAAAAACGACACAAATATCAGAGACGGGATGCAGACTCACAAAACGCAGAAGAACTACAAGTCCCAGCATTACTTCACTAAATGAGTCCTTGAATTTGGATAGATGGGGGGGGCGGAGACTTTGGAATTCTGCTGTGACCCCGCTGGAAAAATATCTGCTAATTCCAGAAATGGGGGTGAGGGGGGTCACCAAGACAGGAAGGGACACACAGCAATACAGTTTAAAACAACAAAATAAAAATGAATAGCCACTAAAAGATAATAAAATACCAAAACCGCCCTTTGCTGCAATACTCACCTTCAATCCAGAGATTTCCTCCGCAGTGCTTTTTTTCCCCCTTTTCTAGATGTCACCAGTTTAGTGACCACCTCCAGAGTAAGCGAGATCATCTCGGACGAGCCCCCATCATCCCGGACAAGCCCCCATCATCCCGGACGAGCACCCATCATCCCGGACGAGCCCCCATCATCCCGGACGAGTCCCCACCCTGTGACTGGACAGTGAAAGGAGAAGCAGAGCACAGTTATGAGGGCATCTCTCTGTCACTCTGCTCTCTCCTCCTATCAGTGTGCAGATGAATTGATTGGCTCCCTGCTGCATTCTCTCGCACTCCAACCCTGAGGACAATAAGAGGCTGATATCGGGTCATTACTCTGCCTCCTCGCTTTTTTTTTCTGTTTGTGTCCCAATGATCCCACCCTCCCCAATCCCCCCCACACCCTAAAATATTTTACCTGGAGTTCAGCCTTATAGTACAGGTTTTGCCCTAAAGGTTCCCTCTACTCCACCAAATGGTGGGTGGGGCTTATATGGTCACATGACTCCCAACAGCTCCACCAGACCCATCCCTGAGGGAAGGGTTCCTAGTGATGCCCCGCCCTCCAACCGCGCAGATCTGGGAGATATTTCAAGCACAGCCTCAATCTAGGCTCACCTGTAGCGGGAGGGGTGTTCATTGCCAGCCCAGAGCTCTGGGCTGTGATTGGACAAAGCCGATCAGCAGGTATCAGCCGTGCACGCTGCTTCCTTGCGCTGCTTCCCGTGCACCCCACACTGAGTTGCACTGGAATCACGTTCAGGTGTGAACCAGCCCTTAAAGTGATTGTAAACCCTCCACATATATCGGTACATCGCTTTATTAGGGCCCGCCCCCACCAAAACGCGGAGCCGGAGACTCGTGTACATTTTACCTCACCATGTTTAAAAAAGTGTGTGCAATCTGTTGCGGGTGTCAGTATACTCCAGTACCAGTGGCAGCCCGGCCATAAGGAGTGCAGGGGCGCCACCCCCCCTAATTTACATGAGGGGGACCGGACGCATTGGGGCGCAGTGCTCTGAGCCCACCCACCTGTGACATTGGCGAATCGACATTCGCTATTGTCGTCCTGCTTCTCCTCCCAGCCAATCAGAATGGGAGGAGGGTCCTAAGACCGGATTGGCCAGGAGGAGGAAAAGTCGTGGAGGCTGCTGAAGTCGCCCGTCACTTGGATAGGGTAAGTGCGGGGCTTGCGAGCGGGCGAGTAGACATTAGGGGGAGGGGGATTGAGTGGTTTATTTGCCGCCACCCCCTGAAAAAAATGCAGCACCAACAGCTACACCAGTGCGTTATTGAAAAGTAGTGTGTGCGCTGCTTCCTGTGCGCTGCTTCCTGTTTGCTGCTTCCTGTTCGCTGCTTCCTGTTTACTGCTTCCTGTGTGCTGCTTCCTGTTCACTACTTCCTGTGTGTTGCTTCCTGTTCACTACTTCCTGTGTGCCGCTTCCTGTGCACTGCTTTCTGTGCGCTGCTTCCTGTTCACTACATCCTGTGCACTGCTTTCTGTGCGCTGCTTCCTGTTCACTACATCCTGTTCACTACTTCCTGTGCGCTGCTTCCTGTTCACCTCTTCTTGTTCGCTGCTTCCTGTGCGCTGCTTCCTGTTCACTACTTCCTGTGAGCTGCTTCCTGTTTACTATTTCCTGTGCGCTGCTTCCTGTTTGCTGCTTCCTGTTCACTACTTCCTGTGCGCTGCTTCCTGTTCGCTGCTTCCTGTTCACTACTTCCTGTGTGCTGCTTCCTGTGCGCTGCTTCCTGTGCGCTGTTTCCTGTTCACTACATCCTGTGCACACCGCACTGAGTTGCCCTGGAATTACGCAGGAATGCAATTCAGGTGTCAACCAGCTCTTAAAGTGATTGTAAACCACTGTGGAGTGACCGGCCTCAGGTGATACACAGGGATGAAACAAATCCTCCTACACAAGTTGTACCTGATTATCTGCTGCTTTCTCTTCTCTACATCCATTTAAAAGTGCTGAATATTTACAGCCCGTCTAAAGATTCAGAAGAAAAGTGGGTGGAGAGCTGAAGTTACACTCAGCAGAGCTCAGTGAAGAGAGGGCTGAGAGCTGATTGGAGGGAAGAGACCCCCCCCCCCCCCGTCACTCAGCACACAGGAACAGAACCAAGGCTGTCAATCACAGGCTGTGTGCTGGAGATCCCTCCCTTGTCACTTTTTTTCTCTGGGTGTCAGTAAAACTTATCAGAAGTGACTCCGCATAAATGACACTCAGTGCTCTGGAATGAGACCAGTACACACTGTAGAGGGATGTGCTTTATTCAGATTTCATGTCTGAGGTTTACAAACATTTTAATGAGTAATAATTACTAATAATTAGTAATAGTGGTAGTAGCTTTAGTAAAGCAGTAATTTCACTAAAACCAGAAATGTCACATATTGCAGCTTTCCAATCATCAGATGTGGCGGCTGCATTCGTTTTCCTTTTTTTAGGTTGTTTTCATCTGGTGATCTGACCAGTAACACACCTCCTGTATTAGAGAGCCCCCCCCCCCCACCTGGATGAAGGAGCACAGGAGATACCTTTTGGACAGCACCATTGTCAGTCTGGTGGGGAGAGGAGTGTTAGATGGACTAGCAGATTTAGATACACTAACAAATGGAAGCCAAACTCCGGATCACACTTTATAATCAGCTACAGCAACACATAGGGCCAGATTCAGAGAGTCGTAACTCCTGTCTACCTGGTGTTAGACTGGAGTACTTTCTAATTACGCGAGTTTTTTCACTAGTTTGAATCCTTAAACCATGAATAGACGGCTGCGGGCTTCATTCCGACTGGCTTACGTGTTTGTACGCCTTCGGATCTACGCTGCAATAAAATTGCGGCCACTGGGTGAAATTCCCGTCGTTTTCCGCGTCGGGGTATGCAAATGAGCTTTTGCCGGCGATCCCAGAAATTACGATCTTCAATCGCAATCTCTTACGGCACCTTTAGTCATCTTTTTTTTGCGTTTCACTATACCAGCTTTTTGCTGCTCTAATATTAGACAGCCCATGTTAAGTATGGCCGTCGTTCCCATGTCGAATATCAACGTTTTCCGACGTCTTTTTTTATTTTTGACGTAAAACGTCCGGGAATAGGAATGTCCGTAAACGACGCTACTCAAACAACGAATGACGTAACGACGTTGTTTTTTGCGCAATGCACAGCGGGAAATTTCTGAATGGAGCATGCGCAGTTCGATCGCCGCGGGGACGCGCCTAATTTAAATGCTTCACGCCCCCTAATCGCGTATTTCGATTACGCGGCGAGAAATAGACTACGCCGCCGTATCGTACGGGCAAAAATCTACCAGAATTCGGTGTAGAGCCTGCTAAAATACGGCGGCGTAGCGTATCTCGGATACGCTGCGCAAATGTACGTGTACCTGTGTAACGGAATGCACCGTGACAGACTGAGATATTCCTATGTCTAGGGTCACCTTATGTCCACTAGGGCCATAGGGTGACAAAGAATCATAATTCATATATTACAGATGGGACATTATTAATACTTCATTTTAGGACTGAGATATCACAAGGAGTTCATGATGACATGACCAGGTCAACCAGACAGTGAGTCATACCTTTGTATAATATGCTATTGAAATATCTTAAGGTGTTGGCTATTCACTGTAAAGACATTCCGTTGAAGGTGTTGATTGCACCCACTCTCACAAGACTCTGCCATTGTGTGATAAAGCTGTCTAGAGAACTTATTCAACTAAATGTCTGTGTTACTATTCAAGGTTAATTGAACACTATTGAAGATACGGTGCCGACAAGTCTACATGGTTAGCTTACCTGAATGCCTTTTAGAGTGTGATTGAAGCCCCCCCATGGTGTGAAGGGGGGTGGAGACTACATTGTCCTGTGACTAACTGCATTATGCTTGAGACTGTATAAGAAGCTGAGAAAATACCAATAAATTGTCATATCTTGGAAGCAAGTGCAGAGCTTGAGTCTCGTCTTGTTTATGGGAATGGATATGGATCGTGTATGCAGTATGGTCGCAGTGTGTCAGATAAGCTTTTCGTGGTTGGATGGAAGGTCGTAAGCGGTGGTGACCGTTACATTTGGTGGCAGCGGTGGGATGATTCCATCACCAGAAGGACGGCTACAAGGACACATGACAATGGAGACGCTGTATGAACGGATGAAGCTCTCTTCCCTCATGGACTTACTGGAGAGCCGGGGCAGACCGGCCAGCAACCGTCAGAAATGGGACATTATCGCAGAACTGGTCGAAATGGATAGAGCTAAGAGGCCCAGTGTAACGGACAGGACACCCGAGGAAGAAAGTTTTGATCGGGCTGTTAACCTAAGACTGGCACATTATGGTCCTAACCCTGCACCAGAGATCAGGGACCGAGTTATTGCGGCTCTGAATGCCACCTTGCTACAGAGAAGAAGTGCTGCAGCAGCTGAAGTCACAGCAGCACCAACTAAAGAGAGAGGAGAGGTACAGATACCAGTAACCATGGAAGAGGAATTCCAAAGAAGGTTACTAGAGATGCGGATACAGCACAGAGGACCAGTATCAGAGGAGGTCCTGTTGGGATGGTCGGATGTGATTCGGTGCCAACTCTGGAAGGAAGCGTTAGCTCGGGAGCAGCAAAACCAAGGAAAGGTCCTGCCCTCCATCTATGCAAGGTACTGGCCGCAGTATGACGTACGAATGCCGCTGTTGGGGGAAGAACCGAAGCAGGAGTGGACAGCTGAGTTGAGCAGGCTGATCCGGGCAGAGATGCAGCTGGATGAAAGCTACAGAGCCCTCCGGTGGTATGTAGCCCAAGAGTGCCGTGGCCAGCAGATGACAGCCCCACAGAAGGCTATGACTATGATGGCCTTGGATTATTGTATTGGAGGATGTCCAGTGATCCAGACTTCGGGGATGATCGGGAGTGGCGCTTGGAGGACATAATGGAGCACAGAGAGGAGAAATTGAATATCTCGGGAGGCCACCGGTCACAGGAAGATTTAGAATTTCTGGCCATTCGGGAATGGGAGCTGGAGGTCGCCTACAGACAGCTGCTAGACTCGGCTCAGCAGCAGGGTGGGGCTCCTATTGCCTGGGACTATGAGGAAAGGTCAGATAACTGTGAAATCCTGACTGATGAATCGGCAGTGGAAAAAATGGAGATTGCCATCCCTAAAGCCAAAGCGGATGGTGTGGAGTTCCAGGGAGCCGGGGCGGTTGGCCACTTCCTCCAGCAACAAGCTGAGGTGGTAAAGCTTTTACCCCCAGCTGAATCACTGGCAACAGAGTAGAGTGCCCCAGGCCTCTGCTCTTCACTAACGGAAGAGGTGGTTCCTGTGGTAGTGGATGGGACTGAGGTCTCCACTAACAGCAACTCAGCGGAAGAGCTGGCAACAGAGCAGAGTGCCCCGGGCCTCTGCTCCTCACTAACGGAAGAGGGGGACCCTGTGGTGGTGGATGGGACTGTGGTCTCTACTCATAGCAACTCAGCGGAAGAGCTGGCAACAGAGCAGAGTGCCCCGGGCCTCTGCTCCTCACTAACAGAAGAGGGGGTTCCTGGGGTAGTGGATGGGACTTCAGTCTCCACTGGAACAACCCCAGAAAATGGTACAGGACTGGGACAGGAGGATGTCGGCTTTGCTTTGCAAGCACCGGGGGGTTTTCACCAAGCACCAGTGGATGGGACTTCAGTCTCCACTGGTATACCCCAGGAAGGGGGGGCAGTTGGCCCAGACCCCCAACAGCATGATGGACTGAGCCCATCCACCCTGCCTTCTCCCCAGCGGCAGGCGTGTTCTCTGAGAGAGGCAGAGGTTGGCGGGGTGAGTAATGCTCAGTTTGGAGCCAATTATTTGGGGTACAGTATGGATACCAGCATTGGAGGACTGGAACTACTGACGGATTTCAGAGTCAACCCGTTTGGGGTTCCCACCTGTGTCAGTCTCCCACCGAAAGGGGAGAGATGTAACGGAATGCACCGTGACAGACTGAGATATTCCTATGTCTAGGGTCACCTTATATCCACTAGGGCCATAGGGTGACAAAGAATCATAATTCATATATTACAGAAGATGGGACATTATTAATACTTCATTTTAGGACTGAGATATCACAAGGAGTTCATGATGACATGACCAGGTCAGCCAGACAGTGAGTCATACCTTTGTATAATAGGCTATTGATGATACGGTGCCGTCATGTCTAGCTACCAATTAAAGAATTATCCTCAGTGAGTGAATAGGGGGGTGGAGATTGCATTGTCCTGTGATAAACTGTATTATGCTTGAGACTGTATAAGAAGCTGAGAAAATACTAATAAATTGTCATATCTTTGGAAGCAAGAACGGAGCCCTGTCTCGTCTTATTCTGGGAAAGGATATGGATCGTGTATGCAATATTGTCGGAGTGTGTCGGATAAGCTTGTCGTGGTTGGATGGAAGGTCGTAAGCGGTGGTGACCGTTACAACCTGAATCTGGCCCATTGTGTTTATTTTGGGATAAAGGATTTACATCAATAAATAAAAGCTCATTATTGTGAGTATCTCTGTCGGTGTTCAATGGTTTGTCGCATTTCTGTAATCTGATATATTCTGCAGGAGAGCCTTTCCTGAAAAACAACAGACTGACTGGCTGGATCACCAGGTGAACATAAAGAAAAGAAAACAAATGCAGCCGTCACATCTAAGAATTGGTAAGCTGCAATATAATAACTTGGTTTGGGGTTTAATGCTAATAGTAATAATATAATATATCAGTATTACATGCTGCCATTATTAATATAGAACTACTAATTATTATTACATCGTAATGTATTTATAATGTTAATTACTAATTATTATTATTATTTTGTTCTTGATAATAGACTTAATAGTAATAATAATAATGATAATAGTTTATTAATTTATTAATGAATTGTTAAAAAGTACTAAAAGTGCTGTATTAATTGGCAACTACTAATTAGTGGTAATAATATTAGTGATAAAAAAAGTAGTAATGAAGTAATGGTAGTATTTGTTGAGGTACCAGCGGTAATTATAATAGTAGTCATTATTGTAATGGTCTTATTATTATTACAATTAAATAATATAATTAATAAAAATGTCTTTAGTAGTAACAGCAGTAATTATTGTGGTCCTAATATTTTTCTTATTAAAATCATTATTAATAGTATTATTAATAATAATAATAATAATAATAATAATAATAATAATAGACTACAATAATTACTACTATTATAATTCTTGCTGTTACTACTAACATTTATTATTATTATTAGTATTATTATTATTATTATTATTATTATTAATAAATGTTGTTACTACTAATAAAATGTAGTATTAATATTATTAGTTATTATTATTATTAAAAATAATAAATGCTGTTACTACTAATAAAAGTTTATTATTATTATTATCATTAATAATTACTATTATAATTATTGCTGTTAATAATAATAATAAAAAATAATAATAATAATAATAATAAAAGTGGTAAAAGCAGTAATTATTGTAGTGGCCTTGTTATTTTATTATTATTATTATTATTATTATTATTAATAGGACCACTGCAATAATTACTACAATTATAATTATTGCTGTTAATAATAATAAATGTGGCCGTAATTATAATAGTAGTCATTATTGTAGTGGTCCTATTTATTATTATGATTATTATTATTATGATTATTATTATTAACAATTTGTATTAGTAACAACATTTATTATTATTAGGAATAATAATAACAATAATTATGACCACTAAAATAACTACTACTATTATAAGTACTGCTGTTACTACTAATCACATTTATAATAGTAATAATTAAAAATTGTAGTAATTATTGCAGTGGTCCTATTATTATTATTATTATTCTGCTGAGGTCATAGTGCAGACACGCCCACCGCCAGCCTGATCTCTGATGTGACGGGGATTCTGAGTAATACAGATCAGTATGGAGGAGATTTTGTTCATTGGGGACAACCTACTGACTCGGAAAATAGGACTAATACTGTTATTACCAAGACCACCCTCCACTATTATTATTATTATTATTATTATTATGATTATTAATAATAATAAATGCTGTTACTAATAATAATACATTTTATTAGTAGTAACAGCATTTATTATTAATAATAATAATAATAATAATAGGACCACTACAATAATTACTATAATAATGTGATTAGTAGTAACAGCAGGAATTATAATAGTAGTAATTATTGTAGTGGTCCTATTATAATATTAGTATTATTAATTAATTAATAATTATTACTACTACAATAACTACTACTATTATAATTACTGCTATTACTACCAACATTTCTTAATTGTATTATTATCATTAATAATAATAAATGCTGTTACTACTAATAAAATGTATCAATAATAATAATATCACTACAATAATTACTACTATTTAAAGTAATTGTAGTAATTATTGGCATGGTATAATTATTACATTTTATTAGTAGTAACATAATTTATTATTAATAATAATAAATGTTATAGAACATGTAGTAACATCAGTAATTATAATAGTAGTTGTTATTGTAGTGATCATAAATATTATTATTAATAATAAATGCTGTTACTGCTAATACAATTTGATTATTAATACTAATAAAATAATAATAAAAATAATAATAATAATAATAATAAAATAACAATAGGACCACTACAATAATTACTACTATTATAATTCCTGCTGTTACTACTAATCACATTATTATTAACAGCAATAATTATAGCAATTATTGTAGTGGTCCTATTATTATTATTATTATTATTATTAATAAATGCTGTTACTACTAATAAAAATGGATTATTAGTAGTAACAGCAATTATTATTATTATTATTATTAATAATAATAATAATAATAATAATAATAATAGTGGAGGCTGGTCATGGTAATAACAGAATTAGTGCTCCTATTTCCGGATCAGTAGGTTGTCCCCTAAGAACAGGGGTTGTTTCTCAGGGGTTGGGCTTGGCCCCTCAGGGGTTGGGCTTGGCCCCTCAGGGGTTGGGCTTGGCCCCTTCGTTCCAGTGAAGGGAACTCTTAAGGCGTGGGCATACCAAGACATTTTGGACAATTTCATGATCCCAACTTTGTGGGAGGAGTTTGGGGACGGTCCCTTCCTGTTCCAACATGACTGCCCACCAGTGCACAAAGCAAGGACTATAAAGATATGGATGAGAGAGTTTGGGGTGGAGGAACTTGCCTGGCCTGCACAGAGCCAGGCCTTCTCGTCCAACATCAGCGCCTGACCTCACAAATGCTCTTTTGAAAGAATGGTCAAACATTCCCATAGACCAGAGGTAGACAACCCGGGGCCCTCCAGCTCTTGTGGAACTACATTTCCCACGAGGCATTGCAAGGCCGGCAGTTACAATTACTCTCAACAGGCATGATAGGACTTGTAGTTCTGCAACAGCTGGAGGGCCCCCAGGTTGCCGCCTACCCCTGCCATAGACACACCCCTAAACCTTGTGGACGGCCTTCCCAGAAGAGTTAAAGCTGGTATAGCTGCAAAGGGGTGGGGCCAACTCAATATTGAACCCTCCGGACTAAGACTGGGATGCCATTAAAGTTCATGTGCGTGTATAGGCCGTCGTCCCAATACTTTTGGTAATATAGTGTATATATATTGTATATTTCTCCTTTGTGTGTACAGCCGGAGTTCATCCTTACTGATCGGGGGAAGGGGAGTTCTTGCATCACAGGAGCTCCCAGACCTCCGGATTATGCAATCTGACGACACGCGGTGTGTGGAGTCCCTCTGGGGTCCTCCAGTGTGAGAATAGATACCCCTCCCCCGACCACCGGTGACATCTCCGTGTAATTCCAGTCTCTCCAGCTGCTGCAGAACTACAACTCCCAGCATTTCCCAGCAATATACCACAGCGGGTGTACAGACCCAGGAACTCAGCACAGGGATGGTGGGAACCCCTCATAATGGGGCACAGCGGGTGTACAGATGCGGGAACTCAGCACAGGGATGGTGGGAACCCCTCATAATGGGCACAGCGAGTGTACAGACCCAGGAACTCAGCACAGGGATGGTGGGAACCCCTCATAATGGGCACAGCGGGTGTAGAGACCCAGGAACTCAGCACAGGGATGGTGGGAACCCCTCATAATGGGGCACAGCGGGTGTACAGACCCGGGAACTCAGCACAGGGATGGTGGGAACCCCTCATAATGGGGCACAGCGGGTGTACAGACCCGGGAACTCAGCACAGGGATGGTGGGAACCCCTCATAATGGGGCACAGCGGGTGTACAGACCCGGGAACTCAGCACAGGGATGGTGGGAACCCCTCATAATGGGGCACAGCGGGTGTACAGACCCGGGAACTCAGCACAGGGATGGTGGGAACCCCTCATAATGGGGCACAGCGGGTGTACAGACCCGGGAACTCAGCACAGGGATGGTGGGAACCCCTCATAATGGGGCACAGCGGGTGTACAGACCCGGGAACTCAGCACAGGGATGGTGGGAACCCCTCATAATGGGCACAGCGAGTGTACAGACCCGGGAACTCAGCACAGGGATGGTGGGAACCCCTCATAATGGGCACCGCGGGTGTACAGATCCGGGAACTCAGCACAGGGATGGTGGGAACCCCTAATAATGGGCACAGCGGGTGTACAGACCCGGGAACTCAGCACAGGGATGGTGGGAACCCCTCATAATGGGCGCAGTGGGTGTACAGACCCGGGAACTCAGCACAGGGATGGTGGGAACCCCTCATAATGGGCACCGCGGGTGTACAGACCCAGGAACTCAGCACAGGGATGGTGGGAACCCCTTATAATGGGCACAGCAGGTGTACAGACCCGGGAACTCAGCACAGGGATGGTGGGACCCCTCATAATGGACTCAGAGGGGGGTACAGACTTTAGATATCACCTGCAGATCATCTCCACTACATAACCATGGGAAGAAAAAAATATCTACTTTTTTTGGCACCACCATATACTGTCACGTTGTACAATTTATAGAAGATGTAATACAATGATGAGCGAGGTGGGCGGGGATTGGCCCCTGGAGCTCCCAATCATCCACATGTGACCATTGCCAATGAAATGTGTCAATGTGACGTCTGAGCTGCAGCACATCGCACAACCTGAACCGCTAGTCTGCAGCACATTGCCTAGATAAGAGCTGGTGAAAGCACATCACAAAACCTCCACTCCATGCCATTCCTGCAGCTCATCTCACCTCTTCTCAGCACAGCTGTTGCTTCATCCCCCTGAGCTGCAGCACATTGCACCAACCTGCGTTCAGCTCATCTTAACCCCCCTCCCCCCTCACTTTACATCTGCAGCACGTTCCACTTCCCACCACCACCACCTACTAAGTTACTCTCTGTCTCTGCAGCACATCTCACCTCCTCTGTTCACTCTCTGCAGAACATCTCACCTCTTCCATTCACTTGTTGCAGAACATCTCACCTCCTCCGTTCAATCTCCACAGAACATCTCACCTCCTCCATTCACTTGTTGCAGAACATCTCACCTCCTCTGTTCAATCTCTGCAGAACATCTCACCTCCTCCGTTAAATCTCTGCAGAACATCTCCCCTCCTCCGTTAAATCTCTGCAGAACATCTCACCTCCTCCATTCACTTGTTGCAGAACATCTCACCTCCTCCATTCAATGTCCGCAGAACATCTCACCTCCTCCGTTCAATCTCTGCAGAACATCTCACCTCCTCCGTTCAATCTCTGCAGAACATCTCACCTCCTCCATTCAATCTCTGCAGAACATCTCACCTCCTCCATTCACTTGTTGCAGAACATCTCACCTCCTCCATTTACTCGTTGCAGAACATCTCACCTCCTCTGTTCAATCTCTGCAGAACATCTCACCTCCTCCGTTAAATCTCTGCAGAACATCTCCCCTCCTCCGTTAAATCTCTGCAGAACATCTCACCTCCTCCATTCACTTGTTGCAGAACATCTCAACTCCTCCATTCAATGTCCGCAGAACATCTCACCTCCTCCGTTCAATCTCTGCAGAACATCTCACCTCCTCCATTCAATCTCTGCAGAACATCTCACCTCCTCCATTCACTTGTTGCAGAACATCTCACCTCCTCCATTTACTTGTTGCAGAACATCTCACCTCCTCCGTTCAATCTCAGCAGAACATCTTACCTCCTCCATTCACTTGTTGCAGAACATCTCACCTCCTCCGTTCAATGTCTGCAGAACATCTCACCTCCTCCTCCGTTCAATCTCTGCAGAACATCTCACCTCCATCGTTCACCGTCCACAGAACATCTCACCTCCTTCGTTCAATCTCCACAGAACATCTCACCACCTTTTTTTACCCCCCACACTTTACATCTGCAGCACATTCCACTTCCCACCCCCTACTAACTTACTCTCTGTCTCTGCAGAACATCTCACCTCCTCTGTTCAATCTCCGCAGAACATCTCAGCTCCTCCGTTCAATCTCCGCAGCACATTGCGAATCCCACAGTTTGTCGCAGGAAGTTACTGTCCGATACGCCACAAAAAAAGACAAAATCCCAAATCTCCGAGGTGAGACCCAAACCACGTTCCATACACTGGGAGAGTCACAGAGGATTACCTGCGTCCAGCTTGGTGCAGAGGAGTCCTCTACTCAGCAGATCTGTGACAGGCAGCGCAGGAGGTGGGGCTAGGGGGGTGGGGGTCCCCAGGTGACGAGCTGTTTATACCAAGTACTGCATGATGCAAGCTGTGAATCTAAATAGGGCACCCGCGGGAATCCGGCCAGCTTGGCGAAGCAGTAAAACAAAGGATAAGCACCACAGATCCACCCCCCACCCCCGACACAGGTGACGACACCTGAACCCTCATGAAATTTTCCATTTCCGCCGTCCTTTGACACATTTCAAGGCCGAGAAACTCGCAGCCAAAAATAAATCCCACGATGAAAACCGCGCCTGACTGTGAAATATTCTACTATTATTGTTATTATTTGTATTATTATTATTATTCTATTAAAGTAAAACAATAAATGTTGCAAAAGTGACGATCAATAACACAAAATATTAAAACATATTCACATTGTCACCCTATCCACCTGACCTTTGGAACGTTTTACCCCCCCCCCCTTCATGACCGGGGCATTTCTTGCTACTTTAAAACTGGTAATTGCGCGGTTGTGCAACACTGTAACCAAATGACATTCATATCATTTGTTTCACACAAATAGAGCTTTTTTTCTCCCTCTGGAGTTTTTTTTTTTTAAGAGGTAAGTGTGACGGGATCAGAGTGGACACCACATCCCGATTTTTATGAAGAATGCATGCAAAGAAGAAAACCACGGGACTTTAATTAAATTAAAATTAGAACTTTATAGAAAATTATATAAATTTTATTTTTAACAATAAAAATTTCTTAAAATGTCCTTGTTGTGCTACTTAATCAATTCATATACAACCACCGCTCTACATGTTTCACTTCCAATGAGCTTCTTCAGGAGACTTTAAAGTGCTAAAAAATATAACAAGAGAACAACAAGATAGAAATAATTACATAGAATTTTAGACAGAATATTTACATCCCTTTCTTTTTGATATACTTATATTTTTCTTTATATATATATATATATATATATATATATATATATATATAGAGAGAGAGAGAGAGAGAGAGAGAGAGAGAGAGAGAGAGAGAGAGAGAGAGAGAGAGAGAGAGAGAGATCTCTCTCTCGAGATATATATATATATATCTCGAGAGATAGATCTCTCTCTCTCTCTCTCTCTCTATATATATATATATATATATATATATATATATATATATAAAGAAAAATATAAGTATATCAAAAAGAAAGGCATCCTTTCTTTTAACATTTCAAGTTTATTAAAGAAAAAGGGGGGAGAGGGTGGGGGAGAATTTGAGCTTGGTATATATTATATTATATTGGACACTTTTTTCCATTTCACATTGGAACATTGCATAATCCTTTTTATGAGAGGGGTTGAACACCTATTTTCATGCATGGACCTATATATCACTAGTGTTCATTTTTCACATTGATTATTCACTGATTTATATTTATGTCTAATTGTTTATTTTATATCATGTGATATGATAGAGCCTTTATATAATATTTTTGGCATTTTTTTCCAGCGCTACACTGTTTTTGCATATTTCAAGTTTATTGAAACAACTGTAAGCAAAACAATCCTTTCTTTATTTATTTGGTATAATAATGTTAAAAATGTAATTTATATATATTTCTACAAAATTAAATTTTTCATTTAAAGTCCTGTGGTGTGTGTGTGTATATACATATATATAAATAATGTTCTTTACCAGCAAGTAGAAAATATTGACCCCCCCCCCCCCCTTTAATTTCATTTATTTGTTTTTCATTTAAACAATAAAAATACATGCGAAAAGAAGAAAACCACAGGACTTTAAAGGTGTCAAATGATTGAAAAATGACATTTTATAGAAAAATATATAAATTAAATTTTTAACATTATTATACCAAATAAATAAAGAAAGGATCCCTTTCTTTTTGATATACTTATATTTAGGGCTGTGCAAATTAACTTTTAATTGATCGATTAATCTTTAAATTTTTTGATCGATCAAAATCTTTTTGATCGATTAAAATTCTTTTGATTGGTACTCACCTCTCCCCCAGCTTCTGGGCCTTCAGGGAGTTCCGTTGGAGATCCGGTAACGTCACGGACACTGGGGCTTGCCGTGTCCATCTGAAGGGCTCCTTTGCTGTGCCTTCATATCTGCATGCCGGGGGGACCTTACTATCTGCCACACGCAAGGGTTGTTACACTTCCCTCTATCACTACCCTCTATCAACCTGGGATTCTACAGCCATCCACTGGGAATTATGATAGTTCCCTTCATGGGACATCTACATGCCGACGGTCTGATGTTAACCTCTCCTCATCTGGATTCAGCAGTGGCATCGTTGTACACATTTTTATACCAGTATCATACTTAGCTACATGTTATTATGACTGCTTTTGGTACCGTTTGGTATTACTCACGCCAGTTTCACAGTTTATGTAGCTACATCGATTTTATCTCCAGTGCAATATTTATTTGGTTACCTACTTGAAGACTATAACATTTTTAATGCTATTCCCTTTGAGTGCTGCCTTTGTGTGTTTTTTGTATCCTGCTATCCATTTTTCCAGTGGTTGGGAGCTGCACTGGGAATCAGCCTGCAAGGAGATCCGCTAAAAGTAGTTGGATCTGTATGTGCGTTATAATTAATCGAAATTAGTCGATTAATCGATTAAAAAAAAACCGATTAATCGAACACAAAAGTTTTGATCAGTAACAGCCCTACTTATATTTATATTTTTCTCATATACCTTTAAATATATATTTAAAAATCTGTGGAAATCTGTGCTTTGGTCTGATGAGTCCAAATTTGAGATCTTTGGTTCCAACCACCGTGTCTTTGTGCGACGCAGAAAAGGTGAAGGGATGGACTCTACATGCCTGGTTCCCACTGTGAAGCATGGAGGAGGGGGTGTGATGGTGTGGGGGTGCTTTGCTGGTGACACTGTTGGGGATTTATTCAAAATTGAAGGCATACTGAACCAGCATGGCTACCACAGCATCTTGCAGCGGCATTCTATTCCATCCGGTTTGCGTTTAGTTGGACCATCATTTATTTTTCAACAGGACAATGACCCCAAACACACCTCCAGGCTGTGTAAGGGCTATTTGACCAAGAAGGAGAGTGATGGGGTGCTGCGCCAGATGACCTGGCCTCCACAGTCACCGGACCTGAACCCAATCGAGATGGTTTGGGGTGAGCTGGACCGCAGAGTGAAGGCAAAAGAGCCAACAAGTGCTAAGCATCTCTGGGAACTCCTTCAAGACTGTGGGAAGACCATTTCAGGTGACTACCTCTTGAAGCTCATCAAGAGAATGCCAAGAGTGTGCAAAGCAGTAATCAAAGCAAAAGGACCTAGAATATGACATATTTTCAGTTGTTTCACACTTTTTTGTTATGTATATAACTTCACATCAAAACTCCATAGTTTTGATGCCTTCGATGTGAATCTACAATTTTGATAGTCATGAAAATAAAGAAAACTCTTAGAATGAGAAGGTGTGTCCAAACTTTTGGTCTGTACTGTATATATATATATATATATATATATATATATATATATATATAGATCTCTCTGTCTGTCTCTGTCTATCTTTATATATACAGTATATATATATATATATAAAATAAATGAAATGTATAAATATATAAATCAAATATCTTAGTAAAGTTAGGCCTGAATGTATCCTGCTACACGTCTTTGTTAAAAAAAAAAACACAACCAATCAGTGTATATTTATGTAGCAACATGTAGCTTAGGCAGGGAGTTCCTCATAAATTTACTTGCCAGGAATAATTATCCTGGTTGATTGATAGAGATCTATTGATTTCTCCCTAAGTTTGGCCTTGTTGCACTTTTCTCTTCTACCACTAGGTGGTCGGGCGCTTGCTGGTACTAGACACGCGCAGAACGTAAAAAAATTATTGTTTTGTTTCGATTTCGTTATTTGCATGAATCCTTAGTTGAATTAGTTTCATCTGTTTTAATTCATTTTCGGGATTAGTTTTGTTTATTTATTTTCAAATCAATTCTAAAACATTTCCATTTTTGTTTTCTATTCTATTCCTTTATTTGCTATTGTATTTTATTCGCCTCGAAAATTGGAAAACGATTAGAATTTGAAAACTAATTAAAATTTCATTAGAATTTCGTTATTTTAGATTCATTAAAATTCCGGTACTATTCGAATTCGGAAATTCGTCCAAATTTTAATTCGAAACGAACCGCACATGTCTAGCTGGTACAGTGGAACCCCGGTCTACGAGAATATTCCGTTCCAGGAGAATGCTCGTAATCCAAAGCACTTGCATATCAAAGCGAGTTTCCCCATTCAAGTCAATGGAAACAAAAAATTATTTTCTCCGTATTGACTTCTATGGCATGCAATACCACATGTGGCCAGAGGTGGGGGGGGGCGCCAGAGAGCCTTGTTAATAGTCAGGGACAGCTAGGCTGAAACCCTCAGATAGGCTTTGGAACAGAGTATTTCCGAATATTTCTGAACGGCTCTGAATAGCTCCGCTCGGCTCCGGCGCCACCCCCACCTCAGGCCAAATGCGGTACTGCACACTGCAGAGGCTTGAATCCTGCTCGTTTTGTACTGGTGAGGCTGCGATGTTGGCACAGGTGCGGGTGATGTGGGTACAGGGTAGGCTGCATCCTAGGCACTGGTGAGGCTGAGATGTGGGCACAGGTAAGGCTGCATTGATGTACACTGGTGAGGCTGTATTGCTGTGCACTGGTGAGGCTGCATTGCTGGGCACAGGTGAGGGTGATGTGGGTACAGGGTAGGCTGCATTGCTGGGCACTGGCGAGGCTGCATTGCTGGGCACTGGTGAGGCTGCATTGCTGGGCACTGGTGAGGCTGCATTGCTGGGCACTGGTGAGGCTGCGATGTTGGCACAGGTGAGGGTGATGTGGGTACAGGATAGGCTGCATTCTGAGGCTCTGGTGAGGCTGCATTGCTGGGCACTGGTGAGGGTGCGATGTTGGCACAGGTGAGGGTGATGTGGGTACAGGGTAGGCTGCATTCTTAGGCTCTGGTGAGGCTGCATTGCTGGGCCCAGGTGAGGCTGAGATGTGGGTACAGGGTAGGCTGCATTCTTAGGCTCTGGTGAGGCTGCATTGCTGGGCCCAGGTCAGGCTGAGATGTGGGTACAGGGTAGGCTGCATTGCTGTGCACTGGTGAGGCTGCATTGCTGTGCACTGGTGAGGCTGCATTGCTTTGCACTGGTGAGGCTGCATTGCTGGGCACTGGTGAGGGCAGCACAGTGGTGTAGTGGTTAGCACTTTCACCTAGCTGCAAAAAGGTTTGCCGGTTCGAATCCCGACCACGACACCATCTGCTTGGAGTTTGCATGTTCTCCCTGTGTCTGCGTGAGTTTCCTCCCACAATCTAAAAAAATGCTGGTAGGTTAATTGGATCCTGTCCAAATTGGCCCTGTATATATATATACCACACAGTATCTGACAAAAGTAAGTACACCCCTTTCTTGTATCTTTTCATGTGACAACACTGAAAAAATGTCACTTTGTATCTACAATGTTGTGTAGTGAGTGTACAGCTTGTATAACAAATAACTCCAAATCTCCAAATTGGGCCTCAAGGTGTCAATATTTTGTGTGGCCGCCATAATTTTTTACCCTCTTGGGCATGGAGGTCACCAGAGCTTCACAGGTTGTCACTGGAGTCCTCTTCCCCTCCCCCATGACGACGTCACAGAGCTGGTGGATGTTGGAGACCTTACGCTCCTCCCCCTTCCATTTGAGGACCCCCCACAGATGCTCATGTAGCACACCGGTGTTTAGTCAGGATTGCCAATACATTTAGTTTTCCAGGCGGTAAAGTTCTTGGCCAATTGTTAGAAGATCAATTGCTTCCCCTCTAATTCTGGAGTTGCTGCACCTTTTCTCTTCTGTCACTAGGTGGCACTGTGACATTAGAATGACAGGGGGGCTTCACAAGGTCAGATTATGAATGGATGGGGATTGTCTCAGCCAATGGGGGGGGGGGGGGTTCTTTAAGCCCCTTAGCCTGCTGGGAGAGCCTATTTATTCGGGTGGCGTCAGGTGATCGGGGGTTCTGTGTCGGCTGAAGGAATTTTGTGCAATGAGAAAATTCTACTTCCCCAGCAATGGAGGTCCTTGTTCAGGCACTTCCTGTTATGGAGTGACAACGCTCTGTCCCCGCCTCCCAATTGTGCTCCTGTGTTGTCACCCTGTCACATGGACTTCTGATGGTGACTATAAGTGGCCTTTTCAGCACACATGACACAGACATGGTCCTCTGTTGTCACTGGAGGGCATGTAGACAGGAAGTGGCTGCAAAGAGGCTGCAGGAGATCAGAAGCAAATCTGTTTTGTACATCTCTAGATCCCCATAAAGTGGTGAGCCGTGTTCCCAGCCCCGCCCACCTGCTGCATCCAATGACATGTATTTACCCTTCATTCTGAATATTTCACTTAAATGCAGCAGGAGAAGTGAGACTTCAAAAGAAGGAGACAGAACTTTGGTCGTTGAAGACCCCCAGAGATAGAAGATTCAAGTGGCAATCCCCACCCCCACTGTATACACAAAATGTCAGTTGTGGGTGGAGTGCTCCTTTAACTGTAGTTGCTCTGATCTCCTGTGTGTGTCGGTGGAAGTGTTTTTTGCCCTGTACCCCCCCTCCCCCCCCAGCAGCGGGAACTAATTATGTAACCTTAGAGCCAATTTTTGGCGTTTCCGGCGATTTCATGATCTCAGGAGGTCTCATTACCCAAATCGGCGGAATGCAAATCCCAATATTCCTCTTGTATCACCTCGCGGGGGGGGGAGGGGAGGGGGGAGGAGTCACATCTGGGCTGCGGCAGAATGTTGGCTCTCCAGGTGTGAAGATCGTTCGAGCGACGCGCAGGAAAAAAACTGAGACTCGACTCGATCGCAGAAACCGACCATTGGGCTCCAAATATGACTCACTAGTGCCCCCCACAGTCCGCACATGAGCGTGACGGTCACACGTTGCGTACATGCGCCTCGGAGAAGTATGGACATGGGCACTGCTGAAAAACTAGTTATTTTCGTTTTATTCTTTTTTTTTTTTCTGTGTCATTCGTTATGATCGTAAATTTCGAAAGTTTGAAATGACTATTAACCACTTCAGCCCCGGACCATTTTGGTGGTCAAAGACCGGGCCACTTTTTGTGCATTCCAGTGCGTTTTCGATGCGTTTTTTTTTTCAGGGCCGCTCTGTGCATTTTATATATTTATGGATATATAACAATGGCGGCCACACAAAATATTGACACTTTGGGCCCAATTTGGAGATTTTCACTTAGAGGTGTACTTACTTTTGTTGCCAGGCCAACCGGAACGTGTGAATTACGCCATTGAAAACCATATAACAGACTTTCCATGCGTTTGTGGTGCAGGAAAAAAATAAAATAAAACGCACTGTATGGGGTGTGAAGTGGCCCTTAATGCGTTTTTTGGCGCAGGATCGGAGGGTGGAATTCTGTGACACTCCGGGGGACATTTGGAGCTTTAAATTCAGCAAATCCCGCCTCTTCTATTTTTCATATAATTTTTTATATATTTTTTTTATCCAATTTTTGTAAAAATGTGCTAATTTTTGGGAAAATTAAATATTTTAATCCCCCCCATTCAGTGTGTGATATCGGTGGGTGGTGTTTGGCAATTGTTTCATCACTCCCCCTCCCCCCCTCAGAGTATAGAGATCTGGAAAGACACCTGGGGGCTCAGAGGTTGCACCCCCAGGAGAGACGTCGCCTGCTGCCACAGCTGTGAAGGCAATACGGAGAGGTCGGGGGGGGGGGGGGGGGTGATCGATATTTATCCAGATACATTGTAATCGAGCGGAGGTAGTGCCGGGACAAGGACATCTAATGCCGCGTACACACGATCACTTTTTGTGATGTAAAAAAACGTTATTTTATCCCACGAAACAAAATGACATTTTTCAAACGACATTATAAAAACCGACGTTGCCTACACACCATGAAAATGCTCTTGCAAAGCGTGGTGACGTACACCACGTTCAACGGCACTCTGTTCCATTGAAGCTCCGTCTCATAACTTGCTTCTGAGCATGCGCGGGTTTAAAAATGTTTTAAACATCGTTTTGCCCACACACCATCACTTTTTATGACACAAAAAACGACATTCTGAAAAACGACACAAAAAATTGAAGCATGTTCGAATTTTTTTTCGGTCGTTTTTCAGGAGACATAAAACAACGTTTTGCCCACACACGATCATTTTAAATTACGTTTTTTAAAACGTCGTTTTATTTCATCACAAAAAACAACCGTGTGGCATAAGGCCTGAGGTGAGTGTGACCCCCCCCAAAATGTATGAGTATTGTGTGTCAGAAAAAATCCCCCCACAACAAACACTGAGCACTAACCTGCATGTGCACCCCCCCCCCCCCAAGCATAAAAACCCCCCTCTTCCCAGTGCAGTGCAAATCCACCTCTCTGCTGAAATACCCCCACCCAGTACAAATCTCTGCCCCCCCATCCACAAAAAACATTTCCCCCTCCCAGTACAAATTCTCTACCCCTAAAATTTCCCCTCCTAGTACACATCTCCCCTTTTTTTTAACCCCCCCCCAGCACAGCTTTCCCCAAATCCCCCCCCTCCCAGCACAAATTCCCTCCCCAAATCCCCCTTTCAGTACTGTTCCCCCCCCAAATCCCCCATTCTAGCACAAATCCCCCCTCCCAGCACAGATTACCCCCAAATCCCCCCTTCTAGCACAGATTCCCCCCCAAATCCCCCCCTCTAGCACAAATTACCCCCAAAATCCCCTCTTCTAGCACAAAACCCCCCCCAACCCCCCCCTCCCCTCCTCGCACAAATTCCCCCTTCTTGCAAATTCTCCCCAAATCCCCCCACCCAGCACAGATTCCCCCCAAATCCCCCCTTCTAGCACAAATCACCCCCAACCCCCCTCCCAGTACAAATCCCCCCCAAATCCCTCTTCTAGCGCAAATCACCCCCCAGCACAGATTCCCCCCAAATCCCTCCTCCCAGCACAAATCCCCCTTTCAGCACAGATTCCCCTTAAATCCCCCCTTCTAGCACAAATTACCCCCAAATCCCCCTTCTAGCACAAATCACCCCCCAACCCCCCCTCCCAGCACAAATTCCCCCCCAAATCCCACCTCCCAGCACATTTTTCCCCGAAATCCCCCCTCCCAGCTCAAATTCCCCCCAAATCCCCCTTCTAGCACAAATCCTCCCCTTCTAGCACATATCCCCCCCCAACCCCCCCTCCTAGCACAAATTCCCCCAACCCCCCCTCCTAGCACAAAATTCCCCCCAAATCCTGCCTCCCGGCACAAATTCCCCCCCAAATGAGGTCGGTTGAATGGTGCTGGCCATCAGACTGAGGACATCTAGTGGCAGAAATAAGTACTGAAGACTGAAGGTAAATATTGCAGCAAAAACAGTCTGTAATTTTGATAAGCTAAAGAGCCGTCCATCTGTATCTCGTTATATACAGATAATTATAAAATAATTAATATTAATAAAAAAATATATAAAATGTTATATAAATTGCACAGAGCGGCCCTGAACCTTCTCTTCTGGGGTGCCCCAACCGTGCTCTGGGCTCCTCCTCTTCTGGGGTGCCCCACCCGTGCTCTGGGCTCCTCCTCTTCTGGGGTGCCCCTCACCCGTGCTCTGGGCTCCTCCTCTTCTGGGGTGCCCCACCCTTGCTCTGGGCTCCTCCTCTTCTGGGGTGCCCCTCACCCGTGCTCTGGGCTCCTCCTCTTCTGGGGTGCCCCACCCTTGCTCTGGGCTCCTCTTCTTCTGGGGTGCCCCACCCATGCTCTGGGCTCCTCTTCTGGGTTGCCCCACCCGTGCTCTCAGCTCCTCTTCTGGGGTGCCCCACCCGTGCTCTCAGCTCCTCTTCTGGGGTGCCCCACCCGTGCTCTCAGCTCCTCTTCTGGGGTGCCCCACCCGTGCTCTCAGCTCCTCTTCTGGGTTGCCCCACCCGTGCTCTCAGCTCCTCTTCTGGGGTGCCCCACCCGTGCTCTCAGCTCCTCTTCTGGGGTGCCCCACCCGTGCTCTCAGCTCCTCTTCTGGGGTGCCCCACCCGTGCTCTCGGCTCCTTCTCTTCTGCATGCATCTCCATTGGTAGCTGCTTGATATGGGGGGCGAATCACTCCTGAGCTGGGCTGTTTGTGCCTCATCTGGTAGGCTGTGTGCAGAACACCTGGAAGCATCCAGTGTAATGTGTTGGTATGGCCACTTGTAGTCTCCACTGCCCTTTTCCTCTGACCAGACAGACAAGCCTCCCGGTGTGCAAAGTGGTCGGGATGACTATCTACAATCTGGAGGGGATTCTGGGGGCAGCCGTGGTGGATGGGATCTCTGGAGGGCTCAGGGCTTTCTGGGGAATATGGGTAGACTGGTGGGCAATGCATTGGGGGGGGGGGGGGGTTGTTGGAGGTTAGGGGTTATATGGGGTTCTGGAGGGTCTGTAGCAAGCCAGGGTGCATTGTGGGAGTTGAGGACTCTCAGGGGGCACTATGGAAGGTTATGGGCTCATGGTGGACAACTATGGGAGGTTGGGGGGGGGGGCAATGGAAGCTGGGAGGTTATGGGATCTGCAGGTGGCTGGAGGCCTGAAAGGAGATAGGAGGAATAGTGTCCCATCATTGGTGTCAGTGGGAGGAATAGTGTCCCATCACTGGTGTCAGTGGGAGGAATAGTGTCCCATCACTGGTGTCAGTGGGAGGAATAGTGTCCCATCACTGGTGTCAGTGGGAGGAATAGTGTCCCATCACTGGTGTCAGTGGGAGGAATAGTGTCCCATCACTGGTGTCAGTGGGAGGAATAGTGTCCCATCACTGGTGTCAGTGGGAGGAATAGTGTCCCATCACTGGTGTCAGTGGGAGGAATAGTGTCCCATCACTGGTGTCAGTGGGAGGAATAGTGCCCCATCATTGGTGTCAGTGGGAGGAATAGTGCCCCATCATTGGTGTCAGTGGGAGGAATAGTGCCCCATCATTGGTGTCAGTGGGAGGAATAGTGCCCCATCATTGGTGTCAGTGGGAGGAAAAGTGATCCATCATTGGTGTCAGTGGGAGGAATAGTGCACCATCATTGGTGTCAGTGGGAGGAATAGTGCACCATCATTGGTGTCAGTGGGAGGAATAGTGCCCCATCATTGGTGTCAGTGGGAGGAATAGTGCCCCATCATTGGTGTCAGTGGGAGGAAAAGTGATCCATCATTGGTGTCGGTGGGAGGAATAGTGATCCATCATTGGTGTCAGTGGGAGGAATAGCGTCCCATCATTGGTGTTGGTGGGAGGAATAGTGCCCCATCATTGGTGTCAGTGGGAGGAATAGTGCACCGTCATTGGTGTCAGTGGGAGGAATAGTGCACCGTCATTGGTGTCAGTGGGAGGAATAGTGCACCGTCATTGGTGTCAGTGGGAGGAATAGTGTCCCATCACTGGTGTCAGTGGGAGGAATAGTGTCCCATCACTGGTGTCAGTGGGAGGAATAGTGTCCCATCACTGGTGTCAGTGGGAGGAATAGTGTCTCATCACTGGTGTCAGTGGGAGGAATAGTGTCCCATCACTGGTGTCAGTGGGAGGAATAGTGTCCCATCACTGGTGTCAGTGGGAGGAATAGTGTCCCATCACTGGTATCAGTGGGAGGAATAGTGTCCCATCACTGGTATCAGTGGGAGGAATAGTGTCCCATCACTGGTGTCATTGGGAGGAATAGTGTCCCATCACTGGTGTCAGTGGGAGGAATAGTGCCCCATCATTGGTGTCAGTGGGAGGAATAGTGCCCCATCATTGGTGTCAGTGGGAGGAATAGTGCCCCGTCATTGGTGTCAGTGTGAGGAATAGTGTCCCATCATTGGTGTCAGTGTGAGGAATAGTGTCCCATCATGGAGCCGTGTCTCAATTGCGACCACGATGACCCCTGTATGTACGCCCCAATTCTCCGGAGGTAGACAGCCTGGGCAACCAAACCTTTTCCTGTGCTTTCTAAAATTAATGTTTTTGGCTTTCCTGCTGGTAAAATAATATTCAGCCACACGGGGGGTGCCTTGGTTGGGGCCAGTCAGCTGACTCATTGACTTGCATTGTGAGAAGGAGGAGTAAAGCACGATCATATAATAATCAGGCAGACACGGCGGGTGATTTTACAGCGTTTATTAGACACACGCACGCTACAATCGGCTGTACCTAATCCTCTGCAACATGGAGGGCCGACACCATCCCGTCCTCTTCATCAGAACAATTGTAGTGCAGAACGGTTTTTACCGACCGTAAAAAAAAAACAACATAAAATTGCGTCCTCGCCATTTGTACAGTATTCATACACTGTGTCTTCACCGACACATCGATTCACGCAACAGAATTGTCCGCTTTTCTGAAAACGCGGATTTACCACAGGATTTCACTGCATCATTAAAAACAAAAAAAAAAAAAAAGCAAAAAAACTGCAGAATATTTACAAATATATATAAGTGGTGATTCCCAATGAGACAGTCTGGTGTCCCTCCGAGCGTCTGATCCAGGTCACATCATTCCCCCCCCCCCCTCCCCCCCATCATATCTGTCCTCTGAGGAGAGGGGGAGGGGCTCGGAGGGGAACACAGGTTATAAATAAAGGCGGAGTGAAAGCAGGAGGCGGGGTCAGTTCTTCTTGTGGAGGAATTTCATCTTGTTCCCTGTGGGAGAGACAGAAAGTCAGTGTGATGGAGAATACATGCAAAGTGTAATAGAGACACGGTTATATGGTGAGACAGCCACGAGAAGGAAGGTTAGGAGCGAGACACGAGCAGGGAGATGAGGAGCGAGACACGAGCAGGGAGATGAGGAGCGAGACACGAGCAGGGAGATGAGGAGCGAGACACGAGCAGGGAGATGAGGAGCGAGACACGAGCAGGGAGATGAGGAGCGAGACACGAGCAGGGAGATGAGGAGCGAGACACGAGCAGGGAGATGAGGAGCGAGACACGAGCAGGGAGAGGACGACAGAGCGAGACACGAGCAGGGAGAGGACGACAGAGCGAGACACGAGCAGGGAGAGGACGACAGAGCGAGACACGAGCAGGGAGAGGACGACAGAGCGAGACACGAGCAGGGAGATGAGGAGCGAGACACGAGCAGGGAGAGGACGACAGAGCGAGACACGAGCAGGGAGAGGACGACAGAGCGAGACACGAGCAGGGAGAGGACGACAGAGCGAGACACGAGCAGGGAGAGGACGACAGAGCGAGACACGAGCAGGGAGAGGACGACAGAGCGAGACACGAGCAGGGAGAGGACGACAGAGCGAGACACGAGCAGGGAGAGGACGACAGAGCGAGACACGAGCAGACACGGAGGGAGAGACGACAGAGCGAGACACGAGCAGGGAGAGGACGACAGAGCGAGACACGAGCAGGGAGAGGACGACAGAGCGAGACACGAGCAGGGAGAGGACGACAGAGCGAGACACGAGCAGGGAGAGGACGACAGAGCGAGACACGAGCAGGGAGAGGACGACAGAGCGAGACACGAGCAGGGAGAGGACGACAGAGCGAGACACGAGCAGGGAGAGGACGACAGAGCGAGACACGAGCAGGGAGAGGACGACAGAGCGAGACACGAGCAGGGAGAGGACGACAGAGCGAGACACGAGCAGGGAGAGGACGACAGAGCGAGACACGAGCAGGGAGAGGACGACAGAGCGAGACACGAGCAGGGAGAGGACGACAGAGCGAGACACGAGCAGGGAGAGGACGACAGAGTGAGACACGAGCAGGGAGAGGACGACAGAGTGAGACACGAGCAGGGAGAGGACGACAGAGTGAGACACGAGCAGGGAGAGGACGACAGAGTGAGACACGAGCAGGGAGAGGACGACAGAGTGAGACACGAGCAGGGAGAGGACGACAGAGTGAGACACACAAGGAGGGAGAAGAGGACATAGTGAGACACAAGCAGGGAGAGGAGTACAGAGTGAGACATGAGCAGGGAGGTGAGGAGTGAGACACGAGCAGGGAGGTGAGGAGTGAGACACGAGCAGGGAGGTGAGGAGTGAGACACGAGCAGGGAGGTGAGGAGTGAGACACGAGCAGGGAGGTGAGGAGTGAGACACGAGCAGGGAGGTGAGGAGTGAGACACGAGCAGGGAGGTGAGGAGTGAGACACGAGCAGGGAGGTGAGGACTGAGGATGAGACACGAGCAGGGAGAGGAGGAGTGAGAATGAGACACGAGCAGGGAGAGGAGGAGTGAGAATAAGACACGAGCAGGGAAAGGAGGAGTGAGAATAAGACATGAGCAGGGAGAGGAGGAGCGAGAATAAGACACGAGTAGGGAGAGGAGGAGTGAGAATAAGACACGAGCAGGGAGAGTAGGAGTGAGAATGAGACACGAGCAGGGGGATGAGGACTGAGGATGAGACATGAGCAGAGAGAGGAGGAGTGAGGATGAGACACGAGCAGGGGGATGAGGACTGAGAATGAGACACGAGCAGGGAGATGAGGAGTGAGAATGAGACACAAGCAGGGAAAGGAGGAGTGAGAGTGAGACACAAGCAGGGAGATGAGGAGTGAGAGTGAGACACAAGCAGGGAGATGAGGAGTGAGAGTGAGACACAAGCAGGGAAAGGAGGAGTGAGAGTGAGACACGAGCAGGGAGAGGAGGAGAAGTGAGAATGAGGGACAAGAGCAGGAAGAGGAGGAGTGTGCATCCATTTGCATGGCTATTCATTCGGGGGAAATTGCGTGTACATTCCGTCTGCAAGAACCAACGCTGGAAAAGTTAAATGTTGTTATTTTCTCTTCTGGTCAAATGTACTTCAAACGTTATGGGCAGTTGTAAAGATTTACTGTATACGGCTAGAATTGTTACATTGTTTCACTTCTTCAAATATTTGAGTCAGTATTAAACATATGTTTGTTATGAATGAACTGGCAAAATACTGGATTAAGGCCACTAGATGGAGCCGAGGATCATAGGAAATAAATCTTGGTAAGAAAAGATACAATGTAACAATTCTAAAAGAACACCGGAGGAAATTAGCACACAACTGGGGATTCTATAGAAGCAATGGATACAATTATTTGTTAATTCCCTCCAGCGTTCTCTAGGTATTTTTGATTCTCATGATGGGGGAAGGGGTCAGAGGAGGCGCACTCACCCAGACCTCTCCAGAACTTGTTCACTCCGCTCTGCTCGTGTTCCGGAAGCTCCTCCAGATATTGCTCCACCCTCTGCTCAAATAGTCCTGCCAAGAGAAAAAAAAATGGGGGTCAGGGGGGGGTCCCGTTCACAGAGGCCATTGAACAAACATTCAAATTTAAGCGCCCTGCCACTCAGAAATCCCGCCCTCTCCAGCTCACCTTTCGCCCGGCATTTCCGCAGCTCGCGGTCCTGGATGAAGCCAGCGAACATCTGAGATTCCATGAACACCTCCAGGAAGCGGCGGATACTTTTGGAGGCGACAGACTTGCGGAAAGCTTCTCTCTGGAAGACTCGCTCCCCCCGCTCGTTCTGTGCAAGGAACAGGGAGTAATGGCCGATCGTTTCCACAAAGAAGCGGATGAAGACTTCCGAAACCAGACCGTTCAGTGTGTTATACTCTATGGGAGGGAGAGAAACAGAGACTGTTATGAGGACAACTGGAGGCAGGAGAGTGAGACAAGGGAAAAAATATGAGATGGCTGCAGAGAGGAAGGGCGAGGGGTGAGAGAGAAACAAAAGGATGAGATAAAAAGGCAGAGAGACTGTTCGAACCCAACGAGAGAGAGAGAGGGGCAGAGACTGTTCGAACCCAACGAGAGATAGAGAGGCAGAGACTGTTAGAACCCAAATGGATACAGGAGGGGTATAGAGAAACAAAGGGATAAAGGAAGAGAGACTGTCAGAGCCCAACCAAAGGAAAAAGAAGGCAAGGGAGACCAAGCTAAGAGATGGAGGCAGAGTGACAGTTTTGAGCCTGAGCAGAAATAGAAAAGATTGAGGCAGAGAAACTGTTAGAACCCACATTGAGACGAGAGAGAGAGAGGACAGGGAAGAGAGACACAGGAAGAGAGGACAGGGAAGAGAGAGATTCAGGGGGACTGAATGAGAGAGGAAGAAACCAAGGAAGGGAGAGGATGAGAGAGAGAAAAGAGAAAAGAGTAAGAAGGTAGGAAGAGCTGGAGGACAGCGACTGTTAGAACCCAACTGGAGACATGAAAGAGACAATGGCAGGCAATAAAGCCAGTGAGGCAGAGATTAGCAGAAATTAGAAGAGATAGTGGTGGAGAGACTGTTAGAACACAACAGAGAATGGGGAAAGAAGAGTAAGAGCAATGGAGATGGGGAAATATAATTACACAGCGACTGTAAGGAGGGAGATGGGGAAAAAGGTGTTCAACCAAACAAGAGATGGAGTTGGAGGGTGGGGGAGATGGAGATGGAAGGGGGGTGGAGGGCAGGTGGAGTGGAGATGGAGGGCAGGGGGAAATGGAGGTGGAAGGGAGAGGAAGGTGGAGATGGAGGGGAGATGGAGATGGAAGGGAGGTAGGGGGAAGGTGGAGGGGAGATGGAGGGCAGGTGGAAGGGAGATGGAGGGGAAATGGAGATGGAAGGGAGGTGGAGGAGAGATGGAGGGCAGGTGTAGATGGAGGGGAGGTGAAAGGGAGACAGAGGGCAGGTGGAGTGGAGTTTGAAGGGAGGTGGAGGGGAGATGAAGATGGAGGGCAGGTGGAGGTGGAAGGGAGATAGAGGCGGAGGGGAGATGGGATGGAGGTGGAGGGGAGGTGAAAGGGAGATGGAGGGCAGGTGAAGGGGAGATGGAGGTGGAGGGGAGAGACCATACACGGATTATAGAGATTGTCTTCATCCAGTATGAAGCATATCGCACACATAGACCGCAGCGACCTCTCACCTTCATCGGTATCGCTGTCTGAGTCCTGACCAATCAGCTCGCTCTTCCTCTCCAGCGCTTGTTCCAGAGCCGCCTGCAGCTTCCGGGGTAACAGAGCGTCCTCATCATCCATCTGCCAATAGAAGGACAATGACTGGACTGGGATATAAAGGGTTACTGATCATACCTATGACAATCTAATCCAATTCCTCTTTTCGAGCCATTTAAAAGGGGCAGGGCTTAGTAATAAATGGGTGGGACTTGCTAAGTACCAACAGACAATAAAATAGAAAATAATAGAATATAAAAAAAAAAAAAAAAAAAAACACACACCACAATAGACTAGAATGGAAAGAATATAACCATCGGCCAAAATTTGAATTTCGAATAGAATAAAATCAATTTAGAACGCAATTCAATTCGAAAAAAATCAATCGATTTGAACAAAATGAATTCCAAAAATTAAACAAAAATAATTTATGTAAATAACAAAATCGAAATTAAACTAATCAAATGTTTCCATTTTGCACATGTCTAATCTGGCCTTCTATAGAAGAAGAGATCCAGGAAATGTAATTATTGGGAACAACGACAAACAGGATTCTCCCGCCTGCTCCCGAAAATGGCTAAATGGTCTCCTCTTGGACTCCGGCCCCTGATTCCTAAACTGACAGAGCACATAAAATGAATTAAATAGCTGGGAGCCATGGCCCTGGAAAAACTGTGGATGCTCAATAGTATTTAAAGGATCCCCTTTCTGCCTCCGGTCCCCCTGGTGAAATCGATGCCCCCCCTATCAACAGCCCCGATCTTGCATCCAAATTGTAAAAGTGGAATGCACATCTAAAAAAAGGATCTCAAAATTCTTGTTCTCAGTCCAGGTTGTTGCTCTGCACTGTGGACTGCAATCTGCAGACAGATTAAATGTAAACAAAAGGAACATTTAAAACTGTCCTGGGCCAGTGATCAGGGCTGTCTTATTGAGAGGGCACATCTGGGCACTGCCCAGGCGCCCCAGCTGCATGGGGGGGCCCCTGCCCTTTCCCCAAAGCAGCTTGTCCTTGAGCCCGGGCTGCCCCTCTACATCCCAGATGTCCCCCCAGCACTCTGACCCCTCTTTACCCTAGATATCCCCTACCTTCTGCCTACTTGATTTCTGTTTACCTGCACTGTCTCCATTGTAGGGGCCCCAGAGCATTACTTTGCCCAGGGGCCCATGATGCTAGTAAGACAGCCCTGCCAGTGATGACAACTCTCAAAGTATGGGAAAGAAAATAGAGGAGGGGAAATAGAGAGCAAGAAGGTTTTCCGCACCGAATTCCCTTCTGAATACCAACACAGAATCTCATTACTTCCACAAAATAATTTCTTTCCGATCAGCGAAAATGTTGGAACGATTGAAATTGAATTTTTGGGGAGAGAGATAAATGCATGTTGGGGGCGCTCAGTTCTGGTGACATTTTGTATGAAGTTCGGTCAGAGAACAGAACACTTACCTGTCTAATAAACCGATCGGAGCCAAGATTCACCATCAGCGCCTATAGGGAGACAAGAGCTGCGATCATTGTCCATTCATCTACACAAGTGTCAGAGTGATACAAAATCTAATAGGTGGCCCTATTATCCAGTCCCACCAGACGGGCTCTGGGAATTTTACCATCGATATTGTTGTTATTTTATTTCCAATTTAATATTTTCAATTAATCAAAATAATAATAATGGAATTTGTTGATCAGAATGTACAGAATTTTTGTATAAAAAAATAAATAAAAATAAAACGCTTTCACAATCAAGACAAAACACCCAAAACATGAAATGTATCTATTAAAGTATCAATAATAATAGAAATAATAATAGTAACAAAGATAAATAAATAATAATAATAGCAATAAAGATAAACATTAATAATAATAATAATAATAATAGAAATATCAATGCAAAATAAATGAATTTGTGGTCGGTATAGACGGGTGATCTTCAAGACCCATCCTGGAATCCCTGAGACTTTTATTTAAAAAAAGGATTGTCCTAATAATATAGAGATCATCAATATTAACACAACCCTTTCAAGACACCCCAACATTATTGAGATCATCTCACCTTCTTGATTAATGCCCCAAAAATACCAAAAACATCCCAACATCCCCGAGACCATCAACCTTCTCTCTCTATTACTAATACATCAACAAGATCATCCCAACATCCCTGAGACCATCACACCTTCTCCAAAATCACCCAACAATAACCAGATCATTTCAATATAAGACCATTGTACTTTCATCCTTTACTGCCCCAACAATAACAAGATCATTACACATTTTCAATGTCTGCTTCAACAAGACCATCCAAACATGACTGGGATCATCAAACATTCTCCATTATGGCCCAAACGTTAACAAGACCATTTAAACACCCATGAGTCTATTGCATGTTCTCCATTACTTCCCGAACAATAGTAAGATCATCACAACAACCCGGAGACCATCACACCTTTCTATTACTGCCCCATTACTTTCTCTAAAAACCAAGGCCATGCCAACATCCCCGAAACCATCATCAACCCTTTCTGTTACTGCCCTAGCAACCACAAACCCAACCCAACATCCCTCTGCTCCATTACTGCCTTAACGGCAAGACCATCCCAATATCCCTGAGACCATCACACCTTCACCATCATGGCCCCAACAATAACAAGACCATCACAAAATCTTGAGACCATCTCATATTCTCCATTACAGCCCCACAATAACAAGAACATCCCTGAGACCATAATACCTTCTCCATTACTGTCCCAACAACAAGACCATCCCAACATCCCGAGACCATCCCTTCTCCATTACTGCCCCAACAATACCAAGACTGTTCCAACATCCCTGAGACCATCACACCTTCTCCATTATGGCCCAACAATAACAAGACCATCCCAACATCACTGAGACCATCACACATTCTCCATTATAACAATACCTAGGCCACCCAACATCTCCAAAATCATCATACCTTCTCTATTACTGCCCCAACAACAAGACCATCCCAACATCCTGAGACCATCACACATTCTCCATTATTACAATACCAAGGCCACCCAACATCTCCAAAATCATCATACCTTCTCTATTACTGCCCCAACAACAAGACCATCCCAACATCCTGAGACCATCACACATTCTCCATTATTACAATACCAAGGCCACCCAACATCTCCAAAATCATCATACCTTCTCTATTACTGCCCCAACAACAAGACCATCCCAACATCCTGAGACCATCACACATTCTCCATTATGGCCCCAACAATACCTTATCCATTATGGCCCAACAATAACAAGACCATCCCTTCTCCATTACTGCCCCAACAATACCAAGACTGTCCCAACATCCATGAGACAGAGACCATCACACATTCTTCATCATTGCCCCAACAACAAGACCATCGCAACATCCCCGAGACCATCACACCTTCTCCATTATGGCCCCGACAACAACAAGACCATCCCCTCTCCATTACTGCCCCAACAATACCAAGACTGTCCCAACATCCCTGAAACCATCACACATTCTCCATTATGGCCCCAACATCCCCGAGACCATCATACCTTCTCCATTATGGCTCTAACAATAACAAGGACACCCAATGTCTCCAAAACCATCACATCTTCTCCATTAATGTCCTAACACAAGACTAAACATCCCTGTAACCATCTCACCATCTGCAAGATTGTTCTAACAATAAAGAGACCATTGAACCATCCCTAGAACCATCACTCCTCCATTACTGTCCTAGGAATAGCCAACACCATCCAAACATCATCATAACCCAAGACTGTCCTAATAGGAAAAAGACCATCTGAACATCCCAGAGACCATCAAAATTTCACCAACCTTGTTCTAATGATAGAGAGAGACCAACCCCAAGACCATCAAACATTTCCAACGATTGTCCCAACATCTCAGAGACCATCACACATTCTCCAATCCTCTCCGAACAATAAAGAGACCATTCAATCATCCCTGAAACCATCACAATTACAATTTTTCCAGCAAGAACAAGATTATCCCAACACTCCCGAGACCTTCTCCAGGAACCGTCCATATATAGTCCCAACAATTATAGAATCAGAACCAACATCGGAGACCAGTCTGTTATCAGTAATGGGATCATCCCAGATTCTCCGAGGCTCTTCCATTGAGACCCCCCCTCCCCCAATCATCCCGAGTTCTTCACAGGAAACTCCACAGGGAAATAAAAATAACACCACAAAAAAAGGAACGGGTATCAATTATATCTTTGTCATGGAAGATGAAACAAGGAAGCACTCACATTGCCACATCCGTAGATTAGAGAGAAAACAGGGAACTCGAAGAGTAACCATTGGTCGGACATTAGAGGCAGAGAAACAATAAAAAAGAAAAGTGAAAAGTAGAAAAAAAAACAATATAATCACAGTGTCCAAAAATCATATAGAATGATACAGTTTGTACAATGAGCCCTTGTGCGTCTACGTGTTTCGCTGTAAGGCTTCTTCAGGACTTGGTCAAGGTTCAGAGAGGTAACGTGTGTGCATGTAATGTATGTGTTTTTTGTCGGATTTCTAATTAGAATATATCTCATTCCAGACAGTGAGACTCGTTCTCTCTCTTTGTTATCTCTCTGAACCTTGATCGAGTCCTGAAGAAGCCCTGCGGTGAAACACGTAGACGCACAAGGGCCCACTGTACAAACTGTGTCATTCTATTTGATTTTTTTACTTTTGAACACTGTGATTATACCATGTACTTTTTTCAATAAATATTGTTATTTATTCTACTTTCTCCATTGTTTCTATGCCTCTAAAGTCCGGCCAATGGTTACTCTTCGAGTTCCCTTTTTTGTTTCCTCCATATCTTTGTCACATTAGACTCCTCCACAAATAACAAGAAACAGGCGTGAGAAGGAACTGAGAATATGAATTTAGCTCAACATTCAATGCGGTTTGGTCACGACTTACCTCTTCCACGGGCAGCTCCTTTAGTTTGGGCAGCGAGCTGGACAAGAGACCGACCAAGAAGGGGGTTGGGCAGCAGACGATGTCGATCATGGAGGAGGGCAGGACAGGGATGAATGTGTGCTGCCATGAGAATGGGTACAGGAGGGCCACCACGGCGTGAGAGCAGCTGGATAGGGTGCTGGAGACAAAAGGACAGGTGGCGTTACACCAGAGTCACCAATTATATAAACCATTTCACCGACTCTACATACAACTTTCTACAAATCACTTTATTTTTTATAGACATTATTATTATTACTATATTGTTAATTATAATTTTCGAGCTCTCATCTCCAGGACTACTTCTCCAGAGCCTCTCCCATCCTCTGGAACTCGCTACCTTAATCAGTCCGGCTGACTACAACTATGTCCACCTTTAGGAGATCCCTGAAAACTCATCTCTTCAAAGAAGCCCATACTACCTCCAACGAACAACCTATCAGCTCGTCCCCCACAATGATTACATTTTGTACTACTTGCTCCTCCCTATTAGATTGTAAGCTCTTATGAGCTCTGAACCCTCTTTTTTTAATTTATTTTATTGTATTGTAACTGTACTGCCTCACCTTATATTATTTTAAAGTGCTGCGCAAAGGCTATATAAATGCTGTATTATAAAAATAATATTATTATTATTCAAAAGCAATAATTAATCCCTGCACACAATAGATTAATAAACCCCCAGGAGACCCCTGTAAAGAGATATTCAAAAAATAAACATGAAAATCAGGGTGCCCACAGGTATTTGAAAGAGCAAAAAATAATCCAAGGATATACAGTATATATGTATATATAAAATAAAAATGTGAAAAAAAAATTTTTGCTTGAAAAAAAAAAAAGAAGTTTTGTTTGAAGGCAGCAGATTGCAGAAGGCCTTAAGCATTCATTTTTTGTAGAAATTTGTTTTTAAATAACAATAAAAAAAATCTGTATCAAGTGTATTTATTTTGAATAAAATTTGTATAAAATTGTATTCATTTGTCTTCATACAAAATTTGTATAAAAATTGTATTCATTTGATTTTGTACGAAATAAAAAAAAAAAAAAAAACGGTATGCATTTGCTTTTGTACAAAATGTAATTCTTTTTTTTATTCAATATTTTTATTGAAATTTCTCAAATAAAAGGTGAATTCATTTATTTTTGCATAAAATTTGTATCAATTGCATTTATTTGGTTTCTGTATAACATTTTTATAAAATGTATTCATTTGTTTTTGTATAAAATTTGTATAAAAAAAAATATTCATTTGTTTTTGTATAAATTGTATTAATTTGTTTTCATATAAAATTTGTATAAAATTGTTTTCATACAAAATTTGTGTAAAAATTGTATTTATTTTATTTTGTACAAAATCATTTAAAAAAAAGTATGCATTTGCTTTTGTATAAGATTTGTATAAATTGTATTCATTCGTTTTCGTACAAAATTTGTGAAAAAAAAAAAAAAAACAGTATTCATTTGATTTTTCACAATACAAAAAAAAAAAAAAGGTATACATTTGCTTTCGTATAAAATTGAATTCATTTATATTTGTATAAAATTTGTATCAATTGCATTTATTTGGTTTCTGTATAACATTTTTATAAAATGTATTAATTTGTCTTTGTATAAAAATTGTATTCATTTGATTTTGTACAAAAAAAGAAAAAAAAAATATAAAAAGGTATGCATTTGTTTTTGTACAAAATTTGTATCAATGGTATTCATTTGGTTTTGTACAATTAAAAAAAAAAAATAAGTATGCATTTGCTTTTGTATAACATTTGTATCAATTGTATTTATTTGTTTTTTTGTATAACATTTGTATAAAAGTTATTCTTTTTTTTTATATAAAAATTGTATTTTAATTTTATATGAAATAGTAAAAAAATGTATGCATTCGTTTTTGTACAAAATTTGTATCAATTAATGTATTCATTTGATTTTGTACAATTAAAAATATAAAAAAGGTATGCATTTGCTTTTGTATAAAATAGAATTCATTTGTTTTTGTATAAAATGTGTATCAATTGTATTTATTTGGTTTCTGTATAACATTTTTATAAAATGTGTTCATTTGTTTTTGAAAAACATTTGTATAATCTGTATTCATTTGTTTTTGTATAACATTGGTTGTGTTTTTTGTGTTTTATGTGTATTTTAAGTATTTATTAATTGTAATGTTGAAAAAGGCTAAAAAAGAAACAATGTAAAATAACATTTGTATTTGTTTGTTTTTGTATAAAAATTGGTATAAAATGTATTCATTTGTTTTTATATAAAATTTGCATTAACTATATAAATTTGTTTTTCATACAATTCGTATAAAATTCATTTTGTTTTTGCATGGCATTGGTACAAAAATAGATACATATTATATAAAAAACAAAATGTATCTATTTTTATATCTCAATAGACTTTTGATCTTTCTTTGAATGAATGAGATCCAGACAGAGAGAATCCCAACAGCTGCTCCTCATCCCACCGCACAATGTGACGTTTTTTCTGAAGCTCCAGGCCTTGGTGAGAAGCGATTGGCGGTTGCGGTTACACCAAGAGAGCCGAGGTCAGCGATTGCAGCAAGGTGTCATACCTGCATCCGCCTGGA